>OY759235.1:0-600000 GCA_963662185.1 Eilema griseolum
GGGGGCCGTTCGGCCCGTCTTGCGTGAGTGGGTGGAACGGGGTCATGGGGCTCCCACGTATCACCTCACCCAACTTCTCACGGGTCATGGCTGCTTCGCCAAGTACCTGTGGGAGGTGGTGGGGGTGGAAGCGGAGCCCCGGTGCCGAAACTGCACCAGCGGCGACCCCGACACGGCACACCACACTTTGGCCGTGTGTGACGCGTGGGGCGGCCAAAGGGCGGCCCTCACAAGCATCATTGGTGTGGACCTCTCGCTGTCGGCCGTAGTTTCAGCTATGGCCGGCAGCGAACAGTGTTGGGCCGCCGTCGCCTCGTTCGCTAGCGAGGTGATGGCGGCAAAGAGAGAGGCCTTGCGGGAACGGGAGCGAGCTGGGCTCACTCTTCCGCCCCGCAGGCCCCCGGCGAGGGGACGCCGGCGAACGCAATTCGCCCGCGTCCCCGAATGAGAGTGGCCACAGGCAGTGGGTCGGGGGACCCGCTGCCCCTATGCTGATGTGGCGGAATGCGCCCCTGTGTGTTCCTGGGGTGCATTCTTGAGGTGAAAAAAAAAAACCCCCACCATTCCGGCCTGACTGCCGGGATGGTGGGGTCTTAAGTAGCGGGCCTACCAAGGGCGCCCCTAGCCGAGTCGCGGTGAGCAGACTATCCCGCGGCTCGGATTAGGCGAAGGAGGAACACCGTGGTGGTTTAGTGGGTAGTCTGGCCTTTGTCCAAGGCCAGGAGTCCCACACGAAGCGAGCCCCCTGCCCCCGCGGGGGGTGAGCGAAGTGCGTAAATGCATTCCACCACGTAAACAAAAAAAAAAAAAAACCTGGGGTGCTGGTTTCCGGAGGAGATCGATCGCTGGAGACAGGAGGCTCGCGATGTTCTCTTCCGGAAGTGGGCCGATAGGCTGGCTGCTGCGAGGAGTAGCTTGCTGCTTGTGGGGGCCGTTCGGCCCGTCTTGCGTGAGTGGGTGGAACGGGGTCATGGGGCTCCCACGTATCACCTCACCCAACTTCTCACGGGTCATGGCTGCTTCGCCAAGTACCTGTGGGAGGTGGTGGGGGTGGAAGCGGAGCCCCGGTGCCGAAACTGCACCAGCGGCGACCCCGACACGGCACACCACACTTTGGCCGTGTGTGACGCGTGGGGCGGCCAAAGGGCGGCCCTCACAAGCATCATTGGTGTGGACCTCTCGCTGTCGGCCGTAGTTTCAGCTATGGCCGGCAGCGAACAGTGTTGGGCCGCCGTCGCCTCGTTCGCTAGCGAGGTGATGGCGGCAAAGAGAGAGGCCTTGCGGGAACGGGAGCGAGCTGGGCTCACTCTTCCGCCCCGCAGGCCCCCGGCGAGGGGACGCCGGCGAACGCAATTCGCCCGCGTCCCCGAATGAGAGTGGCCACGGGCAGTGGGTCGGGGGACCCGCTGCCCCTATGCTGATGTGGCGGAATGCGCCCCTGTGTGTTCCTGGGGTGCATTCTTGAGGTGAAAAACCCCCACCATTCCGGCCTGATTGCCGGGATGGTGGGGTCTTAAGTAGCGGGCCTACCAAGGGCGCCCCTAGCCGAGTCGCGGTGAGCAAACTATCCCGCGGCTCGGATTAGGCGAAGGAGGAACACCGTGGTGGTTTAGTGGGTAGTCTGGCCTTTGTCCAAGGCCAGGAGTCCCACACGAAGCGAGCCCCCTGCCCCCGCGGGGGGTGAGCGAAGTGCGTAAATGCATTCCACCACGTAAACAAAAAAAAAAAAACCTGGGGTGCTGGTCGGGTAACCTCCACGTTGGCTTCCTCGTTTCTTCTCCCTCTGGACCACGGTCCTGGGGATCGGAAGCGGGGGGGCTGGTGCACCCTGGACGGCGGTTAATAGACTCCGACTCCAAGGAGGAGGAGCTCTGCTAGCCGTTGACTAATAACCCGGCAACCCAAAGCCCTTTTCAGGGCTAGCTGACCCCATTGCACGAGGGGGTCGTGGGATGGTGGGCCTCCAAGGCCCGCGAGGAGGAATCCCTCCATAGGGAGACCGACAAGCCCTTTTCAGGGCTACTCCAACAGCCCTTCTCAGGGCTAGTTGACCCCATGAAGGGGGGTCGTGGTGCAGCGGACCTGCTAGGTCCGCGAGGTGGGATCCGAGAGGATCAGGTGACGGGTTGGCCCACTGCTCGCGCGGGGGCTAACTGGCATTCGTGCCACCGTCGGAGTTGGGGGGGTTGGCTGCCTGCCCGCGTCGCGTACCCTTCAAGTGATCGACAACGACCTGAGTGCTAGCCACACTCGGGAAGCCGTGATCTTGGAGAACGTGGGGCTTGCCTTAACTGGCCGGCCCGCGACAAGGAAAAGTCTATAAAACCCGACAGCGAAGTCGATTAAAACCTACGGATACCAGGGGACCTCCGTAGTATGTACCCCGCTTCCCGGAATGGCCGTCACCCGGGGAGTGTAATTTGAACGGTTCTACTCGTGGGATAAGTTATGGATAGCAATAATTTAAACCAGAACGTGGAGGAGGAGATGGAGACGGGGGTCGCAAGGCCCCACGGCTCTCTCAATGAGGCGGTAGTAGTGCTGGAGCGGTTGGAGGCCAACGCTCCGAGCACAAGTGTGGGAAGTTCCCGCTCGTCTTCCCCTGGGAGGCTGTGGAGGAAGCGGCTTCCCGAGAAGGAGACTACGGAGGCTTCCAAAAAGCCCCGTGGTCGCCCTGCTGTAGCGGGGGAGTGCGTCGATCTGGCGCAGAGCGGGGCCGAACCAAATGCGGCCACAGAGCGGGAGCTCAAGCTCCGCGCAGTGAAGGAGATGGCGGAGGCCATGCAGCGGCAGCGACAGAGGAATCTCTACCTAAGAGATTCCCCTAGTTCGCAACCTGGACCCAGCCAGCAGTCTCAGGGAGGAGTGACATCCACAGCCTCTGAGCCCCTCAGCGCGGAGCGGCTGACGGATGCGATCGAGGCGGCGGTGGCGGTGGTGCAAACCGTCGCCACCAAGTCCTCGAACCTAAAGGGGCAGTACGTGCGGGACCTAAAGCTAGCATGTTCCTCCATCTTGGAGAACGTGCGCGTGCTTCGGTCCCGCACGGAATCGGAGGAGGTGGCCCAGCTCCAGACCGAGCTGGCCGCTGTACGGGCCGAGATGCGGGCCTGGCAGCAGCAGGCGCAATCTGCGCCTACCCCGATGAGCCGCGATGAGATCGGTTTTCTCATCGACGCGCGGCTCGCGGGGATCGCGGACCGGCTGTTGCCGGAGACCCGCATCCGTCCGCCTCTTGAGGCGGACAGGAGAAATGCGGCCCGATCTGCCACCCGGCCTGAGCCTCAGCCACAGCTCACCTCTGAGCTCCCGGCTCTACTGCCGTCGCCTCCCCCCCTCCTCTCTGGACAAGGGAGTGAGGCGAAGAGGAGGAAGCCCAAGAAGCAATCGGCCGCTGCTAGGGAGGCGGAAGCTGCCCGCAAGAACCGGGAGCCGCCACCCTCGGCGCCTCCGGCAGCGTCGTCGTCGGCTCCCCTTGGCGGGTGGAATAAGGTCGCGGCGCGGCCGAGGGCCTCGAGGCCGGTTCCAGCCCGGGCGGCTACTGCCCCGCCAACGGCTGCGACTCTGGCGACGCCAGCCCCCAGGAAACGGAAACGTGGTGCCCGCAAGCCTCGGAAACTGCGCGTCCCGCGAACTGCTGCGGTGTGCTTAACTCTGCAGCCGGGCGCGCAGGAGCAGGGCATCACGTATCGTGATGTGATGTCCAAGGCTGAAGGGTTCATTGACCTCAAGGCCCTGGGCATCAACGGCCTCCGGTTTCGCACCGCGATTACCGGGGGTCGGATCTTGGAGGTGGCTGGCGACGACAGAGTCCAGAAGGCCGACATCCTCGCTGCCAAGCTCAAGGAGGCACTGGAGGAGGTCCGGGTCGCTAGGCCGGAGAGGTGCGTGGAGCTGCGCATCTCTGGCCTGAGCGACACGGCCTCAAAAGAGAGCGTGGCGGCCGCGCTGGCAGCGGAGGGGGGCTGCTCTGCCGACGCCATCAAAGTGGGCGACATTCATCGCCCATCTGGTCGCCAGGGCACTGCATGGCTACGGTGCCCGATTGAGGTGGCCAAGCTCCTGACAGACGGCCGACAAATTACAGTCGGATGGTCGGCGGTCAGGCTGACCACCCTAGAGCCGAGGCAGGCGAGGTGCTTCCGCTGCCTGGAGCCGGGGCACGTCGGGGCCAAGTGCACTGCGGGTGTTGACCGCAGTGCGCTGTGCTTCCGATGTGGGCAGGCGGGCCATAAGTCGGCCGCCTGCTCTGCGGAGCTCAATTGCCCCGTCTGTGCGGCGGAGGGGGTGGCGTCGAGTCACCGGCTGGGATCCGGTGACTGCAGGGCGACCTCCCGAAAAAGGGGGGCCCCCCGAAAGAGTATAGTTGCGGGTGGTGGGAATTCTGTCCCCCCCTCCATCCAGCAACGCGAGGAGGAGATGGACACCGCCCAAGGATAATGGATCATCCCATCTCCATACTGCAGGCCAACGTCAACCACTGCGTCATCGCCCAGGACCTTCTGGCCCAGTCCATGGCGCAGTGGCAGACGACAGTGGCAGTAGTCGCCGAGCCGTACTACGTTCGCGACGTCCCGAACTGGGCCGGCGACCAAAGCGGCTTGGTGGCTATCGTCGCCCAGCGGGCGACCCCACCCTTCGACAGAGTGCGAAGGGGCCGTGGGTGCGTACTCGTTGTGCTGGGCGGTGCTGCAGTGGTTGGGGTGTACTGTCCTCCTAGCAGGAGACTCGCCGAGTTCGAGCAGTTGCTCACGGAGGTCGGGGCTCTGCTGGCGGAAGTGCACCCCACCCCGGCTGTCGTGGCCGGGGATTTCAACGCTCATTCACGGGCGTGGGGATCTCCGGCTACCGATGCCCGGGGGGAGATGATGGTAGAGTGGGCGGTGTCCCAAGGCTTGGTGCTGCTAAACCAGGGGGCGGTCCACACACTTGTGCGGCCGCAGGGTAGCTCGATTGTTGACCTGTCGTTCGCCAGTTCTGCCCTGGCCCGACGCGTCAACAATTGGCGGGTCGTCGAGGGGGTGGAGACCGCGTCGGATCATCGGTACATCCGGTTCGACGTCGTCCCCGCCGCCACGGCGGCTCGAGTGGAATTTGACCGCCCCTTGGTGGGGCAAGGTCCACGGTGGCGCCTCGGCACTCTGGACCGAGAGCTGGCCAAAGAAGCGGCTATCGTCGAGCGATGGGCTACTGTTTACGGTGGCCTGGACGTGGACGCGAGGTGCGAGTGGCTCGTCGGAGCGCTGACTCGCGTCTGCGACGCGGCGATGCAGAGGGCGAGGCCTGTCTCGCCTCGGAGGCGGGTGTACTGGTGGCGTCCCCACCTAGCCGGGCTGCGTACCGCAAGTTACGCGGCCCAGAGGCAGTACACTCGCAGCCGAAGGCGGGCTGTCCGAGACCTCGCCCGGGAGGAGCGACTGCACGCTGCGTACAGGGCCGCCCGTGAGGCCCTGAGTTCGGCGATCAAAGCCGCCAAGGAGGAGTCCTGGAGGGAGTGGCTCGAGAGTCTCGACCGAGACCCTTGGGGGCGCCCGTACAGGGTCGTGAGTCAAAAACTTCGGCCCTGGGCGCCTCCCCTCACCCAAACTCTCGAGCCGAACCTCCTGGACCGAGTGGTCAGTTCTCTCTTCCCGGTGAGGGAAGAGTGGGTCCCGCCGCGGATGGTAGCACCAAGCCAAGTGCCGGCAGACGAAGGGGCAATACCTCCCGTGTCCGAGGCCGAGTTAGGGGCCGCGATCCTGGCGCTCAAGTCCAGGAACCGCGCCCCGGGCCCGGACGGCATCCCGGGGAAGGTGATTGCCACAGTTATGCCGGCACTAGAAGAGGAGACGCTGTCCCTCATGTCGGAGTGTGTGGCGTCGGGGAGGTTCCCGCGACGATGGAAGACCGGCAAGCTCGTGCTTCTCAAGAAGCACGGGCGCCCAGCCGAGTCGCCGTCGGCCTACCGCCCCATCGTTTTGCTCGACGAGATGTGCAAGCTGTTTGAGCGGGTGCTCGCTGCGCGTCTCGTTGGTCACCTTGAGGGGGCGGGGCCCAACCTGAGTGACGGCCAGTTCGGATTCCGTCGCGGGAGGTCGACCCTCGACGCCATATCCCGGCTGCGGGACGGCATCGACGAAGCGGTCGCCGGGAGGGAGGTGTTGTTGGCTGTATCGCTTGATATAGCCAACGCCTTCAACACCCTCCCCTGGGCGACAATTGCGGAGGCGCTGAGGTACCACAATGTCCCGTGGTACCTCAGGCGCATCCTGGCGGACTACTTCGTGGACCGGGTTATCATCTACCCGACCCAACGCGGGGTGGTCCGCCGAACTATGGCGTGCGGCGTTCCGCAGGGGTCGGTCCTTGGGCCGCTTCTGTGGAGCGTCGGGTACGATTGGGTCCTGCGCGGTGCTACTCTTCGGGGGGTCGGCGTACTTTGTTACGCCGATGATACCCTAGTTACCGCGCGGGCCCCAACGTTTAGCGACGCCGCCGTTCTCGCCACGGCAGGCGTCGCCCATGTCGTGCGCCGTATCGGGGCGCTGGGACTGAAGGTGGCCCTCGAAAAGTCCGAGGCCCTTTTCTTCTATGGGCCTCGGCGGCCGCCGCCTCGGGATCAAGCGATCGTGGTGGGTGGCACCTCCATCGCTGTCGGGAGCAGCCTGAAATACCTCGGGCTCGTTCTCGACAGTCGGTGGCGTTTCGCGGAGCATTTCCGGCGGCTGGCACCTAAACTGCTAGCGTTTGCCGGAATGCTCTCACGATTGCTGCCCAACACTGGGGGTCCGGGGTCTGCCTGCCGCCGTCTCTACGACGGTGTGGTGCGCTCCAAGGCGCTCTACGGAGCGCCCATTTGGGAGGAGGCCCTCTGCCGTACGAATGTCGTGCTGCTGCGGCGACCACAGCGCGCCATCGCGCAGAGGGCCGCACGGGCGTATCACACCGTCTCTTATGAGGCGGCGTGTTTGATTGCGGGCAGTATCCCCTGGGATCTCGAGGCTGGCGTCCTTAAGAGGGTCTATGAGGAGGGCGCCCTGATGCGGCGTGTTGCAGGAGGTCGGCCGCTTCCGGAGGAGATCGATCGCTGGAGACAGGAGGCTCGCGATGTTCTCTTCCGGAAGTGGGCCGATAGGCTGGCTGCTGCGAGGAGTAGCTTGCTGCTTGTGGGGGCCGTTCGGCCCGTCTTGCGTGAGTGGGTGCAACGGGGTCATGGGGCTCCCACGTATCACCTCACCCAACTTCTCACGGGTCATGGCTGCTTCGCCAAGTACCTGTGGGAGGTGGTGGGGGTGGAAGCGGAGCCCCGGTGCCGAAACTGCACCAGCGGCGACCCCGACACGGCACACCACACTTTAGCCGTGTGTGACGCGTGGGGCGGCCAAAGGGCGGCCCTCACAAGCATCATTGGTGTGGACCTCTCGCTGTCGGCCGTAGTTTCAGCTATGGCCGGCAGCGAACAGTGTTGGGCCGCCGTCGCCTCGTTCGCTAGCGAGGTGATGGCGGCAAAGAGAGAGGCCTTGCGGGAACGGGAGCGAGCTGGGCTCACTCTTCCGCCCCGCAGGCCCCCGGCGAGGGGACGCCGGCGAACGCAATTCGCCCGCGTCCCCGAATGAGAGTGGCCACGGGCAGTGGGTCGGGGGACCCGCTGCCCCTATGCTGATGTGGCGGAATGCGCCCCTGTGTGTTCCTGGGGTGCATTCTTGAGGTGAAAAACCCCCACCATTCCGGCCTGATTGCCGGGATTGTGGGGTCTTAAGTAGCGGGCCTACTAAGGGCGCCCCTAGCCGAGTCGCGGTGAGCAGACTATCCCGCGGCTCGGATTAGGCGAAGGAGGAACACCGTGGTGGTTTAGTGGGTAGTCTGGCCTTTGTCCAAGGCCAGGAGTCCCACACGAAGCGAGCCCCCTGCCCCCGCGGGGGGTGAGCGAAGTGCGTAAATGCATTCCACCACGTAAACAAAAAAAAACAAAAAAAAAAACCTGGGGTGCTGGTCGGGTAACCTCCACGTTGGCTCCCTCGTTTCTTCTCCCTCTGGACCATGGTCCTGGGGATCGGAAGCGGGGGGGCTGGTGCACCCTGGACGGCGGTTAATAGACTCCGACTCCAAGGAGGAGGAGCTCTGCTAGCCGTTGACTAATAACCCGGCAACCCAAAGCCCTTTTCAGGGCTAGCTGACCCCATTGCACGAGGGGGTCGTGGGATGGTGGGCCTGCAAGGCCCGCGAGGAGGAATCCCTCCATAGGGAGACCGACAAGCCCTTTTCAGGGCTACTCCAACAGCCCTTCTCAGGGCTAGTTGACCCCATGAAGGGGGGTCGTGGTGCAGCGGACCTGCTAGGTCCGCGAGGTGGGATCCGAGAGGATCAGGTGACGGGTTGGCCCACTGCTCGCGCGGGGGCTAACTGGCATTCGTGCCACCGTCGGAGTTGGGGGGGTTGGCTGCCTGCCCGCGTCGCGTACCCTTCAAGTGATCGACAACGACCTGAGTGCTAGCCACACTCGGGAAGCCGTGATCTTGGAGAACGTGGGGCTTGCCTTAACCCGTGAAACGTCCATGGTTCAACATATGAACCACGCTTACGCAAGCCCCCGCGCGTCCATGGTTCACATGTTGAACCATTGTTCCTTCGCGTTGATTGGACACGAATTTTTTCACGTTCTATGTGTCTTTGGTGAATAATCGATTATAATCTATTAGTTGAATAAATAATCTATGGATTTCAATGATTTTGAACGCCACTATACCACTGTTGGCAACAGAAAAAAAATAAAATTTTCAGAAGTGCAAGTATTCATTCATTGCCGCCGTTTTTAAAAAATAGACGCAGTTATAGTGATTTTTAAACATGTATAGCAGAAGAACTAGGTTAATGTTTTATGAAATTATTTACAATAATTACTGACAAATAACTGTAGTATATGTTTTAAGTGTATTTTATGCATAATACAAGAAATAAGTTAGTGAAAAACTGTTCAAACTTTTGAAGTGATAATTTCATACCTAGGGCGTCTGACATGTTTGTTGTTATTATGTCTCAAATTATGATTTATTAGTTATGTTATGCTCATAAGTTGTTACAGTATTTATTGCCAAACTTATATCTATAATTGGTTTCTTATACTTTATAACATATTGACGTTAAATATGTAATTCAAAATATACAAAGTGCATTTATGCAACCGCCATGAATTTATCAATCAAATTCATACGTCATATCCTATGCAAGTCTAGATGCACTAGGCACTGACGCTTGACCATCGAATGTCGATATTATTGTCGATAGAATTTTATGCCTGCAAAAAGAAGTTCATGATACATATTTTGATCAAAAAATATATATTTTTTATTATATTGTGTTTTGATTGCGCCATACATGAGAAATTTTATGTTCACTAATAAGGTGGCAAAACAGTTCGCGGTACATTTGATAAAATGTAGATATTTCAAAATTGTGTTTTGATTGTATAAAAGAAAAGTTTTGTGTTTACTAATAAGGTGGCAAAACAGTTTTTGTATACTACTTAGGTGGCAGACAAGCACACGGCCCACCTGATGGAAAGTGGTTACCGTGGCCTATGCATTTGATTGTAATATGGAAAAAAGTTTTATGTTTACTAATAAGGTGGCAAAACAGTTTTTATTTATACTACTTTGGTGGCTAACAAGCACACGGCCCACCTGATGGAAAGTAATTACCGTGGCCTATGGATTTGATTGTAATATGGGAAAAAGTTTTATGTTTACTAATAAGGTGGCAAAACAGTTTTTATTTATACTACTTTGGTGGCTAACAAGCACACGGCCCACCTGATGGAAAGTAATTACCGTGGCCTATGGATTTGATTGTAATATGGGAAAAAGTTTTATGTTTACTAATAAGGTGGCAAAACAGTTTTTATTTATACCACTTAGGTAGCTAACAAGCACACGGTCCACCTGATGGAAAGTAGTTACCGTGGCCTATGGATTTGATTGTAATATAGGAAAAAGTTTTATGTTTACTAATAAGGTGGCAAAACAGTTTTTATTTATACCACTTAGGTAGCTAACAAGCACACGGTCCACCTGATGGAAAGTAGTTACCGTGGCCTATGGATTTGATTGTAATATAGGAAAAAGTTTTGTTTACTAATAAGGTGGCAAAACAGTTTTTATTTATACTACTTTGGTGGCTAACAAGCACACGGCCCACCTGATGGAAAGCAGTTACCGTGGCCTATGGATTTGATTGTAATATGGGAAAAAGTTTTATGTTTACTAATAAGGTGGCAAAACAGTTTTTATTTATACCACTTAGGTAGCTAACAAGCACACGGCCCACCTGATGGAAAGTAGTTACCGTGGCCTATGGATTTGATTGTAATATGTGAAAAAGTTTTATGTTTACTAATAAGGTGGCAAAACAGTTTTTATTTATACCACTTAGGTAGCTAACAAGCACACGGCCCACCTGATGGAAAGTAGTTACCGTGGCCTATGGATTTGATTGCAATATGCGAAAAAGTTTTATGTTTACTAATAAGGTGGCAAAACAGTTTTTATTTATACCACTTTTTGCACTGAGCGGGAACCGAACTCGCACCTCCTGCGGAACAGTCAAATGTTCTTCGACTGTCACGCAGGAGGTAACGCTTCACCACTGAGGCCGCCAATATTTATTTAGGTACATTAATTTTGAATTCAATTTCGATAAATAAATATTTAACAACATTCTACCCAATACTATATATATACTTGTATAATAAATACTTGTATTTTATTTTCGATGTAAAATATATATAGACATAATTATTATCAACAACAATATAGTACAATAACGAAGTACCTACTTCTTTTCAAACAATAATGTAAATCGTTTATCGATATTTTTTGTATTTTGTCAAACACTATCGATAGCCAACGGCTCGCGGCTGTGACGTCAGCGGGTCGCGACTCGCGGTCGCTTCGCGCCCGTCGGCAAATATCAGTTTCGGCGCGAATCAACAACGAGTTTGTATAGGTACAAGAGTTTTGGTGTAAATATTTAGTTTTATGATGTGAAGTGCTACTGAAATGTTATCTAATGGTGAACTACGTTATCGTATTATATTGTTGTGATGTAGAAAGTGATAAATGCACGGCAGTGAAAGTTTAGTGATAATAAAATGTGTAGACGACATGTTGGTTTTGCAGAAAAAAAATGTAAACTGTGCAATTATACGAGCATTGCAGAAAAACGTACGTATTTTTTCACATGTGACAATGATAACTTGATAGGATTTTCTATGCTCGTTTCAATGATGTACATATGATAATATATAATTATAATCTTCATATCTAAATAACGATTTATTGAGGTGCATGACCTCTAGGTCTAGAAGTAATCTAGGTCCAGGGACGTAGTTGAAACTAAGTGCAAATTCGGTCCGGGCCGGCCGACGGGTTAACTGGCCGGCCCGCGACAAGGAAAAGTCTATAAAACCCGACAGCGAAGTCGATTAAAACCTACGGATACCAGGGGACCTCCGTAGTATGTACCCCGCTTCCCGGAATGGCCGTCACCCGGGGAGTGTAATTTGAACGGTTCTACTCGTGGGATAAGTTATGGATAGCAATAATTTAAACCAGAACGTGGAGGAGGAGATGGAGACGGGGGTCGCAAGGCCCCACGGCTCTCTCAATGAGGCGGTAGTAGTGCTGGAGCGGTTGGAGGCCAACGCTCCGAGCACAAGTGTGGGAAGTTCCCGCTCGTCTTCCCCTGGGAGGCTGTGGAGGAAGCGGCTTCCCGAGAAGGAGACTACGGAGGCTTCCAAAAAGCCCCGTGGTCGCCCTGCTGTAGCGGGGGAGTGCGTCGATCTGGCGCAGAGCGGGGCCGAACCAAATGCGGCCACAGAGCGGGAGCTCAAGCTCCGCGCAGTGAAGGAGATGGCGGAGGCCATGCAGCGGCAGCGACAGAGGAATCTCTACCTAAGAGATTCCCCTAGTTCGCAACCTGGACCCAGCCAGCAGTCTCAGGGAGGAGTGACATCCACAGCCTCTGAGCCCCTCAGCGCGGAGCGGCTGACGGATGCGATCGAGGCGGCGGTGGCGGTGGTGCAAACCGTCGCCACCGAGTCCTCGAACCTAAAGGGGCAGTACGTGCGGGACCTAAAGCTAGCATGTTCCTCCATCTTGGAGAACGTGCGCGTGCTTCGGTCCCGCACGGAATCGGAGGAGGTGGCCCAGCTCCAGACAGCAGGAGGTGGCAGCAGCAGGCGCAATCTGCGCCTACCCCGATGAGCCGCGATGAGATCGGTTTTCTCATCGACGCGCGGCTCGCGGGGATCGCGGACCGGCTGTTGCCGGAGACCCGCATCCGTCCGCCTCTCGAGGCGGACAGGAGAAATGCGGCCCGATCTGCCACCCGGCCTGAGCCTCAGCCACAGCTCACCTCTGAGCTCCCGGCTCTACTGCCGTCGCCTCCCCCCCTCCTCTCTGGACAAGGGAGTGAGGCGAAGAGGAAGAAGCCCAAGAAGCAATCAGCCGCTGCTAGGGAGGCGGAAGCTGCCCGCAAGAACCGGGAGCCGCCACCCTCGGCGCCTCCGGCAGCGTCGTCGTCGGCTCCCCTTGGCGGGTGGAATAAGGTCGCGGCGCGGCCGAGGGCCTCGAGGCCGGTTCCAGCCCGGGCGGCTACTGCCCCGCCAACGGCTGCGACTCTGGCGACGCCAGCCCCCAGGAAACGGAAACGTGGTGCCCGCAAGCCTCGGAAACTGCGCGTCCCGCGAACTGCTGCGGTGTGCTTAACTCTGCAGCCGGGCGCGCAGGAGCAGGGCATCACGTATCGTGATGTGATGTCCAAGGCTGAAGGGGTCATTGACCTCAAGGCCCTGGGCATCAACGGCCTCCGGTTTCGCACCGCGATTACCGGGGGTCGGATCTTGGAGGTGGCTGGCGACGACAGAGTCCAGAAGGCCGACATCCTCGCTGCCAAGCTCAAGGAGGCACTGGAGGAGGTCCGGGTCGCTAGGCCGGAGAGGTGCGTGGAGCTGCGCATCTCTGGCCTGAGCGACACGGCCTCAAAAGAGAGCGTGGCGGCAGCGCTGGCAGCGGAGGGGGGCTGCTCTGCCGACGCCATCAAGGTGGGCGACATTCATCGCCCATCTGGTCGCCAGGGCACTGCATGGCTGCGGTGCCCGATTGAGGCGGCCAAGCTCCTGACCGACGGCCGACCAATTACAGTTGGATGGTCGGCGGTCAGGCTGACCACCTTAGAGCCGAGGAAGGCGCGGTGCTTCCGCTGCCTGGAGCCGGGGCACGTCGGGGCCAAGTGCACTGCGGGTGTTGACCGCAGTGCGCTGTGCTTCCGATGTGGGCAGGCGGGCCATAAGTCGGCCACCTGCTCCGCGGAGCCCAATTGCCCCGTCTGTGCGGCGGAGGGGGTGGCGTCGAGTCACCGGCTGGGATCCGGTGACTGCAGGGCGACCTCCCGAAAAAGGGGGGCCCCCCGAAAGAGTACAGTTGCGGGTGGTGGGAATCCTGTCCCCCCCTCCACCCAGCAACGCGAGGAGGAGATGGACACCGCCCAAGGATAATGGATCATCCCATCTCCATACTGCAGGCCAACGTCAACCACTGCGTCATCGCCCAGGACCTTCTGGCCCAGTCCATGGCGCAGTGGCAGACAACAGTGGCAGTAGTCGCCGAGCCGTACTACGTTCGCGACGTCCCGAACTGGGCCGGCGACCAAAGCGGCTTGGTGGCTATCGTCGCCCAGCGAGCGACCCCACCCTTCGACAGAGTGCGAAGGGGCCGTGGGTGCGTACTCGTTGTGCTGGGCGGTGCTGCAGTGGTTGGGGTGTACTGTCCTCCTAGCAGGAGCCTCGCCGAGTTCGAGCAGTTGCTCACAGAGGTCGGGGCTCTGCTGGCGGAAGTGCGCCCCACCCCGGCTGTCGTGGCCGGGGATTTCAACGCTCATTCACGGGCGTGGGGATCTCCGGCTACCGATGCCCGGGGGGAGATGATGGTAGAGTGGGCGGTGTCTCAAGGCTTGGTGCTGCTAAACCAGGGGGCGGTCCACACACTTGTGCGGCCGCAGGGTAGCTCGATTGTTGACCTGTCGTTCGCCAGTTCTGCCCTGGCCCGACGCGTCAACAATTGGCGGGTCGTCGAGGGGGTGGGGACCGCGTCGGATCATCGGTACATCCGGTTCGACGTCGTCCCCGCCGCCTCGGGGACTCGAGTGGAATTTGACCGCCCCTTGGTGGGGCAAGGTCCACGGTGGCGCCTCGGCACTCTGGACCGAGAGCTGGCCAAAGAAGCGGCTATCGTCGAGCGATGGGCTGCTGTTGACGGCGACCTGGACGTGGACGCGAGGTGCGAGTGGCTTGTCGGAGCGCTGGCTCGCGTCTGCGACGCGGCGATGCAGAGGGCGAGGCCTGTCTCGCCTCGGAGGCGGGTGTACTGGTGGCGTCCCCACCTAGCCGGGCTGCGTACCGCAAGTTACGCGGCCCAGAGGCAGTACACTCGCAGTCGAAGGCGGGCTGTCCGAGATCTCGCCAGGGAGGAGCGACTGCACGCTGCGTACAGGGCCGCCCGTGAAGCCCTGAGCTCGGCGATCAAAGCCGCCAAGGAGGAGTCCTGGAGGGAGTGGCTCGAGAGTCTCGACCGAGACCCGTGGGGGCGCCCGTACAGGGTCGTGAGTCAAAAACTTCGGCCCTGGGCGCCTCCCCTCACCCAAACTCTCGAGCCGAACCTCCTGGACCGAGTGGTCAGCTCCCTCTTCCCAGTGAGGGAAGAGTGGGTCCCGCCGCGGATGGTAGCACCAAGCCAAGTGCCGGCAGACGAAGGGGCAATACCTCCCGTGTCCGAGGCCGAGTTAGGGGCCGCGATCCTGGCGCTCAAGTCCAGGAACCGCGCCCCGGGCCCGGACGGCATCCCGGGGAAGGTGATTGCCACAGTTATGCCGGCACTAGAAGAGGAAACGTTGTCCCTCATGTCGGAGTGTGTGGCGTCGGGGAGGTTCCCGCGACGATGGAAGACCGGCAAGCTCGTGCTTCTCAAGAAGCACGGGCGCCCAGCCGAGTCGCCGTCGGCCTACCGCCCCATCGTTTTGCTCGACGAGATGTGCAAGCTGTTTGAGCGGGTGCTCGCTGCGCGTCTCGTTGGTCACCTTGAGGGGGCGGGGCCCAACCTGAGTGACGGCCAGTTCGGATTCCGTCGCGGGAGGTCGACCCTCGACGCCATATCCCGGCTGCGGGACGGCATCGACGAAGCGGTCGCCGGGAGGGAGGTGTTGTTGGCTGTATCGCTTGATATAGCCAACGCCTTCAACACCCTCCCCTGGGCGACAATTGCGGAGGCGCTGAGGTACCACAATGTCCCGTGGTACCTCAGGCGCATCCTGGCGGACTACTTCGTGGACCGGGTTATCATCTACCCGACCCAACGCGGGGTGGTCCGCCGAACTATGGCGTGCGGCGTTCCGCAGGGGTCGGTCCTTGGGCCGCTTCTGTGGAACGTCGGGTACGATTGGGTCCTGCGCGGTGCTACTCTTCGGGGGGTCGGCGTACTTTGTTACGCCGATGATACCCTAGTTACCGCGCGGGCCCCAACGTTTAGCGACGCCGCCGTTCTCGCCACGGCAGGCGTCGCCCATGTCGTGCGCCGTATCGGGGCGCTGGGACTGAAGGTGGCCCTCGAAAAGTCCGAGGCCCTTTTCTTCTATGGGCCTCGGCGGCCGCCGCCTCGGGATCAAGCGATCGTGGTGGGTGGCACCTCCATCGCTGTCGGGAGCAGCCTGAAATACCTCGGGCTCGTTCTCGACAGTCGGTAGCGTTTCGCGGAGCATTTCCGGCGGCTGGCACCTAAACTGCTAGCGTTTGCCGGAATGCTCTCGCGATTGCTGCCCAACACTGGGGGTCCGGGGTCTGCCTGCCGCCGTCTCTACGACGGTGTGGTGCGTTCCAAGGCGCTCTACGGAGCGCCCATTTGGGAGGAGGCCCTCTGCCGTACGAATGTCGTGCTGCTGCGGCGACCACAGCGCGCCATCGCGCAGAGGGCCGCACGGGCGTATCACACCGTCTCTTATGAGGCGGCGTGTTTGATTGCGGGCAGTATTCCCTGGGATCTCGAGGCTGGCGTCCTTAAGAGGGTCTACGAGGAGGGCGCCCTGATGCGGCGTGTTGCAGGAGGTCGGCCGCTTCCGGAGGAGATCGATCGCTGGAGACAGGAGGCTCGCGATGTTCTCTTCCGGAAGTGGGCCGATAGGCTGGCTGCTGCGAGGAGTAGCTTGCTGCTTGTGGGGGCCGTTCGGCCCGTCTTGCGTGAGTGGGTGGAACGGGGTCATGGGGCTCCCACGTATCACCTCACCCAACTTCTCACGGGTCATGGCTGCTTCGCCAAGTACCTGTGGGAGGTGGTGGGGGTGGAAGCGGAGCCCCGGTGCCGAAACTGCACCAGCGGCGACCCTGACACGGCACACCACACTTTGGCCGTGTGTGACGCGTGGGGCGGCCAAAGGGCGGCCCTCACAAGCATCATTGGTGTGGACCTCTCGCTGTCGGCCGTAGTTTCAGCTATGGCCGGCAGCGAACAGTGTTGGGCCGCCGTCGCCTCGTTCGCTAGCGAGGTGATGGCGGCAAAGAGAGAGGCCTTGCGGGAACGGGAGCGAGCTGGGCTCACTCTTCCGCCCCGCAGGCCCCCGGCGAGGGGACGCCGGCGAACGCAATTCGCCCGCGTCCCCGAATGAGAGACACCCCCACCATTCCGGCCTGACTGCCGGGATGGTGGGGTCTTAAGTAGCGGGCCTACCAAGGGCGCCCCTAGCCGAGTCGCGGTGAGCAAACTATCCCGCGGCTCGGATTAGGCGAAGGAGGAACACCGTGGTGGTTTAGTGGGTAGTCTGGCCTTTGTCCAAGGCCAGGAGTCCCACACGAAGCGAGCCCCCTGCCCCCGCGGGGGGTGAGCGAAGTGCGTAAATGCATTCCACCACGTAAACAAAAAAAAAAAAAAAAACCTAACCTAACCCATAGCAGAGACACCTGGGCTGGGAAGAATTGTGATGGGGGGAGATGCAAATGCCTGGAATACGTGGTGGGGTAGCGTGTCGGTGGACGCCCGAGGGGAGTCCTTCATGGGCTTGATCGACGAGCTGGGCCTCCACGTGCTAAATGTGGGTGATACCCCGACGTTTGACACAATCCGAGGCGGAATCCCATTCCGAAGTCATGTAGATGTCACCTTTTGCTCGGGTAATCTGCTGCCCCTCGTGTATAACTGGAGAGTGGAGAAGCATCTGACGAGCTCGGACCATCACGGTATCAGCTTCAAAATCAGACTCCAGAAAGCAAACGGAACGGATATTAGGCGAACTACTAGGCTGTATAACACCAAAAAAGCCAATTGGGAGTTATTTAATACCAAGCTGACCCAACTGAGAACGGAGAATGACTTAACAGCCTCGGAAATTGAGAGGATTGAGCATAGAAGCGAACTGGAGACTGCAGTTAACGTGTTCACGAAAGTGATAACCGAGGCCTGCACCGCTTTTATGCCCAACAAAAGCGTGGAACAAAAATTGAGGATTCCGTGGTGGTCTGAGGAGCTCGCAAAACTAAAAAGAGAGGTGTCCACCAGGAGGAATCGCATAAGATGTGCGGCACCGGTTCGTCGGGAGAGAGTCGTTGGTGATTACCTGCAGTGGAAGGATAGGTATGAGACGGAGGTGAAAAAGGCCCAAGTTAACAGCTGGAAGGATTTCTGTAATAAACAGGATAGAGAGGGGATGTGGGAGGGGATCTATAGGGTCATTGGCAGGACCGCGAAGAGAGTCGAGGACGTACCCCTGGAACTGAATGGCGTGGCCTTGGATGCAGAACAATCGGTCAAGTTGCTAGCTGATGTCTTTTACCCGGAGGATCGAGAAGAGGATGACACGGAAGAACTAACTCGCGTCAGAGAGAGTGCGAGAAGAGTGACCGAGGAGCCCTGCGGTGTACCGCAGGACCCACCGTTGACTCCCTTCGAACTCGAGATAGCTATCAGGTCATTTAACCCCAAGAAGGCTCCGGGAGCCGACGGACTTACATCCGATATCTGTAGCCACGCCATCAGAAGCGAACCGATGCTGTTTCTTGCCCTAGCAAACAAATGCCTCAAATTACAACACTTCCCAGTGGCATGGAAGGAGGCAACCGTCGTTGCACTCAGGAAGCCGGGCAAGGATAGCTATGTTCTTCCAAAATCTTATAGGCCTATCGGGCTTCTCCCGGTACTGGGTAAAATACTGGAGAAGATGGTCATGGCAAGGCTGAGATACCATCTCCATCCACGCAATAGCTCGTACCAGTACGGATTTATGCCCCAGAGGAGCTGTGAAGACGCCCTCTATACCCTAGTTCAGCACATACGAACACAGTTGGACGAAAGAAAAATGGTCACATTGGTGTCTCTGGACATAGAGGGCGCCTTCGACAGTGCCTGGTGGCCTGCCATAAAGATGCGGCTAGTTGAGGAAAAGTGTCCCGAGGGCCTTAGAAGAACCATCAACAGTTACCTTGAAGACAGACGGGTTAGAGTGAGATACGCTGGCAAGGAACATAGCAAAAGAACAAGAAAGGGATGCGTTCAAGGCTCTATTGGCGGGCCAATACTATGGAACCTCCTCCTGGATCCCTTACTCAAGAGTCTAGAAACTAGGGGCAATTATGTGCAAGCCTTTGCCGATGATGTTGTCCTGCTGTTCTGTGGCAATACGGCCGCCGAAATCGAGAGGAGTGGAAATGCCACTCTCGACCATGTTCAGGCGTGGGGTGTCCGAAATAAACTCAAATTTGCACCGCATAAAACAAGCGCTATGCTCATAACGCGCAAGCTTAAGTACGACACCCCTCGTCTGAGCATGGGAGGGGTAGACATTGACATGGCAGAAGAGGTAAAGATACTTGGTCTGACTATTGATAGAAATTTGAATTTATGTAATGAATTTAGTAAATAATAATTTTTATTCTAAGTAATCTATACAGAAATAATTTATAAATATTAAATACAATAAAAATAAAATAACTATTATACAACTTATAGCTAAGAACAATTAAAATGCGTCGTAGAATTCCTCCGCATCGCATGCCTCTTGTGGCAGCGTTCCCAGAAGACTGGCAGCATTGCCACGTTGTATGGCAATGCTTATTCTCTGACCTAAAAAGAGGCCAGCCTTCTGGTCACGAGAAGCGTCGACCATACGCTTCGCAATCTCACGGAAGAGGTTGCGAGCGCTCGGACCCCATGACCCCAAAGTCTCGACTCCAAACGGCACAAATTCATAATCTCCGATGAGATTGGAGTATTTGCGCCGCTTGAGAGCCTCTGCAGAAGCAGCAGCAGCTCCAGCACAGCCAGCCGTGCTAGTTATATGGGTAGGAGCCATGGTATCAACGCATGTGGCGTCCCACACCAGAGTCCTACCCATCTTCCATGGCATTAACGACATGCCATCCGGTCTCTTGCCATCGTCACGCGCCAAACCGTTTGGTTCTAGTACAGCTGGTACACCGGCGGTGACAAGAGCACGGCGGATTATGTCATTGAGGCTGGCGTGCCGTGGAATTCGCCCTGCGCTCCTGCAGCACGACAGACCATGGTGTCCGAGTCTGTCAACGGCTTCTCCACAACGGCATTGATGCGGAGAAACACACGGCGCACCTAAACGGAGACAAATTGCGATGCGGAAGGTAGTGTCATCTAACATAGTCCCTACGTTAGTTGACGGAAGAGCTTGTAGCCAAAGACCCGATTCCCACACTCCAACCGCCAGTAAACGGGCACGCTCAGCAGCATTGGAACATGTATTTAGTAATTTTTTTCCAACTAAGCTGCAGAGCGGCCCGTCCCACTGACGCTGTGAGAAGAGGTTCCTTGGGAGATCGGTGTTTGGACATGCAATTTTCCAAGCGTTCACTGCATCAGTCTTACACAATACTTCAGAATTAACTAGTGTAGGTGCAAGGATTTTCCTAGTTAATTCTTCGGTACTGTGGACTGAAGACAGGAACGCTGGTAAGCTGACATCTGAAATTTTGCGAATACCGAGCCCACCCAAGCGAATCGGTAGAGTCGCTTGTAGTAAAGCTCGGTCATCCAAGGCCACATTTAAAATTTTGGTGAGGGTATTTTCTATAATTTCGTCCATTTTTTTCAAAATCGTTAAATGTTTAAAAAATGGCGTTGATCGTAGGGCATGGGCGAATTTTGGAACGAATAGGCAATACCGAAGAATAGTGAAAGCCGAGTGTATATTAATTTTGAGTAGGCGATCCGAAATGTCACTAAAATTTTGAATTTTTTCCTCTATAAATGGGGTATAGGCATCTTCTAGGATTGGGGACCCGAGGAGACGTAAGGAGTCTTTTTCTAAAATTTTGATGGTGGGAGCTATGGAATTGAATTTAGAGATAGTAGAAATTTTGTCCGAAACGTCGTTTAAAAAAATCTCGCATTTGCTGTCATTTAGTTCTAAACCAATTAATCTAAATTCATTTTTAATAAAAAAAAAACTGTCTCCACATCTCCCCCTAGAGTCCCATCGTCTAGGTACCATACATTAAATTTAGAATTTGCATATTTTGAATTTTAACTCCCACTTAACAAATGTGTGTAAAAGGGTGACGAGTATATACAAACAATTGATTGGGGCGGCAAAGGCCAGTTGGGGGCTCCACCCGGAGATCATCCACACAATATACACGGCGGCTGTGGAACCTATAGTTCTGTACGGGGCCAGCGCATGGGCACCCGCGGTCGAGAAGCTGGGGGTTGTTAAGCGTCTGAACTTCATTCAGCGCAGCTTTGCCCAAAAAATTTGTAAGTCATACCGAACGGTCTCCCTCCACTCGGCGCTGCTCTTGGCGGGGATTCTCCCTCTTGACCTTCGCGTTCGCGAAGCAGCACTGCTATATAGGGCCGGGAGGGGGGATTCTCTCCCTGAGCTGGTCGGGCGGGAGGCCGAGCGGATGACATCGGTCATGGACAGCCCACATCCTGCGGAGCAAATGTGCCTGGAGTTCCATAGCCTGGAGACCAACGAACAAGTTGTCGCAACGCGTAACAATACGGTGCAAATTTACACGGATGGTAGCAAGATTGGGGGCAGGGTGGGGGCCGCGTTATCCATATGGAATGATGGGGCTGAAACCCGTGCCCGCAAGCTTTGTCTGCCATCATATTGTACAGTCTACCAGGCGGAACTCCTTGCCATTTGTGAAGCAACAAATGAGATAAAAAGGCACGAAAATAAAAAGTTCGGCATATACAGCGACTCGACCGCGGCACTCCAGACGGTCGCGAATCCCGGTTGCCTCCACCCTCTAGCAGTTGAAACGCGAGCAAACTTAAAAACCATTGGTCACCAGAATAAATCTGTGAATTTATTCTGGATCAAAGCACACACGGGGTTGGAGGGAAACGAGAGGGCCGACCAGCTGGCAAAAGAGGCGGCTTTGGGATTGAGGAGGGCACCGGACTATGATCGTTGTCCGGTTTCCTTCATCAAGCGAAAAATTCGTTCGCGCTCGCTCGATGAATGGAACCGGAGGTACGTGACCGGAGAGACCGCCTCAATAACAAAGCTCTTCTTCCCAAACGCGCTGGACGCGTATAGAATTATAAAGAAAATCGGCGTAAATTTCTATCAGACGCAATTGCTGACGGGGCACGGTGGGTTTTCCGCGTACTTGACGAGGTTCAAGTGTAGGGACAACCCATCGTGCGCCTGTGAACCGGAAGTGGAGGAAACAGGTCCCCATTTAATCACGGAGTTCCCTATTTACAGTAGACTGAGATTCGACACCGAAAACAAAATAAACACAAAAATAGATATGGATACAATTAGCATAATCATGGCCAGCAAAAAAAGGAAAATATTTATAGATTACTGTGTCCAAATTGTAAAAAAGGTTATTTATAAAAATAAAGTAGATTAAGTATATGATGACGGAATAACTTGAAGTTATTACCGTATATCATAAATTAAACGTGTATTAGTTAAGTAAGCAACTAGAACAGTAAGATCTGCATGTAATAACATAGATATAGATTGTAAGAAAAGATGTTAATTATTAGAAATTATGTATTAAGAAAAGAAAATTGTATAAGGTGCTAAATAAAAAAGTGTATTATATTATTACCTATTATATTATTATATTATTACAATTTTTATTACAGGGAGTACTCCCTGTAATAAAAATTGAAATAAAATAAAAAATTTGCTGTAGAGTTAGCAGGAATAGCAGGCAATCCCACCTGTAGTCGTGTGTAAGAGATTGAATGGAAGAAAGATACAGTATGAAGAATGAAAGTGCGAGAAGCAAAAAAGCGAGAAATGGAATGAAAGTGTCATGTAGCCAAAAACTCCAAAATATTTATACATTGGAGGTGCTAGGATTAAAAAAAAAAAAAAAAAAAAAAAAAAAAAAAAAAAAAAACCTAACCTAACCTGGGGTGCTGAGCGACTGCACGCTGCGTACAGGGCCGCCCGTGAGGCCCTGAGTTCGGCGATCAAAGCCGCCAAGGAGGAGTCCTGGAGGGAGTGGCTCGAGAGTCTCGACCGAGACCCTTGGGGGCGCCCGTACAGGGTCGTGAGTCAAAAACTTCGGCCCTGGGCGCCTCCCCTCACCCAAACTCTCGAGCCGAACCTCCTGGACCGAGTGGTCAGTTCTCTCTTCCCGGTGAGGGAAGAGTGGGTCCCGCCGGGGATGGTAGCACCAAGCCAAGTGCCGGCAGACGAAGGGGCAATACCTCCCGTGTCCGAGGCCGAGTTAGGGGCCACGATCCTGGCGCTCAAGTCCAGGAACCGCGCCCCGGGCCCGGACGGCATCCCGGGGAAGGTGATTGCCACAGTTATGCCGGCACTAGAAGAGGAGACGCTGTCCCTTATGTCGGAGTGTGTGGCGTCGGGGAGGTTCCCGCGACGATGGAAGACCGGCAAGCTCGTGCTTCTCAAGAAGCACGGGCGCCCAGACGAGTCGCCGTCGGCCTACCGCCCCATCGTTTTGCTCGACGAGATGTGCAAGCTGTTTGAGCGGGTGCTCGCTGCGCGTCTCGTTGGTCACCTTGAGGGGGCGGGGCCCAACCTGAGTGACGGCCAGTTCGGATTCCGTCGCGGGAGGTCGACCCTCGACGCCATATCCCGGCTGCGGGACGGCATCGACGAAGCGGTCGCCGGGAGGGAGGTGTTGTTGGCTGTATCGCTTGATATAGCCAACGCCTTCAACACCCTCCCCTGGGCGACAATTGCGGAGGCGCTGAGGTACCACAATGTCCCGTGGTACCTCAGGCGCATCCTGGCGGACTACTTCGTGGACCGGGTTATCATCTACCCGGCCCAATGCGGGGTGGTCCGCCGAACTATGGCGTGCGGCGTTCCGCAGGGGTCGGTCCTTGGGCCGCTTCTGTGGAACGTCGGGTACGATTGGGTCCTGCGCGGTGCTACTCTTCGGGGGGTCGGCGTACTTTGTTACGCCGATGATACCCTAGTTACCGCGCGGGCCCCAACGTTTAGCGATGCCGCCGTTCTCGCCACGGCAGGTGTCGACCTTGTCGTGCGCCGTATCGGGGCGCTGGGACTGAAGGTGGCCCTCGAAAAGTCCGAGGCCCTTTTCTTTTATGGGCGTCGGCGGCCGCCGCCTCGGGATCAGGCGATCGTGGTGGGTGGCACCTCCATCGCTGTCGGGGGCAGCCTGAAATACCTCGGGCTCGTTCTCGACAGTCGGTGGCGTTTCGCGGAGCATTTCCGGCGGCTGGCACCTAAACTGCTAGCGTTTGCCGGAATGCTCTCGCGATTGCTGCCCAACACTGGGGGTCCGGGGTCTGCCTGCCGCCGTCTCTACGACGGTGTGGTGCGCTCCAAGGCGCTCTATGGAGCGCCCATTTGGGAGGAGGCCCTCTGCCGTACGAATGTCGTGCTGCTGCGGCGACCACAGCGCGCCATCGCGCAGAGGGCCGCACGGGCGTATCACACCATCTCTTATGAGGCGGCGTGTTTGATTGCGGGCAGTATCCCCTGGGATCTCGAGGCTGGCGTCCTTAAGAGGGTCTACGAGGAGGGCGCCCTGATGCGGCGTGTTGCAGGAGGTCGGCCGCTTCCGGAGGAGATCGATCGCTGGAGACAGGAGGCTCGCGATGTTCTCTTCCGGAAGTGGGCCGATAGACTGGCTACGGCAAGGAGTGGCTTGCTGCTTGTGGGGGCCGTTCGGCCCGTCCTGCGTGAGTGGGTAGAACGGGGTCATGGGGCTCCCACGTATCACCTCACCCAACTTCTCACGGGTCATGGCTGCTTCGCCAAGTACCTGTGGGAGGTGGTGGGGGTGGAAGCGGAGCCCCGGTGCCGAAACTGCACCAGCGGTGACCCCGACACGGCACACCACACCTTGGCCGTGTGTGACGCGTGGGGCGGTCAAAGAGCGGCCCTCACAAGCATCATTGGTGTGGACCTCTCGCTGTCGGCCGTAGTTTCAGCTATGGCCGGCAGCGAACAGTGTTGGGCCGCCGTCGCCTCGTTCGCTAGCGAGGTGATGGCGGCCAAGAGAGAGGCACTGCGGGAGCGGGAGCGAGCTGGGCTCACTCTTCCACCCCGCAGGCCCCCGGCGAGGGGACGCCGGCGAACGCAATTCGCCCGCGTCCCCGAATGAGAGTGGCCACGGGCAGTGGGTCGGGGGACCCACTGCCCCTATGCTGATGTGGCGGAATGCGCCCCTGTGTGTTCCTGGGGTGCATTCTTGAGGTGAAAAAACCCCCACCATTCCGGCCTGATTACCGGGATGGTGGGGTCTTGAGTAGCGGGCCTACCAAGGGCGCCCCTAGCCGAGTCGCGGTGAGCAGACTATCCCGCGGCTCGGATTAGGCGAAGGAGGAACACCGTGGTGGTTTAGTGGGTAGTCTGGCCTTTGTCCGAGGCCAGGAGTCCCACACGAAGCGAGCCCCCTGCCCCCGCGGGGGGTGAGCGAAGTGCGTAAATGCATTCCACCACGTAAACAAAAAAAAAAAAAAAAAAAAACCTAACCTAACCTAACCTAACCTGGGGTGCTGGTCGGGTAACCTCCACGTTGGCTTCCTCGTTTCTTCTCCCTCTGGACCATGGTCCTGGGGATCGGAAGCGGGGGGGCTGGTGCACCCTGGACGGCGGTTAATAGACTCCGACTCCAAGGAGTAGGAGCTCTGTTAGCCGTTGACCAATAACCCGGCAACCCAAAGCCCTTTTCAGGGCTAGCTGACCCCATTGCACGAGGGGGTCGTGGGATGGCGGGCCTGCAAGGCCTGCGAGGAGGGATCCATCCTCAGGAGACCTCCAAGCCCTTTTCAGGGCTACTCCAATAGCCCTTTTCAGGGCTACTCCAAAAGCCCTTTTCAGGGCTAGTTGACCCCATGAAGAGGGGTCGTGGTGCGGCGGACCTGCTAGGTCTGCGAGGCGGGATCCGAGAGGATCAGGTGACGGGTTGGCCCACTGCTCGCGCGGGGGCTGACAGGCACTCGTGCCACCGTCGGAGTTGGGGGGGTTGGCTGCCCTCCCGCGTCGCGTAGCCTCTGAATGATCGACAACGACCTGAGTGCTAGCCACACTCGGGAAGCCGTGATTTCGGAGAACGTGGGGCTTGCCTTAATTGGCCGGCCCGCGACAAGGAAAAGTCTATAAAACCCGACAGCGAAGTCGCTTAAAACCTACGGATACCAGGGGACCTCCGTAGTATGTACCCCGCTTCCCGGAATGGCCGTCACCCGGGGAGTGTAAGTTGAACGGTTCAACTCGTGGGATCAGTAATGGATAATTCAATTTTAAACATAAACAAAAATGAGTCGATGGAGATCGAGACGGGGGTCGCGAGGCCCCATGGCTCTCTCGCAGAAGCGATGGTTGTACTAGAGCGGCTGGAGGCCAGCGCTCCAACCACAAGTGGAGGGAGCTCGCGCTCGTCTTCCCCGAGTGGAAGACTGTGGCGGAAGAGAGTTCCGGAGACGGAGTCCGCGGAGGCTTCAAAAAAGCCTCGCGGCCGCCCACCAACAACGGGCGAGTACGTCGGCCTTGCGCAAGCCAAGGCCGAGTTTATCGCGGCGACGGAGCGGGAGCTCAAGCTCCAAGCGGAGAGGGAGATGGCGGAGGACCTGCAGCGCCAGCGGAGCAGAACTCTCTTCTTGAGAGAGTCCGCAAGTCCACAGTCCGGGCCTAGTCATCAGCCCCAAGGCGGAGCGGCTCCCACTGCCACTGAGCCCGTAAGCACGGAGCAGCTTACGGGCGCGATTGAGGCGGCGGTGGAGATGGTGCAAACCATCGCCAGCAAGAGCTCCAACCTAAAAGGACAATACGTGCGGGACCTGAAAGTAGCATGCTCGACAATTCTGGAGAACGTGCGCGTGCTCCGGTCCCGCACGGAGTCGGAGGAGGTGGCCCAGCTCCAGACCGAGCTGGCGGCTGTGCGGGCCGAGATGCGGGCCTGGCAGCAGCAGGCGCAGTCTGCGCCGCCCCCCATGAGCCGCGACGAGATCGGGTTTCTTGTCGACGCGCGGCTCGCGGGAATTGCGGACCGGCTGCTGCCGGAGACCCGTATCCGTCCGCCTCTCGAGGCGGACCGACGAAATGCGGCTCGGTCCGCTGATGGTGGTGAGCCTCAGATAATGCTCACCGCGGAGCTTCCGGCTCTTCCGCCGTCGCCTCCCCCCATACCCGTTCAAGAGGCAATCCATAAGAAGGGAAAGACCAAGAAGCCGAAGAAGAAGTCGGCCGCAGCAAGGGAGGCGGAGGCCGCCCGCCAGACCTCTCTCGTATCCTCGTCGGTAGTTCCAGCGGCGTCTTCGTCGTCGTCCTTGTCTTCGGCGTCTTCGCCACTAGAGGGCTGGAATAAAGTCGCAGCCCGGCCGAAGGCTTCAAAGCCGGTTCAGGCCCGTGCTGCACCTACCCCGGCGATGGCTGCGATTCCAACAGCGCCAGCCAAAGCAAGAAAACGTGGTGCCCGTGGGTCACGTAAACTGCGCGCCCCGCAAACTGCAGCGGTATGTCTTACGCTGCAGCCAGGCGCGCAAGAGAAGGGCATCACGTACCACGACGTGATGGCCAAGGCCGAGGGTGTCATAGACATTAAGGCCTTGGGCATCGACGGCCTCCGGTTTCGCACCACAGCGACCGGGGGTCGGATGTTAGAGGTGGCTGGCGCTGACCGCGCCCAGAAGGCTGACGCCCTGGCCGCTAAGTTGCAGGAGGCGCTGGTGGAGGTCCGGGTCGCAAGGCCACAGAAGTGCGTGGAGCTGCGCATCTCTGGTCTGAGCGACTCGGCCTCTAAGGAAAGGGTGGCGGCAGCACTAGCAGCTGAGGGGGGCTGCTCTGCAGATACAATTAAGGTGGGTGATATCCATCGCCCACCTGGTCGCCAGGGCACGGCGTGGTTACGTTGTCCGGTAGAGGCGGCCAAATTGTTGACGGATGGCCGTCGCATCCTTGTCGGGTGGTCGGTGGTTAGGCTGACCACCCTGGAACCAAGGCAGACGCGGTGCTTCCGCTGCCTGGAGCCGGGGCACGTTGGGGCCAAGTGCACTGCGGGCGTTGATCGCAGTGCACTCTGCTTCCGTTGCGGGCAGGCGGGCCACAAATCCGCCACCTGCACCGCGGAGCCCAATTGCCCGGTCTGTGCGGCGGAAGGGGTGGCGTCTGGTCACCGTCTTGGTTCCGAAAAGTGTAAGGCGGCCTCCCGAAAAAGGGCGGCCCCCAAAAAAGGTGGAGCTGCAGGTGGGGGGAATCCCACTCCACCCCTGTCGCAACCACGTGAGGAGGAGATGGACACCGCCCAATCATAATGGCACATCCCATCTCCATACTGCAGGCCAACGTCAACCACTGCGTCACTGCCCACGACCTTCTGGCCCAGTCCATGGCGCAGTGGCAGACGACAGTGGCAGTAGTCGCCGAGCCGTATTACGTCCGCGACAGCCCGAACTGGGCTAGCGACCAAGACGGCTTGGTGGCTATCGTCACCCAGCGAACTGCCCCTCCCTTCGACCGAGTGCGGAGGGGCTGCGGGTGTGTGCTCGTCGCGCTGGGTGGCGCTGCAGTGGTTGGGGTGTACTGCCCCCCTAGCAGAAGCCTCGCCGAGTTCGAGCAGTTGCTCACGGAGGTCGGGGCTCTGCTGGCAGAAGTACACCCCACCCCGGCGGTGGTGGCCGGCGACTTCAACGCTCACTCACGGGCGTGGGGATCTCCGGCTACTGATGCTCGGGGGGAGATGGTGATGGAGTGGGTGGTGTCACAGGGCTTGGTGCTGCTGAACCAAGGGGCGGTCCACACTCTTGTGCGGGCCCAGGGCAGCTCGATCGTGGATCTATCGTTCGCCAGTTCTGTCCTGGCCCGTCGTGTTTCCAACTGGCGGGTCGTCGAGGGGGTGGAGACCGCGTCGGACCACCGGTACATCCGGTTCGACGTCTTCGCCGCCTCGGCGGCTCAAGTAGTGTTCGACCGCTCCTTGTTGGGGGAGGGTCCGCGGTGGCGCCTTGGATCCCTAGACCGGGAACTGGCCAAAGAGGCGGCTATCGTCGAGCGATGGGCTGCTGTTGACGGTGGCCTGGACGTGGACGCGAGGTGCGAGCGGCTCGCTGGAGCGCTGACTCGCGTCTGCGACGCGGCGATGCAGAGGGCGAGGCCTGTCCCGCCCCGGAGGCAGGTGTACTGGTGGCGTCCCCACCTAGCCGGGCTGCGTACAGCTAGCTACGCGGCCCAGAGGCAGTACACCCGCAGCCGAAGGCGGGCTATCAGAGACCTCGCCCGTGAAGAGCAATTACACGCCGCGTACAGGGCCGCCCGTGAGGCCCTGAGCTCGGCGATCAAAGCCGCCAAGGAGGACTCCTGGAGGGAGTGGCTCGAGAGTCTCGACCAAGACCCGTGGGGGCGCCCGTACAAAACCGTGAGCCAAAAGCTCCGGCCCTGGGCGCCTCCTCTCACTAGAACTCTCGAGCCGAACCTCTTGGACCGTGTGGTCAGTTCCCTCTTCCCTGCGAGGGAAGAGTGGGTCCCACCGCGGATGGCAGCATCAGGCCAGGTGCCGGCAGACGAAGGGGCAATACCTCCCGTGTCCGAGGCCGAGTTAGGGGCCGCGATCCTGGCACTCAAGTCCAGGAACCGCGCCCCGGGCCCGGACGGCATCCCTGGGAAGGTGATTGCCACAGTCATGCCGGCACTGGAGGAGGAGACGCTGTCCCTCATGTCGGAGTGTGTGGCGTCGGGGAGGGTCCCGCGACGATGGAAGACCGGGAAGCTCGTGCTCCTTAAAAAGCACGGGCGCCCAGCCGAGTCGCCGTCGGCCTACCGCCCCATCGTTTTGCTCGACGAGACGTGCAAGCTGTTCGAGCGGGTGCTCGCTGCGCGTCTCGTCAGCCACCTGGAGGGGGCGGGGCCCAACCTTAGTGACGGCCAGTTCGGCTTCCGTCGCGGGAGGTCGACCCTCGACGCCGTATCCCGGCTGCGGGACGGCGTCGATGAAGCGGTTGCCGGGGGAGAGGTGGTGTTGGCTGTATCGCTGGATATAGCCAACGCTTTCAACACCCTCCCCTGGGAGACCATCGCGGAGGCGCTGAGGTACCACAACGTCCCGTGTTACCTCAGGCGCGTCCTGGCGGACTACTTCGTGGACCGGGTCATCATCTACCCGGCCCAAGACGGGGTGGTCCGCCGAAGTATGTCGTGCGGCGTTCCGCAGGGGTCGGTCCTCGGGCCGCTTCTGTGGAACGTCGGCTATGACTGGGTCCTGCGCGGTGCTACTCTTCGGGGGGTCGGCGTACTCTGTTACGCCGACGATACCCTAGTCACCGCGCGGGGCCCCACGTTTCGCGACGCCGCCGTCCTCGCTACGGCAGGCGTCGCCCACGTCGTTCGCCGCATCAGGACGCTGGGCCTAAGGGTGGCCCTTGAAAAGTCCGAGGCCCTCTTCTTCCATGGGCCTCGGCAGACGCCGCCTCGGGATAGCTCAATCATGGTGGGCGGCACCTCCATCGCTGTCGGGACCAGCCTGAAGTATCTCGGGCTCGTTCTCGACAGTCGGTGGCGGTTTGCGGAGCATTTCCGGCAGCTGGCACCCAAATTGCTGGCGTTTGCCGGGATGCTCTCGCGGTTGCTGCCCAACAGTGGAGGTCCGGGGTCTGCCTGCCGCCGTCTCTACGACGGGGTGGTGCGCTCCAAGGCGCTCTATGGAGCGCCGATCTGGGCGGAGGCCCTCTGCCCTGCTAATGTTGCGCTGCTGCGACGTCCGCAGCGCGCCATCGCGCAGAGGGCCGCACGGGCGTACCACACCGTCTCTTATGAGGCGGCGTGTCTGATTGCGGGCAGCATCCCCTGGGATCTCGAGGCTGGCGTCTTGAAGAAGGTGTATGAGGAGGGCGCCCTGATGCGGCGCGTTGTCGGAGGTCGGCCGCTTCCGGAGGAGATCGATTGCTGGAGACAGGAGGCTCGCGATGTTCTCTTCCGGAAGTGGGCCGTAAGATTGAGCTCCGCAAGGAGCAGTTCGCTGCTTGTGGGGGCCGTTCGGCCCGTCCTGCGTGAGTGGGTAGAGCGGGGTCATGGGGCTCCCACGTATCACCTCACCCAACTTCTCACGGGTCATGGCTGTTTCGCCAAGTACCTGTGGGAGGTGGTGGGAGTGGAAGCGGAGCCCCGGTGCCACAACTGCACCAGCGGCGACCCCGACACGGCACATCACACGTTGGCCGTGTGTGAGGCGTGGGACGGCCAGAGAGCGGCCCTCACGAACACCATAGGAGCAGACCTCTCGCTGTCGGCCGTAGTTTCAGCTATGGCCGGCAGCGAACAGTGTTGGGCCGCCGTCGCCTCGTTCGCTAGCGAGGTGATGGCGGCAAAGAGAGAGGCATTGCGGGAGCGGGAGCGAGCTGGGCTCACTCTCCCGCCCCGCAGGCCCTCGGCGAGGGGACGCCGGCGAGCACTATTCGCCCGCGTCCCCGAATGAGAGTGGCCACGGGCGGTGGGTCGGGGGACCCGCTGCCCTCATGCTGATGTGGCGGAATGCGCCCCTGTGTGTTCCGGGGGTGCATTCTTAAGAGGAGGAAAGGCCCCACTTTCTCGGCCCGATAGCCGGGACTGTGGGGCCCCTAGAGGTGAGCCCGCTAAATAGGGCGTCCCTAGCCGAGTCGCGGTGAGCATTCTATCCCGCGGCTCGGATTAGGCGAAGGAGGAACACCGTGGTGGTTTAGTGGGTAGTCTGGCCTTTATCCGAGGCCAGGAGTCCCACACGAAGCGAGCCCCCTGCCCCCGCGGGGGGTGAGCGAAGTGCGTAAATGCATTCCCCACGTAAAAAAAAAAAAAAAAAAAAAACCGTTCTGATAGAAACTTTATATTGATTTTTTGAACCAAATTTACGGAATAAATACTATAGTGCTATATATTTTTGAAATCGCACCGCTGCCGGCTACACGGCGCGACCGGAAAATTGGAAAATTTCCACGAAAATTCATTGACTTCTTGACGTTTGGAACGTGTCCACTGGGACGTCATCTGTCCGTAGGTACCGTTCCCGATTCTCTGGGTGGTACAGTTCGCCTGAAAATTAACTTTTTATTCAAATTTTTACTGTAAACAAACCGTTTTTCGGCGATATTTCCAAATTTTCACAGGAACGCCTACCTAACCGATTGCACCACCGTGTGGCTGCTGACGAGACCTTTCCGTAGGTACCTCTCGCGACTCGCTGGAGTCAGTACTTTTTTGGCTAATTGCATTTTTAAGAATCGCGCGCTCCGCCCGCCCACCCGAATTTACTGCCTTAAGCACGTCGGCTCGGTTGGGAGGAGTCCTACGCGGGGCCGCCTGAAACCGGCTGAAACCGGTTCGGAGAGAGGCCACTGACCTTTTTAGTGACATACGAACTTATTCGTATTATTTATTTAATGACTATAATTTTATAATTCAATTAACGCGTGTAAAATTTATAAATTGTTGACCAATTATTGTTTTGACTAAGAACTTGACTAGACCGTGGTTTTATAATTCGTATTTTGTCGTTACTTTACAAAGTTCATTTGGTTTTTGACCTTTTCCGTGTTCACTCGGCTTACCGTTTGTTCACTAGTAGTTGTATGACGTGATATTTGTGTTTGTGTTTTGTCCCTTATATTTTATACAATTTTAACTATAGATTAGTATTCTAATCTCAATTATTATTATTGACAAATCTGAGCTGTATTGACATTGTGTTATATTATAAATTTTTATCTTATCTCTAATTTTGAGTAAACACGCACCAGGAGTCATGAGCACCTTCCGTTCGCCTTTTGAAAAGAAGGGAGCTCCTCCTGCAGAGAGGCAAAGAACCTTCACGGTTGAGGACGGCCCTGAAGTCGAGATAGAGACAAGCATGTACGGAAACGTCCGGAGGAGCATTGAAAGGATCCAGGCCACTGCCGGTCCTCCCTCACCCGACGAACAGTCTCTAAAATGTCCTCTTCGGAAGGCGATGGTGTGCTGCGTCACCATCAGGCAACAAATGGCCCTATCCAGGAACTTAAAATCGGATATTAAACGGGCCATAGGTGACGCAGTCACAGGGATACAGGAGAACATTAGAGCATACGTGGCAGAAAAGATGAGAAATGAAAATAAGAGTAAGGCGGGACAGAGCGCTGGGCCGGCGGGGTTACCGGCCCCCGTCGCCGTCCCGGTCTCCGCCCCGTGTGCACACGACACGGAGATATTGAGAAAGATAGAGGAAAATGAGAGGCTAATCAGGGAGAATGGAAAAGTGATGTGCGAGCTAAGGGATCGAATGGAGAGACAGGACGAAAGGGAAAAGGAGAGAGAGAAAGAGACGGTAACTTATGCGAGTGCAGCGGCCGCCAACCATCACAGGGAAGCAGCGCTCCCGCCGCAGACGCTCCACTCCGTAAGCGTCTCCTCTACTAACGAGACCGATTCAGCGGAAGAAGTTCTGAAAAATATCAGGGAGGCCATGGACGCCAAGGAGGGCTGGGTAAAAGTGGAGAGAGTGAGAAAGGCAAAGGAAAGAAAAGTAATTATGGGTTGCAGAAGTGAGGAGGACAGAAGAAAGGTAAAGGAAAGGCTTGAGGGAGTCGCGGGTCGATTCGTTGTCGAGGAGATAAAGAACAGGGACCCTCTTCTGATTCTGAGGGACGTATTAAAGATTCATGATGATCATGAGATCCTTCGCGCCCTTCGGAATCAGAATGGGGCCCTGTTCGAGGGTCTCGTCGAGGGCGACGACCGCGTGACAATCAAATTCAAAAAGCGATCGCGCCACTCACAGTTCCACCACGTGGTGATCAGCACGTCGCCTGCTGTATGGAGGAGAGCGACGGAGATGAAGCGCCTATATGTCGACCTCCAGAGAGTCGCAGTGGCAGATCAGACGCCACTCATCCAATGCACCAGGTGCCTGGCTTTCGGACACACCAAACGTTTTTGTTTGCTGCCCGAAACGCAGGACCTTTGTGCAAAATGTGGCAAACCACATAGCCAGGATGAGCCCGACCTATGCAGCAGGAAAGATCAGGAGCCCCACTGCATTAATTGCACGCGCGAAAATGGGGAGACGAAGCATCACCACGCATTCGACAAGTCGTGCCCTGTCCTCCAAAAGTGGGACGCGATGGCCAGAGCGACCATAGCCTATTCCTAGGGACGCTCTGATCACCGTGAAAACAAACAAATGCTATTGGTTATATTATTAATATATAATGCAAGGCATAATTATTATAGCAAGAAATATAAAACATAAATAATAAATAAAAGAATAAATAAACATACAGACCAAAGATAAAAAATTGTACCCACTTCAAATTCACACATCAGCCAATCGAGAATCTCGACCTCCCCATAAATTGGAGATTGCCTCATCACATACATGTCTTTATAAATATATGTATTTAAGTGTTTGTATATTTTGATAATAATAAATTTATCCTCTATAAAATATAAAATTAATATATATTATGTATCATACTATGATCCCTACTACGTCTACTTCTTTTTCTGACATGCTTAAATCTTTACTTAGTAGCTATATAATTTTAAAAAACGCACTTGTAACAATTTTCTGATGAAAATTGAACCAAGTCGACAATCTTCCTCTTCGAAACTATTTCTATCTGTTATTACATATTAAATCAATTATTTATCAAATCGCATAACATATTTATTTATATTAACCTAAATATATCTATAAATAATCAAGCCTATAAATATATAGAATGTATTAATATATTGTTAATGTCCTGTGCGCAGTTCTTATCGATATTATTGTATGCTATATATGTATCTCTCTATAATATACCTATGTGTTATGTAAAATTGTGCACAAAAGCTTTTAATAGTGAGTGATGACAGCTGGGCAACCGACGGGCTAAGGTCCGTCGGTTGCCGGGCTACCATCCCTCAAACGGCCAAATGCCAACCAACCAACGACTCGATTTAATTTTCCAGCATAAATTTTTAAACCGGGCATTCTGTGGCTTATTACATAATAAGTCACCCAATAAACCGAGGTAAACTCACTGTCAACCCCATATAGTAAAAACACTTCTTGGCACTTAGTTTCGTGAATAAAAATTTATAAACTCATTTCTTTTTCCAAAATTATAAGACTGTAAAACCGCCGCAAACAAGGACCCCACAAGATTAATCCAGTGGGGGAAACGAGCGAATTAAAAAAAAAAAAAAAAAAAAAAAACCTAACCTAACCTAACCTAACCTAACCTAACCTAACCTAACCACTGATCCACGTATCACCTCACCCAACTTCTCACGGGTCATGGCTGCTTCGCCAAGTACCTGTGGGAGGTGGTGGGGGTGGAAGCGGAGCCCCGGTGCCGAAACTGCACCAGCGGCGACCCCGACACGGCACACCACACTTTGGCCGTGTGTGACGCGTGGGGCGGCCAAAGGGCGGCCCTCACAAGCATCATTGGTGTGGACCTCTCGCTGTCGGCCGTAGTTTCAGCTATGGCCGGCAGCGAACAGTGTTGGGCCGCCGTCGCCTCGTTCGCTAGCGAGGTGATGGCGGCAAAGAGAGAGGCCTTGCGGGAACGGGAGCGAGCTGGGCTCACTCTTCCGCCCCGCAGGCCCCCGGCGAGGGGACGCCGGCGAACGCAATTCGCCCGCGTCCCCGAATGAGAGTGGCCACGGGCAGTGGGTCGGGGGACCCGCTGCCCCTATGCTGATGTGGCGGAATGCGCCCCTGTGTGTTCCTGGGGTGCATTCTTGAGGTGAAAAAACCCCCAGCATTCCGGCCTGACTGCCGGGATGGTGGGGTCTTAAGTAGCGGGCCTACCAAGGGCGCCCCTAGCCGAGTCGCGGTGAGCAGACTATCCCGCGGCTCGGATTAGGCGAAGGAGGAACACCGTGGTGGTTTAGTGGGTAGTCTGGCCTTTGTCCAAGGCCAGGAGTCCCACACGAAGCGAGCCCCCTGCCCCCGCGGGGGGTGAGCGAAGTGCGTAAATGCATTCCACCACGTAAACAAAAAAAAAAAAAAAAAAAAAAAAAAAAAAAAAAAAAAAAAAACCTAACCACTGATAGAAACTTTATATTAATTTTTTGAGCCAAATTTACGGAATAAATACACTAGTGCTATATATTTTTGAATTCGCACCGCTGCCGGCTACACGGCGCGACCGGAAAATTGGAAAATTTCCACGAAAATTCATTGACTTCACCGCTTTTTGTGCAAATTTTGGACAATTTAGCACAGCATATTGCTTGACAATCGTAACTTTTGTACTGGTCCCTGATACGCTAGCTATACCAAGTTGTGTGCGACGACGTTCCGCGTCGTCTGATACTATACACGAGTACATCAGGTGGATCCTGTGCATCGTAGGACCGTATTTCGTCTGCGGAATAGGGATTTTCGTCGGTTTCCATCAGTTTATCGTATTTTATTAAATTTTTTACTACTGACTCATAGTACGAATCGCATACCATCAGGTGCGCGAGGACAATACCTGTCCTCCGACTACCCAAACGGGCACATCGTCATCTGTATCGTGCATATCCAGGTCGATTCCTGAAAATTTTTATAACATTTTACATAAACATTTACTTCTGTAATTTCACGTAGGTACAGGGGGGTTCTTGCACCTTGGGAGGTTCAAGGGAGACGGCATCTTCACCGCCGCACCATTTAAACACCTATACTCCGAGAGGATCCCGAGGGAGTGACTGACCCGTTCAGTGCCTACCCATTCAGACTTACCTCCTCGTTTTTGGTCATCCATCTTTACAAACCTGTGCATCTAGTGTTTGGAACGTGTCCACTGGGACGTCATCTGTCCGTAGGTACCGTTCCCGATTCTCTGGGTGGTACAGTTCGCCTGAAAATTAACTTTTTATTCAAATTTTTACTGTAAACAAACCGTTTTTCGGCGATATTTCCAAATTTTCACAGGAACGCCTACCTAACCGATTGCACCACCGTGTGGCTGCTGACGAGACCTTTCCGTAGGTACCTCTCGCGACTCGCTGGAGTCAGTACTTTTTTTGGCTAATTGCATTTTTAAGAATCGCGCGCCCCGCCCGCCCACCCGAATTTACTGCCTTAGGCACGTCGGCTCGGTTGGGAGGAGTCCTACGCGGGGCCGCCTGAAACCGGCTGAAACCGGTTTGGAGTGAGGCCATTGACCATTGTAGTGTGACATACGAACTTGTTCGTATTATATATAGGTATTTATTGACTATAATTTTATGATTTAATTAACGCGTGTATATTTATACCTAATTTGTTGACTAACTATTGATTTGACTTGGAACTTGACTGGACCGTGGTTTTATAATTTTGTCTTTACTTTACGAAGTTCATTTGGTTTTTGACCTTTTTCGTGTTCACTCGGCTTACCGTTTGTCCACTAGTAGTTGTATGACGTGAAATTTTGTGTTTGTGTTTTGTCCCTTATATTTTATACAATTTTAACTATAGATTAGTATTCTAATCTCAATTATATTATTGACAAATCTAAAATACTGACATTATAATATATTATTAATTTTATCTTAACCCTAAATAAGTAAACGCGCACCAGGAGTCATGAGCACCTTCCGTTCGCCTCTTGAAAAGAGGGGAGCTCCTCCTGCAGATAGGCAGAGAACCTTTACGGTTGAGGACGGCCCTGAGGTCGAAATAGTGACAAGCATGTACGGAAACGTCCGGAGGAGCATTGAAAAGATCCAGGCCACTACCGGTCCTCCCTCGCCCGACGAACAGTCTCCAAAATGTCCTCTTCGGAATGCGATGGTATGCTGCGTTACCATTAGGCAACAAATAGCCCTATCCAGGAACTTGAAATCGGATATTAAACGGGCAATAGGTGACGCAGTCACAGGGATACAAGAGAACATTAGGGCATACACGTTGGAAAGGGAAAGGGAAAAAATGAGAAACAAAAATAAGATTCAGGCGGGGCAGAGTGCTGGGCCGGCGGGGTTACCGGCCCCCGTCGTCCCGGTCTCCGCCCCGTGTGCCTACGACACGAAAATATTGGAAAAGATAGAGGAAAATGAGAGACTAATCAGGGAGAATGGAAAAGTGATGTGCGAGCTAAGGGATCGAATGGAGAGACAGGACGAAAGGGAAAGGGAGAGAGAGAGAGAGACGGTAACTTACGCGAGTGCAGCGGCCGCCAACCATCACAGGGAAGCAGCGCTCCCGCCGCAGACGCTCCACTCCGTAAGCGTCTCCTCTACTAACGAGACCGATTCAGCGGAAGAAGTCCTGAAAAATATCAGAGAGGCCATGGACGCCAAGGAGGGCTGGGTAAAGGTGGAGAGAGTGAGAAAGGCAAAGGAAAGAAAAGTAATTATGGGATGTCGAAGTGAGGAGGACAGAAGAAAGGTAAAGGAAAGGCTCGAGGGAGTCGCAGGTCGATTCGTTGTCGAGGAGATAAAGAACAGGGACCCTCTTCTGATTTTGAGGGACGTATTAAAGATTCATGATGATCATGAGATCCTTCGCGCCCTTCGGAATCAGAATGGGGCCCTGTTCGAGGGTCTCGCCGAGGGCGACGACCGCGTGATTGTCAAATTCAAAAAGCGATCGCGCCACTCACAGTTCCACCACGTTGTGATCAGCACGTCGCGTGCTGTATGGAGGAGAGCGACAGAGGTGAAGCGGCTATATATCGACCTCCAGAGAGTCGCAGTGGCAGACCAGACGCCACTCATCCAATGCACCAGGTGCCTGGCTTTCGGACACACCAAACGTTTTTGTTTGATGCCCGAAACGCGAGACCTGTGTGCAAAATGTGGCAAACCTCATAGCCAGGATGAACCCGACCTATGCAGCAGGAAAGACGAAGAGCCCCATTGCATAAACTGCATGCGCGAATATGGGGAGACGAAGCACCACCACGCCTTCAACAAGTCGTGCCCAGTCCTCCAAAAGTGGGACGCGATGGCCAGGGCGACCATAGCCTATTCCTAGGGACGCCCTGGTCACCGTGAAAACATAAACAAATTCATGCTATTCATACTTATAATTAATGTTATAATGTAAGGCATGTATAAAAACATAAAAGGCCGGAATTATAAAAATATAAACGACAAACAATAAATAAATAAACTTTCGACTAAAGTAAAATATTGAACCCACTTTAAATCCGCAAATTGAGAATCTCGACCTCCCTTAAATAAAGATTGCCTTAACATCTACATGTTTTATATATATATTTAAGTGTATGTATATTTTAATATTCATAATTTTGTTCTCTAAAAAATATAAAAATAATATATGTCTCATATTATGATCCTTACTATGTCTACTTCTTTTTCTGATAAGCATAAATCTATACTTAGTATACAATTTTAAATAACCGCACTTGTAACAATTTTCTGATGAAAATTGAACCAAGTCGACAATCTTCCTCTTCGAAGTTATGAAATGAAATGAAATGAAATGAAAATTTATTCGCAAGAGACACGGTGAAGATAAAGGTGTTAATTTGTCCAGTGTGGATAGTACAGCATATCTCGCCTGCATTAGGCATACGAATTTTTTAGGTACATTGTTGCTATTGTTGTTATATAAATATCATCATTGGTTAGTACACCATAACCCATTATACCTGCACAAATTACACAGTCGACATTCTATTCGAAACAAAAATAAATTATAATAAGTAACTAAGTATACAAAATAAATTCATGAATCAATCAACAGACGCCTTAACAATGCATGCGATAGAACAAACCGCAAAACCTTCATTCCAATTATCATGTCAAATATTTATCATGAATTTGTCAGAAATGTCAGGTTAGATGTTTAAAATAATATTATAATGATTTTAATGTCAATGAGCTTTCTTGTCAATATACCTACTTCAATAAATCGATGTCGCTAAATTACAATGTCAAGTACTACCATTACTAAATTAATATGTCAAATTAAAAGTATATTATATTAAATTGGAAATGTCAAGAATAATAATTTTTTATATATTTAGTCATCTGCAATCAAAAAATTCTTGCAGATCATAAAAACATTTATTTATAAGCCATTGCCTTAGTTTCGACCTAAATTGAGTCCTAGGCAGTTCCCTGATCACCTTTGGAATGTGATTGTAAACCTTAATGGTCATTATAAAGCAGTTTTTTTGGTAAAAAGTAGTTCTGCACATCTCGAACTTTATTTTAGTGGGGTCTCGAGACTCAAATCTGCATGTTGCACTTACTTTAGCAAACAAGTGACTTTGGTTTATTACGAACATACCTGCCTCCAATATGTAGACAGACACCAAAGTCAGCACCCCCAGCCTCTTAAAGAGTGGTCTACAGGTTTCTAGGGGCCCTACCCCACATACTGCTCTTATGCACTTTTTTTGCTTCAAGAACGCTCTCTCAATAGCAGTTGAATTGCCCCACAATAATATACCATATCTTAATATCGAAGCAACGTGACCATAGTAGGCTATGAGAGCTGTTTTTCCGCAAGTTGTGCTTCTAAGCTGACGCAGGGCAAATGCAAATCTATTAACTCTTTTGCATACTGCATCTATATGTAGCTTCCAATTACAGTGTTCATCTAATATGAGACCAAGAAAGCGAATGTGACTATCCCTGCCTATTGCAACACCGTTCAACGTTAAATTAAGATTTTGAGGTTTTTGTTTATAGTTCCTGAATTCAATATAATGTGTTTTCGATAAGTTTACTTTAAGGTTATTTAAATCAAGCCAATTCAGTATGTCTCTCATTGTTAGGTGCACAATTTCATCATGATTGTGATTGGGATTGCTAGGTATGACAATTGATACGTCATCAGCAAAGAGAACACATTTTTGGGAAGTGATACTCGGCAAATCATTGATGTACAGAAGGAATAGCAGAGGGCCCAGAATGCTACCTTGTGGGACTCCCAAGTTCTTAATTTGAAATTGAGATCTGTACTGCGTTAGTGTTTGATTCTCGTTTATGCGGGTTATTTCTACACATTGATTTCTATTGTAAAGATAGCTACGGAGCCAGTCCAGAGCTGGCCCTCGAATGCCGTATCGTTCGCACTTATCAAGTAGTCTCTCAAAATCTACCGTATCGAAAGCCTTGCTCATGTCCAAGAACACTACCGTTACTGTATTGCCCTTATCCACGTTTTCTGTTATGGTTTTGACCAAGGAGAAAGCTGCTAAAGTGGTAGATTTTCCCTTTTGGAACCCACTCTGCTCCTCCCTTATTATTTTATGTTTGTTAATGAATTGGGTTAGACGACTGTGCATTATTCTTTCGTAGACCTTTGAAAGTATAGGTATTAGTGCAATCGGTCTATAGTTATCAACGTCTAGTGGACTGCCTTTCTTATAAAGAGGTTTGACGATAGAAATTTTTAACTTAGTGGGAAATACACCATTTGTCAGAGATAAGTTTATAACGTGACTAAGTACGGGCGATATGTAAGCTGCACAAGACTTCAAGATATAAGTCGAAAGCTCATCATAGCCCACAGATTTTTTATTATTTAGTGATGTTATAGTTCTTAGTACTTCCACGGGTGTACAGGGATATAAGAATATACTGTCCATATTTCTATCTGGTTGTAACATAATGGGGGGTACAGAAATATCCCGCACACTATCATTTCTGAAGCTTATTGAGAACACGTCATTAAATCTGTTTGCAATATCCGTGGGAGTAGTAATTAGCGCTTGATTATATTCTATACACTTAATTTGATGGCAAGTTCGTACTGCATCAGCTTTATTTTTTACAACCTCCCAAGTAGCTCGACTCTTATTTCTAGAGTGTTTAACAAATATATGATTTGTGATTTTTTTAGACCTAATTATACATTTTTTTAGAATTCTAGTGTAATTTATATATTTTTCTTTTATATTATTAATATTATTATTTTGTTTCATATAGCAAAGAGATCTCAGTTTCCTTTTATGTTTGCAACAAATTTTTATACCTTTAGTGATCCATTTAGGGGATGTGTTATTTGCATTCACCTTGATTCTCTTAACTGGAAAGCATAAATTGTGAAATAAGATTAACAAGTCCTGGAAGCTCTCAAAAGCCAAATTAGCGTCAGTTTCATTATAAATGTCAGACCACGATAGACTACATAATGCTTCATTAAATTTTCCGACATTTTCTTCACAATAGTCACGTACACTTATATACCAACACTTTAGAGACGGTTTTGATGCATGTGTTGGAAATGCTAGAACTTGACATGTATTATGGTCAGAAAGAGAAAGCTGATGGGTTCCACCCGTGGAATCCCTCATATTACTAAAGATATGATCTATACATGCACTTTGACGTGTCGGTGTTTTTATATGCTGGCGGAGGCTGTGCCCCGACATGATGTCCGAAAGTCGCTGCGACTCCTTGGTGTTTTTCAATGTATCTATATTCATGTCGCCCGTTACTATAATTCGTTTTTTGTGCTTATGTAAAAGCTTATGTAATAATAACTCTATTCTATCAAGAAACAAGAAAACATCTGAGTCTGGAGTTCTATAAACACAGATCACAATACACTGCAGAATAGGTACCTCCACACCACAACATTCAAATGCTTTTTCCATACATAGTTCATTAGTAAAGTCTAAATTTCTAAAGTCTAACGATTTACGTACTAAAATACAAACTCCTCCTCGCGATTTCGTTTCTCTGCAGAAGGATGAGGCGAGATTGAAATTTTTAAAATTAATATTAGGCTCATCACCAGATATTACAAATGTCTCTGTGAAGCACAAAATCTGCAAATTTAAATTCTCCTTATTTAATTCATTCAAGCTAACCTCTATTTCATCAGTTTTGTTTAACAATCCAGCTATATTTTGGTGGAATAATGCTGATAAATTTAAAGGCAGGTCGTTATTTAAGAAAAAAATTATTACTTCCACCCTTACAATTTATGGTACTGGTGGTTTGACCGCTAGTACACCTACTTATTATTGGAAAATAGTATGGTATAGTACCTTTCTTTGTTGTGTATGACCTTTTGCAATTATTTTGCTTACAAACTTTTGTGACAGGTACTCTTTTTTTACTAGCTAGAATTGAAAGATAGTTATATGCATAATCGTTGGAATCGATAACAAAACAGATTTTTTTAGTCAATACATTCAATTCTACCTTTCTGTGATACTTCAGATAAGGTGAGGAAATGAGTTTACATTGTTTACTTTGGTGATTGCTAATTTGTTGTAAAAGATTATTTAGCTTCCATTCATTCAAAAATTTGTTATGACCTACACTTAAAAGTAACACGTTAATGTTTTTGAAGGTTCTCAGGAATGCTGACAGTTCCATCATCAGGCGAGTAGGATTTGCATCATTTTGTCCTATACCCAGAATTAAATAGTTTTCTTCTGTATCTATCACATTTCCATTTTCGCAGGACTTAAGTATTTCATCCGTTAGTGCAAAAGGTTTTATCATAGCAAATACTTTGTACTCTTCATATTTTGTGTTAGTTCTGAAACGTATAAGTGATTGTGCCAGTCCCTTGCATTCCTGGCCTCCATATATATAAATAAAACGTTCCTTCTTATTTGGAATCCGTTCCGAATTACCATTCGCACCATCTATTGGGTTCAGTTGTAATGTACTTTGCGAGCTAGTTTTTGTGTTACTCAGATCGTTATTTATAACACCACCATCTGTAGAGCATCCGCTGTCAACCTGATTTTCATTAGCATTTGGAAATGATTTCTGTTGCAGTGGAGCCTGCGATGTTATGATACGCTTAGGAGTTTTTTTTCGCTTCAGTTTTGGGGTACATTTAGAGGCTATGCTTGGTGACTCTGAGCATACCTTTTTTAATTGGGTAATTACATTTAAATATTCGGTGATCTGGTCCTTGAGCAACTTATTTTCAACCAATAAATTCCCAATTTCATTATGGCAACTCTCCAACTGGCATTTAAGCGTGTCAATTTCGTTGTTAAGGTCCTCAATGTCTTCACGCTGAATAGTCGAGAGGTCCGGCAGACTTCGCCCTAGGTCTGTGGGTGAACATTGTATAGATCGGTAAGATAGGGATTCTCCATAGTCAGTCTTATTTGTTCTATTTCTTCTCAGTGTAATATTATCTACATCCATGTTATAATCAGTAGAATGTCTGTAGGATTTATATTATAGTCCTTGTTATGTATTTACGTCCAATCACTGATATGGATATTAAATGTTGTCAATTGTTTCTTTGTTCGCCGCTTTTATATTAACAGTCGGCAGACCCGATACGACGCGACACGACACGATTTTCACAGCTGTCAATGCAGTCGACTACGGGATTATAAAAGCGGTTAAACAGTGTCGTATTGTCTATGGTCAAAACTATTATCTTTGTTTTGATCTTTTTAGCTATGGTTTGGCCAGTAGAAGTTCAAATTTAGAAAAACATAATAGAATTATTTATCAAAATGGTCAAATTCTCTCAAAGTTCGTAGAATTGGTTCATAAATCACTTCAATATCACAAAATGTTCACTTTAGGCATTATAGTGGCGTTCGGCCACCAAACACTGATCTTTTATCACTTTTCCTTTGGTATTATGAAAAAATGTTAGGTATGATGGTATGTGTGTTAATACATAAATTTGAGGTTCGCGAGCAATATATGTTATTTTTCACTCACTTATACACTGATCTTACGTTAGCTAGGTAGTTTTTTTACTAAATTTATAATTTTAAAGTTATAAATTAACGCGCACTGTGTTTACCTTGGCAGTGTTGCCAGTCTCAATCTATTAAGGAGTCAGCGGAGGTCTCAATCTATTATTACATATTGCTATAACCCAATTATTTATCAAATCGCATAACATATTTACTTATATTAACCTAAATATATCTATAAATAGGCAAGCCTATAAATATATAGAATGTATTATATATTGTTAGTGTCCTGTGCGCAGTTCTTATCGATATTATTGTATGCTATATATGTATCTCTCTATAATATACCTATGTGTTATGTAAAATTGTGCACAAAAGTTTTTAATAGTGAGTGATGACAGCTGGGCAACCAACGGGCTAAGGTCCGTCGGTTGCCGGGCTACCATCCCTCAAACGGCCAAATGCCAATCAATCAACGACTCGATTTAATTTTGCAGCATAAATTTTTAAACCGGGCATTCTGTGGCTTATTACATAATAAGTCACCCAATAAACCGAGGTAAACTCACTGTCAACTTCAAATAGTAACAACCCTTCTTGGCACTTAGTTTCTTGAATAAAAATGTATAAACTCATTTTCCTTTTCAAAAAAATAAAAAATTATTAGACACTAAAAACCGCAAACAAGGACCCCACAAGATTAATCCAGTGGGGGTAACGGAGCGAAATCTTAAAAAAAAAAAAAAAAAAAAAAAAAACCTAACCTAACCTAACCTAACCTAACCTAACCTGGGGTGCTGACTCGTGGGATAAGATATGGAATTCAATAACTTAAACCAAGACGTGGAGGAGATGTCAGAGGAGACATTGGAGATCGAGACGGGGGTCGTGAGACCCCCTGGCTCTCTCGCAGAGGCGGTGGTGGTGCTTGAGAGGTTGGAGGCCAACGCTCCGAGCAACACCGCAAGTGTTGGTAGCTCGCGCTCTTCTTCCCCTGGGAGGTTGTGGAGGAAGCGACTACCAGAAAAGGAGTCAGCGGAGGCTTCCAAAAAGCCCCGTGGTCGCCCCGCTACAACGGGGGAAAACGTCGGTCAGGCACAAGCCAAGGCCGATGTAAATCCGGCCACAGAACGGGAGCTTAAGCTCCGCGCGGTGAAGGAGATGGCGGAGGCCATGCAGCGGCAGCGACAGAGGAACCTCTACCAAAGAGATTCCCCTAGTTCGCAACCTGGACCCAGCCAGCAGTCTCAGGGAGGAGTGACATCCACAGCCTCTGAGCCCCTCAGCGCGGAGCAGCTGACGGGTGCGATCGAGGCGGCGGTGGCGGTGGTGCAAACCGTCGCCACCAAGTCCTCGAACCTTAAGGGGCAGTACGTGCGGGACCTAAAGCTAGCATGTTCCTCCATCTTGGAGAACGTGCGCGTGCTTCGATCCCGCACGGAATCAGAGGAGGTGGCCCAGCTCCAGACCGAGCTGGCCGCTGTGCGGGCCGAGATGAGGGCCTGGCAGCAGCAGGCGCAATCTGCTCCTGCCCCGATGAGCCGAGATGAGATCGGTTTTCTCATCGACGCGCGGCTCGCGGGGATCGCGGACCGGCTGTTGCCGGAGACCCGCATCCGTCCGCCTCTCGAGGCGGACAGGAGAAATGCGGCCCGATCTGCCACCCGGCCTGAGCCTCAGCCACAGCTCACTTCTGAGCTCCCGGCTCTACTGCCGTCGCCTCCCCCCCTCCTCTCTGGACAAGGGAGTGAGGCGAAGAGGAGGAAGCCCAAGAAGCAATCGGCCGCTGCTAGGGAGGCGGAAGCTGCCCGCAAGAATCGGGAGCCGCCATCCTCGGCGCCTCCGGCAGCGTCGTCGTCGGCTCCCCTTAGCGGGTGGAATAAGGTCGCGGCGCGGCCGAGGGCCTCGAGGCCGGTTCCAGCCCGGGCGGCTACTGCCCCGCTGACGGCTACGACTCTGGCGACGCCAGCCCCCAGGAAACGGAAACGTGGTGCCCGCAAGCCTCGAAAACTGCGCGTCCCGCGAACTGCTGCGGTGTGCTTAACTCTGCAGCCGGGCGCGCAGGAGCAGGGCATCACGTATCGTGATGTGATGTCCAAGGCTGAAGGGGTCATTGACCTCAAGGCCCTGGGCATCAACGGCCTCCGGTTTCGCACCGCGATTACCGGGGGTCGGATCTTGGAGGTGGCTGGCGACGACAGAGTCCAGAAGGCCGACATCCTCGCTGCCAAGCTCAAGGAGGCACTGGAGGAGGTCCGGGTCGCTAGGCCGGAGAGGTGCGTGGAGCTGCGCATCTCTGGCCTGAGCGACACGGCCTCAAAAGAGAGCGTGGCGGCAGCGCTGGCAGCGGAGGGGAGCTGCTCTGCCGACGCCATCAAGGTGGGTGACATTCATCGCCCATCTGGTCGCCAGGGCACTGCATGGCTGCGGTGCCCGATTGAGGCGGCCAAGCTCCTGACCGACGGCCGACCAATTACAGTTGGATGGTCGGTGGTCAGGCTGACCACCTTAGAGCCGAGGAAGGCGCGGTGCTTCCGCTGCCTGGAGCCGGGGCACGTCGGGGCCAAGTGCACCGCGGGTGTTGACCGCAGTGCGCTGTGCTTCCGATGTGGGCAGGCGGGCCATAAGTCGGCCACATGCTCCGCGGAGCCCAATTGCCCCGTCTGTGCGGCGGAGGGGGTGGCGTCGAGTCACCGGCTGGGATCCGGTGACTGCAGGGCGACCTCCCGAAAAAGGGGGGCCTCCCGAAAGAGTACGGTTGCTGGTGGTGGGAATCCTGTCCCTCCCTCCACCCAGCAACGCGAGGAGGAGATGGACACCGCCCAAGGATAATGGATCATCCCATCTCCATACTGCAGGCCAACGTCAACCACTGCGTCATCGCCCAGGACCTTCTGGCCCAGTCCATGGCGCAGTGGCAGACAACAGTGGCAGTAGTCGCCGAGCCGTACTACGTTCGCGACGTCCCGAACTGGGCCGGCGACCAAAGCGGCTTGGTGGCTATCGTCGCCCAGCGAGCGACCCCACCCTTCGACAGAGTGCGAAGGGGCCGTGGGTGCGTACTCGTTGTGCTGGGCGGTGCTGCAGTGGTTGGGGTGTACTGTCCTCCTAGCAGGAGCCTCGCCGAGTTCGAGCAGCTGCTCACAGAGGTCGGGGCTCTGCTGGCGGAAGTGCACCCCATCCCGGCTGTCGTGGCCGGGGATTTCAACGCTCATTCACGGGCGTGGGGATCTCCGGCTACCGATGCCCGGGGGGAGATGATGGTAGAGTGGGCGGTGTCTCAAGGCTTGGTGCTGCTAAACCAGGGGGCGGTCCACACACTTGTGCGGCCGCAGGGTAGCTCGATTGTTGACCTGTCGTTCGCCAGTTCTGCCCTGGCCCGACGCGTCAACAATTGGCGGGTCGTCGAGGGGGTGGAGACCGCGTCAGATCATCGGTACATCCGGTTCGACGTCGTCCCCGCCGCCTCGGCGACTGGAGTGGAATTTGACCGCCCCTTGGTGGGGCAAGGTCCACGGTGGCGCCTCGGCACTCTGGACCGAGAGCTGGCCAAAGAAGCGGCTATCGTCGAGCGATGGGCTGCTGTTGACGACGACCTGGACGTGGACGCGAGGTGCGAGTGGCTTGTCGGAGCGCTGACTCGCGTCTGCGATGCGGCGATGCAGAGGGCGAGGCCTGTCTCGCCTCGGAGGCGGGTGTACTGGTGGCGTCCCCACCTAGCCGGGCTGCGTACCGCAAGTTACGCGGCCCAGAGGCAGTACACTCGCAGTCGAAGGCGGGCTGTCCGAGATCTCGCCCGGGAGGAGCGACTGCACACTGCGTACAGGGCCGCCCGTGAAGCCCTGAGCTCGGCGATCAAAGCCGCCAAGGAGGAGTCCTGGAGGGAGTGGCTCGAGAGTCTCGACCGAGACCCTTGGGGGCGCCCGTACAGGGTCGTGAGTCAAAAACTTCGGCCCTGGGCGCCTCCCCTCACCCAAACTCTCGAGCCGAACCTCCTGGACCGAGTGGTCAGCTCCCTCTTCCCAGTGAGGGAAGAGTGGGTCCCGCCGCGGATGGTAGCACCAAGCCAAGTGCCGGCAGACGAAGGGGCAATACCTCCCGTGTCCGAGGCCGAGTTAGGGGCCGCGATCCTGGCGCTCAAGTCCAGGAACCGCGCCCCGGGCCCGGACGGCATCCCGGGGAAGGTGATTGCCACAGTTATGCCGGCACTAGAAGAGGAAACGCTGTCCCTCATGTCGGAGTGTGTGGCGTCGGGGAGGTTCCCGCGACGATGGAAGACCGGCAAGCTCGTGCTTCTCAAGAAGCACGGGCGCCCAGCCGAGTCGCCGTCGGCCTACCGCCCCATCGTTTTGCTCGACGAGATGTGCAAGCTGTTTGAGCGGGTGCTCGCTGCGCGTCTCGTTGGTCACCTTGAGGGGGCGGGGCCCAACCTGAGTGACGGCCAGTTCGGATTCCGTCGCGGGAGGTCGACCCTAGACGCCATATCCCGGCTGCGGGACGGCATTGACGAAGCGGTCGCCGGGAGGGAGGTGTTGTTGGCTGTATCGCTTGATATAGCCAACGCCTTCAACACCCTCCCCTGGGCGACAATTGCGGAGGCGCTGAGGTACCACAATGTCCCGTGGTACCTCAGGCGCATCCTGGCGGACTACTTCGTGGACCGGGTTATCATCTACCCGACCCAACACGGGGTGGTCCGCCGAACTATGGCGTGCGGCGTTCCGCAGGGGTCGGTCCTTGGGCCGCTTCTGTGGAACGTCGGGTACGATTGGGTCCTGCGCGGTGCTACTCTTCGGGGGGTCGGCGTACTTTGTTACGCCGATGATACCCTAGTTACCGCGCGGGCCCCAACGTTTAGCGACGCCGCCGTTCTCGCCACGGCAGGCGTCGCCCATGTCGTGCGCCGTATCGGGGCGCTGGGACTGAAGGTGGCCCTCGAAAAGTCCGAGGCCCTTTTCTTCTATGGGCCTCGGCGGCCGCCGCCTCGGGATCAAGCGATCGTGGTGGGTGGCACCTCCATCGCTGTCGGGAGCAGCCTGAAATACCTCGGGCTCGTTCTCGACAGTCGGTGGCGTTTCGCGGAGCATTTCCGGCGGCTGGCACCTAAACTGCTAGCGTTTGCCGGAATGCTCTCGCGATTGCTGCCCAACACTGGGGGTCCGGGGTCTGCCTGCCGCCGTCTCTACGACGGTGTGGTGCGCTCCAAGGCGCTCTACGGAGCGCCCATTTGGGAGGAGGCCCTCTGCCGTACGAATGTCGTGCTGCTGCGGCGACCACAGCGCGCCATTGCGCAGAGGGCCGCACGGGCGTATCACACCGTCTCTTATGAGGCGGCGTGTTTGATTGCGGGCAGTATCCCCTGGGATCTCGAGGCTGGCGTCCTTAAGAGGGTCTACGAGGAGGGCGCCCTGATGCGGCGTGTTGCAGGAGGTCGGCCGCTTCCGGAGGAGATCGATCGCTGGAGACAGGAGGCTCGCGATGTTCTCTTCCGGAAGTGGGCCGATAGGCTGGCTGCTGCGAGGAGTAGCTTGCTGCTTGTGGGGGCCGTTCGGCCCGTCTTGCGTGAGTGGGTGGAACGGGGTCATGGGGCTCCCACGTATCACCTCACCCAACTTCTCACGGGTCATGGCTGCTTCGCCAAGTACCTGTGGGAGGTGGTGGGGGTGGAAGCGGAGCCCCGGTGCCGAAACTGCACCAGCGGCGACCCCGACACGGCACACCACACTTTGGCCGTGTGTGACGCGTGGGGCGGCCAAAGGGCGGCCCTCACAAGCATCATTGGTGTGGACCTCTCGCTGTCGGCCGTAGTTTCAGCTATGGCCGGCAGCGAACAGTGTTGGGCCGCCGTCGCCTCGTTCGCTAGCGAGGTGATGGCGGCAAAGAGAGAGGCCTTGCGGGAACGGGAGCGAGCTGGGCTCACTCTTCCGCCCCGCAGGCCCCCGGCGAGGGGACGCCGGCGAACGCAATTCGCCCGCGTCCCCGAATGAGAGTGGCCACGGGCAGTGGGTCGGGGGACCCGCTGCCCCTATGCTGATGTGGCGGAATGCGCCCCTGTGTGTTCCTGGGGTGCATTCTTGAGGTGAAAAACCCCCACCATTCCGGCCTGACTGCCGGGATGGTGGGGTCTTAAGTAGCGGGCCTACCAAGGGCGCCCCTAGCCGAGTCGCGGTGAGAAGACTATCCCGCGGCTCGGATTAGGCGAAGGAGGAACACCGTGGTGGTTTAGTGGGTAGTCTGGCCTTTGTCCAAGGCCAGGAGTCCCACACGAAGCGAGCCCCCTGCCCCCGCGGGGGGTGAGCGAAGTGCGTAAATGCATTCCACCACGTAAACAAAAAAAAAAATAAAAAAACCTGGGGTGCTGGTTTCCGGAGGAGATCGATCGCTGGAGACAGGAGGCTCGCGATGTTCTCTTCCGGAAGTGGGCCGATAGGCTGGCTGCTGCGAGGAGTAGCTTGCTGCTTGTGGGGGCCGTTCGGCCCGTCTTGCGTGAGTGGGTGGAACGGGGTCATGGGGCTCCCACGTATCACCTCACCCAACTTCTCACGGGTCATGGCTGCTTCGCCAAGTACCTGTGGGAGGTGGTGGGGGTGGAAGCGGAGCCCCGGTGCCGAAACTGCACCAGCGGCGACCCCGACACGGCACACCACACTTTGGCCGTGTGTGACGCGTGGGGCGGCCAAAGGGCGGCCCTCACAAGCATCATTGGTGTGGACCTCTCGCTGTCGGCCGTAGTTTCAGCTATGGCCGGCAGCGAACAGTGTTGGGCCGCCGTCGCCTCGTTCGCTAGCGAGGTGATGGCGGCAAAGAGAGAGGCCTTGCGGGAACGGGAGCGAGCTGGGCTCACTCTTCCGCCCCGCAGGCCCCCGGCGAGGGGACGCCGGCGAACGCAATTCGCCCGCGTCCCCGAATGAGAGTGGCCACGGGCAGTGGGTCGGGGGACCCGCTGCCCCTATGCTGATGTGGCGGAATGCGCCCCTGTGTGTTCCTGGGGTGCATTCTTGAGGTGAAAAACCCCCACCATTCCGGCCTGATTGCCGGGATGGTGGGGTCTTAAGTAGCGGGCCTACCAAGGGCGCCCCTAGCCGAGTCGCGGTGAGCAAACTATCCCGCGGCTCGGATTAGGCGAAGGAGGAACACCGTGGTGGTTTAGTGGGTAGTCTGGCCTTTGTCCAAGGCCAGGAGTCCCACACGAAGCGAGCCCCCTGCCCCCGCGGGGGGTGAGCGAAGTGCGTAAATGCATTCCACCACGTAAACAAAAAAAAAAAAAACCTGGGGTGCTGGTCGGGTAACCTCCACGTTGGCTTCCTCGTTTCTTCTCCCTCTGGACCACGGTCCTGGGGATCGGAAGCGGGGGGGCTGGTGCACCCTGGACGGCGGTTAATAGACTCCGACTCCAAGGAGGAGGAGCTCTGCTAGCCGTTGACTAATAACCCGGCAACCCAAAGCCCTTTTCAGGGCTAGCTGACCCCATTGCACGAGGGGGTCGTGGGATGGTGGGCCTCCAAGGCCCGCGAGGAGGAATCCCTCCATAGGGAGACCGACAAGCCCTTTTCAGGGCTACTCCAACAGCCCTTCTCAGGGCTAGTTGACCCCATGAAGGGGGGTCGTGGTGCAGCGGACCTGCTAGGTCCGCGAGGTGGGATCCGAGAGGATCAGGTGACGGGTTGGCCCACTGCTCGCGCGGGGGCTAACTGGCATTCGTGCCACCGTCGGAGTTGGGGGGGTTGGCTGCCTGCCCGCGTCGCGTACCCTTCAAGTGATCGACAACGACCTGAGTGCTAGCCACACTCGGGAAGCCGTGATCTTGGAGAACGTGGGGCTTGCCTTAACTGGCCGGCCCGCGACAAGGAAAAGTCTATAAAACCCGACAGCGAAGTCGATTAAAACCTACGGATACCAGGGGACCTCCGTAGTATGTACCCCGCTTCCCGGAATGGCCGTCACCCGGGGAGTGTAATTTGAACGGTTCTACTCGTGGGATAAGTTATGGATAGCAATAATTTAAACCAGAACGTGGAGGAGGAGATGGAGACGGGGGTCGCAAGGCCCCACGGCTCTCTCAATGAGGCGGTAGTAGTGCTGGAGCGGTTGGAGGCCAACGCTCCGAGCACAAGTGTGGGAAGTTCCCGCTCGTCTTCCCCTGGGAGGCTGTGGAGGAAGCGGCTTCCCGAGGAGACTACGGAGGCTTCCAAAAAGCCCCGTGGTCGCCCTGCTGTAGCGGGGGAGTGCGTCGATCTGGCGCAGAGCGGGGCCGAACCAAATGCGGCCACAGAGCGGGAGCTCAAGCTCCGCGCAGTGAAGGAGATGGCGGAGGCCATGCAGCGGCAGCGACAGAGGAATCTCTACCTAAGAGATTCCCCTAGTTCGCAACCTGGACCCAGCCAGCAGTCTCAGGGAGGAGTGACATCCACAGCCTCTGAGCCCCTCAGCGCGGAGCGGCTGACGGATGCGATCGAGGCGGCGGTGGCGGTGGTGCAAACCGTCGCCACCAAGTCCTCGAACCTAAAGGGGCAGTACGTGCGGGACCTAAAGCTAGCATGTTCCTCCATCTTGGAGAACGTGCGCGTGCTTCGGTCCCGCACGGAATCGGAGGAGGTGGCCCAGCTCCAGACCGAGCTGGCCGCTGTACGGGCCGAGATGCGGGCCTGGCAGCAGCAGGCGCAATCTGCGCCTACCCCGATGAGCCGCGATGAGATCGGTTTTCTCATCGACGCGCGGCTCGCGGGGATCGCGGACCGGCTGTTGCCGGAGACCCGCATCCGTCCGCCTCTTGAGGCGGACAGGAGAAATGCTGCCCGATCTGCCACCCGGCCTGAGCCTCAGCCACAGCTCACCTCTGAGCTCCCGGCTCTACTGCCGTCGCCTCCCCCCCTCCTCTCTGGACAAGGGAGTGAGGCGAAGAGGAGGAAGCCCAAGAAGCAATCGGCCGCTGCTAGGGAGGCGGAAGCTGCCCGCAAGAACCGGGAGCCGCCACCCTCGGCGCCTCCGGCAGCGTCGTCGTCGGCTCCCCTTGGCGGGTGGAATAAGGTCGCGGCGCGGCCGAGGGCCTCGAGGCCGGTTCCAGCCCGGGCGGCTACTGCCCCGCCAACGGCTGCGACTCTGGCGACGCCAGCCCCCAGGAAACGGAAACGTGGTGCCCGCAAGCCTCGGAAACTGCGCGTCCCGCGAACTGCTGCGGTGTGCTTAACTCTGCAGCCGGGCGCGCAGGAGCAGGGCATCACGTATCGTGATGTGATGTCCAAGGCTGAAGGGGTCATTGACCTCAAGGCCCTGGGCATCAACGGCCTCCGGTTTCGCACCGCGATTACCGGGGGTCGGATCTTGGAGGTGGCTGGCGACGACAGAGTCCAGAAGGCCGACATCCTCGCTGCCAAGCTCAAGGAGGCACTGGAGGAGGTCCGGGTCGCTAGGCCGGAGAGGTGCGTGGAGCTGCGCATCTCTGGCCTGAGCGACACGGCCTCAAAAGAGAGCGTGGCGGCCGCGCTGGCAGCGGAGGGGGGCTGCTCTGCCGACGCCATCAAAGTGGGCGACATTCATCGCCCATCTGGTCGCCAGGGCACTGCATGGCTACGGTGCCCGATTGAGGTGGCCAAGCTCCTGACAGACGGCCGACAAATTACAGTCGGATGGTCGGCGGTCAGGCTGACCACCCTAGAGCCGAGGCAGGCGAGGTGCTTCCGCTGCCTGGAGCCGGGGCACGTCGGGGCCAAGTGCACTGCGGGTGTTGACCGCAGTGCGCTGTGCTTCCGATGTGGGCAGGCGGGCCATAAGTCGGCCGCCTGCTCTGCGGAGCTCAATTGCCCCGTCTGTGCGGCGGAGGGGGTGGCGTCGAGTCACCGGCTGGGATCCGGTGACTGCAGGGCGACCTCCCGAAAAAGGGGGGCCCCCCGAAAGAGTATAGTTGCGGGTGGTGGGAATTCTGTCCCCCCCTCCATCCAGCAACGCGAGGAGGAGATGGACACCGCCCAAGGATAATGGATCATCCCATCTCCATACTGCAGGCCAACGTCAACCACTGCGTCATCGCCCAGGACCTTCTGGCCCAGTCCATGGCGCAGTGGCAGACGACAGTGGCAGTAGTCGCCGAGCCGTACTACGTTCGCGACGTCCCGAACTGGGCCGGCGACCAAAGCGGCTTGGTGGCTATCGTCGCCCAGCGGGCGACCCCACCCTTCGACAGAGTGCGAAGGGGCCGTGGGTGCGTACTCGTTGTGCTGGGCGGTGCTGCAGTGGTTGGGGTGTACTGTCCTCCTAGCAGGAGACTCGCCGAGTTCGAGCAGTTGCTCACGGAGGTCGGGGCTCTGCTGGCGGAAGTGCACCCCACCCCGGCTGTCGTGGCCGGGGATTTCAACGCTCATTCACGGGCGTGGGGATCTCCGGCTACCGATGCCCGGGGGGAGATGATGGTAGAGTGGGCGGTGTCCCAAGGCTTGGTGCTGCTAAACCAGGGGGCGGTCCACACACTTGTGCGGCCGCAGGGTAGCTCGATTGTTGACCTGTCGTTCGCCAGTTCTGCCCTGGCCCGACGCGTCAACAATTGGCGGGTCGTCGAGGGGGTGGAGACCGCGTCGGATCATCGGTACATCCGGTTCGACGTCGTCCCCGCCGCCACGGCGGCTCGAGTGGAATTTGACCGCCCCTTGGTGGGGCAAGGTCCACGGTGGCGCCTCGGCACTCTGGACCGAGAGCTGGCCAAAGAAGCGGCTATCGTCGAGCGATGGGCTACTGTTTACGGTGGCCTGGACGTGGACGCGAGGTGCGAGTGGCTCGTCGGAGCGCTGACTCGCGTCTGCGACGCGGCGATGCAGAGGGCGAGGCCTGTCTCGCCTCGGAGGCGGGTGTACTGGTGGCGTCCCCACCTAGCCGGGCTGCGTACCGCAAGTTACGCGGCCCAGAGGCAGTACACTCGCAGCCGAAGGCGGGCTGTCCGAGACCTCGCCCGGGAGGAGCGACTGCACGCTGCGTACAGGGCCGCCCGTGAGGCCCTGAGTTCGGCGATCAAAGCCGCCAAGGAGGAGTCCTGGAGGGAGTGGCTCGAGAGTCTCGACCGAGACCCTTGGGGGCGCCCGTACAGGGTCGTGAGTCAAAAACTTCGGCCCTGGGCGCCTCCCCTCACCCAAACTCTCGAGCCGAACCTCCTGGACCGAGTGGTCAGTTCTCTCTTCCCGGTGAGGGAAGAGTGGGTCCCGCCGCGGATGGTAGCACCAAGCCAAGTGCCGGCAGACGAAGGGGCAATACCTCCCGTGTCCGAGGCCGAGTTAGGGGCCGCGATCCTGGCGCTCAAGTCCAGGAACCGCGCCCCGGGCCCGGACGGCATCCCGGGGAAGGTGATTGCCACAGTTATGCCGGCACTAGAAGAGGAGACGCTGTCCCTCATGTCGGAGTGTGTGGCGTCGGGGAGGTTCCCGCGACGATGGAAGACCGGCAAGCTCGTGCTTCTCAAGAAGCACGGGCGCCCAGCCGAGTCGCCGTCGGCCTACCGCCCCATCGTTTTGCTCGACGAGATGTGCAAGCTGTTTGAGCGGGTGCTCGCTGCGCGTCTCGTTGGTCACCTTGAGGGGGCGGGGCCCAACCTGAGTGACGGCCAGTTCGGATTCCGTCGCGGGAGGTCGACCCTCGACGCCATATCCCGGCTGCGGGACGGCATCGACGAAGCGGTCGCCGGGAGGGAGGTGTTGTTGGCTGTATCGCTTGATATAGCCAACGCCTTCAACACCCTCCCCTGGGCGACAATTGCGGAGGCGCTGAGGTACCACAATGTCCCGTGGTACCTCAGGCGCATCCTGGCGGACTACTTCGTGGACCGGGTTATCATCTACCCGACCCAACGCGGGGTGGTCCGCCGAACTATGGCGTGCGGCGTTCCGCAGGGGTCGGTCCTTGGGCCGCTTCTGTGGAACGTCGGGTACGATTGGGTCCTGCGCGGTGCTACTCTTCGGGGGGTCGGCGTACTTTGTTACGCCGATGATACCCTAGTTACCGCGCGGGCCCCAACGTTTAGCGACGCCGCCGTTCTCGCCACGGCAGGCGTCGCCCATGTCGTGCGCCGTATCGGGGCGCTGGGACTGAAGGTGGCCCTCGAAAAGTCCGAGGCCCTTTTCTTCTATGGGCCTCGGCGGCCGCCGCCTCGGGATCAAGCGATCGTGGTGGGTGGCACCTCCATCGCTGTCGGGAGCAGCCTGAAATACCTCGGGCTCGTTCTCGACAGTCGGTAGCGTTTCGCGGAGCATTTCCGGCGGCTGGCACCTAAACTGCTAGCGTTTGCCGGAATGCTCTCGCGATTGCTGCCCAACACTGGGGGTCCGGGGTCTGCCTGCCGCCGTCTCTACGACGGTGTGGTGCGTTCCAAGGCGCTCTACGGAGCGCCCATTTGGGAGGAGGCCCTCTGCCGTACGAATGTCGTGCTGCTGCGGCGACCACAGCGCGCCATCGCGCAGAGGGCCGCACGGGCGTATCACACCGTCTCTTATGAGGCGGCGTGTTTGATTGCGGGCAGTATTCCCTGGGATCTCGAGGCTGGCGTCCTTAAGAGGGTCTACGAGGAGGGCGCCCTGATGCGGCGTGTTGCAGAAGGTCGGCCGCTTCCGGAGGAGATCGATCGCTGGAGACAGGAGGCTCGCGATGTTCTCTTCCGGAAGTGGGCCGATAGGCTGGCTGCTGCGAGGAGTAGCTTGCTGCTTGTGGGGGCCGTTCGGCCCGTCTTGCGTGAGTGGGTGGAACGGGGTCATGGGGCTCCCACGTATCACCTCACCCAACTTCTCACGGGTCATGGCTGCTTCGCCAAGTACCTGTGGGAGGTGGTGGGGGTGGAAGCGGAGCCCCGGTGCCGAAACTGCACCAGCGGCGACCCTGACACGGCACACCACACTTTGGCCGTGTGTGACGCGTGGGGCGGCCAAAGGGCGGCCCTCACAAGCATCATTGGTGTGGACCTCTCGCTGTCGGCCGTAGTTTCAGCTATGGCCGGCAGCGAACAGTGTTGGGCCGCCGTCGCCTCGTTCGCTAGCGAGGTGATGGCGGCAAAGAGAGAGGCCTTGCGGGAACGGGAGCGAGCTGGGCTCACTCTTCCGCCCCGCAGGCCCCCGGCGAGGGGACGCCGGCGAACGCAATTCGCCCGCATCCCCGAATGAGAGACACCCCCACCATTCCGGCCTGACTGCCGGGATGGTGGGGTCTTAAGTAGCGGGCCTACCAAGGGCGCCCCTAGCCGAGTCGCGGTGAGCAAACTATCCCGCGGCTCGGATTAGGCGAAGGAGGAACACCGTGGTGGTTTAGTGGGTAGTCCGGCCTTTGTCCAAGGCCAGGAGTCCCACACGAAGCGAGCCCCCTGCCCCCGCGGGGGGTGAGCGAAGTGCGTAAATGCATTCCACCACGTAAACAAAAAAAAAAAAAAAAAAAAAAAAATACCTAACCTAACCTAACCTAACCTAACCTAACCTAACCTAACCCGGGGTGCTGGTCGGGTAACCTCCACGTTGGCTTCCTCGTTTCTTCTCCCTCTGGACCACGGTCCTGGGGATCGGAAGCGGGGGGGCTGGTGCACCCTGGACGGCGGTTAATAGACTCCGACTCCAAGGAGGAGGAGCTCTGCTAGCCGTTGACTAATAACCCGGCAACCCAAAGCCCTTTTCAGGGCTAGCTGACCCCATTGCACGAGGGGGTCGTAGGATGGCGGGCCTGCAAGGCCCGCGAGGAGGAATCCCTTCATAGGGAGACCGACAAGCCCTTTTCAGGGCTACTTCAACAGCCCTTCTCAGGGCTAGCTGACCCCATGAAGGGGGGTCGTGGTGCAGCGGACCTGCTAGGTCCGCGAGGTGGGATCCGAGAGGATCAGGTGACGGGTTGGCCCACTGCTCGCGCGGGGGCTAACTGGCATTCGTGCCACCGTCGGAGTTGGGGGGGTTGGCTGCCTGCCCGCGTCGCGTACCCTTCAAGTGATCGACAACGACCTGAGTGCTAGCCACACTCGGGAAGCCGTGATCTTGGAGAACGTGGGGCTTGCCTTAACTGGCCGGCCCGCGACAAGGAAAAGTCTATAAAACCCGACAGCGAAGTCGATTAAAACCTACGGATACCAGGGGACCTCCGTAGTATGTACCCCGCTTCCCGGAATGGCCGTCACCCGGGGAGTGTAATTTTTAACGGTTCTACTCGTGGGATAAGTTATGGATAGCAATAATTTAAACCAGAACGTGGAGGAGGAGATGGAGACGGGGGTCGCAAGGCCCCACGGCTCTCTCAATGAGGCAGTAGTAGTGCTGGAGCGGTTGGAGGCCAACGCTCCGAGCACAAGTGTGGGAAGTTCCCGCTCGTCTTCCCCTGGGAGGCTGTGGAGGAAGCGGCTTCCCGAGAAGGAGACTACGGAGGCTTCCAAAAAGCCCCGTGGTCGCCCTGCTGTAGCGGGGGAGTGCGTCGATCTGGCGCAGAGCGGGGCCGAACCAAATGCGGCCACAGAGCGGGAGCTCAAGCTCCGCGCAGTGAAGGAGATGGCGGAGGCCATGCAGCGGCAGCGACAGAGGAACCTCTACCAAAGAGATTCCCCTAGTTCGCAACCTGGACCCAGCCAGCAGTCTCAGGGAGGAGTGACATCCACAGCCTCTGAGCCCCTCAGCGCGGAGCGGCTGACGGGTGCGATCGAGGCGGCGGTGGCGGTGGTGCAAACCGTCGCCACCAAGTCCTCGAACCTTAAGGGGCAGTACGTGCGGGACCTAAAGCTAGCATGTTCCTCCATCTTGGAGAACGTGCGCGTGCTTCGATCCCGCACGGAATCAGAGGAGGTGGCCCAGCTCCAGACCGAGCTGGCCGCTGTGCGGGCCGAGATGCGGGCCTGGCAGCAGCAGGCGCAATCTGCTCCTGCCCCGATGAGCCGCGATGAGATCGGTTTTCTCATCGACGCGCGGCTCGCGGGGATCGCGGACCGGCTGTTGCCGGAGACCCGCATCCGTCCGCCTCTCGAGGCGGACAGGAGAAATGCGGCCCGATCTGCCACCCGGCCTGAGCCTCAGCCACAGCTCACTTCTGAGCTCCCGGCTCTACTGCCGTCGCATCCCCCCCTCCTCTCTGGACAAGGGAGTGAGGCGAAGAGGAGGAAGCCCAAGAAGCAATCGGCCGCTGCTAGGGAGGCGGAAGCTGCCCGCAAGAATCGGGTGCCGCCATCCTCGGCGCCTCCGGCAGCGTCGTCGTCGGCTCCCCTTAGCGGGTGGAATAAGGTCGCGGCGCGGCCGAGGGCCTCGAGGCCGGTTCCAGCCCGGGCGGCTACTGCCCCGCCAACGGCTGCGACTCTGGCGACGCCAGCCCCCAGGAAACGGAAACGTGGTGCCCGCAAGCCTCGAAAACTGCGCGTCCCGCGAACTGCTGCGGTGTGCTTAACTCTGCAGCCGGGCGCGCAGGAGCAGGGCATCACGTATCGTGATGTGATGTCCAAGGCTGAAGGGGTCATTGACCTCAAGGCCCTGGGCATCAACGGCCTCCGGTTTCGCACCGCGATTACCGGGGGTCGGATCTTGGAGGTGGCTGGCGACGACAGAGTCCAGAAGGCCGACATCCTCGCTGCCAAGCTCAAGGAGGCACTGGAGGAGGTCCGGGTCGCTAGGCCGGAGAGGTGCGTGGAGCTGCGCATCTCTGGCCTGAGCGACACGGCCTCAAAAGAGAGCGTGGCGGCAGCGCTGGCAGCGGAGGGGAGCTGCTCTGCCGACGCCATCAAGGTGGGTGACATTCATCGCCCATCTGGTCGCCAGGGCACTGCATGGCTGCGGTGCCCGATTGAGGCGGCCAAGCTCCTGACCGACGGCCGACCAATTACAGTTGGATGGTCGGTGGTCAGGCTGACCACCTTAGAGCCGAGGAAGGCGCGGTGCTTCCGCTGCCTGGAGCCGGGGCACGTCGGGGCCAAGTGCACCGCGGGTGTTGACCGCGGTGCGCTGTGCTTCCGATGTGGGCAGGCGGGCCATAAGTCGGCCACCTGCTCCGCGGAGCCCAATTGCCCCGTCTGTGCGGCGGAGGGGGTGGCGTCGAGTCACCGGCTGGGATCCGGTGACTGCAGGGCGACCTCCCGAAAAAGGGGGGCCTCCCGAAAGAGTACGGTTGCTGGTGGTGGGAATCCTGTCCCTCCCTCCACCCAGCAACGCGAGGAGGAGATGGACACCGCCCAAGGATAATGGATCATCCCATCTCCATACTGCAGGCCAACGTCAACCACTGCGTCATCGCCCAGGACCTTCTGGCCCAGTCCATGGCGCAGTGGCAGACAACAGTGGCAGTAGTCGCCGAGCCGTACTACGTTCGCGACGTCCCGAACTGGGCCGGCGACCAAAGCGGCTTGGTGGCTATCGTCGCCCAGCGAGCGACCCCACCCTTCGACAGAGTGCGAAGGGGCCGTGGGTGCGTACTCGTTGTGCTGGGCGGTGCTGCAGTGGTTGGGGTGTACTGTCCTCCTAGCAGGAGCCTCGCCGAGTTCGAGCAGCTGCTCACAGAGGTCGGGGCTCTGCTGGCGGAAGTGCACCCCATCCCGGCTGTCGTGGCCGGGGATTTCAACGCTCATTCACGGGCGTGGGGATCTCCGGCTACCGATGCCCGGGGGGAGATGATGGTAGAGTGGGCGGTGTCTCAAGGCTTGGTGCTGCTAAACCAGGGGGCGGTCCACACACTTGTGCGGCCGCAGGGTAGCTCGATTGTTGACCTGTCGTTCGCCAGTTCTGCCCTGGCCCGACGCGTCAACAATTGGCGGGTCGTCGAGGGGGTGGAGACCGCGTCGGATCATCGGTACATCCGGTTCGACGTCGTCCCCGCCGCCACGGCGACTCGAGTGGAATTTGACCGCCCCTTGGTGGGGCAAGGTCCACGGTGGCGCCTCGGCACTCTGGACCGAGAGCTGGCCAAAGAAGCGGCTATCGTCGAGCGATGGGCTGCTGTTGACGACGACCTGGACGTGGACGCGAGGTGCGAGTGGCTTGTCGGAGCGCTGACTCGCGTCTGCGACGCGGCGATGCAGAGGGCGAGGCCTGTCTCGCCTCGGAGGCGGGTGTACTGGTGGCGTCCCCACCTAGCCGGGCTGCGTACCGCAAGTTACGCGGCCCAGAGGCAGTACACTCGCAGTCGAAGGCGGGCTGTCCGAGATCTCGCCCGGGAGGAGCGACTGCACGCTGCGTACAGGGCCGCCCGTGAAGCCCTGAGCTCGGCGATCAAAGCCGCCAAGGAGGAGTCCTGGAGGGAGTGGCTCGAGAGTCTCGACCGAGACCCTTGGGGGCGCCCGTACAGGGTCGTGAGTCAAAAACTTCGGCCCTGGGCGCCTCCCCTCACCCAAACTCTCGAGCCGAACCTCCTGGATCGAGTGGTCAGCTCCCTCTTCCCAGTGAGGGAAGAGTGGGTCCCGCCGCGGATGGTAGCACCAAGCCAAGTGCCGGCAGACGAAGGGGCAATACCTCCCGTGTCCGAGGCCGAGTTAGGGGCCGCGATCCTGGCGCTCAAGTCCAGGAACCGCGCCCCGGGCCCGGACGGCATCCCGGGGAAGGTGATTGCCACAGTTATGCCGGCACTAGAAGAGGAAACGCTGTCCCTCATGTCGGAGTGTGTGGCGTCGGGGAGGTTCCCGCGACGATGGAAGACCGGCAAGCTCGTGCTTCTCAAGAAGCACGGGCGCCCAGCCGAGTCGCCGTCGGCCTACCGCCCCATCGTTTTGCTCGACGAGATGTGCAAGCTGTTTGAGCGGGTGCTCGCTGCGCGTCTCGTTGGTCACCTTGAGGGGGCGGGGCCCAACCTGAGTGACGGCCAGTTCGGATTCCGTCGCGGGAGGTCGACCCTCGACGCCATATCCCGGCTGCGGGACGGCATTGACGAAGCGGTCGCCGGGAGGGAGGTGTTGTTGGCTGTATCGCTTGATATAGCCAACGCCTTCAACACCCTCCCCTGGGCGACAATTGCGGAGGCGCTGAGGTACCACAATGTCCCGTGGTACCTCAGGCGCATCCTGGCGGACTACTTCGTGGACCGGGTTATCATCTACCCGACCCAACACGGGGTGGTCCGCCGAACTATGGCGTGCGGCGTTCCGCAGGGGTCGGTCCTTGGGCCGCTTCTGTGGAACGTCGGGTACGATTGGGTCCTGCGCGGTGCTACTCTTCGGGGGGTCGGCGTACTTTGTTACGCCGATGATACCCTAGTTACCGCGCGGGCCCCAACGTTTAGCGACGCCGCCGTTCTCGCCACGGCAGGCGTCGCCCATGTCGTGCGCCGTATCGGGGCGCTGGGACTGAAGGTGGCCCTCGAAAAGTCCGAGGCCCTTTTCTTCTATGGGCCTCGGCGGCCGCCGCCTCGGGATCAAGCGATCGTGGTGGGTGGCACCTCCATCGCTGTCGGGAGCAGCCTGAAATACCTCGGGCTCGTTCTCGACAGTCGGTGGCGTTTCGCGGAGCATTTCCGGCGGCTGGCACCTAAACTGCTAGCGTTTGCCGGAATGCTCTCGCGATTGCTGCCCAACACTGGGGGTCCGGGGTCTGCCTGCCGCCGTCTCTACGACGGTGTGGTGCGCTCCAAGGCGCTCTACGGAGCGCCCATTTGGGAGGAGGCCCTCTGCCGTACGAATGTCGTGCTGCTGCGGCGACCACAGCGCGCCATTGCGCAGAGGGCCGCACGGGCGTATCACACCGTCTCTTATGAGGCGGCGTGTTTGATTGCGGGCAGTATCCCCTGGGATCTCGAGGCTGGCGTCCTTAAGAGGGTCTACGAGGAGGGCGCCCTGATGCGGCGTGTTGCAGGAGGTCGGCCGCTTCCGGAGGAGATCGATCGCTGGAGACAGGAGGCTCGCGATGTTCTCTTCCGGAAGTGGGCCGATAGGCTGGCTGCTGCGAGGAGTAGCTTGCTGCTTGTGGGGGCCGTTCGGCCCGTCTTGCGTGAGTGGGTGGAACGGGGTCATGGGGCTCCCACGTATCACCTCACCCAACTTCTCACGGGTCATGGCTGCTTCGCCAAGTACCTGTGGGAGGTGGTGGGGGTGGAAGCGGAGCCCCGGTGCCGAAACTGCACCAGCGGCGACCCCGACACGGCACACCACACTTTGGCCGTGTGTGACGCGTGGGGCGGCCAAAGGGCGGCCCTCACAAGCATCATTGGTGTGGACCTCTCGCTGTCGGCCGTAGTTTCAGCTATGGCCGGCAGCGAACAGTGTTGGGCCGCCGTCGCCTCGTTCGCTAGCGAGGTGATGGCGGCAAAGAGAGAGGCCTTGCGGGAACGGGAGCGAGCTGGGCTCACTCTTCCGCCCCGCAGGCCCCCGGCGAGGGGACGCCGGCGAACGCAATTCGCCCGCGTCCCCGAATGAGAGTGGCCACGGGCAGTGGGTCGGGGGACCCGCTGCCCCTATGCTGATGTGGCGGAATGCGCCCCTGTGTGTTCCTGGGGTGCATTCTTGAGGTGAAAAACCCCCACCATTCCGGCCTGACTGCCGGGATGGTGGGGTCTTAAGTAGCGGGCCTACCAAGGGCGCCCCTAGCCGAGTCGCGGTGAGCAGACTATCCCGCGGCTCGGATTAGGCGAAGGAGGAACACCGTGGTGGTTTAGTGGGTAGTCTGGCCTTTGTCCAAGGCCAGGAGTCCCACACGAAGCGAGCCCCCTGCCCCCGCGGGGGGTGAGCGAAGTGCGTAAATGCATTCCACCACGTAAACAAAAAAAAAAAAAAAAAAAAAAAACCTAACCTAACCCATAGCAGAGACACCTGGGCTGGGAAGAATTGTGATGGGGGGAGATGCAAATGCCTGGAATACGTGGTGGGGTAGCGTGTCGGTGGACGCCCGAGGGGAGTCCTTCATGGGCTTGATCGACGAGCTGGGCCTCCACGTGCTAAATGTGGGTGATACCCCGACGTTTGACACAATCCGAGGCGGAATCCCATTCCGAAGTCATGTAGATGTCACCTTTTGCTCGGGTAATCTGCTGCCCCTCGTGTATAACTGGAGAGTGGAGAAGCATCTGACGAGCTCGGACCATCACGGTATCAGCTTCAAAATCAGACTCCAGAAAGCAAACGGAACGGATATTAGGCGAACTACTAGGCTGTATAACACCAAAAAAGCCAATTGGGAGTTATTTAATACCAAGCTGACCCAACTGAGAACGGAGAATGACTTAACAGCCTCGGAAATTGAGAGGATTGAGCATAGAAGCGAACTGGAGACTGCAGTTAACGTGTTCACGAAAGTGATAACCGAGGCCTGCACCGCTTTTATGCCCAACAAAAGCGTGGAACAAAAATTGAGGATTCCGTGGTGGTCTGAGGAGCTCGCAAAACTAAAAAGAGAGGTGTCCACCAGGAGGAATCGCATAAGATGTGCGGCACCGGTTCGTCGGGAGAGAGTCGTTGGTGATTACCTGCAGTGGAAGGATAGGTATGAGACGGAGGTGAAAAAGGCCCAAGTTAACAGCTGGAAGGATTTCTGTAACAAACAGGATAGAGAGGGGATGTGGGAGGGGATCTATAGGGTCATTGGCAGGACCGCGAACCCTAGCAAACAAATGCCTCAAATTACAACACTTCCCAGTGGCATGGAAGGAGGCAACCGTCGTTGCACTCAGGAAGCCGGGCAAGGATAGCTATGTTCTTCCAAAATCTTATAGGCCTATCGGGCTTCTCCCGGTACTGGGTAAAATACTGGAGAAGATGGTCATGGCAAGGCTGAGATACCATCTCCATCCACGCAATAGCTCGTACCAGTACGGATTTATGCCCCAGAGGAGCTGTGAAGACGCCCTCTATACCCTAGTTCAGCACATACGAACACAGTTGGACGAAAGAAAAATGGTCACATTGGTGTCTCTGGACATAGAGGGCGCCTTCGACAGTACCTGGTGGCCTGCCATAAAGATGCGGCTAGTTGAGGAAAAGTGTCCCGAGGGCCTTAGAAGAACCATCAACAGTTACCTTGAAGACAGACGGGTTAGAGTGAGATACGCTGGCAAGGAACATAGCAAAAGAACAAGAAAGGGATGCGTTCAAGGCTCTATTGGCGGGCCAATACTATGGAACCTCCTCCTGGATCCCTTACTCAAGAGTCTAGAAACTAGGGGCAATTATGTGCAAGCCTAACCTAACCTGGGGTGCTGGTCGGGTAACCTCCACGTTGGCTTCCTCGTTTCTTCTCCCTCTGGACCACGGTCCTGGGGATCGGAAGCGGGGGGGCTGGTGCACCCTGGACGGCGGTTAGTAGACTCCGACTCCAAGGAGGAGGAGCTCTGCTAGCCGTTGACTAATAACCCGGCAACCCAAAGCCCTTTTCAGGGCTAGCTGACCCCATTGCACGAGGGGGTCGTGGGATGGCGGGCCTGCAAGGCCCGCGAGGAGGAATCCCTCCATAGGGAGACCGACAAGCCCTTTTCAGGGCTACTCCAACAGCCCTTCTCAGGGCTAGTTGACCCCATGAAGGGGGGTCGTGGTGCGGCGGACCTGCTAGGTCCGCGAGGTGGGATCCGAGAGGATCAGGTGACGGGTTGGCCCACTGCTCGCGCGGGGGCTGACAGGCACTCGTGCCACCGTCGGAGTTGGGGGGGTTGGCTGCCCTCCCGCGTCGCGTAGCCTCCGAATGATCGACAACGACCTGAGTGCTAGCCACACTCGGGAAGCCGTGATTTCGGAGAACGTGGGGCTTGCCTTAATTGGCCCACGACAAGGAAAAGTCTATAAAACCCGACAGCGAAGTCGCTTAAAACCTACGGATACCAGGGGACCTCCGTAGTATGTACCCCGCTTCCCGGAATGGCCGTCACCCGGGGAGTGTAATTTTATCGGTTCTACTCGTGGGATAAGATATGGAATTCAATAACTTAAACCAAGACGTGGTGGAGATGACAGAGGAGACATTGGAGATCGAGACGGGGGTCGTGAGACCCCCTGGCTCTCTCGCAGAGGCGGTGGTGGTGCTTGAGAGGTTGGAGGCCAACGCTCCGAGCAACACCGCAATTGTTGGTAGCTCGCGCTCTTCCTCCCCTGGGAGGTTGTGGAGGAAGCGACTTCCAGAAAAGGAGTCAGAGGAGGCTTCTAAAAAGCCCCGTGGTCGCCCCGCTACAACGGGGGAAAACGTCGGTCAGGCACAAGCCAAGGCCGATGTAAATCCGGCCACAGAACGGGAGCTTAAGCTCCGCGCGGTGAAGGAGCTGGCGGAAGCCATGCAGCGGCAGCGACAGAGGAACCTCTACCAAAGAGATTCCCCTAGTTCGCAACCTGGACCCAGCCAGCAGTCTCAGGGAGGAGTGACATCCACAGCCTCTGAGCCCCTCAGCGCGGAAGCGGTGGTGCAAACCGTCGCCACCAAGTCCTCGAACCTCAAGGGGCAGTACGTGCGGGACCTAAAGCTAGCATGTTCCTCCATCTTGGAGAACGTGCGCGTGCTTCGATCCCGCACGGAATCAGAGGAGGTGGCCCAGCTCCAGACCGAGTTGGCCGCTGTGCGGGCCGAGATGCGGGCCTGGCAGCAGCAGGCGCAATCTGCTCCTGCCCCGATGAGCCGCGATGAGATCGGTTTTCTCATCGACGCGCGGCTCGCGGGGATCGCGGACCGGCTGTTGCCGGAGACCCGCATCCGTCCGCCTCTCGAGGCGGACAGGAGAAATGCGGCCCGGTCTGCCACCCGGACTGAGCCTCAGCCACAGCTCACCTCTGAGCTCCCGGCTCTACTGCCGTCGCCTCCCCCCCTCCTCTCTGGACAAGGGAGAGAGAAGAAGAGGAGGAAGCCCAAGAAGCAGTCAGCCGCTGCTAGGGAGGCGGAAGCTGCCCGCAAGAATCGGGAGCCACCCTCCTCGGCGCCTCCGGCAGCGTCGTCGTCGACTCCCCTTGGCGGGTGGAACAAGGTCGCGGCACGGCCCAAGGCCTCGAGGCCGGTTCGGGCCCAGGCGGTTGCTGCCCCGCTGACGGCTGCAGCTCCGGCGACGCCAGCCCCCAAGAAGAGGAAACGTGGTGCCCGCAAGCCTCGAAAACTGCGTGTCCCGCAAACTGCTGCGGTGTGTTTAACTCTGCAGCCGGGCGCGCAGGAGCAGGGCATGACGTATCGTGATGTGATGTCCAAGGCTGAAGGAGTCATTGACCTCAAGGCTTTGGGCATCAACAGCCTCCGGTCTCCGGCCTCAAAAGAGAGCGTGGCGGCAGCGCTGGCAGCGGAGGGGGGCTGCTCTGCCGACGTCATCAAGGTGGGCGACATTCATCACCCATCTGGTCGCCAGGGCACTGCATGGCTGCGGTGCCCGATTGAGGTGGCCAAGCTCCTGACCGACGGCCGACAAATTACAGTTGGATGGTCGGCGGTCAGGCTGACCACCCTAGAGCCGAGGAAGGCGCGGTGCTTCCGCTGCCTGGAGCCGGGGCACGTCGGGGCCAAGTGCACTGCGGGTGTTGACCGCAGTGCGCTGTGCTTCCGATGTGGGCAGGCGGGCCATAAGTCGGCCACCTGCTCCGCGGAGCCCAATTGCCCCGTCTGTGCGGCGGAGGGGGTGGCGTCGAGTCACCGGCTGGGATCCGGTGACTGCAGGGCGACCTCCCGAAAAAGGGGGGCCCCCCGAAAGAGTATAGTTGCGGGTGGTGGGAATCCTGCCCCCCCCTCCACCCAGCAACGCGAGGAGGAGATGGACACCGCCCAAGGATAATGGATCATCCCATCTCCATACTGCAGGCCAACGTCAACCACTGCGTCATCGCCCAGGACCTTCTGGCCCAGTCCATGGCGCAGTGGCAGACAACAGTGGCAGTAGTCGCCGAGCCGTACTACGTTCGCGACGTCCCGAACTGGGCCGGCGACCAAAGCGGCTTGGTGGCTATCGTCGCCCAGCGAGCGACCCCACCCTTCGACAGAGTGCGAAGGGGCCGTGGGTGCGTACTCGTTGTGCTGGGCGGTGCTGCAGTGGTTGGGGTGTACTGTCCTCCTAGCAGGAGCCTCGCCGAGTTCGAGCAGTTGCTCACAGAGGTCGGGGCTCTGCTGGCGGAAGTGCACCCCACTGTCCTGGCCGGGGATTTCAACGCTCATTCACGGGCGTGGGGATCTCCGGCTACCGATGCCCGGGGGGAGATGATGGTAGAGTGGGCGGTGTCTCAAGGCTTGGTGCTGCTAAACCAGGGGGCGGTCCACTTGTGCGGCCGCAGGGTAGCTCGATTGTTGACCTGTCGTTCGCCAGTTCTGCCCTGGCCCGACGCGTCAACAATTGGCGGGTCGTCGAGGGGGTGGAGACCGCGTCGGGTCATCGGTACATCCGGTTCGACGTCGTCCCCGCCGCCTCGGGGACTCGAGTGGAATTTGACCGCCCCTTGGTGGGGCAAGGTCCACGGTGGCGCCTCGGCACTCTGGACCGAGAGCTGGCCAAAGAAGCGGCTATCGTCGAGCGATGGGCCCTTATTGACGGTGGCCTGGACGTGGACGCGAGGTGCGAGTGGCTCGTCGGAGCGCTGACTCGCGTCTGCGACGCGGCGATGCAGAGGGCGAGGCCTGTCCCGCCTCGGAGGCGGTTGTACTGGTGGCGTCCCCACCTAGCCGGGCTGCGTACCGCAAGTTACGCGGCCCAGAGGCAGTACACTCGCAGTCGAAGGCGGGCTGTCCGAGATCTCGCCCGGGAGGAGCGACTGCACGCTGCGTACAGGGCCGCTCGTGAGGCCCTGAGCTCGGCGATCAAAGCCGCCAAGGAGGAGTCCTGGAGGGAGTGGCTCGAGAGTCTCGACCGAGACCCTTGGGGGCGCCCGTACAGGGTCGTGAGTCAAAAACTTCGGCCCTGGGCGCCTCTCCTCACCCAAACTCTCGAGCCGAACCTCCTGGACCGAGTGGTCAGCTCCCTCTTCCCGATGAGGGAAGAGTGGGTCCCGCCGCGGATGGTAGCACCAAGCCAAGTGCCGGCAGACGAAGGGGCAATACCTCCCGTGTCCGAGGCCGAGTTAGGGGCCGCGATCCTGGCGCTCAAGTCCAGGAACCGCGCCCCGGGCCCGGACGGCATCCCGGGGAAGGTGATTGCCACAGTTATGCCGGCACTAGAAGAGGAGACGCTGTCCCTCATGTCGGAGTGTGTGGCGTCGGGGAGGTTCCCGCGACGATGGAAGACCGGCAAGCTCGTGCTTCTCAAGAAGCACGGGCGCCCAGCCGAGTCGCCGTCGGCCTACCGCCCCATCGTTTTGCTCGACGAGATGTGCAAGCTGTTTGAGCGGGTGCTCGCTGCGCGTCTCGTTGGTCACCTTGAGGGGGCGGGGCCCAACCTGAGTGACGGCCAGTTCGGATTCCGTCGCGGGAAGTCGACCCTCGACGCCATATCCCGGCTGCGGGACGGCATCGACGAAGCGGTCGCCGGGAGGGAGATGTGGTTGGCTGTATCGCTTGATATAGCCAACGCCTTCAACACCCTCCCCTGGGCGACAATTGCGGAGGCGCTGAGGTACCACAATGTCCCGTGGTACCTCAGGCGCATCCTGGCGGACTACTTCGTGGACCGGGTTATCATCTACCCGACCCAACGCGGGGTGGTCCGCCGAACTATGGCGTGCGGCGTTCCGCAGGGGTCGGTCCTTGGGCCGCTTCTGTATAACGTCGGGTATGATTGGGTCCTGCGCGGTGCTACTCTTCGGAGGGTCGGCGTACTTTGTTACGCCGATGATACCCTAGTTACCGCGCGGGCCCCAACGTTTAGCGATGCCGCCGTTCTCGCCACGGCAGGTGTCGACCTTGTCGTGCGCCGTATCGGGGCGCTGGGACTGAAGGTGGCCCTCGAAAAGTCTGAAGCCCTTTCCTTCTATGAGCGTCGGCGGCCGCCGCCTCGGGATCAGGCGATCGTGGTGAGTGGCACCTCCATCGCTGTCGGGAGCAGCCTGAAATACCTCGGGCTCGTTCTCGACAGTCGGTGGCGTTTCGCGGAGCATTTCCGGCGGCTGGCACCTAAACTGCTAGCGTTTGCCGGAATGCTCTCGCGATTGCTGCCCAACACTGGGGGTCCGGGGTCTGCCTGCCGCCGTCTCTACGACGGTGTGGTGCGCTCCAAGGCGCTCTACGGAGCGCCCATTTGGGAGGAGGCCCTCTGCCGTACGAATGTCGTGCTGCTGCGGCGACCACAGCGCGCCATCGCGCAGAGGGCCGCACGGGCGTATCACACCGTCTCTTATGAGGCGGCGTGTTTGATTGCGGGCAGTATCCCCTGGGATCTCGAGGCTGGCGTCCTTAAGAGGGTCTACGAGGAGGGCGCCCTGATGCGGCGTGTTGCAGGAGGTCGGCCGCTTCCGGAGGAGATCGATCGCTGGAGACAGGAGGCTCGCGATGTTCTCTTCCGGAAGTGGGCCGATAGGCTGGCTACGGCAAGGAGTAGCTTGCTGCTTGTGGGGGCCGTTCGGCCCGTCTTGCGTGAGTGGGTGGAACGGGGTCATGGGGCTCCCACGTATCACCTCACCCAACTTCTCACGGGTCATGACATCACACGTTGGCCGTGTGTGAGGCGTGGGACGGCCAGAGAGCGGCCCTCACGAACACCGTAGGAGCAGACCTCTCGCTGTCGGCCGTAGTTTCAGCTATGGCCGGCAGCGAACAGTGTTGGGCCGCCGTCGCCTCGTTCGCTAGCGAGGTGATGGCGGCAAAGAGAGAGGCCTTGCGGGAGCGGGAGCGAGCTGGGCTCACTCAACCGCCCCGCAGGCCCCCGGCGAGGGGACGCCGGCGAGCACTATTCGCCCGCGTCCCCGAATGAGAGTGGCCACGGGCGGTGGGTCGGGGGACCCGCTGCCCTCATGCTGATGTGGCGGAATGCGCCCCTGTGTGTTCCGGGGGTGCATTCTTAAGAGGAGGAAAGGCCCCACTGTCTCGGCTCGATGGCCGGGACCGTGGGGCCTCTAGAGGCGAGCCCGCTAAATAGGGCGGCCCTAGCCGAGTCGCGGTGAGCATTCTATCCCGCGGCTCGGATTAGGCGAAGGAGGAACACCGTGGTGGTTTAGTGGGTAGTCTGGCCTTTATCCGAGGCCAGGAGTCCCACACGAAGCGAGCCCCCTGCCCCCGCGGGGGGTGAGCGAAGTGCGTAAATGCATTCCCCACGTAAAAAAAAAAAAAAAAACCTTACCTAACCTGAAATGCGGCGGGGTGCTGGTCGGGTAACCTCCACGTTGGCTTCCTCGTTTCTTCTCCCTCTGGACCATGGTCCTGGGGATCGGAAGCGGGGGGGCTGGTGCACCCTGGACGGCGGTTAATAGACTCCGACTCCAAGGAGTAGGAGCTCTATTAGCCGTTGACTAATAACCCGGCAACCCAAAGCCCTTTTCAGGGCTAGCTGACCCCATTGCACGAGGGGGTCGTGGGATGGCGGGCCTGCAAGGCCCGCGAGGAGGGATCCATCCTCAGGACACCTCCAAACTCTTTTCAGGGCTACTCCAACAGCCCTTTTCAGGGCTACTCCAAAAGCCCTTCTCAGGGCTAGTTGACCCCATGAAGAGGGGTCGTGGTGCGGCGGACCTGCTAGGTCTGCGAGGCGGGATCCGAGAGGATCAGGTGACGGGTTGGCCCACTGCTCGCGCGGGGGCTGACAGGCACTCGTGCCACCGTCGGAGTTGGGGGGGTTGGCTGCCCTCCCGCGTCGCGTAGCCTCCGAATGATCGACAACGACCTGAGTGCTAGCCACACTCGGGAAGCCGTGATTTCGGAGAACGTGGGGCTTGCCTTAATTGGCCGGCCCGCGACAAGGAAAAGTCTATAAAACCCGACAGCGAAGTCGCTTAAAACCTACGGATACCAGGGGACCTCCGTAGTATATACCCCGCTTCCCGGAATGGCCGTCACCCGGGGAGTGTAAGTTGAACGGTTCTCGTGGGATTAGTCATGGAAAATTCAATTATAAATCAAAACCAAAATGAGTCGATGGAGATCGAGACGGGGGTCGCGAGACCCCATGGCTCTCTCGTAGAAGCGGTGGTCGTGTTAGAGCGGCTGGAGGCCAGCGCTCCGACCACAAGTGGAGGGAGCTCGCGCTCGTCTTCCCCAGCTGGGCCAGTTCGGCTTCCGTCGCGGGAGGTCGGCAAACTGAAGCTAGGTTAAATTTATTAAAAAGTAAAGAGATAAGAAAAGTAAATTATGATAGGAACATGAATGCCTGTAACTATAAGTGTGGCGATTTAGTTTTAATTAAAAATCAAGTGGGAAATAAGTTAGACAGGTTATATTTAGGACCTTACAAAGTCGTAGAGGACGTACCACCAAATGTTAAAATTCTGAAAGATGGGAAAGAGTATGTTACCGATAAAAACAATACAAAATTATTTGTTACATAAAATAAATGCTACATGTATCTACTACACAGGTAAATATTATGTTATGTGAAGTTGTATTTTTTGTTTTTTTTTTATCATGCTGCAAAATAATATTTTTGTAAAAATAATTTATAATATAAATATTTTTTTTTATAAAAAGGGGAGGTGTAGTGTGCAGCTCGCCTTACCTTATATGTAACTGCACTCATATTATAGGCATTATTGCACGAATTATGGAATCGTACGGTTGTCTTTAATTTACCTACGTCACTCCATTACAGGACAATGATGTGGCGGTGGACGGTAAATTTAACATAAAACTATTACAATCAGCTTTTTTATTTTATTTTTTATTTTATACTTAATGCACAGTCTATTATACAAAGGCGGACTTAATACCACACGCATTATTGAACAGTCAACCTTAAGCTGCTTTCAGACTACGCTATAATATAATAGCATATAGTATGTAGCTCATAGTACAACAATATCGCGCACCATACATTGTTATGGACACGTTCACACTGTACTGTACTATATATTATTGGCTTACTATACGCTATAAAATTGGTGCGATGCGCTGAGTTCATGCTGTGCTATATCACGCGCCGCCCTTTTCCTCCTCCATCACCCCCGGCCGTCCCGCAAGCGAAACCAGCGACACAACACGTCTGGACACAATCCTGTGTGTGCCTGCGACGAATTTGCACCGGCGCCAAAAGATTGTTTTTGTCGTAGTTTTTCTCTTTTGTAGATTAGTAGATCTAGGATTACAACATGGAACACTTTATAGAGAGTGTAAGAAAATATCCGTGCCTGTGGAACACTACAACAGAACCCTTCGACTCAGTGCAAAGACGGGCATTGAGGCTGGTTGACAATCCCATACTCACAGGTAGTGTGGAACCTCTTAGCCTTAGGAGGGATTTTGCCTCACTGTGTGTGATCTGCCGCCTATACAATGGTTTGTGCTCAGTTGAATTGTTTGACATGATGCCCGTAGCTACATTCTATCATCGCACCTCTCGCCCTTCGATCGCATTCATCCTCACACATTGCGACCTGAGACGGTGCGCACTGTGCGGTATGAAAGAAACTTCATCCCACGCACACTCAAGCTGTGGAATGACCTCCCTGCTGCGGTTTTCTCAAGCACCTACAATATGGGGTTCTTCAAGAGGGGCATCAGAAGGTTTCTTCATGGTCGGCAGCACGAGTGTGACACCCCTGGTGTTGCATACGTCCATAGGCCACGGTAACCGCTTCCCATCAGGTGGGTCGTGTGCTTGTCTGCCAACTAAGTGGTATAAATGTATAAACAGTACAAAAATAATGAATTGAAGGGTGCAGCGTGGAGAAAAGTAAAACAAGAGTGTGATCTCCCCGATAGTGAGTAAATATTTTATTTAAAACACTTAGTTATTTTGCATACGAGATAATTGATCCTGTACACGTGTGTTTTGCCATGAGACTCGTCCAATAGTATTAAAAAATCGGTAAAATTCGTCCCGGATGAAAAAAATTTCATTGGAATATGTGAAACCGCAGTGAGTCAAAGGTATTAGTTGGTTGGTATTAAGTGGCTCTATGGTAGTGGTGTTATAGTATTTGTTTTCAATGAGAAAATTATGTAACATGCACGTGGCTTTAACAATTATGTCAACAAGTTGAACACGGCACTCAAAAGGACGCCTATATACTCTCCATTTAGTTGCCAATAATCCAAATGTGTGTTCTATTACTTGGCGTGCCCTTGACAAGCGGTAGTTGAAAATTCTTCTTGAATCGGTCACTTTATTTTTTGGGTAAGCACGCATTATATGTCTTTCAAGAGGGAAAGCTTCATCCCCCACAAGAACGTACGGTATTTCTGGGCCTCCATTATAAAGTGGCTCATCGAGAGGTAAATTTAATTGGTCAGTTCTTAATTTTTGTCCAAAAATACTGTCATTTAAAATCCCGCCATCACTCTAACGACCCATAGACCCAACATCAATATAAAGTAATCTGTTGTTTGCATCAGCCACCGCCAATAAGACAATTGAAAATGATTTTTTGCAATTGTAATAATCGGTACCAGAGTTTGGAGGTGCTTGTATTATAACGTGCTTTCCATCAATTGCACCTATGCAATGATCAAATTGGGTTATATTTTTCTAGTTCTCTGTAGTTGGCTCTCTTAACACCAATGGTTGAGGATGAGTCCATAAAGCGTTGCAAACTTCTTCAACAATACCAGATATTGTACTTATTCCCATTCTGTAGCTATATCCCATAGAAGTAAAAGAGTCACCTGCAGCCAAAAACCTGAAATTTTTTTTTAACAATTAACGATTATGTTTCAGTTAAAGAAACAAAGAACATGTGGAAAAATTAAGAGATGGATATAGACAAGCACTCGGTAGGAAAAAATGTACAACAGGGCAAGCTGCGATTTCAATAAATCCTTGGAAGTACGAAAACTGGAGTCTTTTTTTTCAAATTTCGATTTTTTTTCTGTTGAATGTTGTTCAGTTTCACGAGTATATTGACTTCCCTTCGGATGTATACCCCCTTTCTCGTACACCCTGTATTTGATTTTTATATTTTGATGTTGATTACCCGTTAAATTGTAAAATTGTGGTAATGACGATGTTTATTTTTATGAATAAAGTGAGCCATCTCACTTTATTATTCATTCATATACTTACCTTAAAGTCACCGCTAATCGTTCCATAGAAGTAATGCTATCCCGCAGTAGTGTATTTTGCTTGGTTATATCGTTTTTTATCAATGAATGGAGTTGATAAAAATGCTGCCTGGACATCCTATAATAATTTTGAAAGTGATCCTCATTATCTAAATCTTCAAAAAGTTTGAAATCACCACGTTCTCCTCTGAACTTTATATGATTCGATATCCAGGGTCTGGCATTTTTCTTCTTTCATAGCATTAATGACAAGATAGTGTCAAATTCCGCATTGTCATCATCGTCGATGAGCTTTCAAGATCCAGTATTAAATCCATTGTATCGATCGCGATGTGTGCTGTGCAACTGTGTACACTCTTCAAAGATCGCGGTCAACTGAGCTTGCTATATACTATAAATGCTTGCGATAATATCGCGTAATGTGAACGCCATGCTATACTATAGCATTAGGTCCTTCTTTGCTATACTTTATGGCACTATAGTATAGCGTAGTCTGAAAGCCCCTTTAGGGTAATGCAGAAATGCATTGAGGTAGGTGCAGGCAGAAAAATGAACTATTAGCCATAAGGATAATACTCAAATTTGTATACAATTATGATAAATTACATTATACATACACACTATAATACATACACATTTACATACTTACGCCACTTATATACTCATAGTATACATACCTACATAATATATACTTACATAATATTCGAGCATAGAAACACAATCAAGAAACACCCTATCACGAAATTGAACACGAAAAATTGATCACCAAAAGAAAATTAATATAAAATATAGTTACATTTTCCTATTTTCCCAATAATGGGAAATACATTTCCCATTGGTGCGAATATATTTCCTAGTTGTCGGTATGTTTCAATTGGTGTGTCTGTGTGTGTTGTTCTCATTGTTGGTGGGACCATTGTAGCGGGAATATAATTACTGTTGGCCAGAATTTGTTTTAATTTCCGCACGAAAAATAAATTTAAAAAAAGCAGGTTCTATTAGATCCCAGTGGTGGGAACAGCTTAAACATTATTATGAACATATATAGGAGGTAGGACACGGCAGTATTTCCGCCCGATTGAGCAGTCCGACTGGGGAAGTACCTCCGCCCTACAGACTACCTTCTTATAATAACTTCGTGTTGTGTTACCAGCGGTGAGTAGGGTAGCCAGAGGTCACTGAAGAATTTGTGCTGTCAGTGGGAAGATTAAAGGCTTGTCCTGATTTGTCTTCTACTGACGGCACAGAAACTCTGTATTTACAGGGTTGGCAGCGTGACTGTGACTCCTCTGGTGTTACAGACGTCCATAGGCCACGGTAACTACTTTCCATCAGGTGGGCCGTGTGTTTGTCTGCCAACTAAGTGGTATAAAAAAAAACAATCATTAAACATATTATTACATTTGTATCCATTATGACGACTAGGGGCCACTGTAGAGCTGACGTACTTTGTATTGACCGTAGCCCGGCTGGTGGTCATCCTGATTTCGAGTGGAAGCGCTTCACAGAGGAGGATAGTTTGCACGAGGAAAGAATAATGAACCAGACCAGAACTATGAGTGGGACAGTGTAGAAGACGGTTGTTAGCTGATCGGAGATTTTTGTTATGATGAGAGCCGAGTATCTGAACATGAGTTGATAAATAAGTGAAAACATTAGGGAAAATTGTATGGAGCATGGTCACCGCCCGCAAGCTGCGACTGCGGTGAATCGAATGCAATTGTTGAGAAGGCGGTCGAGATTTATTGAGCAGCCATTGACTCGGTAAAGAAGAGCACCAATGCTCCAGCGTGAACTTTCCGCAGAGCTCTGGGTTTTCCTAAAGCTATTTTCAGGACGCTTTTGATGTAGTTGTATTTGTTCGGTTCTTAATTTGTAGTAGTGCGTTTTAAGGAGTTGGGAGAACATTGTTAAATGTGGGTACATGTTTACGTATTGGTGAGCAAAAAGTTGAATTATTCAAAACCCTTTCGCAGCGTTTACCATAGAAGAAACCTGTCTAAGTCGTAATTTTCGGCAGTTTATTAGTCAGTCACTCTAACAAGACTTTCTTTACAATAAATACCAAATAATAACTTGGGTTCTAGCTTTTCTGAACTGAACGCGGACGAAATCGCCGGCAACAGCTAGTATTGTAATGTATCATTGTTATTCACTAAATAACCGACGAAGAGCGCACGCACTCGGCCGCTACTGGACGCGTTGGCCTTGAACATTAAGTATCTAATTGTTTTTCTAAAGTTCGATTGTTTTAACTCACACCCATATCTAATGTCATAACGATGCATCATTTTTGTTAAGATATCTATCTCGTTTGGGGTTCCACAGCCAAATGGGTGACGGTGAGGTGCTTACTAGCTCTACTACAAATCGGCACGGGCGGCGCCGGCCACGAACTCGGGCACCACAGAGTTTTTTTTTATACCACTTAGGTGGCAGACAAGCACACGGCTCACCTGATGAGAACTGGTCACTATGGCACATGGACGTGTGCAACACCAGGAGCGTCACACTCGCGCTGCCAGCCCTGAGTTAGTTTAAAGGAATTAGTAGATATAGGTAAGTACTAACTCAAATAGTAAATCGGAAAAGTCATCATCCAAGACGGGAGTTCATTCCGCGACCAAACCCTTTATAGGGGGCCGTCGGAAAGTTGGAATCCACCTATTATACCTTACTCTTATCTCTACCATTATACTATTTAAATGTCATTTATGTGTACAATAAAGAATAAAATAAAAGCTATATCTAAAATATTTGCATACAAGTACTTAATCTTATCCAATTTGACGAGCAGCCTTGACCGCTTCTAGAGCCTATTATTGATATTATCAGAAGAAAACAACAATAGCAGCAACGTGATCGCCATTTTAAGTGAGGCAATTAACTTTAACTTTTAATTAGCGAAATAAATAGTCGACAAAACAGCCGCAAAGAGCACACCAGGCGCGGCGGTCATGTTGCTCGAGGGCGTGCTGCTGTGCGTGGCGGCGCTGTATGCGCTGCAGCGCTGGAGCCAGCGGCGCGCGTACCGCCTGGAGAGGCAGCTGCGCTCCTCGCGCGCCTACGTGCCCTTCCTCGGACACAGCTACATCTTCTTTGGGAGCAATGAGAGTGAGTGTCGCCTTCCATTACAGGACTTCATGTGTGTGTATTGGAAGCCCGGGCCACATGGGTCACACCACCCGCGTCCCACCGGACGCCGAGGGAACGCTTGCGCTTTACTTTTTTTTTTTTTACGTGTGCAAAATCCCCACGGATACCTCCCCACCGGAGCCGGTGGAGGAGGTTATGTCGGACTCGAACCGACTAAAACGCACGCCGCCTGTGGGTCGTTTTGGTTGCCGAAGGTGAGGTGAGGTGAGGCTTGTGCCTATGACTAATTCAAACCATTGTTAGGTACTTGTACTGATTAAATATTTTTTAACACCAATACTGAGCGGCTCATCCCATTGCCTTTGGGAAGATGGGTTGGCGGGCATGGCGGTAGTTGGACAAGTCACTTTCCAAGCATTTACAGCTTCGGCCTTACCTGGCACATCCGAATTAATCAGTGAAAGAAATATAATTTTCCTGACTAATTCTTCAGTTACCAGTCATCAGTTTCAGTTATCAGTCGGTGAATGTAAGTATTATATATAATACTATAACTATATACCCTCTATCTATCTATAACTGTATACTATAGTATAATATAATATAAGTATTGTAAGTAATGTAAGTATTTACATCTGCAATTTTGCGAACGTCGAGGCCCCCTTCCAGACGAACTGGAAGGGACGCCTGAAGCCACATTAGGTCGTTCAAATTTATATTTTAAATTTTGCATAGAGTGTCTTGCAGCACTCTAGCCATTCGACCTAAAAGTTTCAAAATTTTAAAAAAGTTGAGTTGAACGCAGAACATGTGTAAATTTTGGTACGAAAAGACTGATGCTGAAAAGATTGAAACGAGTTTGATTGCAGGCAGTACCCATTAATTTGCATTCGGTTTATGATTCGAAAATGGGTACCGCCTGCTTTCAAACTTGTTGCAATCTTTTATTAACAATCCAGTATTATCCCTTATTTAATTAAATACATTAGATATATTTTGCATTTAATATAGATTAAAATTGCCATTCAAACTATATCGTTATAATGAATACCTTAAGAGATATCGCAATTTGATTTTATTACGGGACGAAATAAATTGAAGAGAAATGCCGATCAAAGTTAGACAATGCATCTATCTATAGCTTTGTATTCATTGTTATCTACATAAATTATTTCTTATCAACATTGTTTTAATCCCGGTAGATTACTTTTGAATTATAAATGTCAATAAATCCGGTAGATTCCCATACACTATTTGAAAACTATTGAATTACTGGCATTGGTTAAAGGGGTGCAATGGGGGTTCGGAGTATGTCGGTTCAAGTGGCAGGGTCTGCTGAACAGAAGATGCACCGGGACCGGGATCCGAATACGTGGTCCGGAACCTCCATGCGATGCACCCTGGGCAACGGAGGTGGCATGCGGTTTTCGTAGGTACGAGGCCGATATAACCAATCCCTATGATCGACGGGGCCGGTATCCAAATCCCACGCGGTCGGAGTCGCGGGCAACAGCTAGCCTTTAAATATAATGTATTAGTGACGTTTGGTACTCGTAAGTGTCCGAGGAGCATACGTGTCAGCAGGCGACTGGTGGCGGAACTCTCTTCGCCCGAGATGCCGTCTCTCCATACTATCTTTTATCTCCTAGCGCTACTTAACATGTTTGCAATAGATTGTGGAAACATTATCTGTTTCAGATCGGATGAAAGCCTTGCACGCACTGGGTCGTGATGCAATCGAGAGAGAAAACGGCTTGTACCCCATATGGCTAGGAACTAAATTTTATACAGGTTAGTCTTTATTTATTTTATTTTATTTATTTATTTATTCCATAAAAATTATACATGTTTACACAGTTTGTCATTGGAAATGTTACAGTAAGCTTAGACAGAATTGTGTCTGGTTTAAGCATCTGCTACTGAACTAGGCTTTTGACCTGTATCTCAGTTAACAGCGCCTCCACCCCACTTTGGATTTACATAACAAACAATACAGCTACATAATTATTAAATACAAAACAGTGTGTGTGTGTGTGTGTTTGTGTGTGTGTGTGTGTGTGTGTGTGTGTGTGTGTGTGTGTGTGTGTGTGTGTGTGTGTTTGTATGCGCAAGAGAGAGAGGTGAGGAGTGTGTGGTGTGAAAATGATACTTCTTCGTAAAACTTGTTTGCTTGGCATAGATTGATAGTATATAATTGCATAAAACTCCACTACTCAATTATCCTTATAGTGAGCTCAGTCTCGTCGTATGATAATTTGCTCAGATAGTTGGACACCGTCCCTTTAACACCTGTATTGGTTAACGGGTATATATTAGTGGCCTTATTAAATTTGTTGTAGGTGTAGGGTCCTAGAAATGGAAAAAACCTGCGGATAAAACATGTTTTAGGTCTAATAGTACGCTCACACACCGCATAAGATCTCCGCTGAGACGATTGTTGTTGGGTATAACTAATTAAAGAGTGCTGCTTCAACGTCAACCTCAATAAAAATAGCTGACGCACGGTTAACACCTCACAGTACTCGTACAAAAGCTTAGTTGGATATCGATAGGGTTTGAAAGTACAAAGCTTGAGAATACTTCGCTGAGCCACCTCAAGCTGAAAGAGAGTCGTTTTTCGCGCTCCACCCCAGGATGTTATGCAGTACGTAATCACTGATTCACAGAGGGCATGGTAGACCTGTTTAAGAGTTTCAGGTAATAATACGTGTCTCAGAGTTTTAAAGATAAAAGTAAGTTTGCGAACTCTTTTACTCAGCGTTTCTATGTGAGCCTTGAAGCTAAAATTTTCATCAATAGTAATTCCCAAGTACCTATTCGTTTGTGTACGGTGTAGTGTTTTGCAAGTTGACGTGCAAGAAGTATTAATTGATGATGGTGATAAACAGTCATGGACTATTAATTCCTGATTTATTTGTACAGAGTCCCGAATTGAAAATTGGATGTATTTGGTCTTATCGGCATTTAATGTGAGAAGGTTCTGTTTAAGCCAGGATTTAACTGTGTTAATACCATTTTGGGCGTTGTAATATGTCTCTTGCCAAGTTTTTGAAGAAAACATGAGGGCAGTGTCATCCGCATACGAAATAATTTTACCTTCAGGTATTTTTAAAGATAATAGGTCATTTACATAGACAAGAAAAAGAGTTGGACCAAGAATACTTCCCTGCGGGACGCCGTAATGCACTGGCAGATCAGTACTTGTGTGTTTACCCACCCTTACATATTGAGTCCTATTTGATAAATAGTCTTTAAAAAGCTTCAGTTGAATCCCCCTAACGCCGACCTTTTCTAGTTTAAGCATCAGGGCGGGAACAGAGACTGTATCAAATGCCTTTGATAAGTCTATAAAAATAGATAAACATTTTCTGCCTTTGTCCATATTTGATGTTATAAAGTCCGTGAGGTTACCAACCGCATCGTCAGTAGATTTCCCTTTGCGAAAACCAAATTGGTGCCTGGATAAAATGTTTTTGCTTTCTAAATAATAAACCAGCCTGTTATTCATGACTTTTTCAAGAATCTTTGAGAGAGTAGGTAAAATTGATATTGGCCTATAATTTTCGATACTGTCCCTGTCACCACCCTTGTGAATTGGGCGTATTTGAGACCTTTTAAGGTCCATAGGAAAGACACCGTTAGTGAGACACATATTAAAAATGTGAGTTAGGTGGGGTACTAAAATGGCACTATTTTCCTTCAGGAGTATCGGTGAGATATTATCCCAGCCCACAGAGCTCTCGTTTTTTAGTGCCATTATTAGACTTGCAACCTCTGCTTCATCTGTGCTTAGGAGTACGAAAGAATCACGACAAGTTTTCGGTGGTGTTGGTTCCCTAGAAGCAGCTGTTTGGCTTGAAGTTATTTTCTCCGCTAGGGTTTTACCAACATTAGCAAAATGGGCGTTAATTTTATCTACAGAGTCCTGTGGAGAGTTGGAAATGTCAAGCAGCTCTTTAGGGTAGGACAAGTCTTTGGTTGAATATGTGATGTCTTTGATTATATTCCACAACTTTTTCGTATCTTTACCGGCCCTCTGAACACGTTCCCTTTCATAGTTGTATTTAAGTTTCTTTAAGATTGAAGAGCAGAAATTTCTGTACCGAGTGTAGGTAGTTTTTAGGATAGTATTTTCAGGTGACGATTTTGCTTTTTGGTGTAATTTGTTCCTATTTTGAAGGCAACGTAAGAGACCAGGTGTAATCCATGGTTGGATAATCTTTTTCCGACGTGGTAAAGAGATAGTTTTCGAGTTTTTATCAAGAGCTTCCTTTATTTCGGTGATGACATAGCTCATTGCGAGATTGGCGTCATTAGTAGCATAAATTGGATCGAAATCTATTTTAGCTATGTGGTTTTTTAAAGATTCCTTATTTATTTTGGTTTGAGTCAACAAAGCATAATTCCGAGTCTGTGCTCTATTGATACACAGTATAACTGTTTTGTGATCAGTGAGCGTTGATTGTGGAACTATAGTAACCGAAGGAGTTTCAGTTTTTAGGATGACATGATCAATACATGTTCCACTGGCATCGCGGGTAACAAAATAGTGAGTCGGTAGTAGTCCGTGCGTGCTGGTAAGTTCCAGATACTGATTAGCATTGGAACTTGGGGAGTGAATATCAATATTAATATCACCAATGATTGCAATATTTCTGAAACCCGATAGGTTAGACAAACAATCATCCAGTGAGGTAAGAAAAAGATCTAAGTTTGTATATGAGGGTGATCGGTACACCGCTAGAATAGCTGTGTCATTGATTCCTATTTTAATAAGCAGACAGTTGCTGTTTTGAAGTATAATTTCATCAACCTTGAAAGTGAGTCACTTATTTATACACTTTGACGGCTCCACACCTCACTTATAGAAACTGGGATTGAAGGAAGTGGGGAACACGCGTGAGGGTGAAGCGTTCCAGGTTCTTTATCGTTCGATAAGTAAACGAATTTTTGAAATATTTCGTTTGCGAAGGTATCGATTGCGCCGTATGCGGGACATTCGAGTCTTGCACACGTTATTCGGAAGGAAATGGTGGAAAAGCTCGTTGAAACACTCACAAAGGGATAGGCGGCTGTCATGGAGGCCATGTCTCACCGCAGTATAATTAATTAACAAATCGAATCCATCGCGTGTTAACGAACCGAACGTGAGTTATGTAAGGTGATTATATATTAGGTATATAGAACTAAAATCCCCTTTTTCCACTCCGGCCAACTAAAACTGATCAACTAAAACTAATCAACTATTTTTATTCCTAACGAATCAACTATTCAGTTGATTCGTTAGGAAATAAACGGGTCAACTCTTTTTTATCCTAACGGCACAACTTATAGTTGATCCGTTAGTAACAAAATTTGGATCATAAAATAGTTCCTTACAATACGACGAATGGTAAGTACTCCTTTAGTATCTAATGTTTATATAACTGGCTACTTGTGAAAAAGGTAAGTGTTGATTAATTTGAAGTATGTCATTGAATTTTCTGTACATCCTGCTTTTCTATATCAATACAAAATAATTAATAACAGGTTTTCCGTGAGTGAGATCCAGAAGAATGAGTGAGAATCTGCCTTTTGAAAAATTTAAGAAAAACGGGGGTATAATTTATTTACTTGAAAATTACCAATATTCTAAAGTACGGATGTTTAAAAATGGTGCAGCTTATTTAAGATGTACCAATTATAAACGACAGAAGTGCAAAGCGAGCATCACGTTTAAAGTGAGTACTAACCACATTCCCCTCATTACATTATTAGTACAGAAATAATAGTAGGTAGGTATATAATAAATATTGTGGGACATGTCACACAACGCCATCTAGCCCAAATTAAACATACTTTACACTTTTGTATAAGATCTAGACAACGGATATACATATTATATTATATAGATTTTTTTTTATTATATTATAGATAAAATTAACACCCAGACGTAGAATAAATTTGGGACTATCACTTGCTGTTCTGTGGACAAAGGCCTGATCCCCTTCACTGTTAACTACGTAATCCTATGTGTGGTACCTATTAAGTTTTTACCTATTCTTTTATTTATTGATTTGATTTCAGGATACCAACATATTAAAAAAGACACCCCATACTTGTGTAATGGATGGCTCACAAAATCAGATTTTAATGGAAATTAATAAATTAAAGATTAAAGCAGCTGAAAGTGATTTACCGATAACTCGACTTTATAAGGATTCTCTTTGTGAAATGTTAGACAAATAGTTGCCGAAATGCCTAAACTCTCTAAGTTAAAAAGCGGACTTTATGACACCAGACATAAAGCAATTGGTGCTTCAAAAACTGTATTTAGATGTTACAGAGAGGTTGAAGTGCCACAAATACATAGAGATTTTCTTCTGTGTGAATATGAGGATGAAAATAACAGAATGCTTGTTTTTTGTTCAAAGGAGTCACTATCACAACTAGCTTACACAAAAGAATTTTTCATAGATGCTACATTTCAAAGTTGCCCCAAACCATTTTATCAATTGTTAACTATCCACGGGGACTTCGGCAGCTCAGAAGACACAGTTCTAACGAAACCATTAATTTACGCCTTAATGCCTGATAAAAAGCAAATAACTTATTCAATACTCTTCGAACTTTTAAAAACAAAATTAACGGACTTAAAAATTAGCATATTACATTGCGACTTCGAAGTCGCTTTATGTAACGCTATAACAGCAGCATATCCAGATGTCTCAATTAAAGGTTGTTTTTATCACTGGACCCATAATATGTGGCGTAGAGCAAAAAGATTAAACTATAAGTGCAAAGAAGAGCGAAGAATTGTAGGGCTTTGTGCTATTCTTCCTTTATTACCGGAAACTTCGATATTAGACGGTTGGGAGTACATTAAAACGGAGTACAAAGAAAGTGACCTGAGAATGTCAAGTTTTATGGCATATGTAAACCGTTTACTTAAAAAACGCAACTACCTCAAAATTATAAGTGTGTTTGGTCAGCGGCACCGTACCAACAATGTTTTGGAATCATTTCATTCGAAATTAAATAAAGTTTTCAACAAGAACGTGACTTTGTTACGTTTACTTAATTTTGTATCAAGAAACGAAAAGCTTAATAGATTACAAACACCCACAAAAAGGAACAGAAAATATGCGAACAAAGATGGAATTATTCGACATATAATGATGCAGTTTTTAAATAATAATATAAGTCTTGGGCATGCAATGGAGAAATTAAGATAAGCATTAGAAAAAATAATATAGAGATAAAGAATAAATAATAATAATAATTTTAAATACTTAGATATATTTCATGCTTGTATTTTTTGTAAATAAAGATATTAAAAAAAAATAAGATAAATATAAAATAAGAAAAAAATAGGTACTCGTTAATTTTTTTGTTTAAGGATTTAAGTTTATTAAGGACAAATAAAAAGGTAAATTTTTATCGTAGTATATTATTTCATTTGAGACCAGCGACATGATATACTTATGTCACGTGATATTTCGTTTGCTACTGTCATTCGTCAGATTTTTCACTTCGATAGAGTACGAGTATAATGTGGATTCCAAGTAAGTTGATTCGTTAAGACCATTCATTATAAGTTAACACAGATCATATTAGTTGGTCCGATTAGGAACGAAGTGTCTTTAAGAGTATCAAACGGATCAACTAATTGATCCGTTTAGTTGGTCGGAGTGGAAAAAGGGCTAAAATCTTATCCTTATCGCACCGCAGTTATAGCCGACCCTCAGGCAGCCGAGCTAGTTTTGAAGACATCTCTTGAGAAGGACGATATCATGAAAATGGCGACTACCTTTCTTGGAAATGGATCTATATTTGCACCGGGTATGTTAAAATATACACAGGTTACCTATATGAATGCACCTAAATTGCATACGTCTATGGGCCACGGTAATCGTTTTTCATCAGGTGGGCCGTGTTCTTTTCTGCCACATGTGGTATAAAAAAAATGCAAAGTGAAGAGAGATATTTGGAGAATGCTTATTTTTTTACTAGAAGTGACACGTCACACGACAAACTTGCGCCCCACGCGCTTAACGCACTAACTGCGCAAGCTGTCTTGACGACACCGCACTGCGCACTGCGTAGTTGACTATGTATACTACATTCCTTTACGACGGAGGCCTACTCCGAAATAATGTGAGAGTGAGTGAGTAATGTGATATGAATGGAACAGCCACTCATGTGTTTCATTACTGTATTGCAGTGGCGACCTGGAAGGCTCGACGTAAAGTGTTAATATCGGCATTCGGACTGAAGGACATGAAGCACTTCTTCTCGATATTCAACAAGCAAAGCGCTGTGTTGACGCAGCGGCTGGCGGGCGAGGCGGGCGGCGGTGCGCTGTCCGCCTGGCGCTACTTCACTGCCTACACCATGGACGCCATCGCCGGTACGCCACACGCCACACTCAGCATCGATAAGTTTGGAGTATTCCCATCCAGTCACACCCAGACGAGCAACACTGGTATATTGCGAGGATTCGGCATTTATATACTTACCTTGGTACCCACTTGTTGTTCGCCGATGCCTGCGTCTAAACCCACGTGACTTTCGGCTATCGTGAGTTTTGGCTCTACCTCTAGTCCTACTTAACAAATTGCGATTAAATATGGCTTAACTATAGCCCTTCTTATAAAAAAATAAACGTTACGTGATTGAAAATCCGTTCAGTACATTTTGCATCCATCGCGAACGAACAGTCTGACGGCACAGGCGCAGACGGAAACACTGACGAGAATTCATTAAACAATATTGGAACAATAACAATAACATAACAATAACGGTGCACACATGTACTGTTGAGACACTACTTATAATGATTACCATCACTCTGGTACTGCACTTACGTATGTTTAGGTTCGTCAGCTCGTGCTCGTGCTCGTGCTAGTGCGACGTGGGTATCGTAGAGCGTCGCGTGTTGGTGTAACTTCTGCTGGGCGCCCACCGGTGTCCTCATAAAGCTCGCCCTATATTTGCTGAATACTATTCATTGCTAGAATATAATATAATCGTAACTATTACGTCAGTTATTCTGACTTTAACGTGGTTACGGTGAAGTAATACTTACGTACCTACAGATGAGCAAGTTTAGTGTTTATAAGTTAAAGGGTACTTTCCAGAAGCGACTTTAGGGTACGAAATGCACGCCCAGAGAGAGTCTGCTCACCCGTTCCTCGAGGCGTTCGACGAGGCCTTGAAACTAACCGCCATGCGGCTGCTGTCACCCTGGCTCCACTGGGACCTGATCTTTTACAATTTGCCCGTCTATAAGAAGCTGATAGCATGGAAGAATTACTTGTGGACATTCACAAAGGAGGTAGGTCATTACTATTTGTTGTCCGACTACGGCGAAGCAAAAGGAAGGTTATGATTATGACAGGCTATGTATGCATGTAGGTTTATCTGTTCCCACATACCTCCTCAACCGCTTATTAGAACTGGATAAATGAAGTATCAATAGAAGCATCTTAGTCGTCCGCTGGTTATAGGCTATATAACGTGTCACTGAATCTAATGTGGCGCCCTCTAGCGGTCATGAAGTACTGTGCTAAAAAATAAATGTGCGATAAATATGTCGTGTTTGGTATCAACTGAAAGGACTTAATGAGCATGTTTCAATGATGTATAAATTATACATATTGCTTGTCCCAAAATAATATTAATAAGTAATTTAATTTAAAACTAGACCCTACTACTGAGAACTTTTCCCTAGAATGTATTATTTTCTTAGACTAAGTGGCATTCGACCACGGCTATCCTTGATATCTTCTTGTTTAATACTTTTTAGAGCGTGATTTTTCAATATTCGGATTTTATCTTACTTTTGTAGTAAAGAGCGTCACCATTACAGATACTAAGTAATGTTACAATTGTGGCACTCAGTTTGGCGGCTTCGTCGGATGCTTTTTCAAGCCCCGCGTAAACACCCCTCGCCCCCTTTTATTTATTTTTGAATGATTTCTTCCTCTGTTTTAGTTAATAGGCAAGAAACGCAAGGAAATTAAAGAAAGTGTGCTCAATGAAGATGAAACTGAGACAAGTGAGTAGCTCCGGTACCTACTGCTTGCGGCTGACGTTGCGTGCTTACTGTAATCTATTAAACGGATCGTTTTAGATGTCTCACACGGCCGAAGGAGAACATTTTTGGAAATGCTAATAAGGGCCTCCGGAGACGACGCCGGCTACACCGACGTGGAGGTGCTGGAGGAGCTGATGGTGCTCATGATGGCGGGCAACGACACGTCGGCTGTGGGCACGTCCTTCGCGGCGCTCATGCTGGCGCGGCACCCCCACGTGCAGCGCGGCGTATGCACGGAGTACGTAGTGTCAATATGCACGAATGTTGAATAGAGCATTATAGTTAGGTATACCTGTAGCACGAAGTATTAAATAGGGGATACGGAGACGAGCTCGCGACAGCCCGCGCACGCGCACGAGTCGACTCATCTAACAAAACTATGTTATTCACATCAGATTGCGAGAAGTGTTCGGGGATTCAGACAGGCCCATGACTTGGGAAGATCTGCCTCGTCTCAAGTATCTGGAGGCAGTGGTCAGAGAAACGCTAAGACTGTATGCTCCCGTGCCAATCATCACGAGAAAAATTGAAAAAGAAATTATTTTACGTAAGTTGAACATGTTAAGGGTTCTAGGAGGTGATATAATGATGACTATAATGACTCTTGCACGATCCGACACGGTCGGTGCGCGCCAGTCGGCCGGAGCACACAAGCCCGGCGAGGTCCAGGCCCGACCGGCGCACCTGGTCGCCTGAACCAAGACGAGCTAAGTAAAGCGCTGTCGGTGGACAGCGTGGTCGGGAACAGTGCAATATATAGTTTGTATATCTACATGACAGCATAAGTAAATGTGAATCGTTAACACGAAACGGGGTTCGGGACTCTTTGTGATTAAATCATGGCACTTACCTCTGCCGACGTCTCGGATGCGTTGCAGCACCCGTGGTCACGAAAGTAAGCTCCATGACTTATTTGCGATAAGTCCCGAACCATACAAGGTGTGTGGTAGGCTTCGCTCCTCTACGAGGTCGGTCGGCAGTCGCTTCCGAATCATCAAATCGAATCGAATCGAATGGAATCGAATCAAATGCATTTATTGTTTCTCACAGGTATAACTTAGTAGATGTTGTCATTTATATAGGTTAGGTAAGTATTGTAACATGTTTGGTAAGACGTACAATAAGATTATTACAATCACAGACTTAAAATTAAATTGAAAATATTGTTCTTTGGATAAATAATGATTAAATTTAAGCTATAATATCATTATAACCAAAGAATACAATTAACACATGAATTTATAGAGGAATGTTAAATTGTTTCGTCGTCAAGTCAATATGAGAATGATAAATATTATGTCACAGTTGTAATTAAGAATTAAATTAATATATTTAAAGAATTAAGATACAATAAAATAAACTATGTCAAGTCACAATGGTAGCATCGTCCATAAACTCACTGAGTGGTATACTGTTTTGACCAAGAACTCTCGAAGCCTTTGTTCTTAAATATATTGCTAGACTCAGAACTTTTGGTAGTGTTCGACAGTTTATTTTAATTATTATAGTATGCTGATAGTAGAATGGTGGCAGTCAAGCAAGCTAACATTTACAGCATCAGGAATAAAACTAGTTCCCGGCATTGGAGCCGCGGTCCACCTGTGGGCCATTAACCGCCACCCGCGCTACTGGGGCGCCGACGCGGAGCAGTTCCGGCCGGAGCGCTTCCTGGACGCGGCGCCGCGCCACGCCGCCGCCTTCATGTCGTTCAGCCACGGGCCACGGAACTGCGTCGGTAAGATATCCACGCAGGTGCATTGATTGTGTCATCCACGATGTTGTTAAGAGCCCCCTGTCCCGCAGGCTACCAGTTCGCCATGACGTCCATGAAGACCGTGCTGGCGAGCGTGCTCCGCCGCTACCGGGTGCTGCCCGCGGGGCCGCCGGCGCCGCTGCGGCTCAAGTTCGACATCATGATGAAAGACGTTGATGGTTTTCAAATAAAACTAGAATGTAGGGGCGAACCAGATCCCCCGTCTCCACTCTTGTAGGTTGTATTCTCAGAATACAGAATTGTTCGATATTCTGAGCTTGTGTTGTACTAGCACCCAGTATTATAATAAACACCTTTTTGTCGTTATATTTGTTTTATTATTTAAATAAAAATGTATAATTTAATCACTTACACTTGAATTCGTGTTGTCATATTTATTTTATTTCTAAGTACTAATTTTAAAACTCTCTATGATATACAACAACGTTGACAGACAAACCAAAGGTCAAGACACTCGACAGTTGGAACCACGGAGATCTGTGGTTGAAACCCATCTTCTCGTTGAAGTTCTTGTATTTTTTAATTTCAATTACTTCTTTCAACATTCTGGGAATATAGTGGCGTTCTGTCGAGAGAATCTGAAGGTTGTCGAGTGTCTGGCATCCAATAATCCGAATGTTTACAAGACTTGAGTGAATCAAATTTTCACAACCCGTGCTAATTCCAGTGAGTGTTGTGTGTTGTGAACGTGATTGAGTACGGCGCGAGAACGCGAATACTAGTAGGGGCGATGCGCGTAACAAACGAGTGCGCAAGAGGGTAGACCGATATGGTCTGCCCAATAACAACTAGCTCGGCGGTCGTCAGTAAACCGTGATCATGGCGCTTCTAACAGCGTCGAAATATCGGTTACTCGAAAAAAAAAATAAACATGGCATACTCGTATAAATATCCCGGCGAGAGTTACACTATTCATACGACTGTAGTCCCGCAGTGCACACATACACACAGCATAAGACGGTTTAAACATCTTGGTATATAAGCATGATGTTTTTATTCACGGTTTTGTTCTTTGTGCATCCTGTAGTACAGTCCTTGTATCTTCATGAGGTCCATATGGTTTCCTTGTTCCACAATTCTCCCTGTAAGCAAAATGAAAATATTTATTTACATATCCAAGTCATCACTGAGCAATTTGAATATTAACTACTACTAATGCTGTACCTTCGTGTAAAACGAAGATAACATCCGCGTGTTCAATGGTGGAGAGCCGATGCGCTATCGTGACGCAGGTGCGGCCCTCGGCCGCTCTGTCCAGTGCCTCCGAGACGACCTGGGCAGTGGAGCACGTTTAGGTAGTGAATGAATATGCACTATGGCTGAAGCAAAGCCGAGGCTAATCCGCGTGCGTACCCGCTCGCTGGCGGCGTCGAGCGCGGAGGTGGCCTCGTCGAGCAGCAGCAGCCGCGGGGCGCGCACGAGCGCGCGCGCGATGCACACGCGCTGCTTCTGGCCGCCCGACAGCTGCGCGCCGCCCGCGCCCAGGCGCGTGGCGTAGCCCTGGGGACGAACGGCGATACAGATAGGGGCGGGTGCAGGCACTGTGCAGTGCAGGCTGTGCACACGTACGTTGGGCAGAGACGCGATGAACGCGTGTATGTTGGCGGTCTGGCAGGCGGCGACGACCTCGCTCAAGGGCACGCGCCGGCGGGTGTCGCCGTACGCCACGTTGTCGGCCAGCGAGCGGTCGAACAGCGCGGGCTCCTGCTGCACCACGCCCAGCGCGCCGCGCAGCCGCGCCACGCTCAGCGCGCGCCGGCTGTCCCAGCCGTCCAGTCGCTGCGGGGATTGTACCACTAATTTAGTTCGGTTTGGAAAATATTAATATAATATTTTTGCACCGGTGTTGTTGATATTAAAAATTATATTAGTTATACAGTGCTAGCAAGCTGTGCTCTTATAGGATGGAAGGGGATATTTTTTGTGTGAATACTCCCATCCAAATGTGGAATGAACTCCCTGCTGTGGTTTTTGCAAGCGACTACAATATGAGGCTCTTCAAGAAGGGCATTAAAATATTCTCACAGGGTTACCAGCACGAGTGTAACTCCCCTGGTGTTGCACACGTCCTTTGGCCACTTTCCACCAGGTGGACTGTGTACTTGTCTGCTACCTAGATGGCATATAAAAAAAAACATAAAACGCTCATGACAGTTTTATCCACCATAATTTTACCATATGTTATATTTTATAGAAAAACGTAAAAACAACTCTTCTCTCCGCAACGAAGTGGTTGAGAACAATGGACAGCAACTAATAAAACGTATGACTTATATCTAAAGGAACTAACTGTCCTGAGCGCCATGAAATTGAAGATGTGCAATATTTGCTGATGGATTGTAACCGAAATAAAGTTGAGCGTGAGGCGCTGCTTCCCGAACTAAAAGTAAATGCTCATGATGTGGGTCTCAAAGTATCATAAGTTATCCAAGTTCCGAGGCAGCGGCAGCCCAAAAATCATGTCACCTGGTTACAATAAGTCCAGCAAAGATTAATTAATAAATGTAGCTTATAGCAACCCAGGTTCCTAGACATTCTATACGCGCCACGCGTGGACGGTTACCCGCGCGCTATGCGTCTCCCTCTGACACATAAGCGGTTAGTTCGACACACGGCCGCAAGGGCAGTCCGCCGGCTACCGCGCTTACGCACACGTCTCGCTGGTACCTACCTAAGCTCGCCGGAGCAATACTTACTGTATTCGACGTAGTGTTACTGACTTTCAGGCATTGTAACCCCGTAAACATTATCAGTGTAAATCAATCTTTGAAATATATTATATACTCACATCTCGTGAAACTATTCATTCCCCTGAGACTGACGTCTCCCCCATAAGCTTATTTGTAGCAATTGTAAGGTAAGGTACGATGGGGTTGTCATATTCTTACTAGATCAAAAAACCAAAATGAATAAAGATTTTAAAAATAATTCCAAATTTACACGGAGGCCGACGCGTCGTGAAGCTCCATTTAGGCTGTGCAGCGTTTCACCCGAACTGAAGATGTGAGATGTACTGACCGGTAATGTTTATACCCCGTCCAGCACAATCCACAGTCTTGAAGACGTCCTCCGGTGCATTGGTCAATAGTTTGGAAGATATAATATCCACGCTGGAGTCTAATAGTTTCGATTTCTGGTCTTGGAGCTGGACGGACATTATGACAGTGTCATACAAGCATCTCAGCAGCTCGATGTATCGCCAATCGACACAACACCGCTGCAGGGCATCCAGAACTGCCCAGGTTTCGAAGGAGTCGAAGGCTTTTTCCACAATCTGCCGAATAATATGGATGTATCCCACAATACTACTTTTCCTTTTCGAAACCCGGCTTGCCCCTGTGACTGGAACTCGTCGAGCTTACCCGCGAGGTGATTTATTATTACTCTCGAGAACAGTTTGTAGACATGGCTCAGGAGTGAGATGGGACTGTAGTTCTTCAGCAGGGTCTTATCACCTTTTTTGAAGAACAGTATCACCGCACTCCCGCTCCATACCGTAGGTGTTAGACCTTGTTGGGTGATGGAATTAAATTCTTGCTTGCTAGCTCTTTAGTTCATCGGCAGAATTGGCTCATCGACTCGTGCGCTACTGTTAACGCCTAATAATGACAGTCTTCAGCCGAATACCTTAGTGGTAGTTAAAGAGGATCACCTTCCACCGCTGAAGTGGAAATTAGGACGGATAGTGGCTGTGCATCCTGACTCGGATGGCATCGCACGGGTAGCTTACATACGGACATCAACAGGTGTTATTCGGCGTTCATTTAGCAAGATTTGCCCCCTTCCTGTCTCTGGGTAAAAACCGTTTTTACAGTCGCCGGAATGTTTACGCCTAATAATGATGTACCGGTTGCACCTGACGGGTTGACATTATGTTAATTTTATAAGGCGCCTATGTCAACTGAAGTAATTGATGAACTTGTCATTCACTCGCCGTTATAAATCTGTACAAGAAATCAACTCCGTGTATCATTTCCTTAAATATAACTGCCTACCGGCCCAAAGACCCCAACTAGCTACCCATCTGGCAGTCGTGCATTTTGGTCGCTCGCTAAAGCTGTCGAGGGAAACATCTGCCTTCCGAGGGTTATAATTTTGACAAGCGGAGGAGGTAGGACACGACGGTATTCGTAGTAGTCGGTATTAGTACCTCCATCCTGCAGAATACCACGGCTATAATAACCTCGTGTTGTGTTCCCGGTGGTGAGTAGGGTAGGCAGAGCTCACTGGAAAGTTTTTGTGCTGTCAGTGGGAACACCGAAGGATTGTCCTAATTTTGTGTTCTGCACTGAAGGCACATAAAATCTCTGTTCTTACAGGGTCGGCAGCACGGATGTGATCACTGGTGTTACATACGTTCACAGGTCACAGTAACCAGTACCTAAGTTGTATAAAAAAAAAACTATGTATGTATATAAGTATGTACCGCCACGAGGATATACAAGTGTAGCCTTTGTATACTAGGATATTGATTTAAGTAAGATACACTTTTACTTACAATGGTCCCAGCGTCGGGGTCATAGAATCTCTGCAATAGCTGCAATATGGTCGACTTGCCGCACCCGGATGGTCCCACCAGCGCCACCGTCTGCCCAGCTTCCACGTTAAGGTCTATCCCTCTTAAGACCTCCTTCTTCCGCGTTGGGTATGTGAATTTCACGTCGTCTAAGCTGAAGTTTCCTGTCGCGGGCTGAGAATTAGTTAAAAGCAAGTCGTTGTAAACATTGCTCTGCAAGCGTCAATGCTCAAACACAATGTATCTATGTGTATGATCTATCTCACAGCGCCGTCCTTACCCAATGTGTATCATCCTGAACATCGGTGTGCGTCCTAATTGAGGGTTTTCTGTTGAGCACTGATAATATTCTCGCGGTGGAACTGTTGACTTCATTGAAGCTCCTTGCGTACACCAGCGACTGACCCAATATGTAGGCTGAGAAGATCACACATTCGGTGACCCTGACAATTTTATAATTTTCATACAACTGAGGCAAAATAAAATAAAAAATGTTTACATGTGGTGCAAGAAGTACTACCCTCCCTTTTCCTTACGCTTTGTGTAAGTGTCACCAGCTACCTTCATCACTCCCTTACACACCAACGCAACTTTATCCTCCTGGTCGACGAAAAGTGCAAGATACCTAATTGTTATAATTAATTGTCATATATATAACTATAGGAGGTAGGACACGGCGGTATTTCCGCCCAACTGAACAGTCCGACTGGGGAAGTACCTCCGCCCTACAGAATACCGCGGTTATAAAAACTTCGTGTTGTGTTCCCAGCGGTGAGTAGGGTAGCCAGAGATCACTGGAGAATTTGTGCTGTCAGTGGGATGACTAAAGGCTTGTCCTGATTTGTCCTCTGCACTGACGGCACAGAGACTCTGTGCTTACAGGGTCGGCAGCGCGAGTGTGGCTTCTCTGGTGTTACACACGACCATAGTCCACGGTAACTACTTACGGTCTGCTACCTAAGTGGTATAAATAAAATGTTGCCAGATCATGTGAAATGAGTATAATAGCGAGTATATGTATACTTACAATATAACAACTTTGTATTCTAGCGATCCGCTAGCAATCATGGTGGTACCGTAGATGAAGCTGCAACAGCAAGACGAGATGGACATATAGAGTCCGACGCCCATTGTCAGACCTCGCCAGTACAAAGTGCCGCTGACAGCAGCGCAGGCGCTATTCAATAGCTTATGGAATTTATCCACAAAAACTGTCTCTATGCCTGCAACATAATAATATGCTGTAGGATCATTTTATGATAAAGAACGCATTCGGTGAGTAAACCTACGGGCGCCGCGGATCGCCAGGAGGTGTACACCTACGGAGTCGAATACCCACCAGACACGAGACATCAGCGTGCTACCTTTTGTAGCCCATGAATATAATGAAGGGTGGCCTCGTAAAAATTTGAAAATTGCATGGCTAAGGTGCTGTAATTGTACCGGCGCGGCGTGCTGTGCTAAGCCTACATCCTGATTTTTCTTATGATAAAGATTGACCTTGATAACACTTATGCGCTGGCTTAGGAATGGACGTCGTGCAATAATACGAGCTTACCCAGAGTTTGGACCGTTTTGACGCTGATGATCGCCTCCGTTGCCACGCCGGAGGCGGCTTCCATAGCATTTCGTTCATTTATTTGTGATTTTTGAGACATTCGGTTCTCTAGCAACGTGCTGCCCACCAACTGATGAGATGAATACAATCATAATTATGTGAACTGATTTTCTTTTGTAGAACTTAAACAATCATAAAGGACGCAAATGAAAATAATAATGATAAGCGTGGTTCTTGCGAAGGACCCAAATGGATAGATAAGCATGCATGCAAGATAAGCATGCCCAAGTAGATAAGCATGCATGTGTGTGTTGTCCCTTCTCCATAAAAGGGAATTTGAAATGCCTGTTACTCAGCTAAAGAGAGAAACGAGGCCGGGTCTTTTGTTATAGTTTATGATTGGTGGATTGCGCTCCTCCACGGTCGCAGCACCCCACGTTGTCCTCAAAAGACACGCAAAATGGGCGTACCACGTATATATAGCTAAATGCATATTTTGGCTTCTAGTTAAGTATATGGCGGTAGGTATACTGCCAATTGAATAGGTACGTTCCGTTCACCTATAAGCTATATTTTTATTTGCAAGATATTTTAAGTATTTTATGGACGTTTAAAGCGCGTGTACGATATCATTAGTGAACTAAGTGAGGATCAGCTGCATCACGCATTCATCACTCCGCCCGACGTTTTAATTATACACTCAAATATTTGTATAAAGATGCACTAAACCATAATTTTAATAGATTTGGTTAGCAATTTTTGTCCAAATGAGTCCTTTTTAGACTATTTATACTGTAGATTGATGGCACTTGGTGGAATTTGTTGTTAAACACATTGATAACTCACTTATACTTTTCCACATTACTTTTAATATTTATTAGACCTGACCGGTTTCGCCTTACGGCATCCTCAAAGGTTTACAATGACATTTAAGAACATTCCTTCATAAACATTGCGACACTCAAACATATTTCACATGTGGGTAGTTGTAAAATTATGTACAAATATATTATATTGTTTCCCCAAATTTTGAGAACAAAATTTATAATGGTTTATAACGGTCAGGTCTAATAAATATTAAAAGTAATGTGGAAAAGAACAAGTGAGTTGTCAATATGTGTATAGTAAATATTCATCGTCGAGTAAGTCCCGGTCGCACCCGAGCCCTTCATCTCGGAGTCCGGGGTCCGAGGTCCGTCCTCTCCCAGCCCAGCTGCACAGCAGCGCGGCTGAACTTCGATATGACTAATTATTTTGTCACTATCATCAATCTAATGTTTCTATTTGTATTCCTGGCTCTCATCTCTAAAAGCAAGAGAGCGTAAAGAAAAAAATAATTCGGTTAAATTATTTTCTATCGATGACCACTACAATTAAATCCTACAGTGAAGTGCCAAGGACAACGCGCAACTTGCAACATACAACATGCAACATGCAACACAACTTATTTACAATATACTCACGAGAGGAACGAATGCAGTCGTGACTAGAGTTAATCTCCAGTCGTAAAACAAACCAATGCAGACCCCCACGAGCACGGAGCTGATGCCTTGCAGCACGATGCCCACCTTGAGGCCCGTGGCGTTCTGCACAGCAGCCGTGTCGCCGCTCAGTCGCGAGCACAGCGCCCCCACTGTGTTGCTCTCTTTGTCGTAGAAACCAATTTCCTGAAAAAATAAAATTGAATTGGAGTCAGTTGTATAAATGCTGTTAATCAATCGCGAACAAAAGTATGGCAATATTTGATTCTTACCAAGAACTTTTGTAACAAAAATGTAATAGAAAGGATCCAACGCACGCACAACTAGTGTCCATCACAAACGTTCACTAGCTTCGCTGTTTTCTTACGTTGGCACTTTCTATAGTGACGCGTATAAAAAACTAAGTATTCAGACTACAAAACATCACCTGTCTCAACAGAGCTGTGAGATACTGTATCCGCAATCGTTTGGTCATCTTCAGGCCAGCCATCGTAAACGTGTAGCTCTGCAGCCACATGCAGCCCCCAGTCAGAGCCGCTATGACCAGGAACAGGCCGGCGTATAAATCTGCTAAATATAGTATCTGTGCGTGGTCTTCGAGGACGTAAATCTGAAAAGTTGATGATTGATGAGCTGACTTGAATGATGTAGTACACTCGTTCTTTATCTAACGTTTATCAATCAATATCAATTAACTTATCGCAGTCCACTGCTGCATGAACACATGCTGTAAGAATGCTGCTGTCGATTGAACGAACCCGACAGCTGAAACAGCGGTGAAATTTCAATTATTTTGCATGCTGTAAATTCCGTGACGTCACGTTGTCGAGCACAAGTCGAAAGTGATTGTACGTTTATGTGTGTGAGATAGCTCGCAGCGTTCTTGCAGCGTGTGCCTGAAGTAATTACGCTCAATTTTACGAGGATAGATATTGCTTTTCATGTCATAAACTAACGGAATCAAATCAAATAAAAGAAAACATATTTATTTGTTTAAACGTACATGTGTATACACGAAAATTTTTTAATTACCAGAAAAATTTTGGCGAAGTGATAGGTATTCGATACTAAACACATACATGCAAAAAAAAATGAATAAAGTATGTATGTCAGTTTTTTTCTTAAAACCACCTAATATTATGTTCACGACGTACAAAATTTTTCTCAATGGAATATGACTAATTCACGAAAACAAAATCACACAAAGAAGTCATTGATAAAATAATAAACACGCACTCTCTCTTTCTATCATTCTACTACTGTCCTTGAAGGCGGGCGGCGCGTGCGACCACCCCTCCCCGCACCGCCTTACACGTGTCGTCAAGCCGGTGGCATCTCTTTGATGTTAATAAAATTTAAATCATAAATGCAGTTCCGGTTGTGACGTCTCGATTCGCGAACGCATCCTAATCAATACTATCGGCACTTCCGGCGTGGGAGACGCCGAGGCGGGAGCTTGTGGCGGCCCTGGGAGTGAGGGTTCTCACGCTCTCCACCTTGCTCGCGGCGATGGTTCGCTGCGCGGATGCGTGGGCGGCCTGCGCCTCCTTCTGCGAGCAAGTAATGCTCGTGAAGGAGGAGGCGGGGCGGGAGCGGCAGCGGGAGCGACGAAGGATCGCAAGACAAGCTGCCCGCGCACGAAGGCAACTCGGGCGTCGGAGGTCGATGAACGACCTCCGCCCCCCATGAGCGCCGGCCTGGGGGTGACAGGTGAAGCCGCCTGTCACCCTGGCAGAAGCAGGCCGCGGCGGTGGCGCGCGTGGCGCGCCTCCCCGTTTCCGGGGACGAGTTGGGGACTCTGTAGTCCCCACACCCGAGAAGAGGGCCATATCGTGAGAGATGGCCCTGGGTCGGCCGGGGTGCGAGGGATATGCCTGTCAACCTCACCTTCGGCAACCAAAACGACCCACAGGCGGCGTGCGTTTTAGTCGGTTCGAGTCCGACATAACCTCCTCCACCGGCCCCGGTGGGGAGGTATCCGTGGGGATTTTGCGCACGTAAAAAAAAAAAAAAAAAAAAAAAAAAAACTATCGGCACTATCGAGATAGCGTACCAATTTACCGACCGCGAATACGCATTAATGTTACGTAGTTATTTTTTATCCGGTGAAAATGTGAGTGCCGCTTTACGGATGTATCGTGATCTCTACCCGAATGCCCGACAGCCAAATTACTCCACGATGTTGAGCGTCTACCAACGTCTATTAGATCACGGCTCATTTCACGTACCGACGCACGCACAAGGCCGGGGCAGACCCGCCTATCCGCAGAACTTGTACGACGAAGTACTCGAGTTTTTTGAGGACGATCCGCGACGAAGTACAAACGATGCGGCACGTAGATTTGGCATCAGCCAGCACTGTGCTTGGAAAATTGTGAACTCGGCTGGTATGCACCCTTATCACTACAGAAAGGTTCAAGAACTGACAACAATCGACCGAGCACCCAGGATTACATTCTGCAACTGGGTGATCCTTCACCCGGAGATCAACGTCCTTTACAGTGACGAATGTTTGTTCACAAGAATCGGGCTTTTCAACCAACATAACGAACATTGGTGGTCAATAAGAGATCCCAAGTTAGCGCGACAACATTCGTTTCAACACAGATTTAGCGTGAACGTTTGGGCTGGAGTCCTAAATGACAACATCGTGGGCCCATACTTCATCGAGGGACGTCTAACGGGTGAAACCTATTTGGATCTGTTGAGAACCATGGTATCAACCATGTTGGATGATATTCCACTCGCAAGCTTGCGAGACCTCTGGTTCCAACAAGATGGTGCTCCACCCCACTACCACATCGCGGTAAGAGACTACCTCAATACGCAATTTGAAGGCAGGTGGATTGGACGGGGAGCTTCAGTCGCGTGGCCCGCTCTATCCCCGGATCTGACGCCAATGGACTTTTTCATGTGGAGTGAAGTGAAACGTAGAGTGTATGTCAGTGAACCCAACACCCGTGAGGACCTCCGACAAAGGATAATTGACGCCTTCGATGAAATTCGTCAACAAAGAGACATTCTCCTAAGTTTAAAATCAAACTTGTTAAAGCGGGCTCGTTTGTGTATTCAAAATGACGGAGGACATTTCGAGCAACAATTAAAGTACTTGTAGGGTAAGTCTTGCACGTGTTAAGTACAGAAATTAATCCTTAAGCTAAGTTACTATTCCAAGTTCTTTAGTAGGTACCTAGTGTACCTACACCTACCTGCCAGTTGATAAGGTACTTAAAATAACTACTGAATTACATTAAAAGTTACTGTGGTTTTACCATTGTTTACTCAGTTCACCCAAACTTGTATTAAACACGGTATTAAAAAATTACTGCCACTAGAAAGTTCACGATGAAAGTTAAAAGTTCATTGATGACCTATTTACTATCCACACATCGTGCGTAAATAAAATGGTGTCTATTCTTTAAGCACGTATTGTGAGATTTTAAAAACGTTAATAACTTTGTTTTTTTGTATGGTGGGGTATTTGTATTATTCCATATATATTGAAGTATATACGTTCCATATCAGCCCCTGCAGTTTCTCTGGTAATTAAAAATTAGTAGTGTATATGTGTACATACCTACATGTGCATGCAAGATGTTAATGCCAACAGTTATGTTCAACATGTTTAGCCGTATTTATGGCGGCGTACAGAAGTTTAATAAAATTCTTGGATAAAAAATAACAATAATTAAAATAATAAACGAGTCTAAATATTAAAAAATGACAATTAAGAAAGTAAAATTAGTTAAAAGTGAAATCAAAAATTAATTAAAAGAATGTCAATAAAATGTAAAAAGATATGTCAAAATAATAACAATAAAGGTACATGGAATTTCTCAAATTGTATATAATGTCAATAATTACTGATTTCAATGATAGGTAATATTCAGACAATTTCATCACTAAGGAAAGGTATGTCCTTTTTACCCGACTGACAAGTACGGTTGTTTTTCGCGCATTTATATCATCACGATACTCATCTACTGTACTTATTCATTAAAGTTTTTTTACTTCTATTTTAAATTTATTTAGTGTCATGTTAATCAAATCCTGAGGAATTTTATTAAAAAATTTATACAGCTGCCTACAAACGAATGACCAACTTTGTGAAGCCTGAATTTTGGTACAACTAGTTTATTTTTGTTTCTCGTATTAAAATTATGAACATCAGAGTTCTTTTTTCGAAAAGATTTCGGCTCTTTTGTACATGTAAGATATTATCGTAAACGTACTGAGAAGCAACTGTTAAAATATTAATTTCTTTGAATAATTCTTTCAGCGAGTCACGGGGTCTGAGGCTATAAATCGCTCGTATCGCTCGTTTCTGTAGTACAAATATAGTCTCAATATCGGCATCTGAGCCCTACAGCAGCAGACCGTATGACATAACGCTATGAAAGTAGCTAAAATAAACTAATCGTGCAGTTTTCTCATCAGTCAGTGACCTTATTTTTCTAACCGCATAGGCAGCTGAGCTAAGTCTTCCTGCCAAGGCTGTGATATGAGAACACCATTGCAGTTTACTATCTAGAGTTATTCCAAGAAAAACTGTGGTATTGAATATTTGGACAGATTCATTAGTAATTTTTATATTTGTATCTATCTGTCTTACATTAGGCATAGTAAACTTTACACATTTTATAGGTATTTAAACTACCATGGTCACTCACATCAGTATCAAAATAATCGGGATATTTACCATGTTGCAATGTTTCGAGTTTCCGATATTTCGGCACTGTTGCAAGCATTTTACCCTTCATTAAAGGAGTGACAAATAAGATCGCTAACATCCTGAAGAAGGTTTCTGTCAAAACTATCTTCACTCCTTTTAAAACGCTGTCACAATGCCTGCGCTCACCCAATGATGGCTCCCTACTGGACAGGCCGGGAGTGTACAAGATTGAATGTAGCTGTGACAGTTCTTATATAGGACAAACAAAAAGAACGGTTACATGCCGAATCAAGGAACACATCAGGGCAGTCAAAAACAATGAACCTCATAAATCTGAATTTTGTATAAACTCGTGCAGTTGAAACAGCAGAAAGAGTATGCAATTTCTAGGTGGGTGAAAGGGTCGCCTTCTTCTCAATCAAACCAGCTTAGAGTCTTTGAGAAAATATGTTTCTTCTAGCGGAGAGAACGTATCTCCTTCGTCTAGAATAGCCAGACTAAAGTCTATGGTACAATATGTCTCTTCTAGTCTAGGGAATGAGTCTCGTTCATCAAGCATAACTAGGCTACAGTCTATGAGAGAATATTTTTCTTTTAGTCAAGAAAACGAGTCTCCTTCATCTCGAACAATAAAAAAATATTTCAAACTTACACTCAGTTGTCTTCTGTTTCTTGTGGAGAGAGTATTTGCCATGAGGAATAGATCTCGTACCCAAAGACAACTGTTTAAAGTTTTGTAGAAACAATAGCACACAAGATGAAGTACCATTGAATGAAATTCCTATATCCAAAACAATTTTGTAATTTCAACATAACTGCTAATATATCGATACTTTTAATGCACCGAAACGTAAAACTTGTTTGCTATAGATGTATAAGTAAGATAGCAAAGAATCAATGCCCTTCAAATGTAATTTAACCCCCGTTCAAACAGTATGATCGTTTCGATTATTCTAGACGAACTTGCTTGTCTTTCAGAAATTGAACTGAGATTGATTTGACGAATAAAACTTTATCAAAGTATTACGTTTAGGTGGTCAGTATAGACAGCAGAGGTTCAAAGGACAAGCCATATTAATTGACTCAGCAAGTCGAAGAGTTGTGGAACAGCTTCCGCTTTACCAGTCCAACTACATATTTGGCTAAACTTTGATAGTTTTTGCTTGCTAAGCTTCCTTTGTTTGGAGCAAATATGGGGTTTGCTATTGCGACACAACGTCATGAAAACATAACTAGCAACAGAAGGTACAGCGTAGATACATTATTTAGTGTTAAGAATTCAAATGTGTATATAATTTAGTTCCGAGTTGTTCACTAGATGGCGTTGTACAATTTGTCAGATTTGTAGATGGCGGATCGAAAGTCTCCGGCACCATGTTAAAAGCTTCAGTGAATAAAGTTGTTTTTGTCCCCGCTGGGAATGAGTGTTGGTTATTTAAACCCCATTCTAACTGCGATTTTTGGGACTGCGGTCCATTTGGTCCTAACGAACCGGGTCATTCGGCAACTTAGGTACTTTACGATTTAAAGTATTTAAGTATTGGCGTGTGGTTGTATTAGTGGATCGCTAATACACCATTGGAGTGTGTGCGTGTTGGCATTCGTGTGGAAGTACGAGACCGTTAGCAGTGAGCCGATAGAGGGCGCAGCGGTGCTTTCGAGTCCAAGAGTTGGTTCCTACCGCTATCAATTGCGGTAAAGGAATTGCATGCAGAGCCGCCTGGAAGACAAAAGACGCAGTATATGCAACTCTTTCCTCGAGACACTAGAGGGCGCCACTAGAAGCTAACGTCAAGAAGTCTTCGACATAGAATAAATTTTTGTAAAGCTTGTAGTCTATTTTTGTGGCTTTCTTTAGTATACTGGAACTTGAGTTGTATTGTAGTTATATTGTTGTAGTAAATATGGAATCCTTGTCAAAGTTGCAATTAGATACAAAGTGTATTATTGAGAAAAGTCGAATAAATTTTAAAAAGTCGCCTAAAGACAGACTAACTCAATCGTACATTGAAACAAGATTAGAAACATTGGAAAGCCAATGGACAGAATTTGCGCGAACACATCGTAGTATTATTGAAATTGCAACTGATGAAGAAATGAAAAGTACATCATATTTTACCAAAGACATTTATGAGAAATCAGAAGATACTTACACTATATACAAATCGGATTTAAAAGAACTGAAACCTAAACCTACCACTAATAAGCATGTAGAAGTTAACAATTTTAATGTTAAATTGGGTACGTATTTGAATACCTAAAATTATAATACCTAAAGTTAAATAACCTAAGTTCAAAATACCTAAAATCTAAATACCAAATGGTTTAAAATACCTAAACCACTAATACCTAAGTACTTAATACCTAAATTTGAAATACCTATTGGACTAATTACCTAATGTTTAAAATGCCTAAAGTTAAAACAACAAAGGTTGATATACCAAAATGTAATATACCAAATGGTCAAAATACCTAAAAATAATGCACCACACACATCAATATGTGGGTAGATCAGTAAAAATTAAAAAGCATACATACTTGTGTTTTCATTTATATCTCATCATCATATCAGCCACACACAGTCTACTGCTGAACATAGGCCTCTCCCATAGACTTCCAGAATGACCGATCTAAAGCAGCCCGCATCCAGCGCTTTAAAAAAAGGGACACTGCCCACCCCGACTCGGATAGGTTAGGTTAGAAGGCTAAGGCGGAAGCGGAGCGGAGCAGAGCTCCCGCATTAGCCTTCGTGGTTTTTTATAACCACACATACAAGGATTTGGAACTTCGGGATTGGAGCAGACAATCCTTGTATGAGTGGTTATAAAAAAAATAAGCAGCAGCGTCCATTTTCTTTAAGCCGTACCACATATTATTTCTTAAATTGTCGGTATTTTAATTTTCGGTATTTAGAACTTTCGATCATATAAACATTCGGGATTTTAATATACGGCCTTCCGTTCGTAGGGCTTATGAAATTCGATAATTTCAAATTAGGCATTGTAATACGTACTCACTATAATATCAATTTGTCATTTAAAGTTTTGGGTATTTTAAAAGTAAGTCAAACAACCATTAGGTATTTAGATTTTAGGTATTTTGAACTTAGGTTATTTAACTTTAGGTATTATAATTTTAGGTATTCAAATACGTACCCGTTAAATTACCCATTTGTGTGTTCATCTCTAGAACACTTTATTGATAGCTGTAACTCTGCAATGGAACAAATGAAAGACTCAGAACTGTGTATTATGGGTGATTTTAATCTATGGGATCTCGACTGGAAGCAAGGGGCGAGCATGTCGGACGTTGATGAGCTAAGTAATAAAAACCAACTGATGCTAGAATTTTTAATGATTAGTAGACTCACTCAATATAATTTCATTACCAATCATATGGGCCGAACACTAGACCTAATTCTCTCTACAACACCAGAATGCACTGTAAGCGAATGTTTCACTCCCATCAGTAAAGTTCACAAGCCTCACCCCCCTTTGGAAGTCACTATTTCACTTGCAAAGGAAGTTAGGCTTCCTTATAATGTCTCTAATAAAAGACCCAACTTCTTCAAAGGTGACTATCAGGCTATATGCACGTTTTTGGGTGAATTAAACTGGAATGAATTGCTTGACGATCTTGGTGACGTTAATGAGATGGTGAAGGTTTTCTATAACAATCTAGACATTGTGATGGGAAAGTTTGTACCGTCTTGTATACCAATAGGTAATAAATTTCCGCCATGGTTTAACAAAAATTTAATAAAATCATTAAATGAAAAAAATAGGCTTAGAAAGCGATATAAAAAGTATAAAAACCCAATGGATAGAGTAGGATTAAAATATGTAGGCAAACGTTGTGATATTTTGGCTACTGAGTGCTACAATAACTATACTAGGCGACTTGAAGATGATCTTAAGCGAAATCCTAAACTGTTTTGGTCACACGTTAAAGTTAAACGAGGAGGATCTAGCCCATACCCTAAGTCTATGTCTAACGGGTCAGTTACAGCATCTGACGGCATTGAAATATGCGAAATGTTCGCTGATTATTTCTCCTCGGTATACAGCACCAATGATGCTATTCCGAATACAGCTTACATGTCAGAAAACCTACGGATTTTAAACCAGTACAGTTTATGCCTCAGTTTACCATCTATAAACCAAGACATGCTGCAGAACACACTGAAGAATATTGATACTAAAAAGGGGGCGGGTCCTGATGGTATACACCCAATATTCATAGCAAAATGTTACTCTGAGTTAACCAGGCCGTTGATGTTAATTTTCAATAAGTCTTTAGAGACCGGTGTATTCCCCGATAAATGGAAAACAGCCAAAGTCATACCTATACACAAATCAGAAGACGCTACAGCTATATGCAACTATCGGCCCATATCCATTTTGTCATCCTTCGCAAAAATTTTTGAAAGCATTATCTGTCCAATTATGCGAAACCATTTAAAGCTCTACTTGAGCGATCATCAGCATGGATTTGTAGCACACAGATCTACAACTTCAAACCTAGTCCCTTTCACAGAGCTACTGATCAATGCTGTAGATTCGGGCTGTCAAGCCGATGCCATTTATACCGATTTTTCAAAAGCATTCGATAAAGTGTCTCACAGTATTCTAATTGCAAAGTTACAGGCCTATGGCATCTCGGGATCCTTGCTTGGTTGGTTAGCATCGTATTTAAGTGAAAAAGTTTTCTCAGTTGTAGTTAATGGATATGAGTCAAATGTTAAGCATATTTCCTCCGGTGTTCCTCAAGGCTCGCATCTCGGTCCAGTCCTGTTCAATTATTTTATAAACGACATTCCCGAATGCTTCCATTTCTCTGAGGTCTTTATGTACGCAGATGATCTCAAGTTTGTAAAAATAATAAAATCAGATCTAGATGTGGCTCACCTGCAAAGTGATTTGGACAGACTTGTTTCATGGTGCAAAAATAATGGGATGCTTTTAAATGCAAAAAAATGTTATCATATAACTTTTACGAGAAAACTTAAAATTCAAAATAACAGTTATTATATCGATGGTGACAAAATAACTGAGGTGGAGACTATCAAGGACCTTGGAGTACTGTTTGATAAGAAATTAACATTCACGCCACATTTAGACAAGGTCATTGCGAGAGCTTCTAAGTTGTTAGGTTTTGTGCTCAGAAATTGTAAAAGTTTTCGCAATACCTATACGAAAATTTTGCTATACAACAGTTTAATTCGTAGCACCGTAGAATACTGTAGTGTTGTATGGCGACCACATTTTGCGACACATGCATTGCGCCTCGAACGTATTCAGAAGCGTTTCGTTTGGCATCTGGCATTCTCGGTCGGTGTTACAAAAAAAATACGCTCTTATAGGGGTAGGTTGGAGCGGTTCCGCATTCAAACCCTAGAGTACCGTGCAAGGCTAAATGATGCATTATTTGCCTATAAGATTCTTCAACACCAAATTGATAGTCCTGGGTTGTTGGCATTGTTCAGGTTTAATGCTCCAACGAGATTACCTCGACGCTCAATTACTCCTCTTTGCCCACAGTTAAGGAGAACAGTTCTAGGTTCTAGTTCTCCTTATGCTAGACTTAGCAAAATTGTGAACAGTGTCAGCGACCTGGTGGACTTCAATTTTGACCCCATTCGCAAGCTGATAATGAGCCTATCCTACGACGTCAATTAAATTAATTTTGGCGCATTTATCATTTTCTTTTAGTTGATTGATTTTGTGTTTCTTTTTAACTTTTTCATTTTATCATTACTTTTCTCTAATTTGTAATTTGCATGTGGTGTTTATCTATAAGTAATTATTGCACTGTCCGTTGTTTGTTTTTATTGTAATTTGTAATTGTTTTAGTGTAAATAATTGTTGATAAACCAAATAAATAAAAATAAAAAAATTGATAATCCCAAATTTTCTGGACAATATAGTGAATGGAATTTCTTTCGTGATTTATTTTTGTCTTTAATTGATAATAACGACCAGATCGATGATGTTCAGAAGCTACATTTTCTAAAAGCTCATCTTTCTGGCGAAGCAGCACAACTGTTGAGACATACTCCTATAACTGCATCCAATTATAAAGAAAGCTGGTCTGTGTTGATGGAGCGCTACGATGATAAAAAACATTTAGCGAACTGCATCTTAAAACGTCTTGTTAATCAACTAGTGATAAAGGAGTCATCAGAGTCCGTAAAAGGCATATTAGACACCACTGTCGAATGCTTAAGAGCCTTGCGTGCGCTAGGTATTAATGTAGATCCTTGGGATGTCATTGTAATATTTTTAGTGCGTTCAAAACTCGATGTCGAATCACGGAAACTGTGGGAAAGGGAAATCAGTACGTCGGACAAGTTACCAACTTTTGTATAATTTAATAAGTTCCTAGAATTCAGATTTCGTTCTTTAGAGAATATGGACGAGCCATTAAATAAACAAAATGTAACAAGTACTAATAACCGAAACAACTCTGCCAAATCATTCCATGTCGCTTCAAAAACTTGTGTTTTATGTTCAGAGGAGCATACATTGTGTCATTGTAAATTCGCAAAAAAGGACACAGATGAACGTCGTGAATTTGTCCGAGCCAGTAAATTGTGTTAGGTTAGGTCCAAATCACAACGTCTTTTGTTTTTTTTTTATACCACTAAGTTGGCAGACAAGCACACGGCCCACCTGATGGGAAGCGGTTACCGTGGCCTATGGACGTATGCAACACCAGGGGTGTCACACTCGTGCTGCCGACCATGAAGAAACCTTCTGATGCCCCTCTTGAAGAACCCCATATTGTAGGCGCTTGGGAAAGCCGCAGCAGGGAGGTCATACCACACCTTGAGTGTGCGTGGGATGAAGTTTCTTTCATACCGCACAGTGCGCACCGTCTCAGGTCGCAATGTGTGGGGATGAATTCCCTGCCTATGGCGAGAGGTGCGATGATAGAATGTAGCTACGGGCATCATGTCAAACAATTCATCTGAGCACAAACCATTGTAAATATAGGCGGTAGAACACACACAGTGAGGCAAAATTCCTCCTAAGGCTAAGAGGTTCCACTCTACCTGTGAGTATGGGATTGTCAACCAGCCTCAATGCCCGTCTTTGCAACGAGTCGAAGGGGTCAAGCTGGTATGCAGGTGCTCCAGCAAAAAGGTGACAGCAGTACTCCATGTGAGGCCGGACCTGTGCTTTATAAAGAAGGAGTTGCTGCCCCGCAGTGAAGTACTGTTTCGCCCTGTTGAGCACTCCGAGTTTTCTTGATGCCAACTTAACCTTGTCCTGCAAATGACTTCGGTATTGGACGTCCCTGGAGATATCGACACCAAGGATCCCGATACTCGAGGAGATGGTAAGCGGTGTGCCCAGGAATTGCGGCGCTACAATGAATGGGGTTTTCTTAGCGGTGAATACACATACTTGTGTCTTAGTGGGGTTGAATTGGACTAAGTTTAGTCGTCCCCAATCGGATACTCCAGAGAGAGTAGTCTCGATTTTAGACACAAGTTGTTCGCGACTCTTCTCCACCTCGGACTGAGGGATATTTGCACGGCCCGTGTAACACGTGTCCCCGGTACTGTCGTCCGCATAACAATGAATGGAGCCATCAGACAGCATGTCATTGATATGCAGCAGAAACAGCGTCGGAGACAACACGGAGCCTTGTGGGACACCAGCGTTTATGTTCATGCGGTCCGAGCAGCTGCCGTCGACGACAGCTTGGATGCTTCTGTTGGACAAAAAGCTGGCGATCCATTCGCAAAGTCCCTCGAGGAGTCCATAGTACGGCAACTTCGCAAGAAGACCTTTGTGCCAGACCCGATCGAAGGCCTTTGCTATATCGGGGCTGACCGCTAGTGCCTCACCCCGACTCTCGATGGCTTGCGGATAACCGTTTCACCGGGTCTCCCTAACCACCGCGCCAACATTTCACGCCCCCACCAGTCAGCGGGTATACGTCTATCATTGTCGCCAATCCACCAAATGCCAAATATGCACGCACCAGTACCAACTGAACGTTCCGAATGATGGTAGTATCATCCTTCTAGGTACTTTCAACGCGGCTGCTTTGATTATTTTATAAATCACACTAAAATTTTAGATCCAAAAACTTTAAACTTACCGCACTGTTCATACCAAATATGACGCCCAAAATTGCGACACAAGACCCTTGAGTGAACGCTGCCACAGAGCCTACGGCGATGTACATCCACTCCGGCGCGTTCAGTTTCAACATCTGCCAGCCGGACACTTCGCAAACATCCTAGAAAATCATTAAATACAACAATATTTTTAAGCCCATGATGACCAATTTTTAATTTCGTTAAACAGTTTGGAAGTAATGGAAGTTGCAGGTAGCAATTGGCGGGAAGTAATAATAAATATTCTACAACATTCTACACAACGCTATCTAGACTCATGGTAAGCATAGTTTAACTAGCTTGTGTTATGGAATCTAAAATACGGATAAACATACTTAAATATTTTTTTTTTGTAAATACATACATATTATACATAGAAGCACCCAGACCAACGCAAATACCCATATTCTTGCATACAAATATTTGCACTGAGCGGGGATCGAACCCGCGTCTCCAGCGAAGCAGTCGCGTTTAATACCGCCACGCCACAGAGTGAAACGGTGGTGTCCTTACATAAATTATTATTCTAGTTTTGGTAGAATGGAATTTTGGAATTTAATCTTGTTTTTCTTAGGAAGTTTCACAGTATATGCTGTGCTGCTTCCTAAGTTTTCCTTATAATAACTGATGGAACAACCCCTAATTTTAATAATTAATTTCATACGTTTTTAAACGAAAAAGGAGTGTGGCAATTTTACGATCAAATAAACACCAGTAATAATATAATAAGTAAATGTAACTACTTACTTCTTCTCTATGCTCCTGGCGAGGTCCTGCCTCCGCGTGGGGCGCGCTGCTGGAAGAAGCCACCGACATTGTGGAGAAATGGGACACTCGGGATTCGTGCCTATCGTTATGTTCTGTAACACGATTTAGATCTGTAGATGCTAATTGATATTTTTAATATTTGTGGAATGAAGAAGTTCAGCTGCTCTCTCCGGCTCCATTCGCGTATGTCGATTGTCACAACAATTGGTTATTACGCTTCTAATTAACGAATTGTATTTAAACATACGTCAGATTTCAAGTCTTATTGAAATCTTCCTAAGAGCGAACCGCATCAAAATCCGTGCTTATAGTTTTTGACTCCATCGAGAACAAACAGGCATGATTCTGAATCATTAATTTAAATTAACGCATGAATATTTCTAATAATAATTCGGACGAGGTCTTCTGAGATAGATCGCAGAACAGAATTAGCAAGCTGAAATGACAGTGGGCTGGCCACATCTGTCGAAGAACCGATGGCCATTGGAGTCCAAGAGTGGAGTAGAGACAGCGAGAAGGCAAACGGAAGGTGGGACGCCCACTAGCACAGGAGGACTAACAACCTGAAATGTGACTGCAACAAACTTGATGCGAAGGGCGGAGGTGCAATGGTGCACGTTGGAGAGTTAACTGCAACTGACTAATTGATCGAATGATAAATTCCATAAAATTTATTAATATTCAATTCCATGTCTTCAATGGATTCCATATCTCAGTGTACCTGTGTTTTCTCGTCGTTCTTGCGCTTTCTCTAAAGGTGGTGTTTGGGGCACTTGAATCTTTTCTTTATTGCGATCTACTGTTGTTAGTAGTCTATGGTAGTAACCTATAATAATAACAAAGCGGCTTTTAGTAAATTTATTGCCAAACTTTATACTAATTTGAAACATAGATCATATTATCTTACCCTTTTTTGCCATAAGTTCTTCAGGTGTGCCCTGCTCTACAATGGATCCTTTGTCCATGCATATGATACGGTCTGCGTTGACTATTGTTGATAACCTACGGAGGATTTTATTGATTAGATTAACGAATATAGAGCTCGACGCGAGCGCAGTCGTAGGCTCGTCCAGCAGCAGCACCGCCGTTGTGACTAACCTGTGTGACACCACTACAGTGGTCCGGCCGACGCTGGCGCGGTCGAGCGCCGCCTGCACCTGCAGCTCCGCGTGCGGGTCGAGCGCGGACGTGGGCTCGTCCAGCAGCAGCACCGCCGGGTCGCGCAGCAGCGAGCGCGCTATCGCCACGCGCTGCTTCTGTCCGCCGGACAGCGACGCGCCGCGCTCGCCTATGACTGTGTCATAGCCCTAAAATCACGCAAATCTTCGTGTAGTTTGCCAGCCTCAACTGAAGGCCAGCGAACCAGCTGATTGACGGAGAAGATATTGACACACAGACATTGTTTGAGTTATGAGACATTGTTTGCTACTTTGTCGCATAGGGTTTACCTTTAATGACTTATGTATGCAAGAAATATAAGTAAATAAATAAAACAAAAAGTAGATAGTAGGTACCTATCGCATCGGCGCGGTCAGGTGCTGCTAGTGTCAATGCGTGCAGTGAGCAGTGGCCTTATTACAAATCACCCGCCATCGTGATGACCTATTGTTACTTGGAATTGTGCATAATGGACTTATCGTTAGAGGCGACTTTACATTAATGAATACTTAAATAACCCTCCTTCGGCGTTGCCGAAGTCGAGTTAGTTAATTAGCATTTATTAGAACAGGAAATATAGAGCACAAAGTTGAGCTAAATAAATTGTCAGACTTACCCCTCACTTTCATCAGAATCTATCAAAGAGGATGAAGCTTGGAACCTATATACCTACGTGTTTTATATTTAGGTCAAGGGGCCAGTCATGAAATGATACTATAATATTATTATAATAAATTATATAATGTGGAATATGATAAAAACTGACACCAACCATTGGCAAGTGGTTAATGAAGTCATGCACGTTAGCCATCTCCGCAACTCTCTGCACCTCGTGTAGCGTCGCCTGCTGACACCCTATCGCGATGTTCTCAAACACCGTCCCCCTGAACAACACGGGCTCTTGACCGACTACACCTGGAAATACTAATATTGTTAGTAATGTGGAGTGTTTATTTCTTTGGCGGATAAATTTGTAACGAGGTCACCGTAACAAAGAACTAAATTTAACCACGGCAAGTAATGCAATGGGCAGGCCACATCTGTCGAAGGACCGATCTGTGGATGTGCTAAAGTTGAGACCGCATGCAGGCAAACTAAAGTCCCACCTTCAGTTCGCACCCCTAGCCACATGGACTGACGACCTGAAAAAGGTGGCTTGGACAGATTGCGTGCGGAAGGCGAAAGATCGGGAGCAATGGCGCGCATGGGAGAGGGCTATGTCCAGCAGTGGATTGTAATGTGTTAATTGATTGATTGAGGTTCCAAAACCAGACTCACCGTACGATGTTCGGAGCCAATTCAAGTTCAAGTTTCTCAAATCTTGGCCATCCAACTTCACTGTGCCTGACGAGGGCTCGTACAACCTTTGCAATAACTGCAGTAGGGTGGTCTTGCCACATCCAGACGGACCCACAAACGCCACACATTCTCCAGGCTTGATATGAATTGAAAAGTTGTTCAAAACCTGTTTGAGAGAATATCATGCGATCAAAATTTATAAAATAATACTGAAGAGAGAAAAAAGTAAAAACTAAAGACAATAACTATCTCAGTAGGAACAGAGTAAAATACGAACCGCAATAGTGAAACATTTCATGTAGTCATACCTTAGTTTTGGAACGTGAAGGGTAGCTGAAGTGAACATTTTCTAAAGAAATTTCGCCCATAACTCTTCGTGGGGAAAGGCCGTCCTTACTGCAGCTGTCTACGGCAGGTGTTAAGTTGATTAACTGGAATATACTGGCTGCAGCTCCTCGCGCCGCGCTGAAGGCCTCCGAGTACGGTATGCACATGGATAGGAGTTGTGTAGCCGTAAACAAATTTATTAAAATCTGAAAGAATTGTGGAAATTAACATGGGACTTGAAAACATCCAGGTCATAGCTTTCTGGCGACACAAACTCAGCCAGGGAGTTTCGCTCATAGCTGTACGCACAATGAACAAACGAACTAACTTTTGAGCTGCGAGATAACTAGCATTGCTTGTACGTGTAGGTATTTAGAGTCAATGTCTAGGTATTCAAATTATAATTAAAGTAAGCAACTAAAATGTAATTGTAAACAAAAACTAATTAACTACTGTCCGGTAGGTGGGTATCTCTTGTCGACCTTATGTCAGGCAACGGAAAGCTCTCAAATTGATATATTGAATACCAACGTTGTTTCTAATGGCTGATTGCCTGTATAATGTGGCGTCTTTTACACTCCGAGCTACATTAGTGGTGAAAGGCGACGTGGCAGCCGGAACACTGCTCGCTGTAAATCGAGAACCAACGCTGCTATAACAAGGAATTATAGCTCGTTTTATTCCTAAATGTATAAAGATTCATTTATGCCTACAGCAATTTGCCACAGGCCCAGTATTTTTTCTTCAAATTTTGTACAAAGAATCATTTTAGGCCAAGACAGTCTGTAGGTGCATTCTATTACTAGAACACCAGAAATAGAGACCCACAGAAGCTCTATACTGGACCTTCTGCTGACTTCGCGCCCGGATGAATACTCAGTAACTGTGGAAGCACCACTTGGTACTTCGGAACACAGCCTCGTTCGGGCGCAAGTGACTCTCACGCAGCCTGAACCACCGCGGCCACCTCAATGGCGGCATGTCTGGCACTACAAGTCGGCAGACTGGGATGGACTGCGAGAATTCTTCGCGTCGTACCCGTGGAGGCGGCTTTGCTCAACTTCAAATGATCCCAACTCCTGTGCAACAGCAGTAGCTGATGCGATCCTAGCGGGTATGGAATGCTATATTCCAAACCGCTGGATCGCAACAGGAGAGAGCAAACGCCCGTGGTTTAATAGGCCCTGCAGAGAAGCAAGAGACCACAAGCAATCTGCATACAGGGCTTGGACCACGGCTCTTGCCAATAATGATCCAAATATCGCTGAAGTGAAGCGAAAGTTGAATGCCGCCTCGAGGTCTAGTAAAAAAGCTACGGCCAGGGCTAAGTTTGAGTTCATCGGCAGAATTGGCGAGCGGCTCGCGCGCTACCCATCTGGCAGTCGTGCATTTTGGTCGCTCGCTAAAGCTGTCGAGGGAAACTTCTGCTAGTCTTGCCTTCCACCGCTGCAAAAATTCGATGGTAGTCTGGCTCATGGCGCTAAGGAGAAAGCCGATCTGTTGGGTAATCTCTGCGTCAAACTCGACTATGAACGACGGGAACGCCAAACCACCGATAATTCCCAGCTGTGGTGCTTCCATGACTGAATTTAAAATAACGCAACGGGTGGTCCGGCGCAAGCTTAAGTCCCTAGATGTTCGGAAGTCGAGTAGGCCGGACTGTATACCGGCGATGGTGCTTAAACACTGTGCCCCTGAGCTGTGTCCTGTACTTACACGTCTTTTCGCACTCTTATACTCCGCAAGGCGGGTCCCAACCTCGTGAAAGACCGCATTCGTGCACCCTGTACCTAAGAAAGGTGACAGGACCGATCCGACCAATTACAGGCCTATCGCTATCACCTCCCTTCTCTCGAAGGTAATGGAGCGTGTTATTAATACACAGCTCCTGAGATACCTTGAGGGAAACGATCTACTGAGCTTACGTATGGCTTTCGCCACCGTCGCTCTATCGGTGACCTTCTTGTGTATCTCACAAACCGGTGGGCGCAGACCATCGAGAGTCGGGGTGAGGCATTAGCGGTCAGCCTCGATATAGCGAAGGCCTTCGATCGGGTCTGGCACAAAGGTCTTCTTGCGAAGTTGCCATATTATGGACTCCCCGAGGGACTGTGCGAATGGATCTCCAGCTTTTTGTCCAACAGAAGCATCCAAGCCGTCGTCGATGGCAGCTGCTCGGACCGCATGAACATAAACGCTGATGTCCCACAAGACTCCGTGTTGTCTGCGACGCTGTTTCTGCTGCATATCAATGACATGCTGTCTGATGGCTCCATTCATTGTTATGCGGACGACAGTACTGGAGACACGTGTTACACGGGCCGTGCAAATATCCCTCAGTCCGAGGTGGAGAAGAGTCGCGAACAACTTGTGTCTGAAATTGAGACTACTCTCTCTGGAGTATCCGATTGGGGACGACTAAACCTAGTCCAATTCAACCCCACTAAGACACAAGTATGTGTATTCACCGCTAAGAAAACCCCATTTATTGTGGCGCCGCAATTCCTGGGCACACCGCTTACCATCTCCTCGAGTATAGGGATCCTTGATGTCGATATCTCAAGCGACGTCCAATACCGAAGTCATTTGCAGGACAAGGTTAAGTTGGCATCAAGAAAGCTCGGAGTGCTCAACAGGGCGAAGCAGTACTTCACTGCGGGGCAGCAACTCCTTCTTTAAAAAGCACAGGTCCGGCCTCACATGGAGTACTGCTGTCACCTTTTTGCTGGAGCACCTGCATACCAGCTTGACCCCTTTGACTCAGTACAAAGACGGGCATTGAGGCTGGTTGACAATCCCATACTCACAGGTAGTGTGGAACCTCTTAGCCTTAGGAGGGATTTTGGCTCATTGTGTGTGTTCTACCGCCTATACAATGGTTTGTGCTCAGTTGAATTGTTTGACATGATGCCCGTAGCTACATTCTATCATCGCACCTCTCGCCATAGACAGGGAATTCATCCTCACACATTGCGACCTGAGACGGTGCGCACTGTGCGGTATGAAAGAAACTTCATCCCTCGCACACTCAAGCTGTGGAATGACCTCCCTGAGGCGGTTTTCCCAAGCGCCTACAATATGGGGCATCTTCAAGAGGGGCATCAGAAGGTTTCTTCCTGGTCGGCAGCGCGAGTGTGACAACCCTGGTGTTGCATACGTCCATAGGCCACGGTAACCGCTTCCCATTAGGTGGGCCGTGTGCTTGTCTGCCAACTAAGTGGTATAAAAAAAAGGTATATTTCAAAGACTACAGCTCACATTGAAATGAATGAAGTGTCGATTGGTACGTTATTTTATAACAATTATATGGTACGTTGACAACTTTCTTGTAGCTCACACCGTTTCTGAGATAAATAGAAAATACTATATTTAGGAAAATGTTTGGGCGCGGGGGGGGGGGGGGGGTGTTACTGTGCACAGGATCTACGGGTAACTTTTTAATGAACACGTTAAAAAAGAAAGCTTCCGCCGGAATTACTCCTAGGCTCCGAAGGAATTGTTGTTTAAAATTACTTAGTTATTATGTGCCTTGTACGAGCCAATACTCGTACAGTTATTTAATATACATCCGGGTAAACGTGTCTAGTCTAATACTGTCGCCGTGGAATACGACATATGCACAGTCAGCGTCAGCATGATCTTGACTACAACATCTCAAAATATTAAGCGTAAATCAAACTCTATATTTGCTAGAATTGCCAAGTCTTGAATTATGGAGGCAGATAAAAGAATTTCTTCTAGATGATGTATAGTTTAAGTTTTTGAGAGCATTAATAAAACTTTATTATACACTTATTTTTATATATATTACATATATAGACCTTGAAATTTGGTTTATATATATATATATTGTAAGCAATCAGAAGCAAAATCCTTTAAAAAAATAACAATTTAATGACCTAAAAATAAGTTACACAAACAATAGAAATATTTCAACCATAAATTAATTCTAACAACCAAGTTACATTGTAGGTACTCCCAAAATAAACAACAAATAAAAGGTTACGTCCGAACAGTATGACGGTTCGCAGCAGAATGAGCGCTCATCCTATGTTTCGTCGGCTTTTATACTGTCGCTTGCCGTAATTCAAAAATCATATCCATCACGGCCTCTCCTGATGATTCTGGCGTCTCGACAGATTAGTGGTGTATGGGCTAGTCGAGTACAGGCATATCTAGAGCACGGCGAGAAGGTGCTGGTTCCTGATTGTGTCCGTGTTGTTCGCCCTCATGCTGATCGAGCATGACAGGTACGGACTGGTCCTGTTCTGGGTCATCATCGTCACTCGCTGCTGTGAACGAGGGACAAGTGTTTACAAGAAGCCAGGTGTTTTAAAAGAACCAATCCCAAATATTTTAGTTAGTTTAGTGTGTTAGGTTTGTTACTAGTAACTACAACAAGACAATAGCTGAGTACTCTTACTAGAGTTTGGAAGTACTCTTCCAAAGCAGAATTCATTAATTTAGCCTCGACTTATTGCTACAAAGCAATGGAATACCAAGTGCTCAGCTAGACACACAAATACGTTAAAAATAAGTAAAGATAGGACATGCTAAATAACGAACACTGTGAACGCACGTTTCACAGCGACTGATCGGTTTGCAAGGCCGACCAGCTTCCATGGCCATCAAAACACCTTCCCAACGGGTTGGTGCTAGTGCCTCAAGGGCCAAACAATGCCTCAAAGGCCAACAGTGCCGCAAGGGCCACCAGTGCCTCAAGGGCCACCAGTGCCTCAAGGGCCACTCAATGCCTCAAAGGCCAACAGTGCCGCAAGGGCCACCAGTGCCTCAAGGGCCACCAGTGCCTCAAGGGCCACTCGGGTACACATACCCTCGAAAAAGGCAGAACACGACTCGGGAGTCCATTCGCCTTTCCACGGTACCATAAACTGGGCAGCGGCATATGTTGACTTCCCATATGACCCAGCCATCAGCCTCAGCTCGTAGCGATCATGAGGCAGGACCCGCGCCACTCGATAGGGGCCGCGCATGCCGTGGTCAAGCTTGCCCGTTGACTGAGCGTACTTGATCACGAACACCAGGTCACCTTCCTGGAAAACACAAGGAGGACGTCTGCCTCGGTTAGCACGAGTATCCATTGCTGCATGATTTTCAGACAACCGTTCGGCCGTCCTTTGCCTAGTAGGCTCTCGTCTAGCCTCTCGATTAGATGTACACGGCTCCAAAGCAACATCTCGCACCAGCGTTCTAATCACAGGAGTAGCATTCTCATGACCCACCAGCAAGTTCAAAGGAGAAGTATGTGTTGATTTCTGCTTGGTCAGGTTGAGAATAAGTTGGAGTTGCCATAATTGTTCAGCCCACTCACGTTTTCTGTAGGTGGTCTCTATCCGAAGCATGTTTAGAACGGTCCTGACATAGCGTTCTATTTGACCGTTGGCGTGATGCATCTCGGGTGTGATATGATGAAGTTCTACTCCAAGAGTCTCCATCCACGACTTAAAGTTCGAGCACTCAAACATTCGTCCTCTGTCTGTTACCATTAAGCGAGGAGTGCCAAACAAAGATATTACATTTTGAACGACTTGTTTTAATTCGTCAAAGTCTTGACGGGGAATGGGCGTAAGCAGACAAAACTTAGTAAACGCATCAATGACGAGCATAACATGTTTGAAGCCTTTTGATTGGGGTAAAGGTCCCAACGCATCAATGTGAATTGTATCGAACGGGACATCCGGTTTAGGCCAAGACGAGATGGGCTGAAGAGGTGCGCGAGGAGCTCTCTTGTGTGCGATACAAGTAAGACAATGACCTATGTACTTATTTACAAACGCCCTCAAACCCGGAAACCAAAAGTGTTTTAAAATTAGCTCTAAGGTTTTATCAACACCAATGTGACAATGTTCATCATGAAAGATGCGGAGAAGACTCAAGCGCTGACCTTTCGGTATAAAACAAAGCAGTCTTGGCTCCTCTCCCACCTGAACGTATCGATAATACAGTACATCATTACGCAATGTATAACGAGAAGAATCTAGTTCACCACGTTCCAGAGCTAAAATCATATTACGTGTCTCTTCATCCCCGGCTTGTGCTATCTGTGCCCAATTACGAGGTCTGTCTATGCTATTTACCGAGTTTACTGGGTTGCGACTCAAGTAGTCTGCATGTGACAACATGGCGCTCTTTCTATAAGAGATGGTGAAATTAAAATCTTGCAAATAATTCCACCATCTTGCCACACGCGGTAGTAAATCCTTTTTATTTTGAGTAGCTTTAAGAGCATTACAATCAGTAACCACGGTGAACTGTATACCGATCAAGTAGTGTCTGAAATGTCGCAACGCTTTTACAACAGCCAAGGTCTCCAGTTCGTGCGAATGGTACTTAGGTTCGGCGGCTTTGGTCACCTGACTATAGTAAGCAATCACACGTTTGCTACTATCATCGTATATCGTATACCGGTTCCGAAAGGCGGCGCGGGAGCGGGGTCACGATCCCGAGCCCGAAGAAATTCGGGCCGTGAGATCCCGGCTCCACAGGGAAATGGTGGCGGAATGGGAGCTACGACTTGGGCGACCAGGCGCAGGGCGCGCCGTAGTAGCGGCGGTAAGACCCATCATGGGGGAGTGGCTAGAGAGGCCACACGGCAGCCTCTCGTACCGTCTGACGCAGATGATCACCGAGCACGGATGCTTCGGCAAGTATCTGCGTCGGATGGAGAAAGAGCCAACGTCCGAGTGCCATCACTGCGACGCGAGCGAGGACTCAGGTCCGCACACGCTCACCGAGTGTCCGGCGTGGGAGACGCCGAGGCGGGAGCTTGTGGCGGCCCTGGGAGTGAGAGTTCTCACGCTCTCCACCTTGCTCGCGGCGATGGTCCGCTGCGCGGATGCGTGGGCGGCCGGCGCCTCCTTCTGCGAGCAAGTAATGCTCGTGAAGGAGGAGGCGGGGCGGGAGCGGCAGCGGGAGCGACGAAGGATCGCAAGCCAAGCTGCCCGCGTACGAAGGCAACTCGGGCGTCGGAGGTCGATGAACGACCTCCGCCCCCCATGAGCGCCGGCCTGGGGGTGACAGGTGGAGCCGCCTGTTACCCTGGCAGAAGCAGGCCGCGGCGGTGGCGCGCCTAGCGCGCCTCCCCGTTTCCGGGGTCGAGTTGGGGACTCTGTAGTCCCCACACCCGAGACGAGGGCCAGATCGTGAGAGATGGCCCTGGGTCGGCCGGGGTGCGAGGGATATGCCTGTCAACCTCACCTTCGGCAACCAAAACGACCCACAGGCGGCGTGCGTTTTAGTCGGTTCGAGTCCGACATAACCTCCTCCACCGGCTCCGGTGGGGAGGTATCCGTGGGGATTTTGCGCACGTAAAAAAAAAAAAAAAAAAAAAAAACTATCATCGTGAATCTGTATCAAGACAGCCCCATAACCCAGACTACTGGCGTCCGTATGTATTTCGGTTTTTAAATTTGGGTCAAATATGGCTAACACGGGGGTACTCGTCAAATGTTTAATAACCTCCTGCCTAACCTCCTCTTGCTCAAGTCCCCAATTAAATTAGACGCCTTTACGAGTCAAGTTTGCAATGCACGATGTCTTCAAAGAATAATTAACAATGTACTTTCGAAAATACCCTGCCAGACCTAGGAACTGACGCACTTGCTTGAAGTTTTGAGGAGGATGAGAATTTACCAGGGCCTTAACTTTTTCGGGTGAGGGTCTAACTTCCCCGTTGGTTATAACTCGTCCCAGGTGCACAGAAACGAACATTTTTTTAAATTAATTGAGAAGCCTGCCTGAGTTAACGTTTTAAGGACTTCTCTCAATATCTGCAAACCTTCGTCAATAGTGTCGGAAAGGATCAAACAGTCGTCTATGTACACTAAAACTTTTCCCGATGAAATGAAATCACGAAGGGCTGTACTGATTATTCTTTGATAGGCAATTGGAGCGTTGGCAAGGCCATATGGAACTTTGACATACTCATAATGACCTTCACTTGTGACAAACCCTGTGAACGGTATCGATGCCTCATCCAGTCGGATTTGGTGAAACCCGGTTGCCATGTCTAACGTGGTGAAGTATTTACATTTACCTAATCGATCAATATGATCATCGATCAAGGGCAGTGGGTATCGGTCTTTGATTGTGATTCGATTCAGCGCGCGATAGTCAACGCACATCCGGTCGGAGCCACCCTTCTTTTTAACCAACAAAACAGGGCTAGAGTAGGGCGACTCCGATTCGCGTATGATGCCCTTAGACAGTAGGTCCTGAACGATATCCCTTACCTTTAATTTTTCGCTGTGAGACATTCTATAGGGACGGTAATTGACACGGACATCGCTGCTGAGTCGAATGCGCATATACCCAGTATTGACCGTAGATGTCGCGGTACCCGATATCATGTGTTCAGAATATCCGGATAAAATTTCCTGTAACTTAATTTTATCATCGCCTATTAAAGAAGTTTTAACAGTTGGTTGCGCACTCGGCTCAACAGTCGACACCGTCAGCGGGTTATGGTCCCGGACAATGTGTTGACTATTCCTAGTTCGGATATACATGACACCATCCCTATTAAGCACATCCGTACCGATTATAATGGGCGCATTCATGCATTTGCTTGGAACTACTAGAAGGTCCACTTCCAACGAAATACCGTCCAACTCAATCGTTAGTGTGACGTACGAATCAACTTGAGTAATCGATTCGCCTACCCCTTTAATCTGACAATCGACGGTCTTTCTAGCACATGAGAAATGATTAACGACCGCAGCAGATATTAAGGACACACCAATAGCGCCACTGTCAATTAGGATGTCGATAGGAATGCCTTGAATAACACCTACAACAATATCACTACGTTTATGCAAAGGGGCTGTGCAAAAGTTAACATTTCGCCTACCAGTCTGTGACTCAGCGCCGGCTCGCTGTTTTGCAAAACAATTTTTCATTTCGTGGCCCGGTTTTTTGCAATAAGTGCACGTCATTTTTTTTTTGCTGCATTGCACCAGTTTTGTTATTATTAGACGTGGTTTGACTCGGATTGTCGTTTGAACGTTTAGGGCATGTTACCTGCTTATGCCCTACCTCACCACATATATAACACTTACATTTGTCTACATTTGGGGTACGTAACGGCTTTTTGAAACCATATGACTTGTTGTTGTTACTATTCTTGAACTGGACAATTTGTCGGCTAGTGCGGGTATCATTAAAACTTTTTGTAGGTTTAACGAAAGTTGACAAATAGTTTACTAGGTCATTTGGTTTCAAGTTAGCATTAATTGCAGCTGACTTTATCTGAGGATCAGTAATACCTCTTAAAACTATTTCCGTAATTAAGTCATCCCTGAGACCCTTGACTATTCGTAAGCGTAGTAATGATTTGCGAGCGAATTCGGCATAAGTTTGATATTTATCCGAGTTGGTGGACATAACTTCAAATAGGATACCCGCTGAATCTATTCTCTTAACACATAACGACTTAAAGTCTGCTTTGAAGTTAGTCCATGAACGATCGTTAGACACCCACTCACTCAACCAAGATTTCGCGTCGCCTTTGAGACAATTTCCTATCCGAGAAAGTCATTCACGATCGTCCCATCTGTTAGCGTCCTTAGCCCTATCAACCTCACTGAACCATGAATCGACATCGTGAATATTTGGATCGAAGTTCGACACATAATAATGTTGAGTGCGTCCTATAGCTTCCAGTCGCGACAAAACAGTATCAAAAGACTCACTGTTACTCCTTAGTGGTACTGGCGGCGGCGGCACGGAGGGCGTATGCACGCTTTGTGAACACTCCACACGTACCTGGCTGCTAGGTACTTCAATATGGCCACGGCAGGACTCGAGGTGGCAATGAGGGTAATCGCGGGAGGGCGGCTCACAGGCATGTTGCCCATGACAGCCATGCGAGTGCCGATGTGGTGGACTACCACGCGAGCGACTGCGCGGTCGCTGGCCACGGGGGCGCCGGTGCGGCGGATCATCGCGCAGATAGCTGCGTGAACGCCGATCACGACGGCGTTGATGTGCGACTCATTCACGCGAGTGGCTGCGGGGTCTTCGACCATGAGACCTGCAGTCCCGCGAGTAGCTGCGGGATCGCTGACCACGAGACCTTCGGTCCCACGAGTGGCTGCGGGATCGCCGGCCACGAGACTTCCGGTCCCGCGAGCAGACACTCCGCAATCCCGACGAGCGTCGCCGGTGACGTGACCGAGAGCGGCTCAAACTTCTCATCGCTTTATCACACAAAATAACGGTCCACAAGCGCACCCTGGTTAAATAAACACATACATGAGAAAAGAAAAGACAAAATAAAAAGAAGTACCCACACTTGATTTTTTTTTCTTAGATAAAAAAAAACCTTTTTATAAGAATGTAATGAATATCAGAATGAGAGTGGAAAATGTTTCTTCTATCCCACTTCTGATGTAAGCAATCAGAAGCAAATTCCTTTAAAAAAATAACAATTTAATGACCTAAAAATAAGTTACACAAACAATAGAAATATTTCAACCATAAATTAATTCTAACAACCAAGTTACATTGTAGGTACTCCCAAAATAAACAACAAATAAAAGGTTACGTCCGAACAGTATGACGATTCGCAGCAGAATGAGCGCTCATCCTATGTTTCGTCGGCTTTTATACTGTCGCTTGCCGTAATTCAAAAATCATATCCATCAATATATATATATATATATATATATATATATATATATATATATATATATATATATTGATGGATATGATTTTTTTATATATATATTTTTATATATATATATATAGTGTAAGTGTAAGTGACTGTGTGTGTCACTAAAAAGTGAAATATAAATAACACTACGTTTAAAAAATCCTCTCGGGTACCAATCCGGGGGTGATTATGTCGCACTCGGACCCACGAAAACAGCACGCCGTATCAGGTCTTCAGATGCCAGGGTATAAGATTGCCTAAAGCATATCCCGCGCTCCCGGCTGACCCTGGGCCATCTATGGTCTTAAGATGGCCCCTTCAGGTGTGGGAAGCCGGTGTTCCCATCGAACCATGAAAATGGGGAAAGCAAACGTCCCGCCACTGCACCGGAGGGGGTGAAGTAGTGACAGGCGACTGCACCTGTAGCCCGCCCTTTAACTTTTTTTTTTTACGTGCGCAAAATCCCCGCGGATTCCTCCCCACCGGAGCCGGTGGAAGAGGTTATGTCGGACTCGACTAAAACGCACGCCGCCTGTGGGTCGTTTTGGTTGCCGAAGGTGAGGTTGACAGGCATATCCCTCGCATCCCGGCCAACCCAGGGCCATCTCTCACGATCTGGCCCTCTTCTCGGGTGTGGGGACTACAGAGTCCCCAACTCGTCCCCGGAAAACGGGGAGGCGCGTGAAATTCATCGACCTCCGACGCCCGATTTGCCTTCGTACGCGGGCAGCTTGGCTTGCGATATGCAATTAGCAATACAAAATAATTTATTTGGATAAGAATTAATAAAAATTACATGAAATTTTAAAAAGCCCCCGTCACAAAAAAGCAACCCCCCAAAAAGTCGAAAATAAGTTGTATTAGTTAGCCCTTTTAATTTTGATATACTTTGTAATACATATTTTGGTGCAAGACTTGTCATGTCGAGGGACCCTGACTGGTAGAGCACTACGTCATATCATCGGAACGATCCAAGGGCCCCCGACGCACACACACGTGCACGACACAGCAGGGCGTGGAAAAGCATATGATGAGGTCGTCAAGCTGAGTGCCACCATTGTCACATGGTATGTGTAAGTAATGGTGACCCTCTTTTCTGAGACTTTGCCTGTCGCTTGCCATCAGGTAAGGCGAAGTCTAATTGACGTGTTCTATATAAAAAAAAACACACACACAGAGACACGTCAAACTTATTACACCCCGTCGTTTTTGCGTCGGGGGCTAAAACAAGGGTGTAGATAACATGGCCTGACTTTGATCGGTATTTGTATTGGCCATTTTTGAGTTTATTTCGTTAGCGCGTTATTTTCATAATGCGATATCTTTTTGGCGTTTTGTAATTTTTAAAAGAAAAATTTTTTTTTTTTTTTTTTAATCTTAATTTTAATTAGGGATTTTTATCCATAAAGGATATGCCAATCCCATCGTACCTTTCGATATTATACAGGACAACAATAATTTATTAAAGTGGGTAAACACATAAGATGCATCAATTCACTGCTGAACCACCAGAGCCAAACGACATAATTTCATAGCCTCTTCAGATTTAGGTCTTGCTAAGATCGTTTGAATGAGACCTATATCCTGTCTATTTAGATCTAGTTCGGTCAGCAGTGAATCGCGTTCGTCTTTATTCCGAACACATTCCATCAGCAAATGTTGTATATCTTCAATTGTATTGCAAACAATACAATTGGGTGAATTTGTTTTTTTTCATTAGGTATGCGAACTTTGCCGATGGGAGATGTCCAGACCTGATCCTTAGTGCTATCTTTACATAATTTCTAGGTAATCTAGAATCATCGAACCAGGGTGTACGAGGTAGCTTATTCTGTATGGTCTTATACCATATGCCCTTATGCACAGATTTAATCTCAAAAATCTTATCCCATTCATCATAGCATAGCTTTTTATATTTAGGTTCTAATTCCCAGTAATCAGGTGAATAGTTTATCAAATTGCCATCTGTTGCTGCCAGTTTAGCAATACGGTCAGCTTCCTCATTCCCCCTTAGGCCAATATGACCTGGAACCCACTGCAATTTTAAATCCTTGCCACTTTTGGTAAAAGTAAGTATGATTTCTAGTATAGCATAGGCTGTCGATGCACCTTTGCGGCCAGAGGCACATCGAGCCACATGTTGCAAGGCACTCTTGCTATCCGAAAAGACAACAATTTAATTTGGTTTATTTTGATTCCGTAAGATAGTGCCTGATGTATTGCAACGAGTTCCAATGACATTATAGATACATCGCAATCAATTTTGAAACCAGCTTCATACTGCAAGGTTTTGTCATAAAATCCAGCTCCCAGACCATGGTCACCCTTAGACCCATCGGTGAATATACTATGCCAGTCGAGATACTTATTATTTAATTCTGCAAGGACACTATTTACTAACAAATTAGGTTCTAAGTGATTTTTAGAATACTCAATGCAGTCTAGATTGGCAAAAACATATTTTTTTATATCAATATCTGTAACCCATGTGTCTAAGTTGAACATGCAAAGAACATCAACTGAATGTACATTAGTTTCGCTCACATCTTTATAAGTTTTTGTTAGTAAAGGCTTATTTTTCTTTTCCCAATATTTTAAGTTACAGTGAGCAGTTAGATCAGAAACTATAGTAACAGTTGCACTATTGGACCAAGAAAATATTTTCAAACAGTATTTATATGCTAAGTATAACCTTCTCAGTGATAGCGGAACTATATTTAACTCGCTTTCCATGACGTGGATTGGTGAAGATTTAATAAAACCACCTATTACTCTCAGAGCTTGATTTTGCAACTTATCTAACTTTTCTGTATGAGTTTTAGCACTGCAATCGTATATAAAGCAGCCATAATCCATTCGACTTCTTATTAGTGCGATGTATATTCTTCGCATGTGAGTCATATGACTTCCAAAAGAACTACCTGCAAGTACTTTTAAAATATTCAAGAGTTTTGAGCACTTTTCAATAGTCTTATTAATGTGTTTGCCCCAACGTAGACTTTGGTCCAACCACATTCCCAAGTACTTGACGCAATCTGAGAAAGGTATATTGCAGCCATCCACCTTAAATGTAGGCAATATACGTCTTCGACCCCCACTAAAAACACAATAACATGATTTATTAGAAGATATTTCTAACCCTAATTCCCTTAATTGTAGCGTTATGTTATCAAGTGCTCTTTGTATATACAATTCACTCCTATAAATATCTCTGTCTTTAACATACAGGACGTAATCGTCTGCATATTGCGACAGAACTACATTAAGAGGTGATCGGCCAACTCTGTGGGTAATTAAATTAAAAATTAGAGGGGACAGAGGATCGCCTTGCGCTAAACCTTTGCTAGTCCATCTGGAGATTATTGAGTCCTGACTACTGTTCGTCTTTATCTTTAACAAGCTCTCACTTAAAAAAGACCAAATATAATTGCAAAATTTTGATCCTACTTCTATTTGATCCAGGATATCCGTCGCTACATCAACTGCAACATTGTTATAGGCGTTTTCAATGTCCAAAAAACATGCTAAAGTAGGTAGACTTTTAGAAAATCCATCCTGAATATATGTTACCAAATGAGTAATTGCGTCCAAACACGAGTGCGATTTTCTGAAACCAACAGTAAAGGGTGGCAGAATCTTTTCTTTTTCTATATACCATTCCAGTCGTTTAACTAACATCAGGTGAAAAGTTTTGCACAGACACGACATTAAAGAGATAGGCCGAAGTTTAAGTTCAGTATTATTATTATATTTAGGTATAGGAATAATTTGAATGTTTCGCCATTGATGAGGGACAGTACCAGAATTGAATATTTCATTATATATTTTGAGAAGAGAGCGTTTAGCTATATCAGGTAGATTATAAATCATAGAATAGGAGATTCCATCCTCGCCCGGTGCAGAGTCCTTCTTTTTAAGACAGTTATCGAGCTCCTGCATACTGAAGTTTTTTTCCAATATTACATTGTTAGAAATAAAGGGCCTTGAATTTAAAACATAATCCGGAGTAAGCGACTTCAGCAATTTTGCTTGGAGATCTGGAGGAGGGTAAGTTTTGACTTGCCTAACACCCTTTATCCATTTCATGCGGCGCCACATCTCAGGGGCGGAGACTGTCTGGTCGATGGAATCGCAGAACTTCTGCCAGCTCGAACGTTTAGCTTTGTTTATCAATTTTCGGGATTCTTCTGTTTTTTGTTTTAGTTTATGCAAGTTTTCCGGAGTTGGATTACGACGAAAACAAGATAAGGCTAACCTCCTTTGTGCAACTGCCCTAGAAAGTGATGGTGTCCAATAATCTTTGGGTTTAAATTTATTGGTAGGTTTAAAACAACATCTAATATATGGTATATGCTGATCAGTCACGTCATTGATTTCGTTTACGAATTGGTTATACATCCCTTGAATGTTACTACCGTTGTTACAAAAATGTGAATTATTTTCTAATGATTTCCGATATTCTACCCAATTGCCTTTCTTAAAATTACGTTTTTTTGTTGTACTGAAATTATTAGCAATATTAAGTGACATCTTAATAATGAAGTGATCACTACCCAGGTGTTCATTAAATACCTGCCAGTCAAATTTCAAAGAGAGATCAGGTGATACAAATGTAATATCTGGAGAGGTCTTTTGTAGTCTGCCGTTAACCATCTTCTCTCGAGTGATCGTTCCATCATTAAGATATATGAAGGAGTTGTCTAGGGCTGAGTCCATAATTTGTGTACCTCTCGTATTAGTTTTGACTGACCAGTTGGTGTGGTGACCGTTGAAATCACCCGCTATTATAGTTGACTTAGAAAATAGTGTAAAAACTTCATCCCAATCTGCTAGGTTAGTTTGTACAGAAGAAGGGCAGTACAGGCTTACTATATTTTCTAAATCTTTACAATTGATTACTTTTACACAGACAACCTCTATCCCTGAATTGGATACATAAATTGGGCTTAAATATGATTGGATAGATTTGTGTACTATAATAGCAACGCCCCCATAACCTTCTGTTCTATCTTTTCTATATACATTGTAACCATTTATATTGATATAACTTTCATCATCCAACCATGTCTCACTAAGTATACCTACATGAATGCTTTGCTGATTTAACAGTGCCGAAAATGAAATTAATTTGGGACGTATGCTTTGTGCATTCCATTGGAATATATTTATACGTATTTTATCATGGCCAGTATTATCCATTTTGGTAGCGCAATTCTCGCCACGTGAGCTAGTGGACTGTATTTCGCGGAGGGTGAAGTTAACTGTTCCATTGACGCTTTACACAACAAACAAGACAGGTGATCGGGTTGCCGCGGATGTGGTCTAGGTAATGAATGCAACCCGAGAAATTAGGAGAGGATGCACTAACCTTCACGACGCCACGTGCTTTCGTCGCAGCCGGTGCACCGATCTTCTCTTCCTGGCTCAGGAGCTGCCGCCCACATCACTAAATCACTTGAGGGACACACGAGAGGCACAATCCGATCGGTAAAGGTCCATGAAAGCGGTTAAAATCCAACAAACATTGCCGCCGCCATTGTATACTAGTTCAATTGCGAAGTGACGATGCGGCTACTCTGACCATTGACGCGGCGAAAACTATTGCTATCTTTCACTTAGAGGTAGTGCGGGAGGGAGATGGGTACAGGAAGCGTGTGTCCAGCGTCAACAATTTAAATTACTACTATTGAGCGAAAAAAAATACAAATTCTACTATCGGCGCAACCATTCCCCCCGGCTTGAAGGGTTACCTTCAAAACGAAAAATGCGGAACAAATCTAAAGTCTAATCTAAATCTAGGTTTGGGAAATAACAACTAAAATATAAACCTAGATTTGAACTCGTGCCTACTGCTGGCTAGGCAGAGGGCAGAGGCGAACAACCGGGCGCAGATACGATCCGGTTGCGGTTTTAACCCGTACAACACGAGTTATCCCGCGGGAATCGGGAAAAACTTCCTCTACTACTCCTAGAGGGGAATGCAAAGGAGGCGCATTCCCAGTCATAAGGACTATCACCGTACCTACAGTAATTGGGTTAGATGGAGTATTCCATTTTTGACGCGACTGCAGCGTGTGCAAATAATCGGTTCTCCAACGATTCCAAAACGATTGGACTAATTTATCTAAAAGAGCGTGACGAGTTAGAAGGTGCATTCTATCGTCATTAACATCTATTGCGGGCAAATATTTTGCGTACTTAAATCACCGGTCAACTCTATATGACCGCGCGTAGATAAAATTCTCAAAAATCGGCCTACATAAACAACACAACGCAACAGTCTCGACCAAGACGAGACGCGATTAGCCAACAACAAAATAAGGGACTCTTCACGCGGGACCGACACAACAAGCGAGTGCTTCTTCTCCTCGGGTGGTTCGGAAACCGTAGTGGGATTGAATTGACTAACTGGCCACTTATCTAACGCGGCATGAATCCAGGACGGTCCACTAAACCATAACGGGTGATCTAAAATTTGCGAAGGAAGCAATCCACGAGAGAGACAATCGGCTGTGCTGTCGGTGCCAGCAACGTGAAAGAGATTTTGTGGCGCTAATTCAGATTTAATTTTGCCACTCTATTAGCGAAGAATGTGTCCCAACGATGGGGCGAAGAGTGGGCCCAACACAAAGCGACTGTTGAGTCCGAAAAAGCTAAAATTCTACTAATATTAATGCGAAAATTTACAATTATGTCAAATAAATTACCTTAAAGATTTTGACCACAATACAAAATGTCATTAAGCGACACGGAAGTGCTAGTCTTAGCACTGCCATCCAAAACTACGCGGAGTTTAGTAGTAAGCTTATCTTCTCTAAAAACTCCGTGGTGCGGGATAATGTACGAAGGCTGGGTCTCGTCAGTGTCCGCAGGCGCAGGTGAGATGTAACCTTTATCTAAATATTCGTTAACAACCTCATCATAGGCTTGCTTTAACTTTGGAGACGCCTGCATCTTTCGTTCTAAACAAAGAAAGCGTTTTTCAGCGGATACACGGGAGTCACCGAGCGAAAAAATATCTCCCTTGAAAGGGAGCGCGACAACACAACGACCCTGCTCATCACGAGTAGTCGTGCGACAATAAATCTCCTCAGCCATCTTGTCATCAGGGCTTAGGATAGGTGGGACATTGACCTCTTCAATTTCCCAAAACTTGCGGATGGTAGACTCCAGTGGCGGCTCGACGGTGCAACAGAACGAGGCAGTCGAGTGACTAAAACTATCTATAGAAGCGGGTGCGGAACCAATTATAACAAAACCTAGAACTGTTCCCAGGGCGTGCGGAGCGGGGTACGTCGGTCCCCCTTGAACCTTACGTGATAACTGGAGGTGCGGGAGAATCGAAGCGCCGATCAATATATCGACGACTCCAGGAACAGCGTAAGTCTCATCTGCTAAAGGCAAGTCTTTAAATTTCGTTAATAAAGACGTGTCAACCGGGACGGTAGGCAACTGTTCAGTTATTTTATCTGTAACGAGCGAATCCATGTCAAACCAAATATTATTATTAAAACGAGATCCAAACTTTGTTTTAACGGTGCCATGAACAGCTGACTGTAAACCTCCAAAACCCTTCACCACTGAGTGGGTTGAACGCTTATTAACATTGAAACCAAGACGTTGACAACAATCTTGAGTAATAAAATTACTTTGCGAAGCGCCATCTAATAGCGCTCGAACAATGTGCGGTTTACCTAATGCATCAACAATAATGACGCGAGCAGTCGCGAGGACGACAGTAGTGAGCGCAGCATTAGCGGACAACGAACACAAGGTGACGTCATTCGCAGCGGTCTCCGGGCCGGCCGGAGCGCGCGTGAGCGCGGGCTGCGGCTGTGGCGCAGGCCGCCGTGTGCCACCGCTTGACGAACCAGCTGTGCTCACATTGGATGCGGCATTACTATTTTCAAAATGAAGTAAAGTGTGGTGTCTCGCTGGACATTTGCGACAACTATTTCTACTATTACATAAAACAACGAGGTGTTTAGTACCGAGACAATTAAAACAAAAATTATTAGCGCGAACAAATTTATAACGATCACTAGGCGATAATTTTAGGAAACCCGGACACTTGTACAATTGCGAATGATGAGTATTACACAAAGAGCAAACAGGTGATTGTACATGTGCTGGTGCGGTATTAACATAAGTATGAGTTGACCTCAGTGACCTCGATGAGGCATCTATTTTGCGTTCAGAACTAACAACTTTCTTCGCGCCTTCATGTTTCGATGAAGAGCGTTGCAATATTTTTATATGCTCGCGAACAAAACTTTCTAAGTCTTCGAACTTAGGAATTTTATTGTCGCGATGATCCGACTCAAATAAACGAATGGTTTCGGAATCTAATTTCTTTAAACCCATATACAAAAATAAGAAGTCGCAGAGGTCATCGATCTTTAGGTTCTTTACGGCGCGAACAGATGATGCGAAAGTATCTAGAAACTTCTCTAAGTTTTGATCGTTACATGCCGTAATAGATTTCAAGTCAAACATCTGATCCAAATATGCGTTAGCTACCGATCTTTTATCCTCATACTTAGCTTTCAAAGTATTTAAAATTAAATTATAATTTTCGGCACTAAACGTAATTCCAGCGCAAACGGTTATAGCTTTACCAGTCAATTTTTCAACGAGATAATGCAATTTTTCGTGATCTGTCAACGAAACGTTCTTATCTATTGTATTCTCAAAACTATCTATAAATAAACTCCAATTGCGAATGTTACCATCAAATTCGGGTATTTGAATTGGTGGCAACTTAGGTCGGTCGCGAGTGGGATTGGGTCGGTCAGACGGTTTCTCCAAACTCCTAGCGACGCGTTTGATACGACAATACAAATCGTCAAACGACGACAAGGCCTGATAACTCACTGAGTAATCGGGATTTAAATTTAACTCTAAAACGTTGATGTCATGTACTAAAGACTCGAAATCCGCGCGCAAACTATCCAAGTTTTCTATAGAACACAAGAACGAATCTCTAATAGCCAAATCAAAGGTTTTAAGTGCATTATCACAAATCGATTGTACACGAGAGTAAATCATTTCTCTTTTAGCGTATAAAAGTTTCAGTTGAACTTTACTATCGGTACTACCAACCTTTGGGGGCATGTTTACAATTAAATATCAAACTAAAGTGCGGTAAACAACAAAATATGAAATGACTTAATCTTAGCGGTACCTATAGAACAGCGACGCGGCGCGAGCGATATTCCGTAGGTAGGTAGGTACTTATAACTGCGAGTGCCGGCTTGAACAAACGCGCATAGCAACAGCCAGATCTTACCTACGCGATGGTCGCTGTCTAGGTTCAACTATTATTTCAGGGATTAAGTATTGCGTAATATCTATTCAAATTAAAATACTTTCGTATGAATTTGAATGAAATGCGAGCGAGGTACAACTGTGTACCTACCGTATTAGGTAAATACGATGCGAGCTAGCGGTGAACGGACAACTTAGAGATTGAAACAAATAAAAACAAAAGCCAAATGCGTTAGGTATTACACTGTGCCTATGCACTAGGGTGTCTAGGATACCTAAGATCTAAACCTAAATGCCTAGATGCGGGGTTTTCTACTAAAATAACTAGGTATTTAGGTGCGGTGCGTTTATTCTCAATAGAATAATAACAAATGCGGAACTACGACCAAGGATTGATACGATAAGAGAAATGCGAGCGAGGTATAGCCACGTACCTAACCTATGTATGTATTAGGTAGATACGATACGAGCCAGCGGCGAACGGACAACAAAAAATCTAAACCTAAATGCCTAGATGCGGGGTTTTCTACTAAAATAACTAGGTATTTAGGTGCGGTGCGTTTATTCCCAATAGAATAATAACAAACTACGAACTACGGCTAAGGATCCGGTTCGATCAGGACCAAAAAGAGTGGTAGCGCAATTCTCGCCACGTGAGCTAGTGGACTGTATTTCGCGGAGGGTGAAGTTAACTGTTCCATTGACGCTTTACACAACAAACAAGACAGGTGATCGGGTTGCCGCGGATGTGGTCTAGGCAATGAATGCAACCCGAGAAATTAGGAGAGGATGCACTAACCTTCACGACGCCACGTGCTTTCGTCGCAGCCGGTGCACCGATCTTCTCTTCCTGGCTCAGGAGTTGCCGCCCACATCACTAAATCACTTGAGGGACACACGAGAGGCACAATCCGATCCGTAAAGGTCCATGAAAGCGGTTAAAATCCAACAAACATTATTAATTTCTAAGAGTCGCGCGCGCCGCCGCCATTGTATACTAGTTCAATTGCGAAGTGACGATGCGGCTACTCTGACCATTGACGCGGCGAAAACTATTGCTATCTTTCACTTAGAGGTAGTGCGGGAGGGAGATGGGTACAGGAAGCGTGTGTCCAGCGTCAACAATTTAAATTACTACTATTGAGCGAAAAAAAATACAAATTCTACTATCGGCGCAACCACATTTATAAATTTTAAAAGGGTTTCAACGTAATTTCCTGTAGCAAACATAATTATCATCATATTTTTAACCTCCTCCCAAATTAATTTTACAATAGATACAATCTTACCTTCCAATGTATTTTGCGACATAAAAATGGCTTTCATCTTAAAAATAACCTTTTTGAATTCAAATCTGTAATTTAACTGCTCCTCTTCCTCGAGACTCTTTTTCTTCTCCCCTGTTGGACGACTTCTAGATTTCTCTCTCGCTAACTGATCTTGACTAGACTGAGTTGTTTCAGACTTCTTTAGCTTTTTCTCATTTGTTTTAGACTGAAATACTAATGATAGTTCTGCAGGCGTCTCACTCGTGCCTTCTATTGAGCTTGTATCCAATATTTTTGATTCACGATGCACCGCTGACTTGGAGACTATGGCACTGTATGTCCCTCCCCCCACTCTTTTTGTAGCGGTAGGAGAAATCGGATTTTGTAAAATTGGCGATAAACGGTTTCGCTTTTCGTTATTCATTAAAAACAATTCTAGAGCTTTCCGATATGGTACATGCTCCTTACTCATAATAATTCTTATTTGTTTTTCTTTCGAATACATGGGACAGGTTTTATCAAGCACAAAGTGTGCACCTTTGCAATTTAAACACGTAAACTCTTTAATGTCACAATTATCATGGTGACCACCACATTTAGGGCATAATTTCTTTTTTGTTGGGCAAAACTTAATTATATGTCCAAACTGCCAGCATCCTGAACATTGTGACACTGGGAAGACATAAGATTCCACTTTAAACCGGCAGCCATACGCGTAAATATATGATGGGAGAGCATTTCCCTTAAAACAAAGTCTTACCGTCTCACTGTCGATCCATTTACCTTCTGCATTCAATCGCTTAAGTCGTAAGATAGAAGTAATTTCCGTTTGACTTTCAATTATATTTTGCAATTCTTTCTCATTTAACTCACTGTCTACTCCTTTCACTATACCGTAGGAAAGTGATAATTCATTCACTTTCTGACACCTGCAGCCCATTTCTTTAAATTTTTGACAGTTTAAAAGCTTATTGGCATCATTAAACTCTTTAAACTGGACTAGTGCTTTATTAAAACTTTTATATTTTATTCTGGTAATACCTGTTATACTCTCAGATCTCAAAAGTTTTGCCAAAGCCATTTGTTTGGGTAAACAGTCCATAGAAGTAATACACACTTCATTTAAATTAATTTCTTCACATTGTTCTTTCTGCGTATTATTTCCATCTACCCTCATATTTTCTATTTCTGTTGAAACACTTCGTATAATTCGCTTGGCCCTCCTCCTATTAACAGTAATAAATTCATCATCCTCGTTGCCATCCTCTTCTCTCTCCTTTCTCTTCCCCACACTACCTCTCCCTTCTTCACCAATATTATCAGCTACCACACTATCCTCCAATTGAGTCTCCATACTTTGTTGATACATCCGTTCACAATTGGCCAAAAAATCCGTGTCACTGGAATCATCTGCTTCATTTGCATTTTCATCCATTGTTTATAACTTGCTCAGGTAATTACACAAAATAATAATCACTCGGCAGAAACACAAATACGCGTGCTTACCACGCGCGATTCACCGGGCGAGTCAAGAAAAAAATGGTTACGTAAATGTAGCGACGGGGCTGGTCACATTTATTTGTGATAAGTTGATATAAGGATGATAATTAGCACGGGGACGGTGTAAATAATGTACGCGACCGCACGGCACCAATGCGTTTATTGCACTAATCGTGTAAATCGAACATACATTGTTCATATCATCGTTTTAATATATTTTGCATGCGTACGGTGAACCGTACAGTATATATCCTTGAGATATCTTGCGATGCACCGCGGTAGCCTAATGGACTGCTGAGGTGAGGTCTCGGGTTCGATTCCAGGTTTTACCATGGCACACACCAATGACTTTTCGATGCTTTTCGAATCTATGTGCGTATTCATCGCAGGTTTATAAGTGCCCGGTTAATGGCAATAGCTCGCCACCTATTACATTGGGACCTAAACATAAACTGCCGAAATGTGGGTGCTAGCACCTCTGCCTACCCCTTCGGGGATATAAGGCGTGAGTTTATGTGATATAAGGATTTTTAAGGTCATTTTTTTACACCTTGGGAATAGGTACATTATTGGGGTTTCACGAAGGATCCCTTTTGAAAATATAATATAGCCTGTTTTAGTCAATGCTAATAAATGTAGCATTTTAGTTTTTGATGTCGGTCCAGTAATTTTTCAGTTTATTCAATACATACAAATCTTTCCTCTTCATAATATTAGTATAGAAGTATAGAGTTATCAGTCCTTTTTACTGCTACATTTGCCCTTTTTCTTTCTTTAATTCTTTATTGTACACAAGAAAATAATACATCAACAGGTAATCACAAATACATCTTGGTGTACAAAGGCGAGCTTAACTCAATATTGAGTTTTCTCCCAGCAAACCTTTGGGGATTAAAAGTGCAAAAAAAAATGATAAAAAGAACCAAGTGTACAAGCAGAAAAAATACATATAATACATATAATACATACTAAGAATAAAAATATTATATATGTATACAATACATACAGCAGACATATTACATATATACCGACTTATATATATAATTCAATTACACAAATATACAATAGATAATACATAAATATTACTATAATATTAATTAACATACATTTATCTAGTTTGAGAGAGGAACAGTTCCTTTACTTTGATCTTGAATACGTTCAAAGAAATGCTATCGCGTACCGAGTGAGGCAACGAATTCCACAACCTTACTGCGTGAACTGTAAATGAGCCATCGTAATGGCTGGAGCAGTGAGAAGGGGTTCGAACCCCTGGGGACAAGAAACTCAAAGCGTTCTCGTAAGTAAGCAGGCGAATCAGGATTAAAAAGAATCTACTGTATTCTTTTTTTTTAGAAGAGAGAGATTAGTTAATTTTGTTAAATATGTTTGTAAAATGGGTCAAATCGGCCTTTATACATGTATTAAACTACAATTTCCTTCTAACTTAAGTTTTATTTATTATTATTTTCATTTGAAAGTATCAAAAACATTGTATCCGGGTCCATAATTGTAATTAAAGACTAATTCAATTTTTATTTCGAAATAAGAATAATACTGTGGTTCTTCTATTAATTAAATTATCTAACTGAAAACTAAATAAGTAGGTTAGACGTATAAGTGTCAAACTGGCAGATTGAACCAAAATTTAGCAGAAAGCGCAGGAGCTCCCTCATAAAAGTCTCAAGCTACTCTTAGGACTTTGTACGTTTAAAGTTGTCCAGAAATTGTTTTTTATTCTTGTTTTCTTTCTTCTTAGTTTGGTGTATTTTTTAGACTGAATATAAACAAAACCTTTGCAACCTGTGCCTAACAAAAACAAAATAATGAGTTTGACGCGTCACGCGTGACAGATGGATGTCAGTTCTGTTTATGCTTTTGTGGACCGATTTGTTTGATTTTTGTTTACTTTGTGGGTGAGATTTTTGTAAATATAAAGAGAAATTATTAAATTACACTTACCATGATCAGACTAAAAACGTTATCTATTTTGATGATTAAATCATGACTATAATGCAAAATTGAACTACATAATGATTTCGTTCACTTGTAGTGTTTTGAAACTATGAAACATAGATTGCATCACTGTAATCCTCTTACGAATTGAAATTCAAATTCATTTATTTGCTTGAATGTGGTTACAAAGATGTCAGCTGCTTGGCGTAATAAAATTATAACATGCCGAGTGGTTGTCAAAGCATAACTATTGTTGAGCGAAAATAATTGAGATTTAAATAGCTACAAGCTACTGAAACCATAGCAGTTCTCAAATAAAACTAGAATTACTTTTAATATATAATAATTAAATACTGATCCTGTAGTTATGATGGCCTAGTAAGAAAGGACTTTTAGTGATAAAAATGTAATTTGCACAGTAAATGAAGTATAGAAACCTTACTTTACAAAAAAGAGCATGGTTCGAAAGTAACTAAGTGATAGTTGGCAGTGGTGACCAAGAGATGACAGCGATAATTACTATTATAAAAATAAAATTGTATTGCCATCTTCCAATTAAAATTCTACTAACCATAAAATAAATTTTGATTTTCTCTTAAATGCGGGATTTAAAAATTATTATCTAACTAATGCCTGATTCCTAATTTTACTTAATACGAGTATATATCGCCGTAATTTCTGCCATAATAGATTTTATTTGGTATAAAAACCAACGTCCTTACTAAAAGTGGACATCTCCTTTATGTCACATATGCCGTTATATTTACTTTAATAGAAATCGTGTTTCCATGCAGAAATGTTTTTTTTAATGGTTCATATTAATAATAAATATTCTTCAACATTCTACACAACGCTATCTAGACCCATGGTAAGCATAGTTTAACTAGCTTGTGTTTATCTTTTTATATTATAATACATAGAAACACCCAGACCAATGCGAATAACCATGTTCATGCATACAAACTTTTGCACTGAGCGAGAACGAACCCGCGCCTCTTGCGATGCTAGTCGCGTTCACTACTGCCACGCCACAGAGGCATATGATTAATTGCGATCGATAAAATGCGTTTACTATAAAAGCAAATTGTTAGTTTGGCCCATATACATACGACCCATCGTCTATTATACCGGGTGGAAGACTTTGACCTTACCTGGAGGGAAAATACTCTAAATACTGGCAATAGTTAATTTTACTCTAAGGATACTTTCCCTTATTTTTAATTGAAACAAGACTGCATTCAAAGATTTTCGAAAACTCACTTGCCACACCCGGTAATCGATCCGACTAAAATCCGAAAGAATAACATTCTGTATTTTTATGGCATATCGACAGTGTAAATCATAAGGATCATATCTCTCTAACAAGCGTGGTGAATTTAATGAAAGGAAGTCCTCACAGTGAAAAGACTGGAATAAACAGAAGGAACTCACGCTGTAAAGAGTTCCAAAAACATATGTCTGTTCGTCTGTTGACCGATGCTTGTCGCGGAGAATCAGGCGAGTGCCGTAGCTCACCGCGATGGCGGCTTGGCAGTACAGCAGCACCCAGCAGACGCCGGCGCCCAGGCCGCTGAACACGCCGCGCCGGCGGCCGTGGCGTTCCGCGGGTTGCAGCAGGGAGCTGTATCTGTTAAAGGGGGACATGCATATGGTTTACGGCATGTGCTTACTATAAAATAATATGTCTTTTTTTCAATAGCAAAATCTCACGTAATAGGGGATGAGTCTATTACCGTCTTTTCGGGCAACATTGTTGACTCGAGACATGCATCTGAGCCTGAGACTGGGCTGTATATATCTGTCTGATATTAAACAGCCCTATGCCTTAGTCGCCTTGTACAACAGCGCATGGGAAGAGATGGGGTGGCACAAATTCTACAATTCATATATAAACATATGGATATAAATAGTTCCAACCTGCTTATTTCTATTGGCTCTCCGCCAAAGGCAACCACAGTCTTCACAGATTTCAAAACTTCTTCGGCGTGTTTGCCTGCCTGGCTGTATGCTTCCATTTCTCGAGTGGTCGACCTCGTTTGGTACTAAAACAAGCAAAGATAAGTTTTCTTAATAAATTCTATAATTGCTATGAACATATGGTTATAGTGGACTTAAGTATGACTGTCAGGTACTGTACGAGTGCGAGGCACCTACAGGTGAAGCATTTGTTATTCTTTAGAATTAAAATAAAAGGGACGTGTTTTTAGTTCCGTTGTAACCGACAGACCCTCGACGTCATACAGGGTGAGAAAATGAAAATAAAATAATGTTTTATTTTAAAATAAATATTTAATTTAAAATAACTAAAAATAAATGACGATGGGTATAGTTTTATACTCACATTAGATACTACAACTGTGGCAACCAAAGAAAAGGGCATAACAGTTAGACAAGCCAGGCTCAGTTCCCAGCCCATGGGGATTGCTACACATATACACAATATAGCCGTCCCCAAGAAATTTGACATTGCTACTAGTTTCTCGCCCATGCCTTCTCTTATACTTATTATGTTCCTGAAAAGAAAAATACACTATTGTTTGCGACAGGTTTTGTATATAATATAGTCATCCCAACTCTAAGGACTAGATATTAATCGACTTTAAACCCTTTATGGGGCCAAATATCGGAACTTAATACACATTTCGAACTGCTGTAAACATAGGCTGTAGCTACATGGTGTTCTGCTCTGAGCGGAATATCAGAAACGAGTTCACGATATAAATAATATAGTATGATAAAGATAACCGATGACTAGTGGGTATTTATTTTATTTAAAGACTTTATACCAAAAAGTTTACGTCAGAAGAACGATCACTTGACTTTCCAAAACGCTTATTATCTAATACGAACGAAACAAATATTTTTACGTGGAAAATGTATGCGCAGGTGGAACTTCTTACAGATACCACACCTCTGCGTTTTGTACGTGGATGAAGTAAACAGTTGCATTACGTGAGAGATCGATTTGACATGTTTCAGATCACTAGTGAATGGATTTCATGCATGTGTCTGCTGATTTATAAGAACCTCATTAATTTATTGAAACATCTTTTATAGCATCGGATGCACGGCTTGGTTCAGACGCCGCAAATCAAAGATTTCTTATACTCACTCAGATATCATTGAGGCTAAATTGACTTTCTCGTCTGTATCGAACCAGGCCATGTCCTGACGTAGTATAGCTTTCAGAAATAACAATCGTATTGTAGTTATCTGCAAAACAAAATATGGTAAATAGTTAACAACCAAGTTCTTAACATTCTGAACACCTAGAAACCCCTCCGCGCCCGGCAGAGTACTTCGGTCTGGTGGCACTCCCGGTTGTCACACGAACAGCTGCGGCATTCGTTACGAGTAGTTGCCGGGTCCGGCATTGCATTATGCTGGCCAGGTGGCAGTCGCGTCAGGGAGCCGATCTTAACTGAGTTGAGAAAAGGCTCGAAGGATGACGATTAGTACTTACTCTGATTGACTTATTCATCATCGCAGGTAACTACTCTAGGCGGTTTCTTTTTTAACGCTACTAATTGAAGGCATAGCGGATCCTCTGTGACCACCAGAGAACAACAGTCTCGTGCTTGACGTGCGGCTTACCTGTCTCAAGGCACTCCAGTTGACGAGCGCGGTGCCCAGTGCGATGAACAGCAGACATATGCCAACAACCACCGCAACGCACTTAGCGTTGGCTGCAGCATCTTCTAATAAAGCTGCCATGTTCTCCTCATGTGTAGCATTGAAACTAGGGTGATTAGAAACATATTAAAATACCTAATGTGGCAATTCAGAGTTAAAATATCCCTGCGGGTCAATGTATGCTAGTAGTTGGAAGATTCCTTGAACGGTAATTGTTGTGGTCTGGAATTTTGAGTTCAGGTTAATTTAATGGTTCTGTTTAGGAATGCCTTTCTTGTCAAGTCACAGAGCGACTCGGCCACAATTAGGGATGCATGCCATCAAAGGGCACGAGGATAACCTCTGTGAAATCACCTCAGTGCATGTTGTCATGGGAAGAGCATTCCGTTACAACAGTACCTGCTTGTGTCTGGAGTGGGAAGGTGAGGGAAATGGAGCAGTTTGCTTTCGCCACAACGTTGGCGTGTAGCTGTCCAGGAGTCATGGGTGTAGGTGCTGGACGTCGATGTCGATATTGTTTGGAATGTTGCCCACGTGATCCATCAACCACACCTACGCTACAAAACTATTTGTTTTGAACTTACATAGGCATAAAAATTAGGTACCTATTTAAAATAAATAATAAGCGTGATGCGCACTCAACGTTTCCTTCAACAAGTTTACTTTGACTTACAGCCTTTTGCCGCCACCGAACGCTGATATGATCGGCAAGTAGGCGCTGGCTCGTCCCGCCGGAGGGTGAGTTCGTTCAACAAAAGAAGTGGTAATCTCTCCGAGAAGTGTCAAGCTGATGGTGATGCCGCCCCCGCTGAGGAACGCCAGCAGCACTCCGAGGGACGTGGCCACCCGCTCCGTGAGTGTTGCGTATCGAAACTGTGAAGAGAGACGTCTGCAGGTTATAACTCATAACTCATTTATTCATAAGAATATTACACGTCACATAAATACATATCAGTACATAATCTTACATAATATGATCTATTATAGTTAGGGCTGCTGTCTGAAATACAGATATTAACCTATCTAGTTCAGACACAGATATTGTCTCTAATATTGTTTAAGATTGTAATCATATTTTTCTGTATGTGTAAAATGTAGCTTAGAAAATAAGTTCTTGCTTGAAATAAAATAAAATAAATAAATAAATTGAAATATCAGTACATATTTTGTCGATTATTACACATCTCACTAACAGAATTCCACATAATTCGTTAGTATAGATAATTTCCGATCGACCATAATTTAAACTAAAAAATAAAAATGAAATAAAAATGTCAGGTAAAGAGTCTCCTGCTGAAATTAACTCCCCTGCTGCAGACTGGAGATGTTGGCGGAATAAGGCTACCTTTCTAACTATTTTTTTGCAACACACGATGAAACATGCTACTTATGACCATGTTATTTTAAAATCCAAGCTCTTAAAACCTTAATCGTTACGACAACAATAACGGATCATTACTCAACCATATTGTGCATTGATTACCCTAAATGTAACACAAATTCTTCGCCATACATAATAGTCTGGACATTGAAGCTGCATGTATCGAACTCCGACACCTTGATTATAGTGACCTCACGAGCATGACTGACCCTAATACTTACACCGACGTCCTGATCTCTAAGATAAGAAAAACTATGGAAAACTGTAACAAAACAAAACTAGTATCTTCAAAAAAATACGCCATTAAACCGTGGCTATGATAATGCTCCCCGAAGTCCCACCGGCAATCGAGCCACATATATTCATCTGGGGTTTGATGCCGATGAGAGTGTCTCACAGTGGAACTCCGCACGACATCTCAAACCGAACGACGCCGGTCGCACTTGGGTAGATGACGCCTCTCTAAGTCGTGGATATGTTCATAACATTTTTATAATTTAGGGAATACATTACTTAGATATTAGACTATACTTACGATGTGAAAGTACGATACTTCGGATCCACACTCCTTTATTGTTCTGTAAACCAGTAATGTATTCGTTAATGTACCGTATTCGTCAATAACATCATCGCGTCCGAGGTGTGAGGACCTCGGAGGCGTCCGTCCCGGGCATAGGGTCCTCTTTCCTCCCATTGTTCATCTACTTCGCACAGTATTCTAATGAGCCTATATACAAAAATAGTTATTGCCTATTGCTACGCCCGCATGGATGTTTTAACCCGGCTACGGCGAAGATAAAGGAGGGTCATGATTTTGACAGGCTTTGTATGTATATATGTTTGTAGGTTCATCTGTTCCCTCATAGGTCCTCGACTACTTATAAAAACTGAACAAATAAAGTATCGTTAGAAGCATCTTGGTCGTCCGCTGGTCATAGACTATATGATTTGTCCCTGAATCTAATGTGGCGCCCTCTAGGGGTCATAAAGTACTGTGTTTAAAAATGAATTTGAGATATATATGTCGTGTTTGGTATCAACTGAAAGGGCTTAAATGGTAGATTTCTAATATTTATATCGCTTGCCCCAAAATAATATCAATAAAAAATTAAATTAAAACTGAAACCCGACTACTGATTCACGCATTAAAAAGTATTAAACAAGAAAATGTATCAAGGATAGCTAGATAGTAGTGGTCGTATGTTACTTATCCATAGATTATAATAATAATAATTTATTTGATGGCAACTAGGCCCAATTTGTTAGTAACACTTTTGTTTAACTCTAATGTTAGTAACAACATTATAATTTTTTTTTATACTACTTAGTTGGCAGACAAGCGCACGGCCCACCTGGATAGTAATAAAATTCAACAATTTCGATTAATATTCAACAGTTCATCAATCATTATAATTTAAAGAATCAATCAAAGACTCAATTTCATTTATTTAGTTGAGGCACGCAAAGAGCACATATGAACGTCAAAATTTTAGAATTATGTCAAGAAATAATATAAAATAGTGTAAAAATAAACCATTGGAAAATGATTTTTTCGCTGGTTCGGTAGGTTAGTTCAACTGAGAAGATACCAGCAAGAAATTCAGAAAACTATTTTAGAGCTAGATTATCTTTCTTTTTTAAATTTGCTTTAGTTTATAATTTATTTTGTGCGAGCAAGCAAGAGACTTATGTTGACCACGCATTTACATCATCAAGATACTCATCTACTTTATAGTACTTAACCTTTATTCATTAAAGATTATTTAATTTTAAATTTATTTAGTGGCATGTTAATCAAATCCTGAGGAATTTTTAAATATTTTTATACAGCTACCTACAAACGAATCACCAACATTGTGAAGCCTTTTTTTACGTGCGCAAAATCCCAACGGATACCCCTCTCACTGGAGCAGGTGGAAGAGGTTATGTCGGACTCGAACTGACCAAAACACACGACGCCTGTGGGTCGTTTTTGGTTGCCGAAGGTGAGGTTAACAGGCATATCCCTCGCACCCCGGCCGACCCAGGGCCATCTCTCTTGATCTGGCCTCGGGTTTGGGGACCACAGAATCCCCAACTCGACCCCGGAAATGGCCGCTTCTGCCAGGGTGACAGGCGGCTCTACCCGTCACCCCCAGACCTGCGCCCGAGTTGCCTTCGTACGCAGGCAGCTTGACTTGCGATCCTTCGTCGCTCCCGCTGCCGCTCCCACCCCGCCTCCTCCTTTACGAGCATTACTTGCTCGCAGAAGAAGGCGCCAGCCGCCCACGCATCCACTCAGCGAACCATCGCCGCGAGCAAGGTAGAGAGCGTGAGAACTCTCACTCCCAGGGCCGCCACCAGCTCCCGTCTCCACCACTCTTCTTCACTTTGCACTCTGCACCAGCTGCCACGCCGGACACTCGATGAGCGTGAGCAGCCCCGAGTCCTCGTTCGCATCGCAGTGATGGCAATCGGACGTTGGCTCTTTCTCCATCCAACGCATATACTGCCCGAAGCACCCGTGCTCGGTGATCATCTGCGTCAGACGGTACGACAGGCTGCCATGTGGCCTATCTTGCCAGTCCCCCATGATGGGTCTTACCGCCGCTACTACGGCGCGCCCTGCGCTTGGTCGCCCAAGTCGTAGCTCCCATTCCGCCACCATTTCCCTGTGAAGCCGTGATCTCATGGCCCGAATTTCTTCGGGCTCGGGATCGTGATCGTCGTCATAGCACCGAAAGGGATCTCACTTCCAGGATCCACGGTGGCTAAAGACACGTCGAACGATATCGTGCGGTACCCCCTGATGATCCGGCAGGCCATCTTCTGCTGCGGACCGCGCAGCAGGGGCATATGCCTGTCCTTCAGGGTGTCCGCCCACACGGGACACCCGTACAGGGCCATGGACCGCACGTCACCCGCGTAGTCTCCTGCAAGAGTCCTCCGGGCCCCTCAGGTTGGGCAGTAGCCGCGCCAGAGCCGCACCAATTTGGGGCCCAGACTTCGGAAATACTTCTTAAAGTCCCACCGGCCGTCGAGCACGAGCCCCAGATGCCCAAGATGCCGATGAGAGTGCCTCCCACTGTGAGATTGGAACCAGGTAGTAGTGTGTGCCGAGGTCCATGAAAGAACATGGCCTCGGATTTATGCAAAGCCACCTCAAGGCTCAGCCGCTGGATCCGTTCCCCGACTTGAGCAACCGCGGTCGTGGCCCTTAGGGTTGCTTCGTGGTATGTAGCCCCGCTCGCCGTCACTAGCGTATCATCCGCATAGCATGTGCACCAAGTTCACCGCGAAGTACCCAGTCGTATCCGATATTCCACAGGAGCGGCCCTAGAACCGATCCCTGTGGAACTCCGCACAACATCTCACGCCGACCGACGCCGGTCGCACTTGGATAACAACTTTGTGAAGCCTGAGTTTTGGTACAACTAGTTTATTTTTGTTTCTCGTATTAAAACTATGTACATAATTTAATACGAGAAACAAAACAAACACAAAACAAAACGGATACGTCAGATTTTTTTTCGAAAAGATTTAGGTTCTTTCGTACATATAAGATATTATCGTAAATGTACTGAGAAACAATAGATAATTCTTTCAGCGAGTCACGGGTCTGAGGCTATAGATCGCTCGTATCGCTCGTTTCTACAGAAACAGAGCTACAGTACAAAGATAGTCTCAATATCGGCAGCTGAACCCCACAGCAGCAGACCGTATGAGATAACGCTATGAAATTAGCTAAAATAAACTAATCGTGCAGTTTCCTCTTCAGTCAGTGACATTATCTTTCTAACCGCATAGGCATCAGAGCTAAGTCTTTCTGCCAAGGCTGTGATATGAGAACCTCATTGCAGTTTACTATCTAGAGTTATTCCATACCTTGGAACGACAAGGCATAGAGGCTGAATACATAACTGTGTTCCAGGAAATATATAAGAACGGGAGTGCAAGAATTAGGCTAGAACGGGAGGGGGAAAAGTTCCCCATAAGAAAAGGCGTTAGGCAAGGTGACCCGTTATCACCCAAATTGTTCACAGCGGTGCTGGAGAGTGTTTTCGGAAGACTGAATTGGACTGAGAAGGGGCTGAAACTGAATGGTGAGTACTTGAGTCATCTCCGCTTTGCGGATGACATAGTCATCTTTTCAGAAAACCTATCTGAACTGTCAACTATGCTGCAAGAATTAACAGCAGAGAGAAAAAAGTAGGCCTTTCTATAAATTTGTCAAAAACCAAAATAATCACAAATAAAGAGACTGATGATTGTGTAGTGGTAGAGGGTCAAAGAGTGGAATTAGTAAAAGAATACATCTATTTGGGCCAATCTGTTTGATTCCAAAATCAAACAGAAAATGAAATACAACGTAGAATCGCAATAGCATGGAAGAAATACTGGATCTTTAAGGAAGTCATGAAAAAAAATCCATCCATATAAGTATTAAAAGCAAGCTCTTTCAAATTGCTATATTGCCTTCTTTGACAAATGGTTGTCAAAGTTGTGCTTTTAAAGGAAACCTGAACTACAAATTACTACTAAATGAAATTAAACTTAAAATATAACTAAATTAAATTTAAAAAAAATATATATTACAAATAACAAAATGACTGTGAAATGACACTGAAATTGATGACTTAATTATATAATTATTAATTATAGACGCAAATTGTAATTTTAATGGTAGTAGAATAAATGGCTTTTTATTTTATTTTATTATCTAGAGTCATTCCAAGAAAAACTGTGGTATTAAGTATTTGCACAGATTCATTATTCATTTTAATATTAATACCTATCTGTCTTACATTTGGCATAGCTATCTCTATACATTTTGTTTTCTTCATTGAGCAGCAAGTTGTGACTTATAAACCAATACAATATTTCAGAAAGGGTATTATTCACATCGTCAAGTACTGCTTTATATATTTCAGTCTTAAAAATTAATAATGTTGCATCAGCAAATAATACAATTTCCCAAAGATTTGTAGCAAAGTAAAGAAGATCAAGAATAAAAGGGGTACTAATATCGAGTTCTGAGGTACTCCCATAACTAACGGGGCACCGGAAGAGTCAGTGCCATTAACGTTAACTTTTTGAATTCTGCCATTGAGGTAACACTTAAGTAATCCAGTGAGCCGCTTGAAACACCATAATATTCTGATTTTAGTAACAACGTATCATGATCAACACCGTTTAGTCGCAGAAGGTCCAATTTGCAAAATGTCAAGTGGTAGCAAAATGCCAAAGTCGCAAAATGTCCGAGTCTTATAATGTCCAAGTCTCAAAATAACAAAAGCATTTAAATGAAAACTATATTCAATAAGCACTCACAGTGCTCTTTTAAAGGTTATGTGAGTTGTGTCGACGGAGCCCCGCTTCCCGGGGTCCTATTTCTTCTTGCTTTAACACAAGAAACCAAACACGAAGGGTTTCACAGAGACCTCCACAATACCCTTCTAACCTATATCTATCCGTGTCGGGGCACAAAAAAATCTTCTAAAAAATTAGACATTTTGGGAATTGGACATTTTAGGAACTGGACAATCAGGGAATTGGACATTTTACGAATTGGACTTTTTGAAACCGCTTGACATTTTGACAATTGGAGATTCTGAACCTGAACCATCAACACAATCAAAAGCTTTTGATAGAAATGCAGGCTTTTGATAGTTATATATTTGACAGTTATATATTTTTGACAAGTGCAACTCCTGCATCTGTCGTACTTCTACCTTTAGTGAAACCAAACGGTTTATCATGAAGTAACTTATTTTCTGTAAAATATGAAAGCAGTTGATTATATAATTATTTGTTTCAAAATTATCATTATGTAATTTTAAATACATTTTGCAGTATATTTATTATTCAGTCCCCACAACTCCAACAGATCATCATACAACAACTACTAATATAGTGGCAGTCTTACCTGCTCACTATCATAGACAGGAAACTGTTGGGCGCTGCCCCGCACTCTGCGCACCAGGGAGGCGCGCCTTCCGCACAGTCGTAGAATGTATTGTTTAGTTACCCCTCGTTCATACCTCGAAACAAGTTGTAAACTTGTTTATAAAAAACTTGTTGAAGACTTGTAGAAGACACATAGGATGTAAAGCCAATTTCGTTCACATAGAATGTATAGCCAACAAGTTGTAAATAAGTATAAAACACATTTGCGTTCACACTGTAGGCTGTGACATATTGCAACTTGTCAAATACATATTATATACTTAGGTGAAAACGAAGGGTTAGAGTAAATGATATACGAATGGTCGTATGCCCCTTACTCAACAAAACAATATGCTATCCTTGATATTTTCTTGTTTAATACTTTTTAAAGAATGATTTTTAGTAGTCAGTTTGGAGGCTATGCCAATAAAAGATGGCGTGCACTTATTACGTTTATTGTCGATCACACAACGGTCTCTCTATATGTAGGACTTACAATTGATTACTTAGAACACTTGATATTGACTGAGAACATCTATAAGTGAGCGAGTTCATATGCGGCTGACTGTGGCAAGCCTTACGTACGAACTGGCTCACAAAGCGCGGGCAGTACGCCGCGGGCCGGGAAGGAATTTGCTGACGTTGCGTCTGTGACGCGACGCCGCTACAGTCAGGTTTTATGTAGTTTTAAACTTAACTTTTTACTCGGTTACAAGAGTCAAGTTCGGAGTAGGTACATTGTGTGATGTGTTTGGGGTCAAGATGAATGACGGCACGTATAATAGCAGCAGCACCTACTGTCGAGCTGTGTTAGTTAGACACATTCGACCTTGATACAAACTTGTTGGTATTTTTTTTTAAATATTTCCTGCTTCTTTCTTACTTAATTAATTCATCTGCACAATTAACATTAGCTGTTTCATGATTAAAATAATAATTAAGTAGGTACATAAAAAAGATAGTCTGTTGGTATTTTACTAGGAAGTCTTCGGCCGGGTTGCGAGGTATATGCCGCTAACAACAACCTGCGACCCTCAGACGGCGTGCGATTTAGTCGGTAGAAGTCCAAATAACTTCCCCCACCGTCTCTGACGGGGTGGGGGGGAGGGGGGTTGTTCCACCACAGACCAAACGCCTGGGCTGATTTTTATGATTCATAAGTTGGGTGTCGTTGAATAGGTATTTAAAAAACATTTTCAGTTTTCTTTCAAAATTTTTCTATTCTATTTTCTACTGACCGTTTATGATCTATATCGGTTTGAAGGTGCGTAGCAAACATTCTCACATATTCGAGTATTGTAGATATTTAGTCAATACAAAAGACAAAAAAAGGAAAACAGATAAAGAAATAAATATTGGTATCGCCATTCAACGTGGCAGTGGAGCCTCCCGGTTGACATCGATGGGGATGGGGAGGAATCCTTTGACGCCTGAACCTGCAGGTTTATATAGGTGTATTCTGTTTTGTTATTTGACTTTAAATAAATCCCATGTACATTATGCAAATAAAAATATAATTATAAATGTTCAAAAATCCATAAATTAAATATTTGATGTATCAAAAAATATATAAAAACCCCGCAGCTCCGCCTGAGTGGAATTTTGATCCTGTAAACTTGCTTTTTCGTGCCGAAATTCCCTCAGATACCAACCCCTTCAGCCTATGGGGGTGAATATGTCGCACTCAGACCCACTAAAACCGCACGCCGTATCGTATCTAAGGATAGGATTTCGGAGTATAAAATTGCCGAAAGCTTTTATCTCACGCTGCCGGCTGGCCCTGGGCCATCTATGGCTTTAAGGTGGCCCCCCCAGGTGTGGGAAACCGGTGTCCCCATCTAACCCCGGAAAGGGGGAAGACGATCGCCACCCCATTGCACAGGCTGGGCTGAAGTGGCGACAGGCGGCCGCACCTGTTACCCCCACACTTGTGCTCGGCAACCAGCTCGCCCCTTGCCTGATATCCACTGTGCCCTCTAGTAGTCAGGGGGACATGTGAGAAGCCTTCGAGCAGCCCCGCCCTCGTCACAGCCAGTATTTTCCATTGGCGGCAGCGTCTTCCCTGGGAGTTCTCCGTAGTCGAGGGTGACCAGAGTGTGGTCTTATGGAGGTAGGACACGATGGTATTTCCGTTGAACTGAGCAGTCCAACTGGGGAAATGCCTCTGCCCTACAGAATATCGCGGCCACAATAACCTCGTGTTGTGTTCTAGGCGATGAGTAGGGTAGCCAGAGCTCTGTGGAGAGTTTATGTGCTGTTAGTGGGAAAATTAAAAGCTTGTCCTGCTTCGTCTTCTACAGTGACGGCACAGAAACTCTGTGCTTACAGGATCGACAGCGCGAGTATGACTTCTCTGGTGTTGCACAAGTCCATATGCCACAGTAACCACTTTCTACCAAGTTGACCGTGTGCTTGTCCGCCACCTTAGTGATATAAAAAAGAAGGGTGCACCACATGGAGGTTCCGGACCGCGCACCCCGATCCCGTTCCCGCTGAACCTTCTGTTCAGACCCTTCCCGGTTTCGGTCGTGACATACTTCGAACTCCCGTTGCCCCCAGGCCGGTATTATAATCGTTTTCAAATAACGTACGGGAATGTATCAGATTTATTGACGACTTTGAGTTAAGCTCGCCTTTGTACATTACATCTCATCTTTTTATATTAATGTATTATATGTGTGTACAATAAAGTATAAATAAATATAAATAAATTTATAATTTCGTAATATTTTTCGAATGGTACGTCCGATTTCTATAATTTAAAAAGTAATCAACAGGCGCTGAAACATTCTTGAATCCAAAATAATTTATTTGGATAAGAAGTAATAAAAAGAATAGATAACATGGTCTGATTTTGATCGGTATTTCTATCAGCCACATATTTTTAAATACATTCTGTTGTTCTATCACTATTCGTTTCCGCAGCGCACGCGACATGGGGACTTTCTAAGGTCATTTTTTACACCTTGGGTTACATTATTGGAGATTCAGAAAGGATCGTTAATTTTTTTGTAAATGTAATTTGGCCTATGTAGCTTTTGAGTTTATTCAGTACACACAAAAGTACAAAAATCCCTTTAGCCTTACATTAGCAGAACTCAAATTCCAGTGCAATTGTGATTAGTACCTACTGACGCTGATAGGACGTACGACGACCAAACTACGTACATACTAAAAGAAAACATAACATAAACTCACTATATCCCCGAAGGGGTAGGCAGAGGTGTTAGCACCCACATTTCGCCAGTTTATGTTTAGGTCCCAATTTAATAGATGACGAACCTATTGCTATTAGCCGGGCACTTATAAACCTGCGATAAATACACACATAACTTCGAAAAACATCGAAACGTCATTGATGTGAGCCATGGTAGAACCCGAGATCTCGTCTCACAAGTCCATTACCCATACCTCTAGGCTACCGCAAAGAAAATTGCAAAGAAAAAAACAAGCACTTAGAGGTCCAGTGGTCTAGAATTCTATAATAGATTATGAAATGAATACTATTGAAGAAAATAATAGTATATTATGGTACGAGTGTGTAACTTTGGTGATTACCGCTGAGGCGCTATTGGCCTGACGCCTCGGGTCTTAGAGAGCCGAAGACGCTCCTCTCGTTAGTGAGTATATGGAAAAGAAGTGAAATTAGGTGAAACAAAAAGTAATTGAAAGAAATTTATGTAACAGAAGATTACTCAAACGAAGTTTTCGTAGAAATCGTTAAAACCCAAACTCATTGAAGAAAGAAAAAATGGAAATTTACTCTAAGGAAAATACGACCAACTTATTGTCAAAGATAACTAAAATGTTCAAGATGCAAGGAAAAGGGAACCTTCTACGTCCCTGCAAGTTCACTCACAGCCAACAAAACAACAAGCATGGCCACTTTAAAGAATAGCAGAATCATTGCATCCGACACTATGAGAACTAGATCTAACTCTCTCTCAAACAACTCAAACAGAAAGGAACAATAGCAATGAAGCACCGTCGACTAGAACCAACATTACAAAAAGGAAAAATACAAAACCACAGAAACGAGAAAACGTCCTCCAAACCGACTCGTGGGGGAAAATGGCCACCACCCTCCAATCATAAATAATATATATGTTTCATATTAATGATAAGTAGTTGTGTTTACACACTTCAAGAACTACTATGATGTCAGACAGCCTGTTAGGTATTGCGCCAAAGATATATTTAAAATAAAGTTAAAAAAGTTATTAAGCAGAAATGTTGTTGTTTATGTTACTATGATTTAAGTGAATTTCTAGAGGATACAACTCTGAATCAATTGACTTTTTGATTATAATAATATCTAAAATTTGACATTGGATTAATTTAAACTCTTTTTGACATGATAATATGGACCTAGTTATGTTGACAATTATTAATTTTAAGATTTGACATTTATAATCACATTGATAATTGAATTCTTTTTATTTTGTTTCATTGCCTGCTTGATTCTTCTAACTATTATATTGATATCTACTGTGTCACAAATTAATTACTGACTTAGGTATTTAAACTATCCTGGTCACTCACATCAGTATCAAAATAAACGGGATATTTACCATGTTTCATTGTTTTGAGTTGCCTGTATTTCGGCGCTGTTGCAAGCGCCGTGATCACGGAGGAACTGGAGTAGTGGCGATGAACAGAGAAAAAGTTTTTTCTAGGAGTAATTATATCGATCTACCTTCTTTCGAGTTATTTTACCACGCGTATCTGCACTACCGCTATCGGAAACTCAAAACAATGAAACATCGTAAATATCCCATTTATTTTGATACTAATTATGGACTGTTTAAATATTTACATACCACACAAAAGTCATAGAATGTACAAGGAAACATTATTTGTTATATTATGTTGTACCTACAGTCTGTGAATAAATAAATGAATATGAATATAAATGAAAATAAAAATATTACAAGTATGCACCTACAATGTGGGGTCTTTAGCAACAGCTGAAGAACATATTGGACTGAGCCATGCTTTGGAAAACGTAAATTACGACATAATAGGACTGGCAGAAGTAAGAAGAATCGGGTGTCAAATGAAGAAATTCACCTATATACCAAAATATGTAGTCTCAGTGTTCACTTTTCCCCAGAATGTATTGTTTTGTTAATCTAAGCGGCATACGACCACGGCTATCCTTGATATTTTCTTGTTAAAAACTTTTTCATTAGTCGGGTTTTAGTTTTAAAATTATTTTTTATTTATATCATTTTGGGTAAGCAATAGGTATAATTCATACATATTTGAAATGTGCTAATTAAAATCTTTCAGGTGATACCAAAGACGACATATTTATCTCAAACTTATTTTCTTACGCAGTACTCCTCTAGAGGGCGCCACATTAGATTCAGTGACACATTATATAGCCTTTCACCAGCGGACAAATAAGATGCTTCTAACGATACCTCATTTGTCCAGTTCTAATAAGGCGTTGAGAAGCTATGAGGGAACAGATTAACCTATAAACATACACACATTCATACATAGCCGGTCAAACTCATTACCCTCCTTTTGCTTCGCCGTAGTCGGATAAAAATCAGTGAATTGAGCAGGCTGGATTTCGCTTAGATAAAACTTAAGCTATGACTAACAACTATTAAAAATAAATAAATGTAAATGGAAAATAGTTTATGTAAACGAATACGTTTACCTTGGCAAACAAGTCTCATTCAACATCAACAGGAACGAAGAAGTGAATCGAAATAAACTAATAACAACACAAAGAGAAGCATTCCTAAAAAAAAATATTCAGAAAATTAGAAATGAAAATATCACATACATATCTGTAGAGTAAAAGACAAACGACAACTTGGAAGGGCCCTATAGGAAAAAGACACGTCGGAAAACCTAAGAAACGACGGGCTGACAATATAGTGAAGATGGCAGGCAATGGACGGATGGAGATAGGCCAAGATAGAGACTGACGAAAAACAATGGAGGAGGCTTTTAACCGAAAGGAATCCGAATTAAAATCATCATAAGCAACACTTATATACTTATAATGAATGAAATTAAGTGTATTTTTTCAAAAAATAAAGCTTTTTTATCGTTATTAATATCGTTAAATCTTATATCGGGCGGTAAACAGCATAAATCATCTCCTCATAACTAGTACTTGCACACAATTCAATTAATAATAAACTATAATTCCAACAGTGAAAACGAGTTGAGAATTATTTTCGCATTAGCAGGAAAAATTAATTACTTTTACTATGCACGCACATCTAGCACCGACCACAGACTGCGGCGGTACGAAGGTATTCCCGTCCCAATTGAGCAGTCCAACTGGGGAAGTACCTCCACCCTACAGAATACCACGGCTATAATAAGCTCTTGTCATGTTCCCGGCGGTGAGTAGGGTAGGCAGAGCTCACTGGAGGGTTTTTGTGCTATCAGTGGGAAGACTGAAGGTTTGTTCTGGTCCTGATTGTTTCTTCTGCACTGACGGAACAGAAACTCTCAGTACTTATAGGGTCGGTAGCACGGGTGTAACTCCCCTGGTGTTGCACATTTTCATAGCTCGCGGTAACCACTTTCCATCAGGTGGGCCGTGTGCTTGACTGTCACCTAACTTGTATGAAAAAAGAAAAAACTAAAAGAATGAGGTTTCTTTTTTTCGCAGCATAGAAAATAGGGAATTTAAAGTTTTTATAGAGAAAACATCAGTTATATTCGAGTGAAAGTTTTGATTAACAAGCTGGTTTAATAAACAAATGAGTTGAAATTATCTATATTTAAATACTAAGTTGCATGAAATGAGGTATTAATTGATTTATATTCATTTTGAACACGACTTTTTTGTGTCGAAACTTTTTTAAGAAAGCGACTCTACAAATAAAATTAAAAAGCTATAGGTCTAATACGCACTCGTGAGGTTATAGCAACAAAAAGTCACAGTTTGAGTCTATACTATGTGCCATTACGTGTCTAATTCCAGAGAAATTAGAGTCACTTTATGAGCAAGTGTGTTGACAAATATATTCTAATCATATTCTATAATGGATTACACTGAGACTGTTCGATTGTTTTGTTCCATTATGAGAATATATTTTGTTTTCTTCAATAGTATTAATTTCATTTCATATGCACATATTATAAAATTCTGTACCACCGGACATCTAAGTACTTCTGCTTTGCAAAATTCATGTCCGAGACATTACGGCCGTATTCTCCGGCGATAGTCAGGCTACGTGGGTAATAAATGCCTGGCCATGCCGCCTTCCAAAAGATCCTAAAAGTGTTGGCTTGACGTTATAGAGGGTCGTTAGGCAATGGCTTTGTGCGCCACCTGAGTGCATCGCATCGCTCACACACAAACTAGAATACAACTTACTTCACTTTTTTCTTCTTAGTTTCAATCATATTGACACTTTGTGTAAAACCTTCTACTATTAAATACAAGAAGTGACAGAGCTGAGACGCCGTACCGGTCGGTGTCACATATCCACGAGCTCTTACGAGAGACTGCGAGGCAGACGAGCCTGCAACTGGCGGCATCCATCGCTCGGCGAGGGCGCGCGCTTCTGTACAACATGCAAAGACAGAATGTATTTTTTAGAGACGGGTGAGTTCAGTCAGCTAAAGAAGAATACGGTGTTTCTTGAAAAACTTTTAAATGGAAACTTTATTTCCTGTCAGGTAGTAGGTATTTCATAGTTTTCGAAAACGTCTTGATAATGCTATATTACTTATAAACAATTTTCCGATAATTCTCAGTGATCTGTATTCTTGAATTTATTTTGTTTATGCTTAATTTATATATCGCGATATCTTTCTAACTGTTTATTGTAACGATATAGTTTGAATGACAATTATTATCTACATTAGATGCACATCGTATCTAACGTATTTCATTGGATAAGGAATTACAGATGTAGATATTGTTAAAAATAGCTTCGAAAATGATTCATTTTTTTTTTTAATTTCTAAAACATAAAAATGGTTATTGTTCTTCGTGTTGTGTTCCCAGCGGTGAGTAGGGTAGCCAGAGCTCACTGGAGAATTTGTGCTGTCAGTGGGATGACTAATGGCTTGTCTTGCTTTGTTCTCTACACTGACGGCACAGAAACTCGGTGCTTACAAGGTCGGTAGTGCGAGTGTGACTCCTCTGGAGTTACACACGTCCATAGGCCACGGTAACCACTTTCCATCAGGTGGGCCATGCGCTTGTCTGCCACCCAAGTGGTATAAAAAAAATTGTGGGTTATCCTTAAGAGACAGATGTAATATGCTATCGCAATCTTTATTGTAGACCTTTTAAGCCACACATTATTTTGTTCTATCATTAATAGTTTTCACAGCGTACGCGATTTGTAAGGAATGTCATTTTTTTACACCTTGTTTGGATTACATTATATTGGATTTTAGAAAGGATTATTTTTTTGAAAATGCAATGTAGCGTAGTCGGTGATAATATAGCTTTCTAACAGTACAAGATGTTTTGAAATCGGTCAAGTACTCTTTGAGTCTATTCAACACGTACAATAATACATATTTTTCCTCTTTATAATATTAGTATAGATACACTCGTAATACTTTCAAGGTCCTTATAGACTGGGCCGTAGGTCTACCATGAGTTTTTGAATGAGATTCGTAAACGGACACGTGTGTGGTTGCGTTTACGGTAGTTGTGCTGTCGTGAGCTTTGTACAACGAAGTGGCTCTCGTGTAAACGGAACTAGCTGATGTCTGCGTATATTTTCCTAGAATACCAGCAGTGAGACAATTTGGTGTTTGTTTGAATGTTGAGTGACGGAGTATAGTTATCGTAAAATGGCGGCTTTCTTATAATCGGCTGTCGGGCGTATGGTTCGGTACCTGTTTACATTATTATATCCATGTTTTGTTGAAAGTAATTAGGTATTGATGAATAGTCATGATACGTGGGGCGCACTATAAGTTTCCGGAATGAATATGAAAAAATACTATTAAAGGTACAAAATTAATTTATTGTTTTTCAAAATAATCTCCCGTCTATGCACTTTTTCATTCGATCAAACCAGTTTTGAAAACTTTTGTGCCACTCCTCTGTGGTGATCTCTGAAACGTGTTTTTCATAATTATACTAAGTATCGGGTTTTTCATACTCCTCGACAGCCTCTTCTGGTGATGAAAATCGTTGGCCGCGTAATTGGTTCTTAATTTTTGGGAACAGATAAAAGTCACAAGGTGCCAGGTCGGGACTGTATGCAGGATGACTCATGAGTTCTACATTTTTCGCCTTCAAAAAGTCGTTTGTCTGTCTGGCCGTGTGAGAACTAGCATTGTCGTGGTGCAGGATGATACGGCGTTTACGGTTATTTTTACGGAGTTCGTCAATAACTTCCGGCAACAAATGGTCGTGTACCAGTCACTATTCACAGTACGACGATTTTCTAAAGCAACAGTAGCCACGTGTCCAGTTTTATTAAAAAAAGAAGCAATCATCCACTTAGATGCACTTTTCACGCGCGCCACTTTGGTTGGTTTCGGCTCATCTTGAAAGACCCATACGCTCGATTGCTGCTTTGTTTTGGGATCGTAGCAATAAATCCATGTTTCGTCACCTGTTACTATGTCCTGCACCAAATTTGACGCACCTTCGTTGAATCTGGTAAGCATGGCACTGCACCAAGTGACGCGGTCCGTTTTTTGATCCTCGGTCAAGTTATGTGGGATCCACCGCGAGCACAGCTTTCTCACACCCAAATGTTTGTGTAGGATTGATTGTATTTGACTCATGCCTATTTCTAAGGATGCGCGAATTTCATGGTAGGTCACATGCCTGTCTGTTTCAATCATACGGCGCACAGCATCGATGTTTTTGTTGGTCACAGCGGTGGACGGCCGACCATCGCGAGATTCGTCACTGAGATTGATACGACCACGCTTGAATTCTGCAAACCAGCTATAAACAGTCGTCTTGCATGGAGCTTCATCGCCAAAAGCTGTTTCAAGCCGAGCGATGCTTTGTTGAGCCGTCAAATTACACTTCAAATCGTAGAAAATCATACTACGAAAATTTTCCCGAGTTAAATCCATGTTGATGCAGACACACAATTTTTTAAATGGCGCCACAAGGTAAAAACAAAAGACAGTCAGATGAAACAAACTGTATTCTACAGCCAAAGAGTTCTATTTTCAAATGTTGTAATAAATTTTTAAATATTGTTTATGTAAGTGGCCAGTTCCGGAAACTTTTAGTGTAACCTATGTATAACGCTGGAAACCGATATAAAGGGAGTAAATACTGTGATTATACTTACAGATGTTTACTTTGCATGGAGCTCCGCCATATCCTTTAGTCACCTTCTAACACACGGGAAGAGATGGGATAGCCCTACATATTCTACACCAGCGAGAAACAACACGTCAAATACAATGTTCTAACCCCCAAGAGGAGACTGCGCCAGAACCTCACCCATTACTCAGCAGATATATACGCATATTGGTTCCTAACGCAAATAAAGTTTGCCATTAGGAACATTATATGAAATATGGAATGTGAAGAGACAATGTTATTAAAATGAAAATTATTAGTTAAGATTAATCGATAGCAGAGGTTGTTCATCACTATTGGCATCGATGTTGTTATCAATTTGTGTTCATATGACTTTTCCTTTTATAATTGGTCCAATTGTAAAGAATGGAATTTATTTTATTATTAATATCTTTTAAAATGAAAAAAGTGGGATTGCTTGTTAATATTAGATTTCATACAACGAGGTTTGAGAACACTTCTTCACTTTGAATTTGGGTGTGTACCCACACTTTGGCTGAATATGAGCCCAAGGTCATCGGAGTCCAGGCTCTGGTACAGTTCTTTCCATTCGAGGACAAGAAGATGGCAGTCACTAACACAAAAGCCATAACAATCTAAAGGGAGGAGCAGAATAGTAGACCACGGGCTCCAAATAGCGAGATTGTCACTCAGATGAAGAAATTATTTAAGTTAGGAGTAGATATTCTTTTACATATCCATTGCTCGATCTCAGTCACTCCTCGCTTAAATAAGATTGACTTATCACAGGTTTATTTAGTACATATGGCATACATTTTCTAGATTGTTTTCTAGATTGTTATCTATGTTGTAGTGAAACCTCATGTCCAAAATAAAATAAAATATCACTCCAACATTAAATCACGAAATAAATAATTAATTCAATCATCCTCCTGTCGTTAATCCCGAAGCTTCCTCGGAGAGATGGCTGAAGATGTCAAAAATACGGAGACGTAAGCACGTGATCATTACCATTCTCGTGTACGTACGACTCACGTTCAACACTCATGGTAGACCTACAGGACCGGTTTAGTTACCAATAAATACTGTCGTGATTATTACTCATGAATATCTAAACAAAAATGCCATGTGATTAACATAAACTTATATTTAGAAAATCATTTTCCTTAAAGAAATAACTTGCGGATAAATGTTTGTACACTGTGAAAAAGTTTACGACATAAAGAAAATAAATGGGGAGTAAGTAATCCAAATAAACTAATTTAAAATTGACACTGTTAGTAGTAATATAATTATTGTAGTGACTCATTTAATCACTTACATTCTATAATTTAATGCAATTCGATTCATAAGATTATTATTTTTTATATAGGACCCGTCAATTAGACTTCGCCTTGCCTGATGGTAAGCTGAAGACAAAGTCACAGAAAAGAGGGTCACCATTACTTACACATACCGTGTGACAATGGTGACACTCAGCTCGACGGCCTCATCATATGCTTTTTCACGCCCCGCTTAAAGGACCTGGGACTGTAGGAAGAAGGAAACACGTGAGCTGGTAATGAATTCCAGGCCTTAATGGTGCGACAGAGGAAGGAGTCTCCGATCTTGTTGGTTCTTGATCGGATGTTCTGCACCGTGTGCGGGTGACATCTAAGACCTGCACGTGTTGTCCTGTGTAGGAAAGGGGAGGGTGGGACTAATTGGAAGAGCTCATCAGAACACTCCCCATGGTACAGACGGTAAAATACAGCCATGGACGCAACATCTCTACGCATCTGTAAAGGTTCTAGGGTGTTCGTGACCTCGGGATTCCCAATATGTGCATGTGATTGTAAGAACTGATGATTATAATTACTAATAAAATGTGCGCGCTGCTATCTGCAGCTAAACATGGTGTGCTTTAACAATTTTCAATTCAATTTCATCTTTATTTGCGAACACAGGTACAAATTGTTGGTACATTGGTTTAAAAGTTTGATCATTCCGCATTCCACCTAAAAGGCATGCAAATTTACAATATAAGCTTAAAAATAAAATACATTTTATAGGAGTAGCTACTGATTAATAACGCAATTAATTTCAAATTAAATAATGTTAAATGGTTTAGTTATGTCAAAATTTTAAATTAAATAGTATATAAGTTTAATTAGTTGTAATACAATATAGTCACTTTCATTACAATTTGTCATTCAAATATTTGTCAATAGTGTAGTACGCTTTCGTTATAAGTAAGTGTAATACATTTTTTTTTAAAGTAGTTGTATTTTCCACTTTAAAAAATTTTTCGTGGTAATTTATTGTACAAGCGAGGAGCCATGGAGAAAATACTTTTATCAAACAGCGCTGACCAATGCTGAGGCATACAAATTTTACGGCAGTTACGAGCACTGTTGTATGCAGTGTAACGGCTCAAATTATCTTTTACAAAATTTACAACTTCATATATATACAGACAAGGTAGGGTTAGTATCTTCAACTGTATAAAGTGAGGTTTGCATGTGTCTGTCTGTTGTAATTTGCACACGGCCCTCAAACATCTTTTCTGTGCTTTAAATGCATCTTCCTTGTCAGTAGAGTTGCCCTAGAACATGACCCCATATCGTAATATTGATGTCACGTGGGCGTGGTATGCTGTAATTACTGCATCTCAGTTTACTATTTTTCATATCATATAGAGCACAAACGAGAAACTATTTAGTTTTTTACATATCATGTTAATGTGCGTTTTCCAGTTTAAATTCGAGTCAATATGTAGTCCTAAAAAATTTGTATTACCTTTGTCAATATTAGTTTTATTTAAATGTCTTATATCCATGTCGCTTAAGTGATGTGAATTATTCCCGAATGTCATAATGTTTGTTTTGTCAAGATTAATTAAAAGATTATTTGATGTCAACCATTTGATAATTTTGTCCATGTTACAGTTAATATTAAATTCTACATTGTTCATTATCTCTTGTCCCGAGTAAACTACGGTACTATCGTCCGCAAAAAGGATCATGGGATATCCTATTGACCGTGGGAAATCATTTATATATAATATAAACAGTAAAGGACCTAGTACGTATGTATGTATGATGCACGTTACCATGTTTAAAGGCAAATAAATTATTCTTATTGGAAGCGCAATTCTCGCCACGTGAGCTAGTGGACTGTATTTCGCGGGGGGTGAAGTTAACTGTTCCATTGACGCTTTACACAACAAACAAGACAGGTGATCGGGTTGCCGCGGATGTGGTTTAGGCAATGAATGCAACCCGAGAAATTAGGAGAGGATGCACTAACCTTCACGGGGCCACGTGCCGTCGCAGCCGGTGCACCGATCTTCTCTTCCTGGCTCAGGAGTTGCCACCCACATCACTAAATCACTTGAGGGACACACGAGAGGCACAATCCTATCGGTAAAGGTCTATGAAAGCGGTTAAAATCCAACAAACATTATTAATTTCTGAGAGACGCGAGCGCCGCCGGCCATTGTTTATTAGTTCAAAGTGCGAAGTGAATATGCGTCTATTTTGACAATTGAGCGGCGCGGAAACTATTGCTATCTCACTTTAAAAGGTAGCGCGGGAGGGAGATGGGTACAGGAAGCGTGTGTTTCAGTGTCATCAATTTAAATTACTACTATTGAGCGAAAAAAAATACAAATTCTACTATCGGCGCAACCATTCCCCCCGGCTTGAAGGGTTACCATCAAAACGAAAAATGCGGAACAAATCTAAAGTCTAATCTAAATCTAGGTTTGGGAAATAACAACTAAAATATAAACCTAGATTTGAACTCGTGCCTACTGCTGGCTAGGCAGAGGGCAGAGGCGAACAACCGGGCGCAGATACGATCCGGTTGCGGTTTTAACCCGTACAACACGAGTTATCCCGCGGGAATCGGGAAAAACTTCCTCTACTACCCCTAGAGGCCAATGTAAAGGAGGCGCATTCTCAGTCATAAGGACTACCACCGTACCTACAGTAATTGGGTTGGATGGAGTATTCCATTTTTGACGCGACTGCAGCGTGTGCAAATAATCGGTTCTCCAACGATTCCAAAACGATTGGACTAATTTATCTAAAAGAGCGTGACGAGTTATAAGGTGCATTCCATCGTCATCAACATCTATTGCGGGCAAATATTTTTGCGTACTTAAATCACCGGTCAACTCTATATGACCGTGCGTAGATAAAATTCTCAAAAATCGGCCTACATAAACAACACAACGCAACAGTCTCGACCAAGACGAGACGCGATTAGCCAACAACAAATAAGGGACTCTTCACGCGGGACCGATACAACAAGCGAGTGCTTCTTCTCCTCGGGTGGTTCGGAAACCGTAGTGGGATTGTATTGACTAACTGGCCACTTATCTAACGCGGCATGAATCCAGGACGGTCCACTAAACCATAACGGGTGATCTAAAATTTGCGAAGGAAGCAATCCACGAGAGAGACAATCGGCTGGGTTGTCGGTGCCAGCAACGTGAAAGAGATTTTGTGGCGCTAATTCAGATTGAATTTTTGCCACTCTATTAGCGACGAATGTGTCCCAACGATGGGGCGAAGAGTGGGCCCAACACAAAGCGACTGTTGAGTCCGAAAAAGCTAAAATTCTACTAATATTAATGCGAAAATTTACAATTATGTCAAATAAATTACCTTAAAGATTTTGACCACAATACAAAATGTCATTAAGCGACACGGAAGTGCTAGTCTTAGCACTGCCATCCAAAACTACGCGGAGTTTAGTAGTAAGCTTATCTTCTCTAATAACTCCGTGGTGCGGGATAATGTACGAAGGCTGGGTCCCGCCAGTGTCCGCAGGCGCAGGTGAGATGCAACCTTTATCTAAATACTCGTTAACAACCTCATCACAGGCCCGCTTCAACTTTGGAGACGCCTGCATCTTTCGTTCTAAACAAAGAAAGCGTTTTTCAGCGGATACACGGGAGTCACCGAGCGAAAAAATATCTCCCTTGAAAGGGAGCGCGACAACACAACGACCCTGCTCATCACGAGTAGTCGTGCGACAACAAACCTCCTCAGCCATCTTGTCATCAGGGCTTAGGATAGGTGGGACATTGACCTCTTCAATTTCCCAAAACTTGCGGATGGTAGACTCCAGTGGCGGCTCGACGGTGCAACAGAACGAAGCAGTCGAGTGACTAAAACTATCTATAGAAGCGGGTGCGGAACCAATTATAACAAAACCTAGAACTGTTTCCAGTGCGTGCGGAGCGGGGTACGTCGGTCCCCCTTGAACCTTACGTGATAACTGGAGGTGCGGGAGAATCGAAGCGCCGATCAATATATCGACGACTCCAGGAACAGCGTAAGTCTCATCTGCTAAAGGCAAGTCTTTAAATTTCGTTAATAAAGACGTGTCAACCGGGACGGTAGGCAACTGTTCAGTTATTTTATCTATAACGAGCGAATCCATGTCAAACCAAATATTATTATTAAAACGAGATCCAAACCTTGTTTTAACGGTGCCATGAACAGCTGACTGTAAACCTCCAAAACCCTTCACCACTGAGCGGGTTGAACGCTTATTAACATTGAAACCAAGACGTTGACAACAATCTTGAGTAATAAAATTACTTTGCGAAGCGCCATCTAATAGCGCTCGAACAATGTGCGGTTTACCTAATGTATCGACAACAATAACGCGAGCAGTCGCGAGGACAACAGTAGTGAGCGCAGTACTAGCGGACAACGAACACAAGGTGACGTCATTCGCAGCGGTCACCGGGCGGGCCGGAGCGCGCGCGAGCGCGGGCTGCGGCTGTGGCGCAGGCCGCCGTGTGTCACCGCTCGACGAACCAACTGTGCTCACATTGGATGCGGCATTACTATTTTCAAAATGAAGTAAAGTATGGTGTCTCGCTTGACATTTGCGACAACTATTGCTACTATTACATAAAACAACGCGGTGTTTAGTACCGAGACAATTAAAACAAAAATTATTAGCGCGAACAAATTTATAACGATCATTAGGCGATAATTTTAGGAAACCCGGACACTTGTACAATTGCGAATGATGAGTATTACACAAAGAGCAAACAGGTGATTGTACATGTGCTGGTGCGGTATTAACATAAGTATGAGTTGACCTCAGTGACCTCGATGACGCATCTATTTTGAGTTCCGAACTAACAACTTTCTTCGCGCCTTCATGTTTCGATGAAGAGCGTTGCAATATTTTTATATGCTCGCGAACAAAACTTTCTAAGTCTTCGAACTTAGGAATTTTATTGCCGCGGTGATCCGACTCAAATAAACGAAGGGTTTCGGAATCTAATTTCTTTAAACCCATATACAAAAATAAGAAGTCGCAGAGGTCATCGATCTTTAGGTTCTTTACGGCGCGAACAGATGATGCGAAAGTATCTAGAAACTTCTCTAAGTTTTGATCGTTACATGCCGTAATAGATTTCAAATCAAACATCTGATCCAAATATGCGTTAGCTACCGATCTTTTATCCTCATACTTAGCTTTCAAAGTATTTAAAATTAAATTATAATTTTCGGCACTAAACGTAATTCCAGCGCAAACGGTTATAGCTTTACCAGTCAATTTTTCAACGAGATAATGCAATTTTTCGTGATCTGTCACCGAAACGTTCTTATCTATTGTATTCTCAAAACTATCTATAAATAAACCCCAATTGCGAATGTTACCATCAAATTCGGGTATTTGAATTGGTGGCAACTTAGGTCGGTCGCGAGTGGGATTGGGTCGGTCAGACGGTTTCTCCAAACTCCTAGCGACGCGTTTGATACGACAATACAAATCGTCAAACGACGACAAGGCCTGATAACTCACTGAGTAATCGGGATTTAAATTTAACTCTAAAACGTTGATGTCATGTACCAAGGTTTCGAAATCCGCGCGTAAACTATCTAAGTTTTCTATAGAACACAAGAACGAATCTCTAATGGCCAAATCAGAGGTTTTAAGTGCATTATCACAAATCGATTGTACGCGAGAGTAAATCATTTCTCTTTTAGCGTATAAAAGTTTCAATTGAACCCCACTACCGGTACTACCAACCTTTGGGGGCATGTTTACAATTAAATATCAAACTAAAGTGCGGTAAACAACAAAATATGAAATGACTTAATCTTAGCGGTACCTATAGAACAGCGACGCGGCGCGAGCGATATTTCGTAGGTAGGTAGGTACTTATAACTGCGAGGGCAAGCTTGAACAAACGCGCATAGCAACAAGATCGTACCTACGCGATGGTCGCTGTCTAGGTTCAACTATTATTTCAGGGATTAAGTATTGCGTAATATCTATTCAAATTAAAATACTTTCGTATGAATTTGAATGAAATGCGAGCGAGGTACAACTGTGTACCTACCGTATTAGGTAAATACGATGCGAGCTAGCGGTGAACGGACAACTTAGAGATTGAAACAAATAAAAACAAAAGCCAAATGCGTTAGGTATTACACTGTGCCTATGCACTAGGGTGTCTAGGATACCTAAGATCTAAACCTAAATGCCTAGATGCGGGGTTTTCTACTAAAATAACTAGGTATTTAGGTGCGGTGCGTTTATTCTCAATAGAATAATAACAAATGCGAAACTACGACCAAGGATTGATACGATAAGAGAAATGCGAGCGAGGTATAGCCACGTACCTAACCTATGTATGTATTAGGTAAATACGATGCGAGCCAGCGGCGAACGGACAACTTAGCAATTGAAATAGCCAAATGCGTTAGGTATTACACTGTGCCTATGCACTAGGGTGTCTAGGATACCTAAGATCTAAACCTAAATGCCTAGATGCGGGGTTTTCTACTAAAATAACTAGGTATTTAGGTGCGGTGCGTTTATTCCCAATAGAATAATAACAAACTACGAACTACGGCTAAGGATCCGGTTCGATCAGGACCAAAAAGAATGGAAGCGCAATTCTCGCCACGTGAGCTAGTGGACTGTATTTCGCGGGGGGTGAAGTTAACTGTTCCATTGACGCTTTACACAACAAACAAGACAGGTGATCGGGTTGCCGCGGATGTGGTTTAGGCAATGAATGCAACCCGAGAAATTAGGAGAGGATGCACTAACCTTCACGGGGCCACGTGCCGTCGCAGCCGGTGCACCGATCTTCTCTTCCTGGCTCAGGAGTTGCCGCCCACATCACTAAATCACTTGAGGGACACACGAGAGGCACAATCCGATCGGTAAAGGTCTATGAAAGCGGTTGAAATCCAACAAACATTATTAATTTCTGAGAGACGCGAGCGCCGCCGGCCATTGTTTATTAGTTCAAAGTGCGAAGTGAATATGCGTCTATTTTGACAATTGAGCGGCGCGGAAACTATTGCTATCTCACTTTAAAAGGTAGCGCGGGAGGGAGATGGGTACAGGAAGCGTGTGTTTCAGTGTCATCAATTTAAATTACTACTATTGAGCGAAAAAAAATACAAATTCTACTATCGGCGCAACCACTTATTCTTAAATTATTATTATTTTTCGGTTATTTCTGATGGTTTAATGTTTCTATGCTATAAAGAATTTAATGATTAGATTACGTATTTTTTTTAAATAATTTTTGTACTTAAAATTAAAACATAAATACACGGAACAAACTCGCGATCATGTCGCGTCAAACAACCCACTCCGCATCGTTCCCGGCCCAAAGGTGCCCATGATGCTGGCCGCATTGCCCCGCTGAATCGCAATAGCCAACTTTTGCCCCAGGAACGAGCCGGATCGGAAGTCACCGCCTTGGTCGTGGATGCGGCGGCCAATTTCTGCGATCAACGTCTTCGTGTCCGACCCCCAACTGTCCATAGTCTCCACCGCAGTGGGCACAAAATGATATTGTGGCTCCATCCACAATTATTATTCCCAAAAGGTAAATTCTATAAGAGACAGCATATTCGCTATCATAGTAAATTAGATACTCAGCCAAGAACATGGCTACCCAAATGCTTCTTTTGAGCAGGAACATAGCAATGTTTGTCTTGCGATCTTACAATTTGTTGCAAATAAGAGTGACAATCATTTAAATATAATATTAGGACAATGGAGGAAATCTCTAGCAACTTCATTTTAGGGATAAGGGAAACGTCTGTGTATATGCATATTATTCATCAAAATATTTAAGGTTTTTCTGGTAAAGAGTTGGAACTAGAATTGTTTTCAATAATTATTCGTGTACTTTATTTGACCGACCGTTCTGGTTAGAAATACATGAATTATTGGTTAATATAGAGAATTATAAAATCATTAGTCTGTTTACTAGAGTTTCCGCTATAAGAGGTGGGTAACTTATCTTAATTAATTAAAAATTAGAATCCAAAGAAAGAAAAGATATAGCGGCACTCTGGAGTGAGCGAAATATTGAACTATCATGTACAGAGCTTGAGCAACATATTGTTATCAGCGTCTATAGACTTCCTTCTGGAGATTGTTATGGAAGAAGCCTTAAAAAAGTTATGTAAGTGTAATAAAGCGGTAGTTGTATGTGGCGATTTTAATATTGATGTCCTACAAAACTCCCAGAACGCGTTAAGATTCCTCAATCATTTTAAATATTTTAATTTACAAAATCTGTTTTATGAACCAACTCACATCACATCCCCTACAGCTACCTACTTAGAAAATATTTTATTTTGATATCGATGTAAATGATCTCTAATTAATTTTATAAAGTCCTACCATACGGGTCAGTTAGCACCAACATGTTCCATTACCAAAAAATATTGTGTGTAAGGCCAATCACAACATATCGATTAGAGATTTTTTTGGAATCGAATAAAGAAGATAACTCGGATGATCTTTATAGAGATTTGTTCGGAGTTTATTTTTACGTGCGCAAAATCCCCACGGATACCTTCCCACCGGAGCCGGTGGAAGAGGTTATGTCGGACTCGAACCGACTAAAACGCATGCCGCCTGTGGGTCGTTTTGGTTGCCGAAGGCGAGAATAACAGGCATATCTCTCGCACCCCGGCCGACCCAGGGCCATCTCTCACGATCTGGCCCTCTCCTCGGGTGCGTGGGGACTACAGAGTACCCAAGTCGTCCCCGTAAAACGGGGAGTCGTACCAGGTGCGCTGTCGCCGCGGCCTGCTTCTGCCAGGGTGACAGGCGGCTCCAAAGATTTGTTCGGAGTAATCAATTACGAATTTAATAACATTTTCGTTAAAAAAACAATATAGGGCTACACCTGGGCGGGAGCGGCAGCGGGAGCGACGAAGGATCGCAAGACAAGCTGCCCGCGTACGAAGGCAACTCGGGCGTCGGAGGTCGATGAACAACCTCCGCCCCCCATGAGCGCCGGCCTGGGGGTGACAGGTGGAGCCGCCTGTCACCCTGGCAGAAGCAGGCCGCGGCGGTGGCGCGCGTGGCGCGCCTCCCCGCTTTCGGGGACGAGTTGGGGACTCTGTAGTCCCCACACCTGAGAAGAGGGCCAGATCGTGAGAGATGGCCCTGGGTCGGCCGGGGTGCGAGGGATATGCCTGTCAACCTCACCTTCGGCAACCAAAGCGACCCACAGGCGGCGTGCGTTTTAGTCGGTTCGAGTCCGACATAACCTCCTCCACCGGCACCGGTGGGGAGGTATCCGTGGGGATTTTGTGCACGTAAAAAAAAAAAAAACGGCTACACCTGGAATCTATAAAAGTAGATATACTCATACATATAATCACCAACATTTCACCAATCATTGAATTCGGTCCCACGTAATAGGGGGTTAGCCTATTCCCATCTTCCGGGCACTATTTGTTGATTCAAGCCATGCATCTGAGGCTGAGTCTGGACTGTATAATATATCTGTTTGATGTTAAACAGCCCTATCTCTTAGTCAGTTTGTATGTCACCGCATGAGAAGAGATGAGGTAGGCCAAATTCTACTCTGCCGGGAACCACGCGGCTTATAATAAAATTGAGAAAAAAATTATATGAACTATATGAGAAAAAGTACAAATAAGTATAAACAAGGTATTCGAACATATTAAAAAATACTCGAAAGTGCTGTTCAAGAAAGTCTGTTCAATTGCTAAATCTAATTATATTCGGGCTAAAATAGAAACGTCTGTTAATAAAATTAAAGCAACATGGAATGTTAATAATAAGGAAACTTGTAAAACAAAGTCACGTGATCGATGATTCGAGTTAAAAATTGATGATGAACACATCAATACCGAGCGGACACTTTATGGTCAACAACGTTACGTATATCTAATTTCCTAAAAAAATAATTTATCGTTGTTATTTATGAACGCGGAAATCCCAGAATACAGATAAAACCAGAAACCGCAAGCGCGCTTAATACTGAAGCAACAAAAACTACTCTGAATCGGAGTAGTTTGAATTCATCACTCGCATGACACTCGCACGTTCGCACGGAGCGCGTCAGACGTATCACATCAGTTCAATTTTAATTTTAAATTGCCGTTTTGTGTTATTCCTACGTGTAAAATGTAGCGCAAACAAATGCATATTAATGTAATTTTGAATTTTTTTAACATTATTGTGATTGACTTAGACGATGACAAACAAAAATAGACTATACTTTGAATCGACTAATCGAAATTAGACTTCACTTAGAATTGACAAGGGGTCATTTGAACAATAGAATTATTTATCAACTTTGTACCGGAACAAAATGAAAAAATGAATTCGTAATGCAATGTGACTAAAGGAAAGCCGATAACAAGATTTAAATCTTTTGAAAATATAGATATGAGTCTCCCTTAATTCATCAGACTCAGGTGAATTAATGGGTAAATGTCTGGATATATCTACCCTCGGATATATTTAGCGCGAAGAATGAAGAAAGAAATAAGTAGTATAAATTCAGCTTTGCAGAGCACTCAAAATGAATTAGATAATGTAATAGTTGAGAATACAGACTTAAAAAAACAAGTCGCTCATCTACATCAAGAGCTAGGAGTATTTAAACAAATCTGCAAAAGTCCTTTGTCTTCAATTCGTAAACTGCAGGTATCAACCAGCAAAACAAAGGCCAAACGTCAACTTGCGGACTCATTTATGAACAATCTCTCAAAAAACTCAAGATTAGGCAAAACAATAGTGACCTAAGGGAACATAGCACTAATCGAAAAAATATTTCATCAATGAAAAATAACAATGGTACCGCATTGACTCAACGTCACGAAATAAATGACAGAATAGCTTATATTTTCGGAGGGCAAGAGTATTCGGGAATTACTGAACTTTTAACTAAGTCTAGGGCTCATACTCATTACTCGAAAAACGAAATCAAAACTTTTTTACGAACCATACACTAGTAACGCGATCATTCTAAATAGTAAGCTTAAGTCAAAATGATTCAAATCCTTTTGAGATTCAAGCAGAACTATGTGCATTCCTCAAATCTGTCAAATGTCATGTTATATAGAAAAGGTGCACAACAACAAATATTTAAATGAGCGTAACTAAATTCTATACAGTATTTCATTTCAAAGCAATATGCCAAATGTACATACTTAAGTAGATGTTGATTAAGAAAAATCATATAACTGGTATTCATTATGTAAATAAATAAAAGATGAATTCTATATTAGACCAAATTGACTATACAGGGTGTATTTTTGAAACGGGGCAGTAAGGGCAAGTACCTTAACCGTTGCAGTTACAGCAAAACGTTCTTAAAAGACCTTCCCTAACTTTTTGAGACATTTTGAACTGCATTCACAGATTTTGTAAAAAACTTACAGTTAGCAAAAAAAATGCAAAAAGTTCAAAAATTTTTTTATGCCAATCGATTCTATTTCATGTGGGGATCAAAAAACTCTATGGGACCATTTTAGCTTTCAGTACTAGAAAAGACAGAAATCGCCAAAAACGCTTCCCATACATTTCGTACGGAAATAATATGATAAATCAACTCGAAACTCATAGGTCAGGTAAAATTTTGAACTTTTTTAAATAAAAAAAATCATTTAAACATTTAAGAAATTGGTTTATGAAATAAATTGCTCAAAATGATTTCCATTTTCACGAATACATAAGTCTATCCTTTTTTGCACTGAACGAATGGCGGCTAATAATGTTCTGGGATGAATATTACGTAAAATGGTCATTAATGCATCCTTGAGCTCTTGAACACTGGCGTACCTCGTCTTATACAACTCGTTTTTCACGAAGCCCCATAAAAAAAAATCAAGTGGTGTTAGATCGGGGCTACGAGGTGGCCACTGTGTTGGACCATGTGTACCTATCCACTGTGTACCGAATAGGCGGCTCAAATTGGAACGTGAAAGGTGACTGTTATGTGGCGGAGCACCATCTTGTTGAAAATGAACTTTTCGCAATTCCGACAGGGGCCATTCGTCCATCACTGGTGGTAGAAACTTGGTGGCACAAATTTGTCTCAAGTTTCGACCGGGTAGGTACCACCGTGCACTATTGCGAAAAACCCTCCATAGCAATTCAATCTCGGTTGGATTGTGTTCAGGGGTCAGCATGTGCATAGCCGGGCAGAGGTGGTGGTTGTCGCAGCACTAGTGGGACCAGTGGGTCTTGGCGTAGTCTAGTGGGGATGGCGCGGGGCGATGCGCCGAACAGGGAGACCTGTAGAAACGGTGGTGCCGCTGGCCGCCCGCGGTATAGTACAGGGGCCCAACTGGGGTTAACCACCTTGGGAGGCTGCCTCACCAGGCCGCGCATAATCCCGATATGGTTCGTCGTGCCGGTTGGTGACCGGATTTGGGAGCCCGGCGACCATACTCGGGGGGGTACGGGGGCCCTTCCGTTCGGCGCGTCGGCTCTCGCCATGCCTCACATTCATAGATGAAACCAATATCCCGCGCTTTGTCACACGGTGCTGCGGCGGCAATCACTTCTTTTTTCACGCCTTCTCCCACCCAAACTCATGGCAGCGCAATTCACAGAAAAAGGCAACACAGCGGCTCGTCACACTCCCAAAAGCTTGCTATTTGAGGTGGAGTCCACTAACATCTGTGGGCTCCATGCAAACCTCAACGCCGTCCACCAACACCTAGAGACGGCGAAACCTGCCATGTTTTTTCTAACGGAGACGCAAATACACCGCCCTGACGACACGACCTACTTGCTCTACCCTGGCTATGTTCTTGAGGAAAGTTTTCGTGCAAAAGCCGGGGTGTGCGTGTTTGTTAGGGCGGATGTTTGCTGTCGCCGTTTGCGCTGCCTAGAGGACCCATCCTTCTCCGTCCTTTGGGTACACGTAGACCATGGCCCTACGAGTCAGATCTATGTGTGCCTCTACCGTTCCCATACAGGAGATGCTGAGACAACTCGACTCTTTGAATATCTGAGTCAGGCGGCAGATGATGCGCAGGAGCGATTTCCGAATGCCGAAATGGTATTTTTGGGGGATTTTAACGCCCACCACGAGATCTGGTTGGGCTCCTCCAAAACAGACCATGCGGGAAGAGCCGCCCACGCATTTGCTCTGGCGCACGGCCTGACCCAATTGGTGCACGAGGTCACTAGGATACCAAGAAGGTCGGGCCAAGCACCTTCTCTGCTAGACCTTCTGCTGACGAGTGATCCGGACCGGTACAGTGTATCGGTGCGAGCCGCGTTAGGCAACTCTGACCACTGCCTGGTCTGTTCCACGGTGCCTATTATGGCGCCTCCACGACCAGTGCGGGGGAAGCGGCGTCTCTGGCACTACTCGTCAGCGGACTGGGATGGACTTCGTGACTATTTTGCGTCCATCCCGTGGGTTGAGCGCTGCTTTGAAGGTAAGAACCCATCGGATTGTGCTACTGCTGTCGCCGGTGAGATCGGTCTGGGTATGGAATACTATATCTCATACACCGATGTCACCGGTGACCGCGGGGTGCGCCCTTGGTTCGGGCGCGAGTGCGCGGAAGCTGTTGAACAAAAACAGTCTGCGTACCGCGCTTGGGTAAGGGCGCGCGCCACGCGCCATCCCAATCTGGGCCACTTCAAGGCGGCGTACAACAGAGCCACAAAGGTCTGTAGAAGGGCCTATGTCAGAGGGGATGCCCTGCGCATAGCGCGGCTTGGTCAAGAGCTAGTGATGCATCCCACGGGAAGCCGTGGCTACTGGCGACTGGCTAAAGCCGTGCAAGCCAACTTCTGTCAGCCTTCGCTGCCTCCGCTGCGTAACCCTGATGGATCCCTGGCCCATGAGCCGCAAGAGAAGGCAAATCTGCTGGCTAATTTCTTTGCGGCCAACTCCCGAATCGATGATTGTGGTACCCAGCCACCAACACTACCCGACAGTGACCACGCGATGCCTGATATCCATATCAGGCAACGCGATGTCCGTGCAGTGCTGCAATCACTCGATGTCCGGAAAGCCAGTGGTCCGGATGGAATTCCAGCGGTAGTTTTGAAAAAATGTGCAGCGGAGTTGTCTCCAATGCTTACGCGCCTGTACCGGCTATCCTACAGTTCGGGTACAGTGCCTTTGCCTTGGAAAGAGGCGAATGTTCAGCCGATTCCCAAGAAGGGGGATCGCTCGGAGCCAGCCAACTATCGACCCATAGCCGTCACCTCAGTGCTGTGCAAAGTGTTCGAGCACATAATTAACAAACAGCTCATGCGGCACCTAGAGGATCACTCCTTAATTAATGACCGGCAATATGGCTTCAGACCGAAACGGTCAACGGGTGATCTTCTAGCATACGTTACCCATCTTTGGGGTGAGGCTATGGACAAGCACGGCGAGTCACTGGCAATTAGTCTTGACATCGCCAAAGCTTTCGATAGAGTCTGGCACAAATCGCTTCTTTCTAAGCTACCTGCCTTTGGTCTGCCTTCTGGGCTGTGCAACTGGGTTGCTAGCTTCCTGCAGGGGCGCCGTATTCGCGTCCTTTGTGACGGACGAGCTTCGGAGTTTCTGCAGGTTAATGCTGGCGTGCCCCAGGGGTCCGTCTTATCACCCACTCTCTTTCTTCTGCATATCAACGACATGCTGTCTACCGGCAATGTTCATTGTTATGCAGACGATAGCACTTTACATGGGAGTTATCATGGACATCCAGCGGCCAAGCAGTCAGATATCGCAGAGAAAAGGCAGCTTCTTGTCACTGAGCTTGACGGGGTCCTGAATCACATTTCTCAATGGGGCTCTGAGAACCTGGTTGAGTTCAATGCCAAGAAGACGCAGGCATGTGCGTTTACAGCAAAAGTATCTTCTTTCCTTCCCCTCCCCACTCTTCAGAGCACGCCACTGCCGCTGCAGGACAATCTCAATATCCTAGGTATGGATGTTCGCTGCAACCTGAATAACAAAAACTACATCGAAAGCATCATCAAAACAGCCTCACGAAAACTCGGAGTCCTGAACAGAGTGAGACGATTTTTCACGCCGGAGCAGCGGTGTCTTCTATACAAGACACAAATTCGCTCCTGTGTGGAGTACTGCTCGCATCTCTGGGATGGTTCAGCAAAGTACTTACTAGATGCTCTCGACAGGTTGCAGCGACGTGCGATCCGCATCATTGGGAATCCCGAGATCACGAACACCCTAGAACCTTTACAGCTGCGTAGAGATGTTGCGTCCATGGCTGTATTTTACCGTCTGTACCATGGGGAGTGTTCTGATGAGCTCTTCCAATTAGTCCCACCCTCCCCTTTCCTACACAGGACAACGCGTGCAGGTCTTAGATGTCATCCGCACACGGTGCAAAACATCCGATCAAGAACCAAGCGGTTCGGAGACTCTTTCCTCTGTCGCACCATTAAGGCCTGGAATTCATTACCAGCTCACGTGTTTCCTTCTTCCTACAGTCCCGGGTCCTTTAAGCGGGGCGTGAAAAAGCATATGATAAGGCCGTCAAGCTGAGTGTCACCATTGTCACACGGTATGTGTAAGTAATGGTGACCCTCTTTTCTGGGATTTTGCTTTCAGCTTACCATCAGGCAAGGCGAAGTCCAATTGACGTGTCCTATATAAAAAAAAAAAAAAAAAAAAAAAAAACTCGTTTTCAAGATGGTGTAAAATGACTTCATTATACATGGCAGAATTCAGTTTCCCTTCATAAAATTCCACCATTATGACTCGATTGGACATTATACCACACCAACAGTTGAATGAGAAGCGAACCTGATTATGACTTGCCGTAACTCTTAGTGGATTTTCTTTGGACCAATAGTGGTGATTTTTTCTGTTGTACATACCGTTATTGGAAAAATTCGTTTCGTCTGACCACAGTATGTAATTTAAAAATTCATGATCTCTGCTTATTTTTCCTCTTAGCCATCTGCAAAAAGTAAGCCTTCGAACATCATCACCCGGATGTAACACTTGAACTATGCGCCCATATCGATAGCACTTGTAGCCGTATTTCTTTCATATCTTTATCACAAGGGAGTGGGATACACCTACTTCAAGGGCGACTTGCCTGGACGACACTTGCCTTGCAGCTCCCACATTTCGATTATTGACAAAATACGCTTCTAATAAGTCAATTTTTTCACGATTAGAAGACATTTTAGCGAAAATCCTTAATTAATAACTCATACGAAATTTCTCAGCTGAAACTAAGTATAACACACAGATTGTCGAATCAAATTCGAAATTTGAGGGTAAAAATTCTTTTTATTTACTTTACAGTCAATTCTACCCACTTCCTGGCCATAACAAAAAGTTAGACCATCGTAGAAATTTGTTTCTGTTGCCGAAATGTATGGGAAACGTTTTTGGCGATTTCTGTCTTTCCTAGTACTGAAAGCTAAAATGGTCTCATAGAGTTTTTTGATCCCCACATGAAATAGAATCGATTGGCATAAAAAAAAATTTTTGGACTTTTTGCATTTTTTTTGCCAACTGTAACTTTTTTACAAAATTTGTGAATGCAGTTCAAAATATGTCAAAAAGTTAGGGAAGGTCTTCTAAGAACGTTTTGCTGTAACTGCAACGGTTAAGGTACTTGCCCTTACTGCCCCGTTTCAAAAATACACCCTGTATAGATACACCATGCAGGAATATGGCGGCAATCAGAAATGGCGCAAACACTGAGTACTTACTCGCGTGAAGATATAATGCATCATTATTCTTAATTTACATAACATAACATAACATAAACTCACGCCTATATCCCCGAAGGGGTAGGCAGAGGTGCTAACATCCACATTTCACCAGTTTATGTTTAGGTCCCAATGTAATAGGTGGCGAGCCTATTGCCATTAACCGGGCACTTATAGACCTGCGATAAATACACACATAACTTCGAAAAGCATCGAAAAGTCATTGGTGTGTGCACTGGTAAACCTGGAATGGAACTCTTAATTTATATTGGGAATAATGTTGAACGCTTTACGGAAAATATCGAAGTTCAGCCGCATCTTAGTAAGACCAGAAAGCCGACCCCAACTGAGTTGGGAAGAGGCTCAGAAAGATAAATACGATTTATATGAACACATAATATAATTATTACTGCGAATTTTTTGCGGAGCGTACTGTCGCGTCTCTGATGTTTTTGAAGGCTCCTACCCACTCGCGGGGGTATCTGGGGCTCCAGGCCTTCCTGAAACAGACGCTCCGCGTGCTAGCTATTCGCGCAATGAACGAGTTATTGAAAGGAACCACAATGTAACACGTATTATTATACTCATACTCTGTACTCGTGTGCTCAATGGAGCTGGTTGGGGGAAAATAAACTACAAATGTGTGTAACAATATTCAGGAAAGCTAGTTTTATTTTGTCTTCCTCTCGTCATGGAAACTGTTTATGATACGTTTTGTTCTTCGTGCATCTGGTAGTATAGTCCCTGTATCTTCATGAGCTCCTTATGATTACCTCGTTCCACAATTTTACCTGCGAGCGAAAACAGAAAGGGTAGATATTTAAAATAAACTACTTAATTACAAACGCCTATGGCATATTCAGTAATAATGTTGTACCTTCACGTAAGACGAAGATAACATCCGCGTGTTCAATGGTGGAGAGCCGATGCGCTATCATGACGCAGGTGCGGCCCTCTGCCGCTCTGTCCAGTGCCTCCGAGACGACCTGGGCAGTGGAGCACGTTTAGGTAGTGAATGAATATGCACTATGGCTGAAGCAAAGCCGAGGCTAATCCGCGTGCGTACCCGCTCGCTGGCGGCGTCGAGCGCGGAGGTGGCCTCGTCGAGCAGCAGCAGCCGCGGGGCGCGCACGAGCGCGCGCGCGATGCACACGCGCTGCTTCTGGCCGCCCGACAGCTGCGCGCCGCCCGCGCCCAGGCGCGTGGCGTAGCCCTGGGGACGAACGCCGATACAGATAGGGGCGGGTGCGGGCACTGTGCAGTGCAGGCTGTGCACACGTACGTTGGGCAGAGACGCGATGAACGCGTGTATGTTGGCGGTCTGGCAGGCGGCGACGACCTCGCTCAAGGGCACGCGCCGGCGGGTGTCGCCGTACGCCACGTTGTCGGCCAGCGAGCGGTCGAACAGCGCGGGCTCCTGCTGCACCACGCCCAGCGCGCCGCGCAGCCGCGCCACGCTCAGCGCGCGCCGGCTGTCCCAGCCGTCCAGTCGCTGCGGGGTTATACCACTAATTTATAACGTATTCGTGTAAGTTATTATGAATATCTTTGGACGTCGTCTGGACGTTTGTACGTTTGGACGTGTGGACGTTTGGACTTTTGGACGTTCGGACCGAATGAGTGAATGGATCTGGCTGAAATTTAGTAGGATAGTTTATTTCTAAAATAACTTCTAGGTTACTAGCAGAGGTAATGTAACCTTTAAAACGAACATATGACTATCAATAAAATGTATTTCTACTCACAATGGTCCCAGTGTCGGGGTCATAGAATCTCTGCATTAGTTGCAATATGGTCGACTTGCCGCATCCGGACGGTCCCACTAGCGCCACCGTCTGTCCAGCTTCCACGTTAAAGCTTATCCCTCTTAAGACCTCCTTCTTCCTAGTTGGGTATGTGAATTTTACGTCGTCTAAGCTGAAATTTCCAGTCGCGGGCTGAGAATTAAAACAAAAACGTTGACAACGTTGTAAGTGGGTATTGTGAGCGCTCCGACCCCTCTAGGAGTGCCGCGGTCTGGTCGCAGGTGCTTACCCAATCTTCGTCCTCTTGGGCATCAGCGTGCGTCTCCACCAAGGGCTGCCTGTTGATCACTGATAATATTCTCGCAGTGGAACTGTTGATTTTATTGAAACTCGACGAGTAAGTCAATGCCTGACCTAACATGTAGGCTCCGAAGACCACAGACTCGGTGACTCTGGTGAATTTAACAGTTTTATGCTTTAGAGTTTGAATTAAAATGTACATAGGTAAATAACGCTAGCACTAGCGGTGTCGAGCACTGAGCAGGCTTGTTATATTTATTACAGAAATAGAAAGAACATCTTACTAATTATGAGTAGGTCAAAAGAAATAGATTCAGGGAAGGTACATTACTGATAAAATCAAAAATGATTCTGAACAGACCGAAACACAAGTTTGATAGTATTCTTTGCAGTATTTTTTATGCTCACTGGGTAACTAAAATATAGCCAGCATGAGATTCGACATCCAGGCTTGCCTTAGACAATAAAGCTTCCATTAATAATCATTGCGCAATGTGATTGCACACTTCCGTAACACCCTGTACACTCGAACTTACAGTATTATGACGCTGTAGTCCAGCGACCCGTCCGCTACCAAGGTCGTGCCGTAGTAGAAACAGAAGCAGCAACATGAGAGAGGCAGGAAGAGACCAATGCCTATGACCAGACCTCGCCAGTACGAAATTGCTCCTATTACAGAACGGGCTTCTCTTAACGACTTGGTGACTTTATCCAGAAAAACGCTCTCTACACCTGCAACATTAATAATACCATAATAATGAAATGTGAAGTGAACAAAGGGGAATTTTCGTAATCGAGTAAAACAAATGATCAAGTAGGGATCAGCATTATAATAACCATAATTTGTCATCTTTGACAGTGTTATTCTAGCTCGATATTGCTCTGGACAGTATGTCCGCTGATACAGAACAACTAACTGCTCAGCACGATAGACATACAGACTGCTGACGGAACTGAATACAGCTACCCGCCAGCTGACAGTGATGTCCCGGGAGACAGGACTTAGGCTACACATATCAAGTTGTGTTGTTGTGCACGATTAATAAAGTGCCATATACGTCACGGCAATGGCGTCATTAGATAGTGGAAATTACGCGTACCGTAGCGTGAAGCCGCGGGAAAAGAAAAAGGTCATGTTGAATTGAATCTATAACTACTGCTATGAATTACACCGTACACAAATGGTCTTTACTTTACTGAGCGGACGATGAATTGAGCCCTTACTATAATAACGAATTGAATCGTGTTGACAATAGAATTATGGAATAGGTTCTTTCACACACCGCCGAGATGTCGCAAAGCTCTGAGATAAGTTTGCCTGTAACTTGGACGGAGCAATCCGATCGAAATTTCAGGGATTCTATGTGTGATTATTATTATATGAGCGAAATTGATATTATTTGTGAGAGCCGAGCAAGTATAAACCTGCGCTTACCTAGACTTTGCACAGTTTTGACGCTGATGATTGCCTCGATCGCCACGCTGGTGGCGGCTTCCATGGCTTTACGTTCGTCATTTTGTGATTTTCGAGCGATTCGATTCTCCAACCATGTACAGCCAAGCATCTGATAAATAGTAGAAAAACTATGATGATTAAAAAAATGATTTCTCAATCTCTTGGTCCAAATATTTGATTGGAATAAACTTGAAATGATAGCGGTTGATAATGAAATTTCATTGTGAGTGTGCGTGAGTAGTGGTCGAACTGTTAGTGCTGTGCTCGAACAATGATCATCATCTTTGCACAAGACACGAATAGCTACACCACAGCATAACATAATATACAGGAGGGCGCGCCGTAGTAGCGGCGATAAGACCCATCATGGGGGAATGGCAAGAGAGGCCACACGGCAGCCTCTCGTACCGTCTGCGACTCGGGGCCGCACACGCTCACCGAGTGTCCGGCGTGGGAGACGCCGAGACGGGAGCTGGTGACGGCCCTGGGAGTGAGAGTTCTCTCGCTCGCCACCTTGCTCGTGGCGATGGTTCACTGCGCGGAAGTGTGGGCGGCCAACGCCTTCTTCTGCGAGCAAGTGATGCTCTTGAAGGAGGAGGCGGGGCGGGAGCAGCAGCGGGAGCGACGAAGGATTACAAACCAAGTTGCTCGCATACGAAGGCAACTCGGGCGTCGGAGGTCGATGAATGACCTCCGCCCCCTATGAGCGCAGACCTGTGGGTGACGGGTGGGGCCGCCTGTCACCCTGGCAGAGCAGGCGCTACGCGCACCTCCCCACCGCGGGACGAGTCACCCGAGAAGAGGGCCAGATCGAGAAAAATGGCGATGGGTCGGCCGAGGTGCAAGGGATATGCCTGTTAACCTCACCTTCGGCAACCAAAAACGACCCACAGGTGGCGTCCGTTTTGGTCGGTTCGAGTCTGACATAACCTCTCCCACCGACTCCGGTAGGGGGGAGGGATCCGTGGGAATTTTGCGAATGTAAAAAAAAACACACAGGTACTCAAACTTTACTCACTACAGGCAAGAGGGCAGCCACAGCGAGAGTCAGTCTCCAGTCGTAGAATAAACCAATACCGACTGCGACGAGCACGGAACTTATCCCTTGCAGGATGAGGCCAATCTTCGCTCCAGTGGCGTTCTGCACAGCGGCCGTGTCGCCGCTCAGCCGCGAGCACAGCGCCCCCACTGTGTTGCTCTGTTTGTCGTAGAAGCCAATTTCCTATGGTCAAATTACAAATTAGGTTTCATATAATGAATGTAAAGTAAAACAGATAATACATACTCACATCAAATCAAATTCAAGCAAAACATTTCTTAACATTGCATTTGTCAAATGCATTTGTTCAAAGCTTACAGATAATAGTTGACAATGTTTGATTTAATGTTCGCTATGCTATGCCATAACGCACAAAATGCAGTAATGTATACTGATCAATAAAAATAAATATAGAAATTAAATTGCATCACAAGTAGTAATGTCAATGCTTATAAGTTATAATATGTCAATATAAAATATTAAAGTTAATTGTAAATAACCGCAGTAGCCTAGTGGTATGGGTAATGGACTGCTGAGACGAGGTCTCGGGTTCGATCCCAGGTTTTACCATGGCACACACCGATGACTTTTCGATGATTTTCGAAGTTATGTGTGTATTTATCGCAGGTTTATAAGTGCCCGGTTAATGGCAATAGGCTCGCCACCTATCATATTGGGACCTAAACATAAGATGGCGAAATGTGGGTGCTAGCACCTCTGCCTACCCCTTCGGGGATATAGGGGTGAATGGTGAGAGGTGAATTATGAAAAAAAAAATTGTTAATGTAAATAAATTCCATTAACCAGATGCAACCACCTCGCAACCCAGTCCTACGGCACATAGTCACCTCGATAGACACAAATATTATCTACCTGTCTCAATAGTGCTGTAAAATACTGTATCCGCAATCGTGAGGTCATCTTCAGGCCAGCCATCGTGAACGTGAAGCTCTGCAGCCACGTGCAACTCCCAGCCAGAACCGCTATGACCAAGAAAAGGCCGGCATACAAATCTGCTAAATATAATATCTGTGCGTGGTCTTCGAGGACAAATATCTGAAAACAGTTTACATATGACTGTATCTATATAATCCTAGAAGACACCGAATCATACATTACATCCCACGAGGTACTCTGGATTGCGTTCACAAGCACACAATCGTCGGAAAAGAAACCATAGCTCAAGAACACATTAAACCATTCATGATATAGGCGCAAACTAATGAAACAACTTTTATAACGACTTTACGCACGCTACGCACGCTACGCACGCTACGCACGGTGGTTCACGTTCAATTCTTGGTAAGTAAAAGTAATGGCAGAGAGGTCAAAGTGAACTCATCATAATAATAACACTTAAAATATCTTAATCTTATGCGATTCGGTTATTCAAATCAATTAGTAGCTGTCTTTTAAATAGGGATTCATTACAACGTGTTTATGACACCACGGCGTGTAATTAGCACGCTCTTTCTCTTTAACTTGAATGAACTGCATTTTGAACTCTCGTGTAGGCGCAAGGTCACCAGGTGTTCCACGGGGCACCTGGTGACTGGTGAGTACCAACAACATTGCTACAACTACAAACTACCGATGGACACGCGAACACTGGCCGGTATTGTTGGCATGCTTAACGAAATGCTGTTCATTGCTTTCTGATTGTCTTTCATAGCAGTCATCTTATTCCTCTAGATAAAGAACATGCAAAAAGTTAACTTACCGCACTGATGTATCCAAATAATACTCCTAATACCGAGAAACAAGAGCCCTGAGTGAAAGCTGCTACGGAGCCTACGGTGATGTACACCCATTCAGGGGCGTTCAGTTTTAATATCTGCCATCCGGACAGTTCACCAGCATCCTGTAAAAGAAACACGAAATAGTTTGGTCGCATGTACTACTTTCAATATAAAGTAAATAATAACATCACCGCTCAGAGTGGAATAAACTTGCATATGTTAGAAGTTTTTTTTGAATTATTAACAGATGCTAGTTTTTTAGATTTTTAATTTTTGATTTTTAGATTGAAATTATCGAAGTTTTTGATATTTTTATTGATTGCCATGTGTTTATACTGTTATACTTTCTACACGAATTGTTTGTTGAGAAATAAATAAATTGAAATTGAAACTGTTAGAAATGGAAAGAGACATACTACTAGTACAACTAACAGGTTTGCAGTAAATAATTATAATTTAAAATAATTTTATAGATACAAATTATTGTCTGGTCAAGATGAAAGATACCCCTTCCTTAAATGATTGGAGATGTCGGAACAAATACGATCGGATCGGATTTCACCATTTTCAGAAAGCTAAGGTAGAACTGTGCGGGAGCCTCATCTATCGAAGGACTGATGGCTGTTAGAGTGAACAAGTCTAAGAGTGGAGACCGCAGGTAGGTAACCGATAGGTGGCCAGCTAGACAGACAGACTGACAACCTGAAATAGGTGGCTGGGACAGACTGGATACGGAAGATGGAGAACCAGGAGCACTGGCGCACATTGGGAAAGGGCTATGTCTAGTTGTGGACTGCACTAGACAAGTACAATTTATGTGGTTCCAGTTGTTTCAATAATAAAATACTCACGTCCCTTAACCCTCTTGATAGCCGGATAATTTAAAAAAAAAACAATTTAAATAAGATCCAATACACTAATGTAATAGTTGAAATGTCTATTTAGTGTTGTTTCTATTCACTCACTTCATCGTCATGTTCCTCGCCGGGGTCTGCACCGAGCGCGCCGCCCGACCTCACCGACATTCTTGAGGAAACGGATATTCGCCTATCTTTAGAACAAAACAATAATAGACGGTTAAGATCTTATTTAAAAAAAAAATATTAGTATAATTTATTGCTTCAAATATTGTATAAGCGTCAGTGTTGTTACCGTTAACACATGTGGTGGGCTACTTACTGATAACAATGTCTGCTGCTGTGCTAGCTGGTTCTTGGTGAGCTTCCTCTACCGATGGGGCAATTTCTTCAGGCATGTTTATCTTACTTTTACTGTGTTCGGTAATTGTCTGAAGTTTATGATAAAAACCTGTAATCGGACAAATGCTGGTTAGTACGTTTCCCAATCACGCAGTCATTTTATAAATTATAGCTCTTGCTCGCGTCTCGGTCCGCGCGGAATTCGGATTCCATTCCAACTTCTTTTTCTTGCGGAAGTTCCCTCGGATACCACCCCCGTCGGGCATCAAGAGTGGTTATGTCGGACTCGGACCGACGAAAACTGCATCCGTCTCCGGTCTTAAGATGCTGGAGCGTAAAATTGCCTAAAAGCATCCTGTGCTCCCCGGCTGGCCCTGGGTCATCTACTGTTTAAGATGACCTCCTCAGTAGTGGAAAGCAGTGTCCCTATCGATCCCCGGAATGCACTATGGGTCTATCAAACTATGGAGGTTCCGGACCACGGATTCGCATCCCGTTTCCGTTGCATCTCCAGTCCAGCAGACCCTCCTACTTCAGCTGCCATACTTCGAACCCCCGTTGCACTAATTTAACCAGTGCCCGTAATTTAATAGTTTTCATCATCAATAATTTTCACAGGGCACGCGATTTAGGGAATTTTTAGGTAATTTTTTTACACAATGGACTGCATTATTGGAGATATAGTGAGGATCCCTACTTTAAAAAAATATAATATAGCTCATATTAGTCAATGATAATGCAGCTTTCTAATGGTAAAAATGTTTTTGATATCAGAGCAGTACGTGATGTGATATAGTCCTTCTTCCCACAGTCCCGGGTCCTTTAAGTGGGGCGTGAAAAATCATATCAATGGTGACAACTATTGTTACATGATATATGAATGTAATGATGAGCCTCTTTACTGAGACTTTGCATAAAAAAATAAATAATCTGTGCCTGTACCGAATTTAAGCCAGGTTGGCTTAGCCGTAAGGCCGTGTGTAAGTTATTAACATTCAAACATACAAACATCTTCACAAACATTCGCATTTACAATTACTTGGTTAGGATAACTTCTTACCCTTTTTTGCCATAAGTTCTTCGTGCGTGCCCTGCTCTACAATGGCTCCTTTGTCCATGCAAATGATACGGTCTGCGTTGACTATTGTTGATAACCTGTGGAGGAGTTTATTGATTAGATTAACGAATATAGAGCTCGACGCGAGCGCAGTCGTAGGCTCGTCCAGCAGCAGCACCGCCGTTGTGACTAACCTGTGTGACACCACTACAGTGGTCCGGCCGACGCTGGCGCGGTCGAGCGCCGCCTGCACCTGCAGCTCCGCGTGCGGGTCGAGCGCGGACGTGGGCTCGTCCAGCAGCAGCACCGCCGGGTCGCGCAGCAGCGAGCGCGCTATCGCCACGCGCTGCTTCTGTCCGCCGGACAGCGACGCGCCGCGCTCGCCTATGACTGTGTCATAGCCCTAAATTGTAACAAATATTCTTCCATCAGAACATATCGAACATCTTCGACTACTTCACACAAAGTACATGAAACAAGTTACGAGTATTCTAGATTAAATTAAGGGATTGCGAAAAGGATCATAATCTTAAATTTGCAATATTTGACGATTATTGAACGATATAATATATCGTTCAATAATATATATTATATTATAATAATATAAATTATATTATAATAATATATATTATATTATAATAATATATATTATATTATAATAATATATATTATATTATAATAATATATATTATATTATAATAATATATATTATATTATAATCATGTAAATAGGTAACGTTTTAGAAACATTTTATTTAATTGTATTTTTTTTTTTATTTATATAACCAGAAAAAAAAACATTGGGTCTAATGCCTTAGTAGTGTAACAAAAACCAGAAAGGTTTGTCCGTACACTACGTTCGTCGTCGAGTCTATATAATATTAATTCTGTACATCAGGTAGGCAAGCACTAAATCTAGGTATAACAATATCAGAATTAAATCTGCACAACAAAAATATGTTACATTGTGGGTACATATATAGTGCAACAATATAATTTTACTTTCGTTCTGTGTTCGTAATATAATATTTTTTAAGTGTATAGTAAAATAATGTGCGGGTAGATTGGTAAATTTACAGCGCACAATGGCTCACAATATGAATAAGTTTGCCGCTGCGACTTACCGATTTGCTTACAGGATGTTTCATTACTTTTCGATTTTTTCTTTTCTTTGATTTTTAGTTTTATTTTCTAGCTACTTAATTATTTTAGTGCATTAATAAGGTAGGTTTTTAATGTAGCTTTTAGATTTTTTTATTTATTTTACTTTTTAAATGTTTAGGTAATTTGTTTAATAAGTTAGGGACTATATAGTTCAATGTTCTTTTTCCATGTAGGTTATTGAATCTTGGTATTATCAACTTTTTATTGGTCACGCTTCTGGTTAATTTATTGTGAGAATTAACTATTTGTAGGTCCTCATTAAAGTATTGTTCCGTTAAGATATTATATTTTATTTTATCCTGAACTGGCCTTAAACTCATGTAGATCAATAAGATTAAACTGTTAGAATTTTAAGATTATTTACTTGGATGATTTCAATATTAAATCTTACAATATATTTTTTTCTAATCAAATCAATTTATTGCGACATATGGGTACACAGGTTACAGGTAAATACATTTAGGTTCCACCATATTTCAGCCAGATTGGCATGCAATAACGTCACACATATTATGACGATATTTGTTTATTAGAAGATAATTAGAGGCTAAGAATTTGCAATTTAATATAGAAAATTTCATAACATTAGATGTCAGTATTTCCGTGCTACACATAATAAACACCTTCATAGAAAATAAGCATTAAATTAGTCAAATACAATTTATATAATATAAATAATATAAAAATAATAAATGTCAAAGTTATGATTGAATTTAATTATTTACCTAGCATCTAGTGTTTTGTCATTTAAATATTCATTTAATAGTGTATGGTCATAAATTAAGATGTCAAAATAAATAATTATAATAAGCGGTCATTTAAGTAGTCTGTAATATTATAGTAACATTTTTCTGCGAGAAAATTTTTCAGTTTTTTTAGAAAGAATTAAATTTAGTTCCTTCAATTCTTTGGGCAATTTATTATATAGCACTGCAGCCATATGGAATACGCTTTTGTGCATTAAAGCTGTATTGGTCTTACGTATGCACAATCGATACGTATCTCGCTGCGATCTGTTACTATTTTGTGAGGCTAGCTCAAATAAGTTTAGATTTAGTCTAACAAATAGCGTAACCTCGTATATATACAGACTTGCAACAGTTAAAATTTTATGTTTCACAAATAGAGGTCTACAGCTTTCAATCGTCTGCAGCCCGAACATAGCTCTGATACACCGTTTCTGTGCCTTAAATATAAGATCTACATCAGTGGAGTTTCCCCAATAAATTACACCATACCTCAGCACTGAGACTACCAGGCCGTGATATGCCGTCAGCAACGTACCTGTACTTACCACCTGGGCCAATTCATGAAGAGCATAGACCGATTTATTATTTTTTTTGCATATTTGTTGTATGTGCGGTTTCCATAATAATTTATTATCTATATAGATACCAAGGAATTTTGCTGTCTGTACTACAACAACTGGCTCGCTTTTGTATTTGACCTTAGGTACCAGAGCAGATTCACGTTGGCTAAAGTGCATCCGCTGAGTTTTCCCAATGTTGGCCTTCAAATTATTGGCGTCCAACCATTCGACAATTTGCGGTCAATGTGGCATTTATATGACGCTCATAAGTCTTTGCGTCATGACATTTGATTGCAACCGTGCTATCATCCACAAAGAGCGTTATTGGGTTAGATGTTGCTTTTGGGAGATCATTAATATATAAACACCTCAACAAAGTCTAGGGAACAAGATGACCCCAATTATTTTTTTTCGTGTAAATCTTGTTTTGCAAATAACTGGCAGCAAATAAATAAAAATAGAATAAAGTAGATTACAGAGTTGTTCGAAATTTAAAAATAAATTTAAATAAGTAATGATTTTCGAATATGGAGGAAAAACTTTTAAAAGTGTTTGATTGTGCAGTTTCTCTGAGGCAAAATAAAAATTATTTTTTTTGATTGTAAATAACGTTTATTATCAATAATACGTCTTTTACGTATGGTTTGTGCATTTTTGTGACTGTAGTCATCATGTCACGTCGTCATTTAAGTCCGAAGAGATGTTAAGGGCTGTTGGTATGCTGCAAGCTGGACGAACTCAACGCGACGTAGCGGATGCTGTCAACACCCAACCAAGCGTAATTTGCAGATTATGGGCACGCTACAGGTCTACAGGGGATGTTGCCGAACGTCACAGGGGACGAAATAGGGTTACTACCCCGCGACAAGATCTTTTCTTGCAAAATTCCGCAAGGCGGCAACCCACGATTACTGCTCGTCAGTTGGTCGCAGGCCTCCAGTCACAGCATCAAGTGGTTATTAGCGATCAAACTGTCAGAACAAGACTACACGAAGCCAATCTTTAAGCTCGCAGACCGCTTAGGGTTCCAGCTCTTCGACGTGGAAATCGAGGTCGTCGCTTATTGTGGGCTAACGCACATTTACAGTGGACCGACCATCAATGGGCACGGGTTCTGTTTTCCGATGAATCTTGCTTCAGTTTTCATCCTGATTCGAGAAGAGTGCGTATATGGCGAGTTCCTGGACGTCGGAGTCGTCTCCAGAATCCGCAAGAAGTTCATCCTTACCAAGGTGGAACAATCATGGTATGGGCTGGAATTCGCCTTGGTGGAAGGACCGACCTCGTTTGGATACGGGGCAATTTGAATGCAAACCAATACATTCAGGAGGTAATACACCCCATGGTAATCCCTCATCGACAGCAGTTCGGTCAAGATTTTATGTTCATGCAAGATAATGCACGGTCTCACACCGCGAGGGTAGTGGTCAATGCGTTAAGCGAGCACAATATGACGACGTTGGAATGGCCTGCTCAGTCTGCCGACCTCAATCCCATAGAGCATGCCTGGGATTTGCTTGGGAGAAGAGCTTTCAGTGATTCTTTGGAAAGTCTGAACACTGAAGAACAATTTTTTTTACACCTTCGCAGTGTATGGAGCCATATTCCACAGACAATGTTTGACAATCTCATACTAAGTATGCCACGCCGTTGTCGAGCTGTTGCTAATGCTTTAGGAGGTCCTACAGATTATTAAAAACGTTTAAAGTACGGTTAATTACTGTATTTCTTACTACCTCGTTATTTTTGTGCCTAATCATAGAAGGTTGTAATACTCAATATTGGCACTATTCAATTCTTTCTTAAAAAAAAAAAAATTTGGTATTAAAATGTTTTTATTAAAATTAAAATTAAAAACGGTATAAAAATACCCTTCTATTGATATAAAACACTCACTATTACAAGAAAGGGTTTTTAAATAAAAACTAGAAATGTCCTTGTTCCCTAGACTTTGTTGATGTGTGTATTATAAATAGCAGTGGACCGAGAATACTTCCCTGAGGTACACCATATTGTATTATACGACTGTTAGAGAGATTCTCCGTCTTCGTCTTGACATTAATTTTAGTTAATTGAGTGTATTGAGTACGATTTCTTAAGTAAGATTCAATCAATTTCAAAATGTTCACCCTTATGCCGTAAGTCTCAAGTTTGTACATAATAATGTCATGATCCACATAGTCAAATGCTTGGGTCATGTCCATGAATACACCACATATGGATATTCTTTGCTTTTTTTATTTTTAAAAATTTTGGAGAATATTGATTGCAAAGCAATAGGTCTGTAGTTTTCAATGTCTACTTTACTATTTTTTTATGCACGGATTTAACAATGCCTACTTTCAAATTATCAGGGAAAGTGCCAGTTTCAATCGATGAATTTATAATGTGACAAAGAGGAGTTTGGATATAGTCAATAACGTATTTAATTGCCTTAGTACAGACGTTATCATGTCCGACACTGTTAGTGTTTTCTAGGGATTTTATAATAAGTTTTACGTTATCCGGTACACAGGGTTTCATAAACATTGAATGAAGTTGAGTGGTCAAATATTATCTACACTGGAACTTATGTATTGTATTTAACGGTTTGATTTTGTCAATATAATAATCATTAAAAGCATTTGAGATGTCAATAGGATTGGTTACAGTATTATTATTAAGTTGAATGCGTGATATAGTGTCTGGAGGGTTATTGTGCTTCATTGTGTTTATAATTTGCCATGTAGTTTTCGATTTATTTTTAGAAGTAGTTATTCTATGATTGTTTTGTACTCTTGGAGTCAGTTTCATAATTTTCTTTAATTTCCTACTATATTGCATCAGTTTTTCTTTATTAACTCTATTAGCACGCTTCCTATATCTCCATAGGAGTTCGCGTTTCCTAACACAGCCGATCTTAATGCCATGAGATACCCATTTAGGTGTTTTATGTACGCGTACCGTGATATATTTATAGGGGAAGCACAGATCATAAAACAAATAAAATGCATCGTAGAAAGTGTTATAGGCTATGTTCGGATCACAAGTTCCGTACGTATCTGCAAAGGTTAGCTTACTAATACAGTACTTAAATTTTTCCAGATTTTCTGCACATAAATTACGTCGCCTTATTTTCCGATAATTCAAAATACATTTTTTTTAACGGTACATCTCAAAAGTTGGGCAGTGTGATCAGACAGACCAAACTCAATCACCTCTGATTTACATTTGTGATTTTGTAAAAGTAATCACATTTAACACTGAATATCATCACAATGACAAAAGCGGTGGATTTTACTAAACTTTATTGACAAATAATCCAATTAATTATAGAGTCAGTGGTTACGCTATACATCCTCGTACTGGTCGATTATGTTGTGTTATGTCGAGTATGTATCTTAATTAAGATTAATGTTTGAATTCCTGCAATTTTGCCAAGCGACTACAGTATAAGCTTCTTCAAGAAGGGCATTAAAAGTTTTCAGGGTCGGCAGCCCAAGCGTAACGTGTCTGGTGTTTCATAGGTCCAGACCACGGTAACCACTTACCATTAGGTGGGCCGTGTGCTTATATGCCATCTAGTAGTATAAAAAAATCTAATTAACCACTAACAATTTAGAAATATATCAAAATATGAATGAACAATGGCCCTGGCTTGACGGCACATCCGATACTTTTGTACGCACCGCTAAAGGACCCAGGACTATAGGTAAAGAAAACATGTGTGCTGGTAAGAAATTACAAGATTTTATGGTGCGGCAAAGAAAAGAGAAGAGACTAATACTTTTGCGTTGCTACGCATATGCCTAAACCCATAAATTGCTATTGAAGCATGCGATACATCCGCAGCAATAGTAGTCAAGATCATTTGTTTATTTTAAAGTTGCAGGCAGTACTTATATGTGACGATTGTATATCTTTGTAATCTTGTTTAAATTCTTCTTTTACTTATATCCTTGGAAAAGGATTCTCTTAGGTTGGGTCGTCGGGCCCATGAGAAGAGGTCCAGCGCCAGAATCTCGACCATCAATTAGCAGAAGTTCCAACTTAGAAAGAGATAAAAGCTTTGTACAAACCATTGGTAAGTTTTTAATGAAGTCATGCGCGTTGGCCATCTCCGCAACTCTCTGCACCTCGTGTAGCGTCGCCTGCTGACACCCTATCGCGATGTTCTCAAACACCGTCCCCCTGAACAACACAGGCTCTTGACCGACCACACCTGGAAATATTCAAAAAGTTGAGAATGCAAGATTGTTATTGAGCGTATTTGGTAGCGTGGCTTTTGAGTGAATCATTTAAAAACCAAGTTAGTTATGTGAGAGTCCACGCCAACAGTATATCAAATTGTAGCTTTATAACGAGTTAGTTACTCTTTGTCAAAATTAATTTTCTTTTTTCCCTAAGATTAACCATGAGGTTAATTCATTTGGACTTTCAAAACTCACCATACGATCGTCGCAGCCAACTTAAATTAAGGTTTCTCAAATCTTGGCCATCCAGCTTCACTGAACCTGACGAGGGCTCGTACAATCTTTGCAATAGCTGCAGTAGGGTAGTCTTGCCACATCCAGACGATCCCACGAACGCCACACATTCTCCAGGTTTGATATGAATTGAAAGGTTGTTCAAAATCTGTATGAAAGAAAATCATGCTATCAATAAGATAAACATTCAATTAATAAATACTAAGGAGAGAAAATTAGTGTAACTAAAGAAAATAAAATAACTGTCTCAGAGGCGACAGAGTAACATACGAATCAGAACAGTAGAACATTTCATGTCGTCATACCTTAATTTTTGGACGTGAAGGGTAGCTGAAGTGGACATTTTCTAAAGAAATTTCGCCCGTAACGCTTCGTGGGGAAAAGCCTTCCTTACTGCAGCTGTCTATGGCTGGAGTTCTGTTGATTAACTGGAATATACTGGCGGCAGCCCCTCGCGCCGCGCTAAAGCATTCCGAGTACGGTATGCACATGGATAATGCTTGCGTAACCGTAAACAAATTTATTAAAATCTGCAATGAAAGATAATAATTTGAGACTGAGTTAACATGTATGATATAACGTCCATTTATTAAATATGCAACAATACATGCATTATGGGATCCATGAATTTGAAAATGAAACGGATGCAGTTTTGGCATAAACTTGTTATACTTGTATACTTGACGTACACTATAGGGGTCATAATTTGATAGAAAAACAAAATTACAGAAAAAAATGTAAGTGCGTTCAGTCTAGTGGTCATCAAATTAAATGAAAAGGACAAAGGAATAAATAGTATGATTTGTTAATCACTTTGTATAACGAAACACACACAACAAAGAAAAAGAGAAGATAATCTGAAGAGATAATATGAGCTGAGTGCCGTTGGCGCGGGGTTAAACGAGTCGCAGAAGAAAACAAGCGGAGACTTTAACGTAAAGCAAAAGATGGCAAAGCCCCATCAGTATGTTCAATAGTAGACTCTATATGCCAGTTATTTGATTTATTACATCTTCTCAAACCAATGTTCAAAAACACGTTTATAATATATTGTCCCGTGATTTTGATTTTTTATTTTGATTACTGGTGTAAAACAAATTGTAAATTATTCAGGCTGAATTGCGAAATTCCGTTAAACTCATTCACAATAATCATGAAATTAAATTAAATACTGGCACAAACACGGCAAGAATTACTTTAAAGAACGAGTGTAGAAGGACGTACGCTGTAAACGGTTCCAAAAACATATTTCTGTTTTTCGGCAGGCTTGTAAATGTCTTGAAGAATGAGACGTGCTCCGTAGCTCACGGCAACTGTACCTACACCGTAGAACAACACCCAGTTGAAGGCGGAGCCCAGGCCGTGGAATATGCCGCGCTTGCGGCCATATTGTTCCGCAGGTTGCAACAGGGATCTGTACCTGGAAATTGTTTTGTTATACAGATAGTGAATCGTAGACAGGGCAAGAAATATAACAAAAATATTTGTTATTTAGAACAGACTGGTCTGCTCATTTTGACGTTTTCTTATAATGAAATACTAAACTAATTCTAATGAACGAATGATTTAAATGTTTAATCATTTCTGCTGTTGATGTGACAGCACAGAAATTCTCTGTGCTTACAGACAGCTTACGGCAGCGCTAGTGTGACTCCTCTGGTGTTGTATACGTCCATAGCCTTTCGGTAACCACTTTCCATCAGGTAGGGTGACTGTCAGCCACCTAAGTGGTATGAAAAAAAAATCAAAAAGTGCTGTAGGTATTCAGAATCATTAGCAAATTGGTGAAAGCAAAACTAATTGAGGCAGCCTTGCATTTCTTTTTACTGCACTTTGCCGTTTCAAACTTTTAGAACTTGCGAACCCCACTAAAGACGTAGTTTATTGACTAGGGATACGTGCTTTGCCCTTGACGAGACATCATTAGCACTCATTACCTGTTAACCTCAATTGACTCTCCGCCAAAGGCAACTACAGTCTTCACAGATTTCAATATTTCTTCGGCGTGTTTGCCTGCCTGGCTGTAGGAGTCCATTTCACGAACAGCCGACTTAGTCTGATACTGAAACAAGTAACGGAGCGTAAACTGTGGGTGATGAACAGAAGTAGCGTAGATTTTTCTGCCAAATCTTATCACACTTATTATACCGGTGTTTTATTAGCACATTTTTTAGAAAGTACCTACCGGTACAACTGTCACGGCCATTGCTAACAAAAATACATCATCATCATGTCTAAGATGGAAGGACACGGATTTGAACAGATTAGGAGAATACTAAGCCAAGAATTCATAAGTATTAGGCGTTATGGTCCGCCCCGAGTCCTGCGTCTCATTTTCTTTCTGTGAAGTTTGAATATCTACTCCTATCAAAGCCGTTCAGCTAGACAGATTTCTGATGTAGATTTAAATTAGGGATAGAAATCTGGTAGAATCAGCGTACGCTTGAAGTTTCAATGGTGATACTCGATAATCTATACATTAGGTAACAACAAGCCGCGCTGGCCTGTTTACCGGCCGACCAGTTAGCAGCAGGTTACTTTAGTGTGCTGTGAGTCCTAGTCATGACTTGTCATGACATGCCATGGCTTGTCAGTGCCGTATAGTTACAGCTGATACGTTTTTCCTATCAGGTCATAAGATATAGCTATGGCTAACCCTGGTCTTATATCTTAAATCTCTATATCAACAAGGGAGGTGCAGTTTTATACTCACATTAGACACTATGAATGAAGCAGCCACAGAAAATGGAATGACAGCTGTGCAAGCTAAACTTAGTTCCCAACCGATCGGAAATACGATACAGATGGAAAGAAAAGCAGACCCCAACAAATTTGAAATTAATGCCAGTTTTTCTCCCATGCCTTCCTTTACTTTTGTTATATTCCTGGAAAATAAAGCATCATGTTAAGTATTTTGTTTAAGTTAATACTTTAGGATAAATATTATTTGTAAGCATTTAACAAAAAAAATAGGTAAAAAAACTTTTTAAGTTAAACGGTTTTATGTTAAACATACATTGCAATGTTTAAGATAAATGTACCTACTAAAAACCAAAAAATTATAAAATAGATACAGTCGTGGGAATTATAAACATATGCATAGACTAGACTAAAATAAAACCGTGGGGCACGTCAATTGTCTACAAATTATCGACTTAATGTGCGATAGAAGAATCGTTTAATTCGTCGTTAGGCAGTTGGCCCGCAGACGGTGAGGAAATTACTTACTATTTTCTTGCTCATGGAAATTCCAATAGTTATACACTCCATGTAAATAAAAGAGAGACAATTGACGTGCCCCACGGTTTTATTTTAGTCTAGTCTATGCATATGTTTATAATTCCCACGACTGTATCTATTTTATTATTTTTTGGTTTTCAGTACATTTATCTTAAACATTGCAATGTATGTTTAACATAAAACCGTTTAACTTAAAAAGTTTTTTTACCTATTTTTATTTTCTAGTTTTTAGTTTTTATTTCGCATTCTGTTTAATTCATTTAGTGCTTCATTATTGCAAGGTTTCTTGCCCGTTAGTTTATTGCAGTCCGCTTCCAAGCGGCGGCCATCTTAGATTTCAATTTTGCATAGTAAATTGTATTCTACTTGTTGAGACCTTTCATTTGATAGTTTTGATACCCATGTTGATGGGATTGATAAAACCTAAGTTATCCGCCATTTTGTAGAGGCCGCCATCTTGGATTTTAATTTTATATAGTACATTGTATTCTACTGGTTGAGCACTTTCATTTGATACCCATATTGATGGGATTGATAAAACCTACGTTATCCGCCATTTTGTAGCGGCCGCCATCTTGGATTTCAATTTTTTATAGTATATTGTATTCTGCTTGTTGAGCCCTTTCATTTGATACCCATATTGATGGGATTATTAAAACATAAATTATCCGCCATTTTGGAGCGACGGCCATCTTGAATTTATAATGATAATGAATAAACATAATTGCACTAAATAAACAATAATAATATAACTATCAATTTTTTATTCTTATCCACGTTATCCTTTTAAATTATAGTTGTACCACAGTGAATTGTTTTAGTTGCGCCACCGTATGGTTGATCCATCGGGAAAAAAAAAGCCCTGTGGTACAACCAGTTGTATCAATGGGTGTACCACGGGTAATACAACATGTATTACCCGTGGTACACCCATTGATACATGGTATTGTCATCAAAATCCAAAGTGTATACAAAATTTCAGATTAATCGGTTGACAGGAAGAGGGTGAAATTTGAATTACTAAATTTGACCCAAGAATAAATAAAACAAACGGGGTGAGCTAAATAAAACCGTTTAAAAACAAGAATTCATTGAGTATCAATCGGTGATCAATGTAAGCTCTCATTACCAGTTTAACGGGGACTTTTATATTTGATTTCAACAATATAAAAACATTGCATGGTGTACACTTGTACAAGACCCATTCAACATTCTCGAGGCCCAAGCCAACGTCACCTGTGCAACAAAGCAGGCTCTAGCGCAGGCTTTCTTCTCAGACTTCAACGTAGGTACTAATCAAAAACAGTAAGCGGACATCGTGTTCCAACTTTGCATGCAATCGGGAAATCGCTATGAGGACGAGGTGAATAGTACAGTACAACTTAATGGCGATTAAAGTGAACAAGCAGGACTCGGACCCGGGAGAAGAGCTACGTCCTGGATACTCTAAGTTCTTATTTACATACGTGTTACGGTGACACTGGAGCGATCTACTGAAATTCTTATTAACTAACACATAAATAAAATTGCTTCGCGATATTAAACGTACATTAAAATTTAATTCGGAAAATGTCATAATCCACGATGAAACTAAATAGAATACTCTAGGATGATAATGACAATGTCTACATTTATTTTTAACCAAACACAGGCATTTTGTGCATTAACGATGATGATGAGATACATACACTCGCATTGTTTTAGAGGTGTTGACCACTAAGGTTTTAGTCAGTATTTTACACCTCAGATGTGTGAACTTAAACAAAAAAGATTTTCCTTCTTCGGAGGTCTAAAATATTATTTAAATAGATATAATAATATTTGCTTGCAATAAAATAAAAATCTTTTAAAAGCTCTCACTCTGACATTATTGATGCTAGATTGAACTTGTTGTCCGTGTCAAACCAGGACATATCCTGATGTAGCGCAGCTTTCAGAAATAGCAGTCGTATTGTAGTTATCTGCCAACGAAATGCAATAGTTATTGGTCAGGGTGAAACTGTAGAATACATGAAAGACACCTCTTAAAAACTTTCTCCTGGAGCCGTGAACGACACGTCTTCCACATTGCTTTGTGGACAACTTGTATATCACCCCCGCCCAGGAGAGGCATCTTGGCAGATGGCTATGTCTCGGTTTACCTGTCTCAGGGCACTCCAGTTGACGAGCGCCACGCCAAGCATGATTAGCAGCAAGCACGTGCCCATAGTCACACCGAAACATTTACAAACGGCTACCATATCTTCCAGCAGAGCTTCCATGTGCTCTTCGTGCGTAACATTGTAACTACAAGGAATAAATACGTATTAAAACATCTCACAAAGTACAACAAATTATGGATGGTAAAATATGGTAAAAAAGCAACAGAGCTATTATCAGAAGAAAAGAAAAGGCAATATATCCAAAGGACAAAAGAAAAGCTCTTGGGCATTTTGGATGGATTTTGAGGAGTCCCCGATGAGGAGGTGACTTTAGGCCAACAGTAAATATTGTAACAACCTGTATGTATGTAATAAAAGAGAGCGAGTGGCTCTGCTCCACGAATTAAAAGTAAATACTCTGGATGTGGGTCTAATACAAAGTATTATGAGTTATCCAAGCTCCGAAGCCGCCGAAAAACTATGTCACCAGATTACAATAGTTCAGCAATGATTCCCTATAATAAATGTACTACCTAGACTGTAACAAATAATATAAGACTGTCCACTAGGAATTAAGGTACGATGGGGTTGGCATATCCTTACTGGATCAAAACCCCAAAATAAATAAAGATTAAAAAAAAAAAAAAAAACCTGTTTGTGATTATTGCAGTAAAAATGAAGGATTTCATTTCATGGAATGCGAGAGCTCACTGGTGTAAACATATATTTATTTCTTAACGTATGGTATGTACCAACTACTTATAGGTTTCTTAAATTATTTTTAAAGAATAATTAAAACAACAAGAGGATAGACACTCGAAATACTATCATCTGCCCTGTGCTATTGATATGGCCCTGAGGAACTTCGGAACCCATCTGAACTTTGCTCGTCAACATCGTTGCAAGGGAACCACTCCAGTGCATCCCATCACATGAAATATTGTGATGCTGGTGAATTGTCAACAACAATGAACACGGAGACTTTCGTCCTCTAGACCCCGAGTCGTCCTTCGGCCGAGTGCTCGGAGTGCCGAGACGATAATTGATGTAAAGTTAATTCTTTCAGTGAAACAAGTTACCAATAACACTGCAACATTTTATTTATCATAATACATTAAAATGGAATGCATTGGTCGTGAGTGTCGTGACGCGCGAGAACCCGTGTACTGCGTCAATAATGTTTGCATGTATTTATTTCTTTTCATATTTATTTTTCGTTCACCTTGAAACACCGTATTTAGTTTTTGTATGCCATTATATAAGCGACATCCGATATATTGTTAGCACGGCGCACCGCAGGAGTAATATCGGAAACTTCTCTTCTTTCGGTGCGGTTTGGCGGACAATGCGGTGGACAACTGCGGTTGATGCAAAATCTCAAAGACCGCGCAGAACTAGTATAACTCTGACAGAACATGATAAATTATACTGCAGCTTAATGAGCCGAAATATGTGTCCAATAAATAATCAATCTCAACGTTCGTTACATAAGCATAAATTGAATAACGGAAGAACTTTCTTATGGATTCACGTAAAAATTATACAGTCAGTGGAGCTCTTTTGAAACTGTATACAAGTACTATAGTACAAGGACACTACAAAATGTTATTACCATTGGAACAAAAACCACGCCATAATGTGCAGTAGAACCCCTACTTACATAAAATACGAACAAACAATCAAACATTGACTTGTATCTGTCATTAGGCAAATGAAAACAATGTCCCATATCCTGCCGAACGATGTCATTTCCACACCGGTCCTGCCCGAGTGTCCTTCGTGTTAGATAAGTAAAAAATGATTCATTAACGGTTTTATTTGTTACCAAATATACAGGATTGTACTATGCATGATAGATATAAGTATTCTTTTCATTCAACTGCAGTTTTTTTTTTTTTTTACGTGCGCAAAATCCCCACGGATACCTCCCCACCGGAGCCGGTGGAGGAGGCTATGTCGGACTCGAACCGACTAAAACGCACGCCGCCTGTGGGTCGTTTTGGTTGCCGAAGGTGAGGTTGACAGGCATATCCCTCGCACCCCGGCCGACCCAGGGCCATCTTTCACGATCTGGCCCTCTTCTCGGGTGTGGGGACTACAGAGTCCCCAACTCGTCCCCGGAAACGGGGAGGCGCGCCAGGCGCGCCACCGCCGCGGTCTGCTTCTGCCAGGGTGACAGGCGGCTCCACCTGTCACCCCCAGGCCGGCGCTCATGGGGGGCGGAGGTCGTTCATCGACCTCTGACGCCCGAGTTGCCTTCGTACGCAGGCGGCTTGGCTTGCGATCCTTCGTCGCTCCCGCTGCCGCTCCCGCCCCGCCTCCTCCTTCACGAGCATTACTTGCTCGCAGAAGGAGGCGCCGGCCGCCCACGCATCCGTGCAGCGGACCATCGCCGCGAGCAAGGTGGAAAGCGTGAGAACTCTCACTCCCAGGGCCGCCACAAGCTCCCGTCTCGGCGTTTCCCACGCCGGACACTCGGTGAGCGTGTGCGGCCCTGAGTCCTCCCTTTTCTCCATCCGACGCAGATACTTCCCGAAGCACCCGTGCTCGGTGATCATCTGCGTCAGACGGTACGAGAGGCTGCCGTGTGGCCTCTCTAGCCACTCCCCCATGATGGGTCTTACCGCCGCTACTACGGCGCGCCCTGCGCCTGGTCGCCCAAGTCGTAGCTCCCATTCCGCCACCATTTCCCTGTGGAGTATCCCACCATTTCTTCGGGCTCGGGATCGTGACCCCGCTCCCGCACCGCCTTGCGGAACCGGTATAGCGCCGAAAGGGATCTCGCTTCCAGGATCCATGGTGGCGATCTGGTGAGAAGACTCGCCGCGTTGAAAGATATCGTGCGGTACCACCTTATGATGCGGCACGCCAGCTTCTGCTGCGGACGCTGCAGCAGGGGCATGTGCCGATCACTCAGTGGTCAGCTTTCCACATAAAGTCTGCGAGTGTATCAACTATTAGTGATACAATATATTAACGGCGGCCTCACTATTTCAAACTTAGCTGTACGAAAATAAGCTTTATTTATTTGTAGCTAAGGGTTGGGTTATGAACGCTGTACCGCCCGCCTACAGGTCGGTCATAGGCATATTGCCGGTTCTATTAAACGAATTGTGTGATCAAACACACGTAAGGTTTTAAGTCAGACATTTCTAAAAAATACTTCATTAAAATCTGTTCAGTTCAGTCGCGTCCAAAGAGATAGACAAGAATTCCAAATTAATATTTTTACATTCAGATTCATTAATGTATTACTTACAACCAAAGGTTTTTTAATATCTCCAACAGACACGATTAACTAACAAAATTGTATAATAGATACTTAGTATAGCTGACCATTCTGCGCGGGACTAACTTATTTATCCTTTGATTGGCTTTAAGTGAAAACTTGTTATCACTATTATTTATAACACAAACTGGTTTAATGTATATATAATAATATTAATGGAAATCATAACTATTAACTAGTTTTCTTTAGTATGTTTGCACTCCTATTGTCAGCTTCTTATAGAAGGAAGTTATTAACATATGGAGGAGGGTCTTTAGTAACTCTACTATTGCGTTGTCCTACACACTCAGTATTTATCGATCACTTCAGAGCTTTGTATATGGCTATTTGCATTGGTATGATCGTGCCTCAGAGGGCACATTACGCCGTCGGTCCCGGCTACCATACGAACATCTATACCAGTCGTTACGGGTAGTTGGAGCCCTACAAAAATAAGTCCATCACCAGTCAGTTGCGAGCGGCACCAACGTTAGGATGAAGAAGACGTGCTGTCGTTTTTCAAATGAAGTAATCAAACCCGTTACGTACAGCCTCCGGCCGCCACCGAACATGGATATGATCGGCAGGTAGGTGCTGGCGCGCTCCGTCGGCGGGTGCGTCCGCTCCATTAGAGACGTCGTCATCTCCCCCAGCACCGACATGCCCACGGTGCAGCCGGCGCCGCTGAAGAACGCCAGCAGCACGCCGAGACACGTCGCCAGTCTTTCCAGCACCGTCCCATATTGAAACTGTCAACATTTACTTAAATTAAAGAACATTCGCAATATTTTAATGCGAGAGAGACATACATACTATGGGTTTTATGAAGGTTCTCGAGACTTATGGCCACCACCACTTGTCGAACATCATATCTCGAGATTGCCTTTAAAATGTAAGTGCAACTTCAAGTAACATTGGGAAGGAACCCTGTCTGTCGGACAAAATAGACAAATATTTGTACAAAGATCGCGAAGGACAGCTTATAATCTGCACACGAACATTATATTGTACTTTTCACTTCACTTAATAGCCGTTTTCTGCTATCAACTCTTCCCGTGTGACTTTTTCTTACGCGCGAAGTATCCCCAAGGATACCCCCCGCCGGAGCCGTTAGGAGTGGTTTTGTCGGACTCGAACCGACTGAAACGTACGGCGTCTGTGCGTCGTTGTTGGTTGTCGGAGGTAAGGTTGACAAGCATATCTCTCGATCTGGCCGTCCTCGGGTGTGAGGACCACGGAATCCTCAACTTCTACCCGCGCGGTTGCATTCGCGGGCATCAAAATGTAAGTACCTGCATAATAACATAACTGAAAGCAAATGATAAAATACTTACAATGTCGAAATACGACACCTCAACATCACTGTCCTTTAATGTTCTGTAAAAGTGAAACACATTAATATGTTAATAGCTAATCTTTATGAGAACGTTTAATTGTTATCTTTTTAATAATATGTTTGGCATGGAAGACATCGGGGCCATGACACGTTTGTGTATTATATATGGGGAGGGAGGGGGAACCTACACACAAGATACCTAATGTTCTTTTCACAATTTTCACAAAATTTTTGAATGAAATTTAAAACATTTAGTACAGTTTATACTTTGTCTCCGACGCTGTTTCTGCTGCATATCAATGACAAGCTGTCTGATGGCTCCGTTCAATGTTATGCGGACGACAGTGTACCGGGGACACGTGTTACACGGGCCGTGCAAATATCGCGCTTGTCTGCTAAGTGGTATAAAAAAAAACGAACTATTGAAATAGATTAAGAGGAATTTTTTTCCCATCTTAATCGATAGTTCGTACTTGTGTCGGTAGATGGCTCTCACCGCCGCCGTAAGACGGATATATATATATATATAGAAAGACTAGCTGACCCAGCAAACGTTGTTATGCCATGTATTTTTATTTCAACAAAAATAACTTATTTACTAATGTAAGTGTGCGGGGATTTACTAATAATCGAACGATAAAAATCGCGATAGAAAAATAGGGGATGATCGTAGAGGGTTGAAAATTCAGGGTTGTATGTATTTTCTAATGATGTATAATAAAAAGTAATGAAAATATAAAAAATATCTAAAAATTAAAAAAGAAATTTAGGGGTGGACTACCCTTATCATTTAGGGGGATGAGAAATAGATGTTGTCCGATTCTCAGACCTACCCAATATGCTCACAAAATTTCATGAGAATCGGTCAAGCCGTTTCGGAGGAGTTTAACCACAAACACCGCGACACGAGAATTTTATATATAAGATTTGGAAGACTTCAGGCAAGGTTCGGTGGCTTAGTGGTCAGAGCATTCCTCCCGTAAGGGAAAGATCGCGGGTTCATATCCCGCCTGAACTGATTCTAATGTTTCCTACCTTAATCGATTTCACAGAATTCTTTAGACTTTCACAAATTTTTATTACAATTTGGTATCGCGTAAAATAGGTGGCGAGCCTGTTGTCGTCAAATATACAACCCAAGACAAAATGTTGGTGTATCTAATGAATTGACACATTACAATATTGTGTAAAGAATTTCGTAGAAAATGTAGGAAGCGACAAGATCGAAAATTGAAACTCTTTTCCATTGCACTAGGTACCCACGTGCTTATTTCATTTTACCTTTGACTTTTCTGTGAGATATTTTTAATTGTAGTTTCAATATGTATTCACGATGATAATGTAATTAATTCATGATAATGTATTCACATAGACACGCTGTAGATACACTACAAGGAACGAGTACATGGGCAATTGTATACTATATTTCACGATCAAACTGGTCTAAGAAATGTCTCTGTATCTCTATTAGGCATATTGATAATCGAATAAATAAATTTCTTTCTAAAACTGTTTCTTTAAAAATTTGAATATTGAGTAGATAACACGGAGACCGTTTGGGGCAGTATTCCGTGCCAATCGTAACCTGGACTCAGTAGATCTGACGGAAAAGACCGAACGATATAACACCAGTACCGTGGAAAAATGACCTATGGGAGTCCACGTGCGTCAACACTGTCGCTCCGAGCCAACTAGTGGTACAGTCCTGTTTCCAGCAACTGCTACTGTAGTACATACGCAGCGGTAAAAATTCAGCAATTTTAGATGACAAGCAACATGGAAATGAGCTGTTCAAGTACGGTACCCAAACAAAACATTGCAATAAGTAAACATTTTGTAAATAGACAGAAACATCTCCACGGCTTCGGGCCTAAATGTCCTGAGGCCGCGTCTTGCACCGCGGCGCGGCCGGTGGAGTGGTGGGTCGGTGGCCCACTTTCTTTCTTTTTGACGTTTTGTAAGTCCTTTTTAATGGTGTATACTGTCTATATGGAATAATTTATTTTCAACTAATTACTTTTTAACAGATTAGTTTACATAAATTCCAGGACCTTTGTACCTACCTACCTACTTAATTCACTTCTTTGAGTCCAAGATACATAGGTAAGTATGTTGTTTAGTGGCTGCTTAAAGTGTATCTTTCTTGAATTAAGTATACCTACTCTACTCGGTCTGACGCAATTCGATGTTTTCGATAATACATCAATTATATATTATGCCGGGTAAGTAATTTAAATTTATCTAAATTACAATATAAATCGGGTAAGTAGTTCCTGAGATTAACGCTTCAACCAATCATACAAACACTCATCAGCCTTATAATTATTATGATAATTGTGGTTTACTGAGTATCATAGATTCCGTGATGCTGCTCACACCGGTTTTCCGCATTAATGCCCAATGCCTATGGCCACGTGTCGTGGCTGCCATTCTTTCTGACTGCTACGATTTAATGATAGATATTATTCAATAAACCTGTTCCTGTTGTGTTGATCTCATTAAATGGGCACAAACACTATTTACAACACGTTTTCTTCAAAATAAGTCATGGACGATTGTATTATGTCCCTGATATCTCTCCTAGGGGTTTTCCCCTGTTGTCCGCCTAGGCTGGCGAGACATACTTTTAAAACTATATTTTGAGTACTCGTATATCCCCTATTACAGTTCTGTCATGTTTGTTATTTACTGGTTATTTGTAAATAAATAAGTAGGTTTTAATGTAATATTTACTAGGACTAATCGAATTGAAGACTTATTTTATCAGTAACAGAAGTGGGAAAATCCTGATGTCTCCTCTAGGGGGGGATCAGAGAGCCACGAGACCGAAGCCGATATTGCAGTGGTTACATCTATTGCCACTGAATCTATACGTCCTACACGTCTTAATCTGCTCGCAAGTACTGGGGGGGGGGGGGGGGGTGGCAATTACAGTTTCTTGTCGTAGACGCTAGATGCTAGAAAACGTTTTCAGTCGGTGGTGCCGTTTAACTTTAAAGGACCCACAGTACCACCAGGAGTGCCGTGGGTCTGAAATGTTTTCTACGAACCTATTTAATTACCTACATACCTAATTTCTTTATTGTATTTCAATGTACATACTTTTTTCTTCCTTGTAGGTAGATGAAGATTTCTTTTTATCAGCTAAATTGTGCTTGTTATTTCTTTCGATTTATATCTTAGCGATGTAGTTTTACTTTTATTCATAATAAATAACGAAAAAGACGTTATTATTTTTATTAAATAGTAATATGTTAATAACATTAATTACAATGGTACAACTAGTACGTACCTACATTTAATCCAAAACTGAACGTTCGTCACATTTTATTCATAAGGGTACCTATCTATACTAATATTATAAAGAGGAATTTTTGTATGTAACGAATAAACTCAAAAAGTACTGGACCGATTTTAATAATTCTTTTTTCATTAGAAAGCTACATTCTTCGTGAGTAACATAGGCTACTTTTTATCCCGATATTCCCATGGGATCAGGATTTACGCGGGTGAAACCACGGCGCGGTGCTAGTTATTAATAAATTGCAAGTAGAATTGAAAACAATGTACAGTCGGCGAAGGAGATAAGCAACCTTTGCATACAAATTTATATTACGAGAATAAGCTACGTAGGTATAAGTACTATACACGAAAGTACTGGGCACTTCATTACTGAAGTAAGGAATTGTTTTTCTGGCACCTTCGTGTTTTATCTCTTATTGGTAGTAGGTGAGGGACCTACCTCCGGCCTGTGGCTGTTGCAGTAACGCGTCATGTCCATCTAATGTCAATTACCACAACCACATCATCATCATTGACATCATCATGAGTTATTGTTATCATAACGACCGGCATTTAGTTCACCTCAGTCAGTACATTAATAACTAATGTAATTTAATTGTTGATTGTTGGTATACTACCCGATGGGGTAGGCAGGGGATATTAAGATCCACATTTCGCCGATTGTGAGGTTTAACATCACGTAGTAGAAGGCGAGCCTGTTGTCGTCAAATATAATATATAATATAATTGTATGCAATATTTGCATAATTATTATGGCAATTGCATGTTGCAATCTGCAGCTAAACATGTGCTTTAACATGTTGTAAGATCCATGTTACCATGTTTAAAGGCAAATAAAAATATATTCTTATATATTCTATACAGCCCATGACCAAATGCCCACGATGTAAAATATTTCTATGTAAATGATTTCATTTATTTAACAATAAATAACATTGATGTGTCCATTTGTAATTATTGCAATATTAAAATTAACAGCTTGGTACTTGGTGATTGCACATTGAGTGTACGTGTAGGTACGGTAGCTACTTTGGTATATAAAAAACGTGGCTGTGCTGATTTTGACAAGAATTTCATTAGAGATAGCTGATGTTAGGCTAGTTTTATTCCGCAGTATTATATCTTCCACACAAAAAGTTTATTCATAAGATAATCCAGATCTATGTCCCGGTTACTCCCGGCAGTTAGCCTGAGCCAATGTACCTACTGTATGAACTATTATTTTTACGATGCTATTTGTGTGAGTGTTTTAGGGGCTTCGCCGCGGTCCCCGGCTCGAGCCGACTTTGCCGGTAGACTGGCGGCTCTGGTGCAGGCTTTCGTATCGGGATTGGAAGCTCAGGTAGCAGTCGCTCCCTCGCAAGCCATATACCTATCATATAGTTATCTGTTTAATTTTATTTTATGTGTACACCATAGGTGCTCGACAGTTGTTTTATAGCAAAAAGTATATTACTTATCTCTTCGTCTTCGTGAATAACTAATGCATTAGGACATTCGTCAGTGTCAGCCTCAACCCAACCGCTGTCCTGTGGCACGCGCACCCCTTGACAAAGCTATAAACACTCACTTGGCACTCTTCTCGTGTGCTCCGCTCCCGACCATGGCGGCAGCGTGCTGCTCCTCGGCGGTAACCAGCGACCACTGTTCAACAACTAAGCACACATTCGGAGCGGGCGCCAGGCGGCGTGCGGCGGCTCTCGGCACTCGGCACTCGGGCGACCTCTCGGCACACACTAACAGGTATCGCTAGCGAACGTCTCTAATTATGTTCCAATCTTTTTATAAAACGCCGGTGTTCTGCTACGGTAATTATCGTCGATTACAATAATTACTTTATTTTCTGTTTATTATAATAATATTCTTTTAAAAGGCTATAAATGAGCTACTATGCTTTGCTAGCGCGAACAGACTAGCTCACCGGCGGGGATCTTCCCGCCTACTGTCGGTGTCAGCGTTCAGCGTGACACCAGATGTGCAACATATAATATAAATATATAAATAACAACATATAAATTAATTGTAATTTTGACATCTTTTGGGAATTTTTCTTTAGACATGCAACTTTGATACTTTAATTATATTATTTAATCTTTGTCGGTATCTTTGTATATATATTTACATATTGTTTGGGTGATTTTACCAGCCGCGGTAGCCTAGTGGTATGGGTAATGGACTGCTGAGACGAGGTCTCGGGTTCGATCCCAGGTATCACCATGGCACACACCAATGACTTTTCGATGCTTTTCGAAGTTATGTGTGTAATTATCGCAGGTTTATAAGTGCCCGGTTAATGGCAATAGGCTCGCCACCTATTACATTGGGACCTAAACATAAACTGGCGAGATGTGGGTGCTAGCACCTCTGCCTACCCCCTCCGGGGATATAGGCGTGAGTTTATGAGTTTATGTATGTTATGATTTTATATTGTTATTAGCTTTGTTGTTAATAGATTAAGATTTTCAATACAGTGTGACACAGTTCGAGAAAAAAATTAATAAAAAAATGGTGATACTGTGTAAGAACTGTCTGAGCGCTGAACTTCTCTTACCGATGACAATTAAATGAGTAGTGAGCTTCTTGGTCACCTTAGTAGTAAAACACCGGTCAAGTGCGACTCGGACTCGCTGCTGAGTGTTCCCGTATAACCTTAACGTTGCTGTTAAAAAATGGTTGTACGCATACATCGACGTAGGCCTAATCAGTTTACCAACGGCAAATAAGTTTCTACGACCAGTGCGTCCTGGACCCTGATCCTGCTAATTGGCAACCACTGTCATGCCACAGACGCGACCAACAATGCCATTCAATTTCAGCCTCTACTGCTATGACGTTAAAGTTTAAAATAATAATAATAATAATAAATATTTTTATTTCGGACTTCGGGGTCCATAAAGGTGTTAGTAACAATTTCCTTACGATCTAATGTTAGTAAGACATGAATTAAAATGAAAAACAAAAATAGAAACAACAATAAAAATACAAATACGCGGAAGGAGGAGACAGATTCACACCTTTATGGCGTGAATCCGTATCCACCTCCCGAGCAGAGGCGAGTCCCATCTCGTCGCAAACCCTTTCAGGAGAGCGTTAGGGCAGTTATGGTATCTTGTACTTGTAAAACGATTGGAAAAATATAATGTAACGGAAATAAACAAATGGCAACATTGACTGGTGACGTGTTGGTGCGGAGAGGTGGGAGCGATGGAGGGGCGAGCCGAGGAGAGGAGAGGTGTAGTGTGGAGTTTATAAAAGGGGTGTGATTTGGTGTCTCGGGGCATTATTATTGGAAAAATCAACTGTTTATGTTTAATAAAAGTAAAAAGTATTATTGTGTTAACGGGTATTTATTTCACTTCCAACAACGTCGTAACAATCAGAAGTGGGATTTACTGAACTTGGCAGAAGACAACGCAAGATGAAGAGGTTCCAGGACAGGTCTAGCTGTTCTGAAAACAGCAAAAGGAGCAGAAGTAATAATTCTCACGGAAGTGGAAATAATAATTCTCCTTCATGCTCAGCAAAAGACATAATAAAAAAGAAAGTAGAAGCTGCTGTAGAAAGATGTTTAAATAATGACGATAATATCTTACATAATCGTATGGCCAGAATACAGAATACTGCTAAATTAGTTCCCGATTTTGATCCGGATAATCGTGATTTAAATATAAAAAGTTGGATTAAGAAAATTGAGCAGTTAGGCTCAATTTACCACTGGAACGACGAAACTAAATCATTTATATTACAATCAAAATTACAAGGTCAAGCTAGACGATGATAGACGATGATTTGATAGATTAGAGTCTTACGATTATTCGTGGGTAGAATGGAAATCAATGGTCATAAGGGCGTTTCCGCGCTATATTGACTACGCGTCCCTATTAGATGAACTAATTGATCGAAAAACCTCTCAACGGAAACAATGACTAAGTATTTTCAGGAGAAATTGGCCATGTGTTATAGATGTCAACTTAGCGATCAAGCTTCTGTGTCGTGTATCGTTCGGGGACTGCCGACCGAATTACGTGCGAACGCACTAGCGTTTCAATGCTCTACTCCAGATGAGCTGTATGAGGGTTTCTTGTCCGCTTTTGATTCCTATCAAACTAATGCGTTGAAAATCCAAAACTCATCCGTGAAGTCGTCCGTAACACGTAAAGATAGCGAAGGATCTAATAGCCAGCCCCAAAGAAGTATTGATGGAAGGAAACCGCCTATTTGCTACCGATGCAAGGAAGTTGGGCATGTGGCAACCACATGCAAGATGCCAGATAAACGCAAATGTTTTAGATGTGGAAAGGTGGGCCATGTGGCAAGTACATGTATCACAATGGAGGATAGTCAGGCTAGCATCAAGTCCAGTTATTGTCGCAATTGAATGATATGTATAAGAAGCAGGTTAAGGTCAATGATGTATTTATGAAGGCTTATTTAGATACAGGAAGTGAGCTCAACGTGATTTCTCAAGAAGTTTCTAATGCTTTGAAATTGAAAAAAGAACCCTCTAATACTGTCTTGAAGGGGTTCAATGGTTGCTCGGTGCCGACTTCTGGGGTGGTTCAATTTAATTTATTAGTAGACAACGTATACATTACGACTACTGCTATAGTGACTGTAGACCTGGGTGACGTTGTTTTGATCATTGGGCAGACAGTCATTAATAGGGAAGACGTCATGCTTAATGTGTCGAAGCATGGTGTCACCCTATGCAAAATACTGAACTCCTCAGATGACCTGATGAGTATTGGCACTTTTAATGAAGCGACTAGTTTCAGAGTCCAATTTACCGAAGATACAACCATATCTGTCGGAGACAACCTTGTACGAGTGTTAGTTCAGGGAGCTGACTCCGGAGACTACTGCACTAAACCAAGGCGATTCTCTATGGGAAACGTCGTGTATGCAGTAGCCAGTGCGGTACTACGAAGAGGCGGAGGCTATGTCAGAGTTTGCAACATCGGTGTCGGCCCCATCATTTGGAAGAAGGGGATGACTATAGCCAGAGCCGAAAAATGTGAGGTGAGTTCTAATTGTCTAACTATGAGGAGAGATGAGTGTGGTGAGAATTTTAATCGTGAGTTGGCAAATATCAATGTGGGTGATATTGGTGAGAAACATTTTAAAAGCTTAACAACACTTTTAAGAACGTACAGTGACTGTTTTGCTACTACAAGCAAGGAAATAGGTTGCACAAATTTAGGAGAAATGACTATTGAGCTTAATACTAATAAACCTGTTGTTCGAAAACCATATAGATTAGCGCATTCGGAAAGAAAAGTCGTAAGAAATTTAGTTAATGATTTGATAAATACCCCCTTCGATGATACCCCCATCATTCGGGAATCTAACTCTCAGTATGCATCTCCGATAATATTAGTACGTAAGAAAAACGGTGACTATACATAGATTATGTGTGGATTACAGGGATCTGAATGCAATTACGATTAAAGATCGATTTCCTATGCCTCATATCGACGATCAGTTATCACAATTAGCGGGTAAATCTTATTTCACCAATTTGGATTTATTTTCTGGCTACCATCATATTAAAATAAGTGATGATTCAATTTCTAAGACTGCCTTCGTTACCTCAGACGGATTATACAAGTATATGATATGAGGGTACCCTTTGGATTAGCAAATTCTCCATCAGTGTTTATGCGGGTCATCCAAAAATTAGTGAAACTTGTGGGTAGTGATGAAATGTATATCTGACGGTCTTAGTTTACTCGAAAAAGTGCTTGTTCAGTTACGTAATGCTGATTTGAAGTTGAATATGAAGAAGTGTGCATTCCTAAAATCCGAGGTGACATTTCTCGGACATGAAATCAGCGCTAAAGGGATTAGGCCGGGTAACCACAAAATAAGCGCGGTGATTGATTTTCCTAAGCCAACAAATTTGCATCAGTTACGTCAGTTTTAGGTTTGTGCAGTTATTTTAGAAAATACATTAATCAGTTTGCCTTATTGGCGAAACCGTTAACCGATTTAACAAAAAAATCTACCGATTGGTTCTGGTGTGACGTACATGACCATTGCTTTTGTATGTTAAAACAAACTTTGTGTTCTCGCCCTCTTCTTGCTTTATATGACCCTTCGTTACCTTGCGAAATTCACACTGACGCGAGCAAGATGGGTATAGCCGGTATACTATTTCAAACGAACGAGCAAAGTGAGTTGAAGCCTGTGTTTTACTATAGCCGAGTAACGTAGCGTGAGGAATCAATGTATCACAGTTATGAACTTGAGACATTGGCGGTCGTAGACTCTTTGAAACATTTTCGCGTTTATGTACTGGGGACTAGAGTCAAAGTAGTTTACAGATTGCTCAGCGGTTAGGTATACCTTGTTAAAAAAAAAGATTTAGTCCCGCGTATAGCTCGTTGGTGGCTTACGATTCAAGAGTATGATATTCAAATTGAATATAGACCGGGAGATCGTATGAAACATGTGGTTGCCTTGAGTTGTAACCCAGTAAATTGTACTAATGAGGTAGGTCAGGTAGGCGATGATGAGTTAGAATTTCACACTGTACATTTAAATATTATATCGAGTGATGATTGGTACTTGAGCATACAGTTACAAGACGACAAATTGCATAATATTATTTTACAATTATCGGAGGGTAATGTTTGTACAGACGTTCAAAATAATTACAAAATTAAGAATAATCGATTATTTAAGAAAACATTGCATGGTGATCGGTTAGTAGTACCTAAATTCGCTAGATGGAAGTTTATGCAAAAGTTTCACGATCAGATAGGGCATGTGGGTATTAAACGTTGTGAAGAATTAATAAAATCCGATTATTGGTTTCCTAAGATGACCCGTTTTATAAAAAAAATATATTGACTGACCCATAGCCGTCACCTCAGTGCTGTGCAAGGTCTTCGAGCACATCATTAACAAACAGCTCATGCGTCACCTAGAGGATCACTCCTTAATTAATGACCGGCAATATGGCTTCAGGCCGAAACGGTCAACGGGTGATCTTCTAGCATACGTTACCCATCTTTGGGGTGAGGCTATGGACAAGCACGGCGAGTCACTGGCAATTAGTCTTGATATCGCCAAAGCTTTCGATAGAGTCTGGCACAAATCGCATCTCTCCAAGCTACCAGCCTTTGGTCTGCCTCCTAGACTGTGCAACTGGATTGCTAGTTTCCTGCAGGAGCGCCGTATCCGCGTCCTCTGTGATGGACGGGTTTCGGAGTTCTTGCAAATAAATGCTGGCGTACCGCAGGGGTCTGTATTATCTCCCACTCTCTTTCTTCTGCATATCAACGACATGCTGTCCACCGGCGGCATACATTGCTATGCAGACGATAGCACCGTACACGGGAGTTATCACGGACAACCTGCGGCCAAACAGTCTGATATCGTGGAAAAAAGACAGCTTCTTGTCACTGAACTGGACCGGATCTTGAATCACATTTCTCAATGGGGCTCCGAGAACATGGTCGAGTTCAATGCCAAGAAGACGCAGGCTTGTGCGTTCACAGCAAAGGTATCTTCTTTCCTTCCCCTTCCCACTCTTCAGAGCACGCCACTTCCACTGCAGGACAATCTCTATATCCTAGGCATGGATATTCGCTGCAAACTGAATAACAGAAATTACATCGAGAGCATCATCAAAACAGCCTCGCGGAAACTCGGACTCCTAAACAAAGTGAGACGTTTTTTCACGCCGGAGCAGCGGTGTCTTCTCTATAAGACACAAATTCGCTCCTGCGTGGAATACTGCTCGCATCTCTGGGATGGCTCCGCGAAATACCTACTAGATGCTCTCGACAGGTTGCAGCGACGCGCGGTCCGAATTATTGGGAACCCTGAGGTCACGAACACCCTCGAGCCTTTGCAGATGCGTAGAGATATTGCTTCCTTGGCTGTATTTTACCGTCTCTACCACGGTGAGTGTTCTGACGAGCTCTTCCAACTAATCCCACCATCTCCTTTCCTACATAGGACAACACGTGCAGGCCTTTTTTTTTTTTTTTTTTTTTTTACGTGCGCAAAATCCCCACGGATACCTCCCCACCGGACCCGGTGGAGGAGGTTATGTCGGACTCGAACCGACTAAAATGCACGCCGCCTGTGGGTCGTTTCGGTTGCCGAAGGTGAGGTTGACAGGCATATCCCTCGCACCCCGGCCGACCCAGGGCCATCTCTCACGATCTGGCCCTCTTCTCGGGTGTAGGGACCACAGAGTCCCCAACTCGTCCCCCGAAACGGGGAGACGCGCCACGCGCGCCGCCGCCGCGGCCTGCTTCTGCAAGGGTGACAGGCGGCTTCACCTGTCACCCCCAGGCCGGCGCTCATGGGGGGCGGAGGTCGTTCATCGACCTCCGACGCCCGAGTTGCCTTCGTGCGCGGGCAGCTTGTCTAGCGATCCTTCGTCGCTCCCGCTGCCGCTCCTGCCCCGCCTCCTCCTTCACGAGCATTACTTGCTCGCAGAAGGAGGCGCCGGCCGCCCACGCATCCGCGCAGCGAACCATCGCCGCGAGCAAGGTGGAGAGCGTGAGAACCCTCACTCCCAGGGCCGCCACAAGCTCCCGCCTCGGCGTCTCCCACGCCGGACACTCGGTGAGCGTGTGCGGACCTGAGTCCTCGCTCGCGTCGCAGTGATGGCACTCGGACGTTGGCTCTTTCTGCATCCGACGCAGATACTTTCCGAAGCATCCGTGCTCGGTGATCATCTGCGTCAGACGGTACGAGAGGCTGCCGTGTGGCCTCTCTAGCCACTCCCCCATGATGGGTCTTACCGCCGTTACTACGGCGTGCCCTGCGCTTGGTTGCCCAAGTCGTCTCTCCCATTCTGCCACCATTTCCCTGTGGAGCCGGGATCTCACGGCCCGAATTTCTTCGGGCTCGGGATCGTGACCCCGCTCCCGCGCCGCCCTTCGGAACCTGTATAGCGCCGAAAGGCATCTCGCTTCCAGGATCCATGGTGGCGATCCGGCGAGGAGACTCGCCGCGTTGAATGATATCGTGCGGTACCCCCTTATGATGCGGCACGCCAACTTCCGCTGCGGACGCTGCAGCAGAAGCATGTGCCGATCACTCAGGGTGTCCGCCCACACGGGACACCCGTACAGGGCCATGGACCGCACGACACCCGCGTAGAGTCTCCTGCAGGAGTCATCCGGGCCCCTCAGGTTGGGCAGTAGCCGCGCCAGAGCGTTGGCTGTGCCCGCCAATTTGGGGCCCAGACTTCGGAAGTGCTTCCCGAAGTCCCACCGGCCGTCGAGCACGAGCCCCAGATATTTCATCTGGGGCTTGATGCCGATGAGAGTGCCTCCCACTGTGAGACTGGAACCAGGTGGTGGCGTGCGCCGAGGTCCATGAAAGAACATGGCCTCGGATTTATGCAAAGCCACCTCAAGGCCCAGCCGCCGGATCCGTTCCACGACTTGAGCAACCGCGGTCGTGGCCCTCAGGATCGCTTCGCGGTGTGTAGCTCCGCTCGCCGTCACTAGCGTGTCGTCCGCATAGCACGTGACGGCGGCGCCGTCCGCAAGCTCACCGCGAAGCACCCAGTCGTATCCAATGTTCCACAGTAGCGGCCCGAGAACCGATCCCTGTGGAACACCGCACGACATCTCACGCCGACCGACGCCGGTCGCACTTGGGTAGATGACGGCTCTCTCCGTCAGGTACGCCCCGACTATGCGGCGGAGGTAGAGAGGCACACCGTGGTACACGAGTGCCTCCCTGATGCAACTCCAGGGCAAGGTGTTGAACGCGTTGGAGATGTCCAAGGACACCGCCAACGTCACCTCACCCCGGGCAACTGCCTCCTCCGCCAAAGTCCTCACGCGCATGATGGCATCCACGGTGGACCGCCACCGGCGGAAGCCATATTGAGTATCCGCCAGGTCCGGCCCCCTACCAGAGAGGTGCTCGACGAGGCGCTTCGCAATAACTCTTTCAAAGAGCTTGCCCACCTCGTCGAGCAACACAATGGGCCGGTAGCCGGACGGTTCGTCCGCCGGGCGACCCTCCTTTCGGATGAGGACCAGTTTCCCCGTCTTCCACATCTTCGGAAACTGGCCCCGCTCCAAGCATGCGCTGAGGAACCCTCTCAGCCGGGGTTCGAGACCGTCTTCTCCCAGAGCTAGGACCCACGCGCGGCCTGGAATGCCGTCGGGTCCCGGGGCGGTGCTCTTCTTGGCTCTAAGCCTTCGCACCGCCAGCTCCAGTTCTACCCAAGTGACCTCGGGGACTTCGTCGTCAACTACCACACTGGGCGCCACAGGCGACCGAGGTGGCGGAGTCATCTGCGGCGGAACGTGTTCCGCTCGCGCCGGGAATAGGGACTCGACCACTCCACCGAGCAGAGCTGGCTGGAGAACCCGGGTCAACGGCGGGGCCCGGGGGCGCAGCTTTCCTCTTACCATAAGGTAAGGCCGCCCCCATGGGTCCCGCTCCAGCGTCTCCATGAGCTCCTTGTAAGCCGCGGCTTTCGCCCGCTTAATCTCCGCTCGGAGGGCATCTCTGGCCTCCCTGTATCCCACATGAAGCTCCGCCACTCGGGGCTCCGTATCTGCGGTTCGGCTACGCCTCCTACGGAGTCTGGTCCACCGGCGGTGCGCGATCACGCAGGCTTGCCGTAGCCTCGCGATCTCCGCAGACCACCAGTAGACCCGACGCCTCGGACTATAGGGTGGTGCCCTAGGCATACCCGCATCGCAGACACGAGTCATGGCCTCCCGGAACCACACCGCCTCATCGTCGATATCGACAGGCCTGTCCGGCGCAATGGCCCAGGCCTGTACGATGGCGGCCTCCAGGAGGACCTCCCGATTCAGTCTCCCAAGCACCCAGCGTGGCTCGCGTGGGGCCGGTATGACCGGCGCATCACCCGCGGGGGGGGAGACATCAAACCGAACGTATCGGTGATCCGCCAGTGTCTCCACCCCCACAACAACACGCCAGTCCCGCACACGGTGCGACAGCGAAGCGCCTGCGAACGATAGGTCGATAATCGAACTGCGCTCCGCGGTCACGAACGTGGCTTCGGCCCCGCGATTCTGGAGAACTAGACCGTGATTAGCGGCCCAGCTCTCCAGAGCCCTACCTCGTGGGTTCGTGTGCCGGGACCCCCAGGTCACTGACCAGGCGTTGAAGTCCCCGAGCACAAGAACCGGATGAGGATGACAGGCGTTGACGACGTCGGTCAGTCGCTCCAGCGACTGCCGGTACTCCCCTATGCGTCGGTGTAGGCTCGGCGTGAGATAGACGGCCACGACCGCAATCTCCCCCACACGCGCCGCTACGATGCCATGCTCCCTTGCCACGACAACAGGGGGAGGGGCACCCACAGCGGCGTTGTACACCAGTGCCGCCGACCCGTCCAGGTCGACCACCCAGGCAGGCCCAAGGGGCCGGTGAGTGTACGGATCGGCGACAGCGGCGACGTGTATGGACCACTGTGCCATGCTCTGGAGCAGAAGACCCTGAGCATCGGCACCGTGGCCCACGTTCGCCTGCAGGATGCGGAGCTGGGGATCCATTATGGAACCATCTCCGCATCCCGCCGCGAACTTTGGGTGGAGCCCCCGCCTTGCGGCTTCGGCTCCCCCCCGGTGCAGGCCTTGCTGCCAACCCTATGGTCGGCCGGTTTGCCCCCCGCTGCACACCTGAAACAGTGCAGCGGAGCTTCGCATCCACCGGCCGTATGGCCGGGTTGGCCACAGCGGAAGCAGCGGTCACCGACCGTCACCGCCGCCGTGCACTGCACCCCCACGTGGCCGACCGACAGGCACCTGAAGCACCTGGTCGGTCGAGCCTGCAGGAGCCGGACCTGCACCCGCACCACGCCTCCAATGGCGAGGAACCCCCGGTCGGCAGCCTTTTTGGCTGCTGCGATGGGGCAGCCGACAACTGCCGCCCCCAGTCCACGGCGGCCGAAGCGGATTGCTCCGACCTTCACCGCCTCTAGGGGGCAGCCCCCGGCCTCCGCCACGGTGAGGCGGATTTGCTCCGCCGTGATGGAGTCGTCCAGGTCCGAAATGCGCATTTCTGCACATTTGTTGGGCCTGGACACCCGGACGTCGGCTGCGTCTAGCGTGTCCCGAAGCCTAGCCGCTAGGGCATCGGCCTGGGGACCGCTTGAAGCGCCGGGGATCTCCAGTAGCCGAGCACCCGTCCGAGTGGGTTTCACCCGGATGGGGCCCGGCATGTCGAGAGCCCTCATGTCAACGCAGGCTCTCGCCTGCGTGACAATCTGGGCGTACTGCACGCCCCTCTCCGCTGCCTCCGCCGTCATCGTTAGCACGACGGCGGTTGAGCGGGGGACGCGCAGCCTCCCCGGCACTCCCCTCGCAGCAGCCTCAGCCTTCTTGGCAGTTTTGGCTGCCTTCCTCTTGGCCTTGCGCCGCTTCTTGGAGGCTCCGGCCACCTCCCAGCCTCCCTCCGGCGGGGAACTTCTGGAGGCAATCCCCACCGGGGTCCGGGCCGTCGCTGGGGCTGAGGCTAGGGCCGGGGACTTCTTCCCCTTGCCTTTCCCCTTCCCCTTGCCCTTGGCCCGGGCACCCTGGGAGCTCCCAGCTCCCACGTCGAGAGCGACAGTGGCTCGAGTGACCGGAGTGGCAGGAGCGGCAGGCACAGCGGACGGGCTGCGGGCCGACTCCTGCAGGGCCCCTGCGACCGCCGGACTGGTGGGACCTCTTATTACCGCTCCGGCATACCCCATCGGCGGCGCCAAGGGCGGGCGGCGGCTGGAGTCCATCACCGCCTCCATGAACCTCCGGGTGCGCTCCTCCTGCGACACCTGCCACCTCCGCTGCTCAGCCAGCGCCACCTCCTGCCGCTTTTCCATGGCGGCCATTGCCGCCATGCATGCCGCCAGTGGGTCCGCGGGCCTAGCCGGCTGCAGCACCGGCGACTCCAGCCGAGCGGGCTGCGCCAGTGACACCGGCCGCACCGGTGTCTCTGGCCGCACCGGTGTCTCCGGCCGCACCGGTGTCTCCGGCCGCATCGGTCGCACCGGCAGCCTTGACCGCACCGGTGTCTCCGCCCGTACCGGTGCCTCCGACCGCACCGGTGACCTCGACCGCACCGGTGACAGCTGCGGCGCCGACGGTACCGGCCGCTCCGGCTGCACCGCTAGTCGCCGCCGCGCCGACCGCGTCACGCGCTCCGCGGGCAGCCCGGCGACGACCTGACGGAGGTTCGCCACTTCGGCCGCCATCCTCTCCATCTGTTTGCGGTGCTCAGCCGCTGTATGCTCCACGCTGTTGAGGAGCTCAACTTGCCTCCTGCCAAGTTGAGCTCGCTCGTTCCGGGACTCGGCCAGCTCCGCCTTGAGCAGCTCAAACTGCTCAACGAGGCGCGTCGCAGCCAGCCGGACCCGGTCCTCCTCCGGCGTTAGAAGTCCAGAGCGGGCCCCGGCCAGTCTCTCCAGGGCCTCCATCACGTCCCTGGACGTGGAGCCGTCGGTACGAAGCACCGGCGCCGCCGAGACGGAAGGACTCGGCGGCGCCCTCACATCTTCCCCGGCTGAGGCCCGTGAGGGGGCGGCTTTAGTGCTCCCGCCCTGCAGTTTTCGGCGGCTCACCGCAAACTGTTTGGGTGGGGGGGGGCGCATCGTCTCGTCTCCATCATGACTACTCGCCGCTGACGAGTCAGTCAGGGTGAGCTCGAGATCCGAGTCGGTCTTTGGTGCCGGAATCATCTTTTTCTTCCGGTTTCGTTTTCGCCGTGGTGCAGATTTCCGGGTCTGCAGACCCACCGGGCTGTTCGCCCTGCTCCTCTCAGTGGCGGTGTCGAATTCCTCCGACACCGTCCCTGCTTGGGACGCGACCTCCGCGTCGTGGTGCTGCGCGACCTCCGCGCAGACTGTTTCGCTTGGTGATGGTTGTTTTTTTTGTTTTAAAGTTTCAGTATCCATATCCATATCCCACGAGTTGAGACGATCTAAGATACACTTCCCGGGTGACGCTCATTCCGAGAAGCGGGGTAAATACTGTGGATTTCCCCAGGTGTCCACAGGTTTTAATCGACTTCGCTGTCGGGTTTTTCAGACTTTTCCTTGTCGCGGGCCGGCCAGTTAAGGCAAGCCCCGCGGCCTTCAGGATATCGGCTTCCCAAGTGTGGCTAGCACTCAGGTCGTTGTCGATATCCTGGAGGTTACGCGACGCGGGAGAGCAGCCAACTCTCCCAACACCGACGGTGGCACGAATGCCTGCCAGCCTCTGCGCGAGCAGTAGGCCGGCCCGTCCCTGGATCCCATGGATCCTTGTGTCGCCCCCATGTCCCCTCTGAAAGCAGAGGGATACCGGGAGCGACCGGCTAGCCCTAAAAAGAGCTGTTTGGGATGGAAGGGATTCTACGAATCCCTTCCCGCGAGCCTTGCAGGTCCGCCATACTACGACCCCCTCAGGGTCAGCTAGCCCTAAAAAGGGCTTGTCGGGTTATTCGTCGACGGCTAGCAGAACTCCTTCTCCTTGGAGTCAGAGTCTACTAACCGTCGTCCAGGGTGCACCAGCCTCCCCGCTTCCGTTCCCCAGGACCGCGGTCCAGAGGGAAAAGAAACAGGTAAGCCAACGTGGAAGTTACCCAACCCGCACCCCACACGTGCAGGCCTTAGATGTCACCCTCACACTGTGCAGAATATACGAGCAAGAACCAAGCGGTTCGGAGACTCTTTTCTTTGCCGCACCACCAAGACCTGGAATTCATTACCAGCACACGTGTTTCCTTCTTCCTACAGTCCCGGGGCCTTTAAGCGGGGCGTGAAAAAGCATCTGATGAGGCCGCCAAGCTGAGTGCCACCATTGTAGCACTTAGTGTCTGTAATGGTGACCCTCTTTCCTGAGACTTTGCCTTTAGCTTACCATCAGGCGAGGTGAGGTCAAGTTGGCGTGTCGTATATAAAAAAAAAAAAAAAAAAAAATTACTAATTGTTTAGAGTGCGCATACGCGAAAGGAAATCATGGTAGGCCAAGTGGTGAGTTGCATCCTATCCCTAAGCCTTCAGCCCCTATGGAAGTAGTACACATAGACCATCTAGGCCCCTTTTGTAAGACTAATAAAGGTCATCAATATGTACTAATGATTGTCGACGCCTTCTCAAAGTTTATGTTAACTCTTTTGAAACTGTCACTGTACTCAAAGGTGTATTTAGTTTATTCGGTTTTCCTAAACAAGTCATCTCTGATAGGAATTTGGCATTCACTAGTAGAGTTTTCAAAGAATTTTCTATAAAATATCAATTTCATCATACCTTAAATGCCATAGCATGCCCACGTGCTAACGGTCAAGTCGAACGATATAATCGAACGTTGTTAAATGCTATGCGTACTCGTAATATAGATCCGAATATGTGGACTGAATGTATACCGGATGTAGTTTGGGGTATAAATAATACCATAAATGAAAGTTTGGGCTATCATCCCTATGAAATTATGTTTAGCTGTAGAGGTAGACTTTTGCCAAACCTTGTTGGGAATGAACAAAATATAACCAGTAGTGAAAAGCGTAAAAATGCTTCTCAGCGACTGAAGTTGCGAGCAGAAAAGATGAAGCGAAGTTATGATAAACGTCATAGGGCCGAACAAGTTTTCAATAAAGGAGACTTAGTTCTATGGAAACAAGCGCCCTCTGGGGGGGAAGTTAAAAACGTAAATAACAAACTGCAAGTTTTGTATTCTGGGCCCTATGTCATTCAGCAGGTTCTAAGTAATGGTAGATATGAAATCAGAAGTGTGGAGGGTATGCGTGGCTACAAAAAGTTCACCGGCATAGTGGCTGCAGATGCCCTCCGTGCATACAAAAGTGGCCCAGATTGTAGTGAAAGTAGTAGCGACGAGGATGTAGTTACTAGGGACGATTTAATTGATTTACTTGAGAGTTAACATATTGTGTGCACCAATTGCGGTGCAATTGTTCCAGGATGGCCGACTGTAACGGAAATAAACAAATGGCAACATTGACTGGTGACGTGTTGGTGCGGAGAGGTGGGAGCGATGGAGGGGCGAGCCGAGGAGAGGAGAGGTGTAGTGTGGAGTTTATAAAAGGGGTGTGATTTGGTGTCTCGGGGCATTATTATTGGAAAAATCAACTGTTTATGTTTAATAAAAGTAAAAAGTATTATTGTGTTAACGGGTATTTATTTCACTTCCAACAACGTCGTAACAATAATAAACTCTTTCATTTTGAACTTTGACGCTATAAAAATGAAGTCGAAAATGTAATAGTATTTCTGGCAGTGTTTGTGGTATGATAATGGTTTATCTGTCCGTCTGTTATGACGTCGCTGAAGCGCGGTTACCGAGTGGGCCAGCTGACGAACTGAGGGTGCAATCTAGAATGCGAAAAGATTTTTAATTTACTCAAGCTAGGTATTCCGTTTAACTTAGATAAATACATTTTCATGTATTATATAACAGTCCTGATATTCCTTTTTTGTTTGTCTTATGTGCAATTAATTTATTACTTAAGATAATGTTTGCAAATTCGAAAATTAAAAGTATCTGTTTAGTTTAGTTTAGTATATATTTGCATGCCATTACTGGTGATAATACATTGTACTTATTTTATTTTTAGCGACCAATTTATTTTTATTATTATGACTGTATTATGCAAATAAATGAATAAATAAATAAATAAACATCTGAAGTATTTACAATGTCTGTTCATCATTTTTCTCTGAGCCCTTCTCAGCTCAGTTGGGGTCGGCTCTCTCGTCTAAGTAAGATGCGGCTGAGCGAGCACCCGCTATGGACCCAAGGTCCAACTTAGAGGATGTATTTTTTCAGCAATTTATTGTTATGACCCGTGCTGTGGTACATCATGTGGGACACCGTAGCTGGGCCCCGGGCCGAGGGCGCTGAACTTCAACATTCTCCGTGAAACGAGTGAAGCGACTGCCATTACAAATTGTATTGTGTGTATTTTTAAATTACACAAAAGAAACGGATCGCTGTAGCTTGACATTCGTTTGTTGATGGCTTAAATTATTGTTACTGCGAGCGACTTGGGTATATATTTGGTATTTAACGTAATATACAGTAATATTAATAAGTTCAAAAGTCCAGTAAAGTTAACATTACATTATTATTTTAAATACTAACTAAAAGTAATACCAATTATTACAATAGCTGTATTTCGTAGACAGTCCAAAGAAAAACATTGATGTGGTTTTATTTCAATGAATGACATTCGTTTATAAATGACTACACAAGGCATTAAGATCATTTTGAGTGCTTTGTTCGTCACGATCGATCTGATATTGACTACAGTCGAGTCGCAGAGAAATGTAAAGTATTGTACGAGTTTATTACAAGTATATATTTAATGATAATCTTAGTTTGTGCTATGGGCGCTCTTATCGCTAAATGGGAAATTAGTTTATCACAATATAATTACCATAACCAGACAGCGCACAATGTTGCAGAACCACAAGCATCAAGCAGCGAGTCTAACGCGATTGACGACACAAACACAGCAGGTCAGGAGTCAGGACAAACAAAGTACACAATGGACGTAGCACATCCATCGTGTACCCTGTAGTAACTACACCACCACAGAATCGTTGCGATCCATGATCTTTTCACGTCTCATTTTATTTATGTCTATTACGACCCGAACTTTGCAATATCTTTCAGTATGTAGCTAGTCATTGGAGGAGAAAAACTCCTCGCGACATTCATACTCAGCCTGGACTGGACTGGACACAATGCAACCGACTACTCTTCTGTTCTTCAAGAGTTGCGTATCACTACTTCAGAAAAGGTCCTTAATTTCATTACTTGGTATGATACTGCGCGTCTTTCTGTTTAACACTGGAAAATTAAGTTATGCTTAAATATTACGAGGAATTTTGCTATATACAAATTCAACTGCCACTGCCACCTATGCCTTCATGTGTTGCTTGAAGAAAATGGGTGGCAGTATTGATGATGCCACACATATGCGTGCAGTGTCGCCAGTGTCTGCAACTCAGTAAAGATAAGTAACACATCGCATCTGAGACAATGAGTGGGGTTACCTATGTCAGATCGAAAAGAAATTACCAAATTATCACATCCCTAAAAATGTTACGCAAAATTTCATATGCCAGAGTATTACTTAGCAAAAAATCTCTTCATAAATAACTGCAACACAAACGTCATGTTTAGGTAGTGAACGTTAAAACAATAACTTGTTTACCAACTAGTAGTTTCATCAATTTGTATTTAGTCAAATGTTTCAGTTGGAATACATATTTTACGCATGTTAAAAAAGGACTTGGAACCGTTTCGGAGTTACACCATCGAAATTAATGTTGGTGTTGAATGATTATAAAAAATAACCACGAAAGCTAAAGCGGGAAATCCGCTCCGCTCTTGCATTACTAACCTAACCTAACCTAACCTAACCTATCCAAGTCGGGGAGCGCAGTATACGAATTGGCACCATTACGCAGTTACACCATCGAAATTGGTTAATTGGAGCCTTAAATAAATGATTATGTTAAAATAAAATTGCATTATTTAATAATATATTTCCCAAAAATTCTTACTTTTTTGGTCATAGCATATCGTTTCACCAAATTTTATATTCAAAAGATTGTTTGCTGTAATAAATCAGGTCGAATATCATAACAATATTGTCCTTGGTAATATATCGCTAAATAAAAAAAAATACGAAATGATAAAGTGCGTAAGCAATAAAATGATTCCAAACATTGCATTGGTGTAAAAATATGTCCAAAATTTGTTTGGGTGGTGAAATTGTGTCAAAATCTTTTCGGCAAAAGGGCTGGCTCTCCAATGAGTGTCTTATCTGTAGCTTCCAAACAACTTAAAGGGTCCGCACGTTGTATGTGAAGAGACTGTTGGGTTTGGACATCAACTTTTAACAAATATTGAAACTTTTGATTATGTAGGTACTAAGAGTTATTGAGATATCCATAAAACTTTTATTAATCGTGATGAAACATTTTGAATCATAAAATATATGTAACAAGTATATCACAAGAGTATATTTATGTTATTTGTACAAGCTTATCAATCTAGGACGACCTTTTTTGTTTTTGTTTACATTGTTATTATGTACTGCAGTACCTTTTAGCCTTGACTTTATTTTTGAACCTAGACGAATACATTTATCTCATAAAATTTTATGTTATTTAACTGAGCTTGTGTCGAAGAGTGTCGTAAGAGGCGACTAACGGAAAAATACGCAGACTATATCACTGCGAGAGAAGGAAGACTCGAAATGAAACTCGTTTTTTTTTGTTTTGGCAGGAAAAATGTACCTTCCCCATTCCGTGGGTTCGGAGAAAGTCGCGCGGGTATGTGGAGCTCTCACCACACTAATACAACCTACCGTGTGCCATACGTCGCGACTTAGTGAGTGATCCGTTGGATGCACTACGCACTCGTAGATGGATCACCCAAGCGCTGACCCACAAGGTGCGGTGCGGGCCCGTCTTTTGATTGCGATGTACAGGCACACCAGGACATCACCCCTGCGTGGGAGACTTCATAGCGGGTAGATGGCTAATCCCAACCCATCCACACGCGGCTACACTAGGGCGGCATGAGGCGCAAGAATGCGCGTGTACACCGCCCAGTTCAAAAGCGATGTATCGGGTCAGCTAAGCTGTCTGCTTCTCTGACCCGCTCCACCGTCTCCTTCTGCGAGATGACTTCCTCGCAGAAGGATGCGACCGTGGTAAAACTACTCTCGCTACGAGCCATGGAGCGCAGGATGGCCGGCAGCGAGAGATCGATTCCTACTATTGACTCGATGTCTCGGCGTTACACTTCCCAGGCCGGACAGGCCTCGAGCGTGTGCTGTGCCGAGTCCTCGCCGCAAGGACAGTGATGGCAGGTTGGACTTGATTCTCTCCTGCTGAATGAGAACAGGTACTTTCCAAAGCAGCCGTGCTCGGAAAGAATCCGTGTCAGCCAGAAGGATGTAGTCCCATGCTGTCTCTCCGCTCACTCGACTATGATCGGCTGGAGCGCCGCTACAGTGCGATGACCCGAACTCGGGACTCTAGGCGGGATGATCATTCAGTCATAATGGCTTGACGGGCGGCAATAGAGACCGGAAGACGACAATAGACTCACCCCCTATTACGTGGTACCGAATTCAATGATTGGTGAAATATGGGTGTTAATTCACCTCTGCCTAACCTTCCGGGGGTAAAGGCGTGATTTATGTATGTTTTTTTTTAATCATCCACCCAACCTATAGTAGTAAAAAAATAGACTATAAAATATTATGACTTCACAATAATTTATTACATATCCGTTTACTTACCGTTTTGACGTTTAGTAAAAAGTAACTAATATGACTAGTCAGTCAAATACCCAACTGTGAACTAGATAGACGAATATGTAATGTTTAAAATGTGTGACAATTTGTATTTTGCTATTATATGCGCCAACAGCGCGTGGTCGCGCGGAAGCAAAGCAGTTATCATTTCATAATAGGACTTACGCGAACGAATGGGCAGGGTTGGCACCAGGTTACTTCGATTTGGTGACCCCCTCTCACCGTCACACTACGTCGAAGTTAACAGTTATTCGTTAAAGCTTTGTAACACTACTGTTATATATAAATTGTGCCAATAAGTTGGCAGACCATGTACTTACAATACTCTACGTATTGTGTTACTTGTGCCAATGATTCAAAAGAATAATTAAGGGAAATAGGTGTGACTTTTGATTGTATTTGATTCGATGTTATTTCAGGACTTTTAAAAGAATTAGGTACTTGAAAAAAGTCTCAAAAGGACAAACTTGGAAAACTGCAGTAAGTCGACCTCACGACCAGTCTACGAACTGCAAAGAATTATTTTTATTTTATTAATGTTTTTTTATCAACGCTATGTCTAAATGAGCGTTTTGATTCACAATAAACAAGTTTTCTTCTTAATTTTTTTATTCAAGCTTCCGCCAGTCCTTCCACCACTACCACATCCTTGTGCGTCTTTTATGACTTAGTGCCGAAACGTGTAGCTATCAAACGGTGGGATTAGTGGACCACGACAAACTAGAGTTGGAACAAAAAAAGTCAGCAGAAGTTTATGATTCTATGTCAAAGGGAAGTCTGAATGTGCTGACGGCACGGAAACTCTCTGTGCTTACGGGGTATGCAGTGTGATTGTGACTCCTCTGGTGTTACACACGTCCATAGGCCACGGTAACCACTTTCCATCAAGTGTGGCGTGTGCTTGTCTGCCACCTAAGTGGTATAAAAAAAGTGGTATGAAAAAATAAATAATAATAATAAATTTATTCCCCCTCACCTTGTGTGCTTGCCTTTATTGGCCGGCCATGAGTGGAGTTGCAAGAGCAGAACCTATGCTCCAGGTTGGAAGTGTAAAATGTCATAACGCCGGGGGCATGCTGACTGGTATACCGGGAACTTGCGCCCCGCAGACTCACCTCTCGACAACCTTAGTCGCTCAACGGATGTTGCTCCATGGTCGCACTATATGTGGCTATTTTAATGGGGCCAATGCAATGATTTGGCAAGTCACCGCCTGCCTTTTTACAAGTTTGAGACTTATTGTCACGGCAGGCGTCCGTTAGTCTCCCCCCATTGCCCATTCACCAGTCCATCCAATTCTCAATCCCATAGCCCATAATTTAGTTTCCATCGCGGCCACAGCACCGCACAGCAATAGTCTCTGCACCTGGCGGGGACCATCTCCCGGTGTACCATATTGCGCTCGGGGATAATATCCGCCATGTGTGTGTATTCCTAGCATATTAAATTCTCATAAAAGGGCCTCTACGTCTTGGCTTCGGCCCGACGCACGCCTTCCAAAGGCCCGGGACTCCATAGTCCCGAGAGTCAAGGTACTGAGAAACCATAATAATAATAATAGGCTGTTTAAAGTGATTTTCATGCCTCAGAGAGCACGTCAAGCCGTCGGTCCCGGTAACCAAACAAACGTCTATAGCAGTCGTTACAGTTCCAACATTTGGTCTAATGAAAATGCTTCGATATTGCCTTTGAATTGTGGAGGTCAGGCGGCAGCCGCTTCACAGAAAATATCGAAGTTCAGCAAAATCAGCTATCAGACTAGTAAAGCGGACACCTCAAGACAGCTTCGGTTGCGACTGGGACAACACTAAGATGAAGAGAAGAAGGCTGTTTAAATAAGTTTTACTGCGTATTTTCTCGCGCCGATCAGTACGCGAGCAGACGCATACTATCAAGTCTACGTGGCATTTAAATTGGAACTAATTGACTATTATCACAAATACCTTATTACGTATGTAAGCGAACAATAACATTACAATTGCTAACCGATTACCTGCAAACTAACGATACGTGAATAGTTACAAAATAAAATAACGAGAAGATAAGCTAAATAAAATGCATTAATGCGTCGTTCCAGGTGTTTAATTATTAAGGCAATACTTGAACAAGTGACAAGGTCCATCATGATGTATAGTAAATACTATAACAGCGGTGTTGCACCTCCCGTGTCGTGTCTCGCCGAGCTGTGCAGCTGTGCACACAAAGCAGTGACATTGCTCTTACGCTCATTTGACAGTTAGATGAACAATACTATTTTATTGTTCAGAAAATCGTCGTCATCTTTCTCTCAACTCAACTCAGTTGGCGCCGTCTTTCTAGTCTAAGTTGCGGCTGAACCTCCACAACCAGGTGGCGATATCGGAGTTCTGTAGTTAGACTAGTTGAACTTTTGTGGGCCCCATATACCCGTAACGACTGACTTAGATGTCGGTGTGGCATCCGGGACCGATGGCTTAACGTGCTCTCCGAGACACGACCAGACCAATGCAAATATTCATATTCATGCATACAAATATTAGCACTAAACGGGGATCGAACACGCGCATCCTGCATAGCGGGCGCGTTCACTGCCGCCACAGATATAATAATGTTACGACAGACGCCGATATCTCGAAAACTAATAATCGAATCTTCAAGAACGCATTGTTAGTGACGAGGTGCTCTACCGATTGGCATAGAAAAGAAGAAGAATCATCAACAAAAAGTCACAACCTACCTACGAGTACCTACACTCTCAAATATATACAAACAATAGGTAAATATCGAGAATGAACTCGAAAGTTCAGCGACGGCGGTAACATCAAAGGGAAGTAGGTACTTATCACTCGCGAACTTTCTGGATGATTCGACACTCCTAATTGAGAGGTATAAAAACACGCTCGCGTAGCTACACGATTCATTCACTGTCTTTGAGATCGATAACGAACACAGCGAACTTAAACGAGCGAAGAAGATTCTACCTACGACCTGAGCAAAGACTGTGGACTACTGTGAACTACTGAGCGACTGGAACTGTTGAAGAGTACTGTGTGTACTAGTGATTAAATTGTCTAGTTTGTGGTGAGCTAATAAATCTCTTCGTTGAGTAAACGGCATTTAATTGTACCCCGTGCACGTAACAATAATAATATTTTACTCACTAAAGAAGGCTTAAAATACGATTTAAAAAATGATGAAAGCTTTGTCAATACCCTTAGTTTCTGTCAGAGGAGTGACAGTAAAAGCCACTTCACTGATTTGAATTATACATACGTGCAGATTTAGATCACGTTTTTGGAAAATGTCGGCAATTATTGAATACAATAACTTTTTACATCTCAGATGATGAGATCGGATGTAGAAATGGATAGAATAAGTAAACATTCAATTGGTACAAACATTTATTAGCAACGGAGACATTAGCATTTAGCATTTCCGCGCGTGAGCTGTGTGCCGATGAGATGAGATGAGAGGAATACTTCCGCATTGCAAGGGATCGATAAGTACTTTTGCGTCATGGACACTGTTTACGGTCGGTTTTGTCTGTTCTGTTGTTTGTACATTCGGTAGTACAATCCGTGTATCTTTATGAGTTCCTTATGATTTCCTCGTTCCACAATTTTACCTGCGAACACAACCGAATGTTTTAAATGTACACTATGTAATTATAAACTGAAGTATGGAACAAACTACCATGTTGTACCTTCGTTTAAAACGAAGATAACGTCCGCGTGTTTAATGGTGGAGAGACGATGCGCTATCGTGACGCAGGTGCGGCCCTCGGCCGCTCTGTCCAGTGCCTCCGAGACGACCTGGGCAGTGGAGCACGTTTAGGTAGTGAATGAATATGCACTATGGCTGAAGCAAAGCCGAGGCTAATCCGCGTGCGTACCCGCTCGCTGGCGGCGTCGAGCGCGGAGGTGGCCTCGTCGAGCAGCAGCAGCCGCGGGGCGCGCACGAGCGCGCGCGCGATGCACACGCGCTGCTTCTGGCCGCCCGACAGCTGCGCGCCGCCCGCGCCCAGGCGCGTGGCGTAGCCCTGGGGACGAACGGCGATACAGATAGGGGCGGGTGCAGGCACTGTGCAGTGCAGGCTGTGCACACGTACGTTGGGCAGAGACGCGATGAACGCGTGTATGTTGGCGGTCTGGCAGGCGGCGACGACCTCGCTCAAGGGCACGCGCCGGCGGGTGTCGCCGTACGCCACGTTGTCGGCCAGCGAGCGGTCGAACAGCGCGGGCTCCTGCTGCACCACGCCCAGCGCGCCGCGCAGCCGCGCCACGCTCAGCGCGCGCCGGCTGTCCCGGCCGTCCAGTCGCTGCGGGGGTTGTAATAATTGTAACTGGACTGGAAGCGTGTAAATATCACTATTTATACTTAAATAAAATAGTTTTAAGATGCTAATTTCTATAAGTCTAGTAATTACTGATAAGTGGGGTGGACACACGTGGTTTGCAGACTTTGGTAATGCAAACCCCTGAAAAGCAGAACTATATATCCGGGAATGTTAATTGTGTCTCTGATTACCTATATTCAATGGGTTGTACTAAAGAAATACTAATGAAACATTCGCTAATTGGTCAAGTTGATTATCTAATCAACTTGACAAATTTTCGCTTGGTATGCTAATCATTAAACTGCTTGTGCCCATTAGGGCTCCACTGTCGAGTGGAGCACTAATCAACAAGCAGTTTAATGATATTACAGTAATCGGACCACTGACAGATGCCCACGATGATGCGATGTCAGTCAATGTCATTCATTGTAGCGTCGCAATTCCTGGGCACACCGCTTACCATCTCCCCGAGTATCGGGATCCTTGGTGTCGATATCTCCAGTGACGTCCAATACTGAAGTCATTTGCAGGACAAGGTTAAGTTGGCATCAAGAAAGCTCGGAGTGCTCAACAGGGCGAGGCAGTATTTCACTGCGGGGCAGCAACTCCTTCTTTATAAAGCACAGGTCCGGCCTACTGCTGTCACCTTTTTGCTGGAGCACCTGCATACCAGCTTGACCCCTTCGACTCGTTGCAAAGACGGGCATTGAGGCTGGTTGACAATCCCATACTCACAGGTAGAGTGGAACCTCTTAGCCTTAGGAGGGATTTTGCCTCACTGTGTGTGTTCTACCGCCTATACAATGGTTTGTGCTCAGATGAATTGTTTGACATGATGCCCGTAGCTACATTCTATCATCGCACCTCTCGCCATAGGCAGGGAATTCATCCTCACACATTGCGACCTGAGACGGTGCGCACTGTGCGGTATGAAAGAAACTTCATCCCACGCACACTCAAGCTGTGGAATGACCTCCCTGCTGCGGTTTTCCCAAGCGCCTACAATATGGGGTTCTTCAAGAGGGGCATCAGAAGGTTTCTTCATGGTCGGCAGCGCGAGTGTGACACCCCTGGTGTTGCATACGTCCATAGGCCACGGTAACCGCTTCCCATCAGGTGGGCCGTGTGCTTGTCTGCCAACTAAGTGGTATAAAAAAAAAAAAAATGTGTACCTCCGCCATTTGACATGGTTAGACTTTTATTTAATTTGGGGTTTGTAAAGTTGTTTACTGCTTACGGCTTTGGTTGGTACCATCGCTGTTCATCTCTCACAGCCCCTTTTAGTTAATGACGATACTGTCTTTTCATTATTTAGACAAAAGTATGGTCAATATCAAACTCACAATGGTCCCAGCGTCGGGGTCGTAGAATCTCTGCATCAGCTGCAATATGGTCGACTTGCCGCTCCCGGACGGCCCCACCAGCGCCACCGTCTGTCCAGCTTCCACGTTAAGGTCTATTCCTGTTAAAACCTGCTTCTTCCGTGTCCGATATGTGAACTTCACCTCGTTTAATGATAAGTTTCCAGTCGCAATCTGAGATTAAAATACATTTTTTTTAAAATTACGTCATTATGTCATAACATAACCACGATCGGACCCACAAATACCTACCCAATTGCTGTCATCCTGGGCATCATTGTTCGTTCTAACTAAGGGCTCCCTGTTGATCACCGATAGTATTCTTGCAGCCGAAAGGTTGACTTTGTTAAAACTAGACGTGTAGATCAGTGCCTGGCCCAACATGAAGGATCCGAAGACCACTGATTCAGTGACCCTGGTGATTTTCAACAAGCTTTCACTAACCAAATCTTTAAATTTGATTTTGGAGTATGTGAGAAAAGTAATCATTGTTAGTGAATTTTATATTAGAATATGGGGAGGGGAGTGTTACCTTAACCCTAAGCATCATAACGATAACATTAACTGTTACAATATAATAATGACCATTCTCGGCAAAACCCATCGCGAGCACCACTCTGGCGGGAGCACCGCGACGATAGCGTACACTTACAGAAGTATGACTTGATACTCGAGCGACCCGCTCGCCACCAGCGTCGCGCCGTACACGAAGCAGCAGCAGCAAGCTGTCAGGGGCACGTACAGGCCGACGCCCATCGTGAGTCCGCGCCAGTACGCAGCGTTTGCTGTTGCTGAACACGCTTCACTTAACGACTTCTGAAATTTCTGCAGAAAGATTGTCTCGATACCTGACATATGAAATAAACTGTTAGTTCCAATAGGTATTACTTACAAAATTGGTCAAAATTAATTTGTACAACTTAGGTGGCAGACCAGCACCTGATTTAAAGTGACTGGTCACGAAACCACGAGGCCTACACTGAAGAATTCTATTCCGGAACTAGCGGTATTGAGTTCCGAAGCAATGGAATTGCATAAGACTGGCACTGGTGCGCTCCACTAGCGAATTTAGACCGCTGAATCATCGATAGCCCCTCGTGCATCAAGACTTCGCCAGGCAGGATCTACGGCCACAGCGTGACGGTACAGCGAGCACTGCACACATGGTTCACTTAAGAAGAGGAAGTCTCTCCGGTCAAGAAGCAGTCAGTAAATACGTGGCAGTATTTACATTAATTATACTTTAACCATTTAAGTGAGTCGACACATAAGAAGCACGTACGTTTTATAAGACAGTAGAATAGAAATTCTATGTCGAATTCCTATTCTACTAGTCGAAGTCGGGGAATAAACTGATCAACCAACTGCGGTATGTCTATTAACACCATCATAAACAGACTATCTTACCCTTACCTAGGCTTTGCACAGTATTAACGCTGATAATTGCCTCCGTCGCGATGCTGGTGGCGGCCTCCATAGCATGTCGCTCGCGAATCTGTGACTTTTGCGACATGCGACCCTCCCACCACGTACTTCCCACCATCTGATGAATATATTAGTGTTATAGGTAGTCGCTAACTTGGATTAGTCATTTTCCCCGTCCTGAAACGCCAAGAAACTGTACTCACTAGAGGTAGTTGAGCAGTTAAAACCAGAGTTAATCTCCAGTCGAAGAACATGCCCATGCAGACCCCCACGAGCACGGAGCTGATGCCTTGCAGCACGATGCCCACCTTGAGGCCCGTGGCGTTCTGCACAGCGGCCGTATCGCCGCTCAGTCGCGAGCACAGCGCCCCCACTGTGTTGCTCTCTTTGTCGTAGAAACCAATCTCCTGACAAATAAACCATGGCAATCAGTGAAGTAAAATAAGGAATATTACTAATCCTGTTTATATAAAAACACATGTCAGTTCATGGGAGCACGCATGTCATACCTATGTATAAATAAATCTATAGTTCGATAATAAGAATCAATCAATCAATTAACTTATCGCAGTCCACGGCTGGACACAAACCTCTCCCAATGAAATGTTGGGGTTCCGATGTGGAATAAAAGTAAACAACCTTTGCGTACGAGTGTAATTTATTCACTGAACTAATTTGATATACCGATAGTACAAGTGAGGTAAAACATACAGTCAGCACTTATTATTATAAAGAACCTAATATGCCGGTGGTTAAGGTGCTTACTCACTTACACACTTCACCAATGTTGGGAGGCTTTGACCTACTGTTTCCACGCTGGTCAGACGGGGTGGTACAGGATTTTTATCTTGAGTTTCCCTTCTCTCGCAGTGATAACGTCTGCGTATTTTTCCGTTAGTCCCACGATGGGGTGGATAATAATAATATGTCATATTAGTTAAAACAGGTTTATTGTATTTCAGCCTCACATAAAAGATGACATTCACCTGGCTCAACAGTGCTGTGAGATACTGCCTCCGCAGCCGGGAGGTCATCCTGAGCCCCGCCGTCGTCAGCGCCCAGCTCTGCACGCACATGCACAGCCCCGCCAGTCCCGCCACCACCAGGAACAGCCCCGCGTATAAGTCCGCCAAACGTAATATTTGCGCGTGGTCTTCGAGGACGAATATCTGAAAACATTACTTCAGTATTATTATGTGACAAAAATTGAAGATTAAGCTCTAGCAGACAGTAATAAATAAAGAACTTTGCCAGGTCCCCCCGACATGGCAACGCTTGAATAAATATGTTAGGCTGTACTAGTTATGCTGTAAAGTTCAATTTATTTTAATTTTTTTGGGGGTTGCTCTTTGTGACGGGAGTTTTGTAAATTTTATATTTTACCCTTTTTAAATTGATCTACTAGTCAAGCTTTGATACCCACATTGGGTCAGTTGGGGAAAAAAAATGTAATACGCCATTTTATGGTGGCGGCCATCTTAGATTTGAAATTGATCATAGTGTATTGGTATTCTACCTACTAGTCAAACCTTTTTATTTGAGACCCAATATTGAGACCCAAACATACAAGAACACTCCCGTAATACCTTTCAAACAAAAATACTAAATCCAAATCAGTTCATCCGTTCAGGTGCTACGACGCCACACACAGACACGTCAAACTTATAACATCCCGTCGTTTTTGCGTCGGGGGTTAAAACTAGAGACGTAACAATCGTTTTCTTACCGCACTTGTGTAACCTGTTAGTAAACCAATGATTGAGAAACAAGACCCTTGAGTGAACGCTGCCACAGAGCCTACGGCGATGTACATCCACTCCGGCGCGTTCAGTTTCAACATCTGCCAGCCGGACACTTCGCTAACATCCTGTAAAATTATGAAAAATGCAAGAAATATACATTCGTAAAAATGCCCTGTGAACTCACAGCTATCGCCCATTTGTATGTAGCCACCATCATCTAGCCAAGCGTCATACAGAAGTGTGAGACAGTTGGATAAAACTTTTGTAAGTTAACAAGCTAGATGACGCTATAGACGAACTTAGGGGAACATTTCATAACACTTTTAGTCAGGCCTATGCCCCCAGGCCCCAAGCGCCCACCATGGGCCATGAAGAGATTGCGGGCGCTCTGACCCCACGGCCCAAACGTTTCTGCTCCAAACGGTACAAACTCATAATCACCAATGAGATTAGAATACTTACGCCGCTTAAGAGTCTCTGCAGAAGCTGCAGCAGCACCAGCACAGCTAGCCGTGCCAGATATGTGAGTAGGGGCAATGGTATCGACGCATGTTGCGTCCCACACCATAGTCCTACCCATTTTCCATGGCATTAATGACACACCATCCGGTCTCTTACCATCGTCGCGAGCCAAACCGTTTGCTTCAAGCACAGCTGGCACACCAGCGGTGACAAGAGCACGGCGGATTATGTCATTGAGGCTGGCGTGCCGTGGGATTCGCCCAAAGCTCCTGCAGCACGATAGGCCATGGTGTCCGAGTCGGTCAACTGCTTTTCCACAAGGGCATCGATGCGGAGAAATACACGGCGCACCTAAGCGAAGGCACGTCGCGATACGGAAGGTAGTGTCATCTAACATAGTCCATACGTTAGACTACTGAAGAGCTTGTAGCCAAAGACCCGATTCCCACACTCCAACCGCCAGTAAACGAGGATAACTTTCCATGTTTAATAAAAGTGTTTGTTTAGGTACTAACTTCATCGACGTCTTCAAAGCTGTCTGTCGCTGTTGAAGAGTGAGATGTTTGGGATGTGCGCCGACACTTACACTCTGTTAAACGAAATAGCAACAATACTTGTAGTTCATTTCAGTAATGTAAATAAGGCAGCCCACGTTTATCAGTTATGTCTGCGGCTCTTTTTGTTAATAATGTAGTATTTTGCTCGCTCTGCTTACTGTTCATAATTTTTGCTGTTTCAGTATCTTTTTGAGCATGGCGTACCTCCTCAGACGAAGGTGCAATTTCTTCATATGTGCTTCTCTTTTCTTTATCTTCAATTGTCACCAATCTATGATAAAAACCTGAAACCCAACAAGTATGTGTCAGTTTACCTACAAATTTTGTTTCCGAATATTTTAACACACAATAAATAACAGTACTATGTACAGAAGTGCACTCATTTGATCTTAAAGAAAGCTGCCATTTTAATAACCTACGAAATTACCACCCCCGAATGGCTGACGGGGGTGGTACCCGAAGGAAAAAAAGTTGGAACGGAATCCGTAATCAACGCAGGCGGGCGGAGCTGCGGCTAACAGCTAGTGGTGTAATAAAGTTAATGTTTTTCAACAGCGATACATAAAAATCCTACGATATTTTCTATGATCAAGTTGCGTTACGCGTGTACTGGCAACCAGCAAGGCAAGGGCTGTAGCGCCTCTTAGGTACTTAGCTCTGTGGTTTGGGCGAGTGACAGATGCCTGATTTGAGTAACTAGCTTCAAAAGAAAACTACCCACCCTTTTCTCTCATAAGCTCTTCGTGCGTGCCCTGCTCTACAATGACTCCTTTGTCCATGCAAATGATACGGTCTGCGTTGACTATTGTTGATAACCTGCGGAGAAGTTCGTTGATTAGATTCACAAATTAGAACAGTTAGCTACTAATGACATTTATTAGCCCTCCGTAGCTACTACGCTACTGCTGACCTGTGTGACACCACTACAGTGGTCCGGCCGACACTGGCGCGGTCGAGCGCCGCCTGCACCTGCAGCTCCGCGTGCGGGTCGAGCGCGGACGTGGGCTCGTCCAGCAGCAGCACCGCCGGGTCGCGCAGCAGCGAGCGCGCTATCGCCACGCGCTGCTTCTGTCCGCCCGACAGCGATGCGCCGCGCTCGCCTATGACTGTGTCATAGCCCTAACAGACATTTTAGGTATCAGATCAAAAGCACTCAAAACCAGTAGACTGTTACGATTACGAAATATTGAGTAGAGAAAGCTCGTAAAATGTGTAAGAATAGAAGCGAATTGGATAATTGTCTCATTGATGAAAATGGGATAATAAGTGGGGTAGGCCCCCAAAAGGGATAAAGCATGTGTAAATGTGTGTATGTATTAATTAACTGTTACCCGTGGATCCACACGCGTGAAATTTTGATCCTGTAAACTATTTGTGTGCGCTGTGCACTCTGGTAGTGAGAGTCCCATCGCGCCTGGTATCTGCCGCAGGCGGCAGCGTCTCCCCTGGCTGTCCCCTACCGTCTCCGTTGCCCAGGGTACACCTTATGAAGGTTCGGGACCACTCACCCTGTAACCGTTCTCGCTACACCTTCAGCTGACCTTACGTGGTTTCGGTCGTTACATACCGTTGCCCGTTGCACCATTCCGGTAATTTAATCGTTTTCGAATAATGTACGGGAGTCCACCGGATTTATTGACATTTATAGTTTTGTAAAATCTTTTAAATGGAACTTCCGATGTCTATAATTAAAAAAGTAATCAACAGATACTGAAATTGTCTGGAATACAATATAATTTATTTGGCTAAGAATAAACAAGGAATAGGTATTATTTTGATCTGTATTTCTATCAGCCGCGCTTGAATTTATTTCACTCACGCGTAATTTTCATATTGCGATATAAAAGAAATTACGCGTGTCCACAGTAATTATATAGTTTAAATGGCAATTATGATCGTATTTAACGTATTTAATTGGATAAGGAACATATGTATTGTTAAAAATAGCTTCTAAAATGACGCATTATTTTTTATAATGCGTAAAAGATAAAAATGGTTACTGTGGGATATCATTACGAGATAGGCCTTTTTAAGGCCACACATTTTTGTAATACTTACTTTATTTTGTTCTATCATTAATGGTTTTGTAGAGCATGCGATATTAGGGTTTAGGTCATTTTTAAACACTTTGGAGTAATATATTGGAATTTTTGGAAAATATATTATATCTATGTTAGTCAATGATAATGTAGCTCTCTAATAGCTAAAGAATTTTTGTAATCAGTCCAATAGTTATTGAGTTATAGGTATAATATTAGTATACATTAACATTGTAATGATTCAATCCTTTGAGAAAGTTTGAGTATGATGTCATAATGATTGTAGTACGATATTTTATAACTCCATACAAACCATTGGCAAGTGTTTAATGAAGTCATGCGCGTTGGCCATCTCCGCAACTCTCTGCACCTCGTGTAGCGTCGCCTGCTGACACCCTATCGCGATGTTCTCAAACACCGTCCCCCTGAACAACACGGGCTCTTGACCGACCACACCTGGAAATAGTTTAAATAAGTATTTATTAGCATCAATTTTGTAGTTCAAATCAGCAAGTCTCAAAAGGTCACTTTATTGGAATTGTATTAAGATAATATTTTGTCATGCGGCAATATTTACATGCAATTGAAATCTGCATATAAAATTAATAAAAATAAAAAAATAATTTCCAAAATGAATATATGAATTGTTGTGATTCTACTACGATACGAGTGACCTTAGTTTATTGTTACTCGTTTTATCAGAATCGCGCAATGTGGTGTTCTTAGACCCGCTGCCGCGCTGGTCAAAGGTTTAAACATAGATATAATCACACCTTTATCCCCGGAGGGATAGGCAGAGGTGAATTAACACCCACATTTCATCAATAATTGTATAAGGTCCCACGTAATAGGGTGAGAGCCTATTGCCTTATATCGGGCGCTATTGTTGACTTGAGCCATATTTATTTTTATGATATTTAAAAAGTCATTGGTGAAGTCTCGAATCACAAACTGACTAAAATTTAACCTTAATAGTTGTTGTTTGTCGCTCACCCAGTACTGAACGAAGCCAGCTCAAATCAAGTGTTACCAAATCATGTCCATCGAGCTTCACCATCCCTGACGAGGGCTCGTACAATCGCTGTAGCAGCTGCAGTAGGGTAGTCTTGCCACAGCCAGACGAGCCTACAAGCGCCACGCGTTCTCCAGGTTTGAAGCGAATTGAAAGATTTTTCAAAATCTACGAGATAGTTAATACTATGAGTAAGACAATTTTTATCTTTTAACTAGTTCTGAAGCCAAAGTTACCATTTCATTTTAATTTTAAGCTAATATAGTGTTTCAAACTATTTTCCTGTTTGTATTACTGCTACCCGCATCGTCTACTACCAAGTAGTCGTACCTCGACGTCGGGACGTGACGGATAACTAAAGTGGACGTTTTCTACAGAAATCTCCCCCTCAACCCTCCGCAGTGAGATGCCTTTCTGGCCACAGCTGTATATAGTTGGGTCTTTGTTGATTATTTGGAATATACTGGCGGCGGCACCTCGAGCTGTTGCAAAAACTTCAAAATGTGGCAGGCACATCGACAGTATCTGCGTGGCCGCAAACATGTTCAAATTTATCTGAAACATACATTGATTTCAATATTTTAATTATTAGACACAACCGGGATTATGGATCGTAAATAATGTCCTAACAACAATACAGTGAACGCTAGATCTAACCAAATCATATGATTAGTGATCAGTAAAAAGACATCGATGAATGGTAATGTAACTATCCGATCCAAAACATTCCGTACTGCTTCTGCAATGATCAAGTCTTGGTTACAAATCAAATAGTTCAAATAATCAAACATTCCATGGTGCTGAAAATTAGCACCACAGGATTGAACCACCTGGCTAGGATTGGCGACGATAAAGCATCAAACGTTTCCAATGTTATCATTTAATGGTAGCTAACAACAACGAATATGATAGACAGCTTGCTTAACATAATAGAAGTATAGTTAACAGCTGCACTTCTAGGTACCGTAATCAATAAATCTAATGACCACTTCTTTTTGTATCACGACGAGAAGGAGTTTTAGCCCACATAAAAAACGATAAAAAAATAACAGACAAAATAAAAACTTACACTGTAAATGCTTCCAAACACGTACTTCTGTTCTCTTGCCAGCTGGTCCACGTCCCGCAGAGTCAGGCGAGTGCCGAAGCTGATGGCTATAGCGGTCACGCAGTAGACCAGCACCCAGGCGATACCGGTGCCAAGCCCGTTGATCAAGCCGCGCTTGTGGCCGAAGTGTTCCGCCGGTTGCAACAGGGAACCGTACCTGGGTATTATATGATATAAATACATACATATAATCACGCCTTTATCCCTGGAAGGTTAGGCAGAGGTGAATTAACACCCACATTTCACCAATAATTGTATTCAGTCCCACGTAATAGGGGGTGAGCCTATTGCCGTATTCTGGGCACTATTGTTGACTAGAGCCATGCATCTGAGGCTGAGTCTGGGCTGTATATATGTCTGGTTAAACAGCCCTATCTCTTAGTCGCCTTGTACGACACCGCATGGGAAGAGATGGGGTGGCCCTAATTCTACTCTGCCGGAAACCACGTGGCAAATTATAAATTTATGAATACAATATTTTAATTAAAAGGAATTATATGAATACAATATAAATGAAAAGTTATAGTGAAATATTATAATATGCAGACAGATATTACCTGCTAACCTCCATAGACTCTCCCCCAAAAGCTACGACAGTCTTCACAGATTTCAAAACTTCTTCGGCGTGTTTGCCTGCCTGGCTGTATGCTTGCATTTCACGAGTGGTCGACTTCGTTTGGTACTAAAATTCATAACTTAAGTAAGTATAACAAAACGGGTTAAAAAATAAAAAATATGTCAATTCAAAAGCAAATTATTCCTTTTTTAGTTATATCAAGTGTCGCAAATTTTAAGAAATACTGTCTACTGAATGGAACTACTAAAATAACATCAGGAACCAAAATAGTGATGATAAAGAGATGACGCTCTTGTTTTGTAAATACGAATGAGTACAACCTCCAGAGGGAGGGGTTACTCCTTGGGTTTGGTGATGTCATTACTTCTCAGAATTCATTATAAATAATACTGTATTTTCAAAAGTTCCAATTCTTGGCAAGGAACATGGGATTTTTTTCAAATCCAATGATGCAGTTTTAGTTTAAATAAAAATCGGCCTCGTGGCTCTTTTGAGTACTTTATATTATTTCTCATAGTTTAGCTTCTACCACACACAACACATTTTTAACGTGCGGAATACCACTCGGATACCCCTGCCGGGGCCAACATGGTGGTTATGTCGGGCTCAAACCGATCAATATCGCACGGCGGTCTTGAGCCGGGGGTGAGGTAGCCTCTGGGCCCGACTGATATAGGGCCATAGAAGGCGTGGGTCTGTTTCTGCTAGAGTGACAAGCGGCTCCACTTGTTACCCCTCTAGGCCTGCGCTCATGTAGGACGGAGGTCGTTTAATGACCTTCGACTACTGAGTCGCCTGCACGCATCGCGGACTATGCGTAACGAAAGGGACCTAAATCCAGGCCCGCTCCCCCGCCTCCTTCTCAAGCATTATTTGCCCATAGAAGGAACCGGTGACAGCCCACGTGCTAGCCAGAGAGGCTGCCATGAGACCTCTTTAGCCAAGCGCGGGCGATGTACTTTCATACTCACGTTAGACAGTGTGATTGAGACGGCCAGAGACAAAGGCATCACTATTGCACAAGCTAGGCTCAGTTCCCAGCCTACAGTCAGTGCCGTACACACGGAGAAAATGAACGTCCCCAACATATTCGACACTGCTGCCAGTTTTTGGCCCATTCCGTCTTTCAACTTGATGGTGTTCCTGTGAAGCAAATCAGTTTTGACTTCTTTTAACTACTGTAATTACAATATTTATCCAGAGCAAACAATAAAACGAATCAATTTGATGATCATTATCAATAATCACTCATCAGTCAGCATCAATCAGTAGCAATCAATCAGTAGCAATCAATCAGTAGCAATCAATTTATTTAAAAAATACTTGCATAGAAACAGTAACTACCATCTTTCGAGTGACTTTTTTTGTTCTTTTGGTTGTTTAATAGTTATGATTAAGACGCAATTAAATATTTGTCAAGTACTTAAGATTTAATTTATTCTACTAAAACGAATAAATTACTCTTGTTATCATGTTAAACAAAAAATCGTATCTTATGTTTGTTGTTGGCGTCGACTAGTGTAACTTCACGTTGAGTTTATAGTATATTTATTTACAGCTGATAATGTTGAAATAATAAATATGCAGTAGCTTCATATCACACTAAATAATCATCTATTTATTATTCACTTCAAACAGCTTCTCTTGTTCGTCTTAACCAAAGGCAACATTACTGTACTTCTCATAATAATACTCACTCCGACATGATCGACGCTAAATTAAACTGTCTGTCCGTGTCAAACCAGGCCATGTCCTGACGCAGCACAGCCTCCAGAAATAGCAATCGAATTGTAGTTATCTGCCGACGAATAACAAGACAATATTATTTAGTGATGGCACCCACCTGTCGGTACCTACCGCTCTACGCTAACCTACTCTATTGCTTTTTTTGAGGAACTCATATACGGGGTACTTATAGAATAAATTTATTTTCAAGCAATTAGTGTGCTTACTTTTCCTATTTACGTGAAAAGGACCGAATTTAATCGGAACCATTACTGTCTGGCTGGGTCTGGTTAGCCCAGTGTGAAGTTTGTTTATGAGTTTCCTCTAAACTTGACTCATCTTTGCCACCATCGTTTGGCATACTCAATAGTTTTTCGTAAGTAATAAGTAGTAGACTTGACTTGCAGGCCATGAAGATTAAAGTGTTTGAATTTTTCAATAACTTTTAAGAAAAGAAATGCTCCACAAAGGAACCCTTCGTTAACCCACCTGTCTCAGCGCACTCCAGCTGACAAGCGCAACACCGAGCGTGATGAGAAGCACGGCTATGACAACACTGACAGCGCCGCATTTAGCTAGAGCAGCAGCATCGTCTAACAGAGCGGCCATGTTCTCTTCATGTGTCGCATTGAAGCTGTACAAAGATAGATACAATACAGTAACTAGAATCTACTTACTAGATACTAATATTGAAAAGGTATCCAAAAGAATAAATAGGATGAGCGATGCTTCTTGATAACTTCTATTAAGTATTTACATTTTACTTAGTAGTTCAAGTTCTTTGTTTTAATGAAATGAAATGAGGAGACACGGTGAAGATAAGATGTTACATTTTTAGTTTTAGATACAGCATATCTCGCCTTCATTAGGCATACGAATCTTTTAGATAAATTATATGATCGTTTAACTACTTACTAAATAGTACCAAATGATAAATATATTTATAAATTAGTTACTATAGATATTTAAGATTAAATTGATATTGTTAATTGCAATTGTAAAAGAAGTGTGCCGATGTCAAGAAGAAATAAGAAATGTCACAAATTAAAATTATCATTATAAAGCCCAACGGCAATTCAATTAAATCTTAGACTATAAAAGTACAAATATGTGTCACTTACAGCTCCCTGCCGCCCCCGAACATCGACAAGATAGGCAGGTAAGTGCTCGCTCGGTCCGTCGGAGGTTGAGTTCGTTCCACCAGGGCGGTGCTCGTCTCCCCCAGGGCTGACATGTCCATGGTGATGGCGGCTCCGCTGAGGAACGACAGTGCTACTCCCAGGCATGTCGCTGCCTTTTCTAAAAGAGTCCCATAACCATACTGCAAGAAAGGGCCGACAAACTAATTCATTTTATGTTATTCCTTCTCATATGGTGTACCTGTCACTTTACCTGCAATGGGTAATAAAACAGGAAAGGAGCAAACTATGATAGTTTGCTCCTTTACCTATCAGTAACTAGCAACCCGACTTTGCATAGGGTTACATTAGCTTTTAAATCTAAACTCGAACTCTTGAATATTTTATAAAATACTTACAAGGTTAAAATACGACACTTTGATTTTACTATCCTTTGATTCCCTGGAAACAGTGAAATATGTTAATAACTCTTATGTTGATTTGACGGTTACTGAACATTTGATCTTTTAAACAATAGTAAACTTAATGATATTCAGGTAGTTCCAGCAACGTGTAATGTCAGCCCAAAACTTCCCCCAAAATTGTCCGACAATGATATCAAGCAAATTATAGACAGAGCCGTTCGTATGATAGTAATGGCATCGGAACTTGTGAGTTACCAAATGTTAACTTGCATGACCTTCATGGCATGTAGTATCTATGGGATGTTGTATGGAGTAACAAATCCAGAAAGCATTCCTACTATAACTTTATTGTTCGGTTGATATTGCTGTGCAGATGAACGAATCAGCAGGTTGGTACATCGGGTAGCGGGGGAGCTTGGCTAGGGCCACGAAGGTGGAGTTGACCCCCCTTATGGTACCTATTAACCTCTCCAAAAGATATTATAAATGCTTTTGAAGATTATTTTACCAAAATTCCAATTAAACTCACTTCCTCTATTAATCCTAGTGCTCACAGTGCCGAGGGTGCCTTTCTTGAGAGTAATATTAGTTCTTCCAAATTTAGCTTCAAACATTATCCCATTGACATCTTAAAAGCATTTAAAAATCTCAAAATAAAACAGTCTAAGGATTACTGGGGTATGTCAGTTACATTAACTAGACATGTAATTAACATCATTACACCTGATTTAGAATTTATAGATGAAGGCCTTAGATGAATTAATAATAATTAATAATTCATCAATTAATAATAATTCATCTAAGATGAAGGCACATTTTCTAATTTGATGAGACACAGTAAAATAATAGCCAGTTTGGAATAAGGTTTTTGAGAGAGTAGGTAATGCTCAATTAAATGGAACTACACTTCAACTCGACCAACCATCTTTTCCACAGCCAAAATATGGCTTTACTGGTGAGAAATCTACGGTGTTTACTAATTCTAAGGCGATTGATTGAGATGACCATCAGACACTTTTACTCAAGTTACGTCGGTCTCGAAAATGCCGCAGTGCCGCGTAGGAAGCGATGGTACACTTAGTTTTAAGCAGAATTTGACGTCAATAACAATTGCACTCTTTTGATAAATAAAGAATTTGAATTTGAGTACACTCGTTAAAACATTTCAGCTACTTGTCTGTCAAATCAAGTGGCCGCCTGGTTCCCGGCAGAGTAGAATAAATTTGGGCTACCCTATAACTTCCCATGTGGTGTTTTAGAAGGCGACTAAGGCATAGGGCTGTTTAACATCAGACAGATATATACAGCCCAGACTCAGCCTCAGATGCGTGATTCAAGTCAACCAAATAGTGCTCGGTATACGGCAATAGGCTCAACCCTTATTACGTGGGACCGAATACAATGATTGTTGAATTGTGGGTGTTAATTCACCTCTTCCTAATCATCCGGGGATAAAGGCGTGATTATGTAATATATATGTCTGACAAATCAAAATCTTGTGAACTGTTAGGAAATGTTTCTTAACGAAACTTTTAAATTTATTGTTGAGGCTTTCTAGAAACATAGGCACATACCAAATGTATTCTTGAGTAGCACTGAACCAAGCAATAATACAAATAGATCCATTATTGCATTCTTTGTTGATCAATCAATCACAAAACTCCCACCAAATAATTATTAAAATGATATACGAGTACTTTGCAGCGTGTGTCATAGAAGCATTTCAAACTAATTTTTAATTGACTGCGATCATTGTTTTTTAACTTACCTGGAGAGTTTAGAGGGAATATTAGTAATTTCGATTGCTAATAAAAGAAAAACTTTAAAAAAAAAAGATTAAACATAATATTATAGTCTCGTAAATTCGCTGCCGCTTATTTTGCGCTGAGATTCTTCTCGAGGGGAAAAACGAGTGAAACCGGTCATTGAACATGTTTAAGTAACAAGGCCAAGGGACGAATTGTCGAAAAGAAGTCTATTCGCTACAATTGAATATATTAAACTCATCAGAGATAACTGGTTGGCGCTGTTCCTCGACACGCAGTTGTAAGGGACGACCTTGGGACAACATGTATTGTCTTACTTAAACGTGTTTATAATTAGGTGCCTGCTTGACTTTCTAGTCATACTTTGCATCTGGATAGAAAAGTGATGCGCAACACTACAATATGTAACCTATAAACTAAATGATCACTGAACCCCGCGCAAAGCGGACTATATTGACAAGTTAGTGTTATTTCCTTATTTATTTTGCTACCGATTTGTGTTCATAACTACTTTTTTTTATTTTTTCTCATACTTTTTGTTCACAAATTTTATTTTTACTATCATACCATACAGTTATAATAAATCATAATATTATATGTTCATTATTAATAATTTGTCGTCGGAGCCCCGTTTAGCGAAGCTCCTATTTCCTCGTGCATTAGCGACCTGCCTATGCAACTAGAACCGCTATTAGGTTCAAAAAAGCGTGACAGGTTTTACAGGTGTGGGAGTGGCTAGAGAGGCCACATGGCAGCCTCTCGTACCGTCTGACGCAGATGATCACCGAGCACGGATGCTTCGAAAAGTATCTGCGTCGGATGCAGAAAGGGCCAACGTCCGAGTGTCATCACTGCGACGCGAGCGAGGACTCAGGTCCGCACACGCTCACCGAGTGTCCGGCGTGGGAGACGCCGAGGCGGGAACTTGTGGCAGCCCTGGGAGTGAGGGTTCTCACGCTCTCCACCTTGCTCGTGGCGATGGTTCGCTGCGCGGATGCGTGGGCGGCCGGCGCCTCCTTCTGCGAGCAAGTAATGCTCGTGAAGGAGTAGGCGGGGCGGGAGCGACGAAGGATCGCAAGACCAGCTGCCCGCGTACGAAGGCAACTCGGGCGTCGGAGGTCGATGAACGACCTCTGCCCCCCATGAGCGCCGGCCTGGGGGTGACAGGTGGAGCCGCCTGTCACCCTGGCAGAAGCAGGCCGCGGCGGTGGCGCGCCTGGCGCGCCTCCCCGTTTCCGGGGACGAGTTGGGGACTCTGTAGTCCCCACACCCGAAAAGAGGGTCAGATCGTGAGAGATGCCTGTCAACCTCACCTTCGGCAACCAAAGCGACCCACAGGCGGCGTACGTTTTAGTCGGTTCGAGTCCGACATAACCTCCTCCACCAGCTCCGGTGGGGAGGTATCCGTGGGGATTTTGCGCACGTAAAAAAAAAAGGGTTTACAGGTGACAATATAGGTAACCCATGCCGGGACTGACCCGCACCTCCGTACCCATAACATGCATGGCGCTGACGGATGTGGTCGCTAAGATTCAGTAATTGCCAAATCTACTAGACACACGAGACCGTAGAAGTGAGTAAACAAACTACTTACTTTGTCTTATCATCCTGTTCTCCCGTGTTGTCGTTGTTAGTCATGGTGCAGCCTCGTTACGACACTCATAGGTCTTAATACAACAAATACATCATTTGTAGATGAACCCGTAACGCTAAACGGGGCTCCGACGACACTTGCTGTACACTAACACGTGCTGATAAATACTATCCTCCAAATAAGTTGACAGACGGATCAGGGATAGGAAGTGCCTAGCTATACTATCTACCTATGAGTGCGTTGCACTGGTAACAAACACATTTTTTACAAACAAATCATGTTCAACACAAATAAAAGAAAATTCTAGAAGAGCGAATCTATTAGACAGGTAGTAGCGGTGTATGTAGTTTACATTACGTATTACGTCACTTGCTTATTTTTTAAAGTAAACGAAATTTCAGAACTGTTCAGATAGTGCGACGGTCTGAAGCACGGGTGTCTAGCGACTGAACGCAAGATGTTGGGTTGATGTGTAATGAGGAGCGTCTCTCCCCACGGCCCACCGGCTGACACGCGCGCCGCGACCCTCCTGTGGCGACACTGGCGATGATCATCTTTCCGGGATCCAGTCGCAATGCATTGTATCGAAAGAGAAAAAAAAAATAACAACATATTCAGAGAAATTTAATAAATACCGATGTTTTGTTTAAGATAGTCAGTTTTGAGCGTACTTTATTGTACTGATAGCTAAATCTTAACTCCATGTTGAAAGCCACAATTTTATTTTAATTAAATTAAAAAAAAAAAAAATTTATTAAAATTAAAATAAAAAATATTTATTAGACTCCTAGACACTAGATAGTGGGGTCTCAGCCGGCGTTGTCGTCAGAGCCGTCAGGGGTCAACCCCGGCTAAATAGACTGCCAACTAATGGCCTAAGGGACAGACTGGATACGGAAGACGGTAACCCAATTATGTGGTCACCCTTTTGATATCCATGGTCCGTCAGCCGTCAGCGTAGTTCACCTGAGTGGTCGACTGGGAAACATTGATAGCTATAGTTTGTTGCTTACTGCATAAGTTGCCACAACTATTTGTTAAGGCGCTCCTAATATCTCAAATATTAACATAAGTACTAAATCTTTATAAGTATGTTTAGATGTAGCCGTTAAGTTTACGTGTACTCTATTATAAGAGTATGAAGTAACACATCCATTCGGGCCTCTCACGCCAACTTCTGTGCTAAACAATATTGAAATCACTCATTTAAATCAACAAGATCAGTGACATTTTCATCTCAACGTTGTTACCGAATTGCATTTATGGATAAAATGGCATCCGCCTGCACAACGCCACTTAGATCTTCGTCGGGTCTTCTTCTTCCTCTTAACGCTAATCCCAGTTGCATCCGAAGTGTTCACCTCGGAGTCTGGGGTCCGCTCTACCAGTCTAACTGCAGATTTGGCTAAGTTTCGATATTTTCGGTGAAGCGAGTGCCACCGGAACTCCACAACTCAAAGGTGATATCGAAGCATTGCAGCCAGATCAGTTGTTGGACTTTCTAGGGCTCCAACTACCGTAACGACTGCCAGAGATGTTGGTATGGCAACCGGGACTGACGGCTGAACGTGCTCTCTGAGGCACGACCAGACCAATGCAAATGATTATATACATGTATACAAATATTTGCACTGAGTGGGGTTCGAACCCGCGCCTCCTGCGTAGAAGCCGCGTTCACTACCGCCACGACACGGAGAACTGAACTCAGCCGAAGTATATTAGCAAGTAATCCATGGCAATCTCTGTAGAGCAGCAGAGCTACACTTTCAAACTATCCAAACGCCTACAAATAAAACTTGATTTGCTATAAAATTGTTTATACAAAAGTACAAATCAGCAGTCTATATAAATCCATCGGGAGGGAGCTCCGTGGTCGTCGGCGCGGCGGTGGTGCACCCTTGTAGAAGTTTTTTCGTTCCCTTCGTCTCGTCTTCTATTATCATGTACTTCGCCACCCAGTATATTGAAAACGCTAAAACTCCACTGAACAAGACACTGTAACATAAGAAAACAATAATAACAGAACTGCGGTGGCGAACAGAAGACCAGCTTAAGTAGGTATTATTGAAGGAGAAAATTGTGTTTGACTGAATACGAATAATCGTAAGTTTATATTTTTGTGAGTATGTTAACAATTTACATTGTGCATTTATTGAGTCGTATTACAATCAAAATCATGTGCAGAACAAACATTTAGAATTGCACCAACCATGTGGCGACAGACATAGTCTTAACTATTAACTATGTATAATCGACTACGGATCACAATTCCTGGTGGCGCGTGGGCCAACGTGCGCGAGTGGACTGTATTGCGGGGAAGCAGATAACTGTTCTATTGACACTTTACACACAAAACAAGACAGGTGGCCGGGCTGCCGCGGATTCGATCCAGGCAGTGAATGCAGCCCGAGAAATTAGGAGAGGATGCACTAACCTTCACGACCCACGTGTTTTTCATCGCAGCCGGTACACGGATCTTCTCTTCCTTGCTCAGGAGCTGCCGTCAGCGTCACTAGATCACTTGAGGAACACACGAGAGGCACCATCCGATCGGTAAAGGTCTATGAGGCGGTTAAAATACAACAAATATTATTCATTTCTGAGAGACGCGCGCGCGCGATCGCCTTTACGCTGGCTAGTTCAAAGCGAGACTGAGTGTCTATATCACAAATGGCGGACGGAAGCCATCTAGTCCTATTCTATGGTTTTTAGTGCGGGAGAGGAGACGGGTATAAAAGGAGTGGGTTTCCGTGTCAAAAATACAGTTTCCACTTCGGCGCAACCATTCCCCCCGGCTTGAAGGGTTACCTTCGAAACGACAAATGCGAAACAAATCTAAAGTCTAATCTAAATCTAGGTTTGGGAAATAACAACTAAAATATAAACCTAGATTGGAGCTCGTGCCTACTGCTGGCTAGGCAGCGGGCAGAGGCGAACAAACAACACAACGCAACAGTCTCGACCAAGACGAGACGCGATTAGCCAACAACAAGATAAGGGTCTCTTCACGTGGGACCGATACAACAAGCGAGTGCTTCTTCTCCTCGGGTGGTTCGGAAACCGTAGTGGGATTGAATTGACTAACTGGCCACCCATCTAACGCGGCATGAATCCAGGACGGTCCACCAAACCACAACGGGTGATCCAAAATTTGCGAAGGAAGCAATCCACGAGAGAGACAATCGGCTGGGTTGTCGGTGCCAGCAACGTGAAAGAGATTATGTGGCGCCAATTCAGATTGAATTTTGCCACTCTATTAGCGACGAATGTGTCCCAACGATGGGGCGAAGAGTGGGCCCAACACAAAGCGACTGTTGAGTCCTAAAAGCTAAAATTCTACTAATATTAATGCGAAAATTTACAATTATGTCAAATAAATTACCTTAAAGATTCCGACCACAATACAAAATGTCATTAAGCGACACGGAAGTGCTAGTCTTAGCACTGCCATCCAAAACTACGCGGAGTTTTAGTAGTAAGCTTATCTTCTCTAATAACTCCGCGGTGCGGGATAATGTACGAAGGCTGGGTCCCGCCAGTGTCCGCAGGCGCAGGTGAGATGTAACCTTTATCTAAATATTCGTTAACAACCTCATCATAGGCTTGCTTTAACTTTGGAGACGCCTGCATCTTTCGTTCCAAACAAAGAAAGCGTTTTTCAGCGGATACACGGGAGCCACCGAGCGAAAACTTGCGGATGGTAGACTCCAGTGGCGGCTCGACGGTGCAACAGAACGAAGCAGTCGAGTGACTAAAACTATCCATAGAAGCGGGTGCGGAACCAATTATAACAAAACCAAGAACTGTTTCCAGTGCGTGCGGAGCGGGGTACGTCGGTCCCCCTTGAACCTTACGTGATAACTGGAGGTGCGGGAGAATCGAAGCGCCGATCAATATATCGACGACTCCAGGAACAGCGTAAGTCTCATCTGCTAAAGGCAAGTCTTTAAATTTCGTTAATAAAGACGTGTCAACCGGGACGGTAGGCAACTGTTCAGCTATTCTATCTATAACGAGCGAATCCATGTCAAACCAAATATTATTATTAAAACGAGATCTAAACCTTGTTTTAACGGTGCCACGAACAGCTGACTGTAAGCTTCCAAAACCCTTCACCACTGAGCGGGTTGAACGCTTATCAACATTGAAACCAAGACGCCGACAACAATCTTGAGTAATGAAATTACTTTGCGAAGCGCCATCTAACAGCGCTCGAACAATGCGCGGCCTACCTAATGCATCAACAATAACAACGCGAGCGGTCGCAAGACACACAGTAGTGAGTGCAGCACTAGCGGAGAACGAACACAAGGTGACGTCATCCGCGGCGGTCACCGGGCGGGCTGGAGCGCGCGCGAGCGCGGGCTGCGGCTGCGGCGCAGGCTGCCGTGTGTCACCGCTCGACGAGCCAACCGTGCTCACATTGGATGCGGCATTACTATTCTCAAAATGAAGCAAAGTGTGGTGTCTCGCTTGACATTTGCGACAACTATTTCTACTATTACATAAAACAACGCGGTGTTTAGTACCGAGACAATTAAAACAAAAATTATGAGCGCGAACAAATTTATAACGATCACTAGGCGACAATTTTAGAAAACCAGGACACCTGTACAGTTGCGAATGATGAGTGCTACACAAAGAGCAAACAGGTGACTGTACACGTGCTGGTGCGGTACTAACATAAGTATGAGTTGACCTCAGTGACTTCGATGACGCATCTACTTTGCGTGCAGAATCAACAACTGTCTTCGCGCCTTCATGTTTCGATGAAGAGCGTTGCAATACCTTTATATGCTCGCGAACAAAACTTTCTAAGTCTTCGAACTTAGGAATCCTATTGCCGCGATGATCCGACTCAAACAAACGAATGGTTTCGGAATCTAATTTCCTTAAACCCATATACAAAAATACGAAGTCGCAGAGGTCATCGACCTTTAGGTTCTTTACGGCGCGAACAGCTGACGCGAAAGTATCTAGAAATTTCTCTAAGTTTTGATCGTTACATGCCGTAATAGATTTCAAATCAAACATCTGATCTAAATAGGCGTTAGCTACCGATCTTTTATCCTCATACCTAGCTTTCAAAGTATTTAAAATTAAATTATAATTCTCGGCACTAAACGTAATTCCAGCGCAAACGGTTATAGCTTTACCAGTCAATTTTTCAACGAGATAATGCAATTTTTCGTGATCTGTCAACGAATCGTTCTTATCTATTGTATTCTCAAAACTATCTATAAATAGACACCAATTGCGAATGTTACCATCAAATTCGGGTATTTGAATTGGTGGCAACTTAGGTCGGTCGCGAGTGGGGTTGGGTAGGTCAGCCGGTTTCTCCAAACTCCTAGCGACGCGTTTGATACGACAATACAAATCGTCAAACGACGACAAGGCCTGATAACTCACTGAGTAATCGGGATTCAAATTCAACTCTAAAACGTTGATGTCATGTACTAAGGTTTCGAAATCCGCGCGTAGACTATCTAAGTTTTCTATAGAACACAAGAACGAATCTCTGATGACCAAATCAGAGGTTTTAAGTGCATTATCATAAATCGATTGTACGCGAGAGTAAATCATTTCTTTTTTAGCGTTTAAAAGTTTCAATTGAACCTTACCGGTCCTATCAACCTTTGGGGACATGTTTACAATTAAATCTCGAACTAAAGTGAGGTAAACAACAAATATGAAATGACTTAATCTTAGCGGCACAGAGCAGCGAGGCGGCGCGAGCGACACTCGGCAGATAGGTAGGTACCTACAACTGTGAATGCACGCTTGAACAAACGCGCATAGCAACAAGGTCGTACGTACCTACGCGATGGTCGCTGTCTAGGTTCAACTATTATTTCCGAGATTAAGTATTGCGTAATATCTATTCAAATTAAAATACTTTCGTATGAATTGGGATGAGATGCGAGCGAGGTAGGCACAGCCACGTGTCTACCCACGCAGGTACTAGGCAAATACGACGTGAGCCGAGAACAACGTAATTGAAAAAAAACAAAACAAAGCCAAATGCGTTAGGTATTACACTGTGCCTATGCACTAGGGTGTCTGAGTATACCTAAGATCTAAGCCTAAATGTCTGGATGCGGGGTTTTCTACTAAATTAACGATTAAGTGTTGATATGATACCTAACCTATTTATGTATTAGGTAGGTACAATGCGAGCCAGCGGCGAACGGACAACAAATTCTAAGCCTAAGTGTCTGGATGCGGGGTTTTCTACTAAAATAACCAGGCACTTAGGTGCGGTGCGCTCATTCCCATTAGAATAATAACAAAATACGAACTACGGCTAAGAATCCGGCTCGATCCGGACCAAAAATGGTGGCGCGTGGGCCAACGTGTACGAGTGGACTGTATTGCGGGGAAGCAGATAACTGTTCTATTGACACTTTACACACAAAACAAGACAGGTGGCCGGGCTGCCGCGGATTCGATCCAGGCAGTGAATGCAGCCCGAGAAATTAGGAGAGGATGCACTAACCTTCACGACCCACGTGTTTTTCATCGCAGCCGGTACACGGATCTTCTCTTCCTTGCTCAGGAGCTGCCGTCAGCGTCACTAGATCACTTGAGGAACACACGAGAGGCACCATCCGATCGGTAAAGGTCTATGAGGCGGTTAAAATACAACAAATATTATTCATTTCTGAGAGACGCGCGCGCGCGATCGCCTTTACGCTGGCTAGTTCAAAGCGAGACTGAGTGTCTATATCACAAATGGCGGACGGAAGCCATCTAGTCCTATTCTATGGTTTTTAGTGCGGGAGAGGAGACGGGTATAAAAGGAGTGGGTTTCCGTGTCAAAAATACAGTTTCCACTTCGGCGCAACCAATTCCTACATCAATCTTTCATTCACTTGGTGATGGCTTCCAAATCATCTGTACCCATAGACGACACCGGATACAGAATTTACGGAATTCTTGTGGAATTAGAACAAAATTTTCTCTAAGATGTTTGTCTTTATGACTTGTATGCTGTCGATTCTGTAGAGACTCTGAGGCCCACTTATTGATGAGGATAGCACCACATTTGCTTATCTGAATTACGTCACTAACCACCTGAATAGTGTGTTCTAGCTGCGAGTCAGCGAAGTGCAAGTGCATGGCGGCGGGAACACCCAAGAGAACTGTACGTGCATGTAAGTATTAACTATTTGAACTGAATCAGAGAGAATCACACACCTGCTGGATTTGCACTAAAACGTATATTAAACATGTTGAACTCACTATGCGTACACCATTTTATCTGCAGAAACTTCTATGTTTACCGCCAGGAAACAAACCAGTTGTCTTTGGATGAAGCTTATGGCGCGAACTGCGCACCCAAACACCACGCGAGCAGGTCACTACGTACACAGTTCAGAACAATGCGAGATACAGTTCTTCCGCTGAACACGACCAATGTCAACATTCACACGCAGCAGCATTCACGCGAATAACCAGAATTATTGAATTGATTACACTTAATTATTTGTTATTGAGTACTTCAATCACCCTTTAGGCTCTAACAACGCTAATACCTTTTAACAAACGCGGACTCAGTAAGCAGATGCTATTTCACGCTTGAAAGGTCTGTAATCACGGCCAGGAAATCTTATTCAAATTATTATTTAGGAATAAGAAGGAGAGGCTGTTTTTAGGTCTTTTAAGAACACTAGTGCAATATATTTATAAGACTAATAAAAAAACTGCAGAAACACAATCACATAAGTAACACATAAGTTTAGGAAGCCCAATACTAAGTTTATATTTAAACCAAATTGATTCCACGCTGTCAGTCTGCATGCGCAGGCGTCTATGTACTCGAGAGCATCGTAAGCAGCACACTTCAGTTTAGAATCTAGAATGAAAAAAGTAGTAAAGTTATGGTAATCTTTGTTGATCTTAATAAACGAGGCTCTGAATCATATACCAAGCAGTTTCGTGGAAACTCTAATACACATTGTATACTAGTTGAAACGACAACCAACCTTGGTACGTTATCAACTGGATCGCAATTACTTTTTTCACTTTGTCCATGTTATTTCCAGCGAGTTCCAGTAATATGAGCTGCATACATGTAATTACAATCAGAATGATAATATCCATTACCCAAGGTAGAATATTAACTTCCTGGAAATAAATAAATACGCAGAAGTAACCCTCAAATAGTATACCATCACCCTAGTGTTAAATTACAGTCTCATTCGATGTTGTCACCAAGAACTCTGGAGCTTTTTTATATTTAGCCCATCAATTGACGTCACCTCCTGAATGGTAAGAAGATAGGGTGGAGTCCAGATGATATGGGCTACCAGATGCTGACAATCCCAAAATGGTGGCCCTTACCTTGATGGTCTCGATGGATGCTTTATAACGCCCTGCTTTAAGAACATATCATGCGGGGCTAAGGATGGATCCCGGAAGCTGAGGGGAAAGGATTTCGTCTTCCCAAAAATTGTCCAAAGCAGGACATCCAAATACAAAAGTGTATTTCTTCGTTCTGTATTTTTCCACGGCAATGCTTGGGGCAAATACGGGACCCATGGTCGAGTGAACGGGGCGAAACCGACATTGACACTTAGAGAGTGTTCACTCCTGTCGCAGTAGTGAATTATTATCTACCTACACGTACAAACTAGTTAAGTATAGATTATTGAATAAGTAATTAATTTTATAGTTTATGTAAGTACGTAAATGACAAAGGCCAATATTAAAAATGTAGTTGTACCTACTCTTTAATGTTCAACTTACCACATGCTGCAATGTTGTGATATAACATATTAGCGAGATTGTTTTTAGAAATGTCGACGAACAACCAATGATAATCTGAAAATAAAAATAAATATTGAAATAAAACTTAATTATGCAACAAATTCCATCGCGATCTATTTGCTAATATTTATTTTTTACTTCTATAGCTACATTCAAATTCAAGCAACTGAAACTCCACGCAGCTGCGCGCCGTCTTAGTTCTGCGCTCGTTTTGCACTTTTTTTGACTGAAGAATAGTGAACACTTTTGAACTTAGGATATCTTCTACTTGGCCAATGCTAAAACCAGATTTTACTAGTGCACCACCTACGTATGTGCCTTTATTACTATGAGCAACCTATTCTCTTGGAGTACGCTTAGGATTGGTCCAACCTATGGCCGTGGTCATCAGCATCTGCTGGCCAACGGGAACAATCAATTGCTAGATTATGGTGCAACATAATTTGTGCAAGGATTAGGATGTTAGACGTACCTTTAGTCGCATAAAATCCATTATTGAAGACAAGTTTTTTATTAGTTTTATATACTCACGAACAAACTGCTTAATTTGTAAATATTTTCCTTCGTCGCTTATATTTAATTTTCTTTTACTAAGTTTACTAATTATTGACGTTTTCAAATACGAGACAGTTTTTCTGTACCCATCTAGCACGTAAATCAAAGTCAGTTGACTAGAGACGCTCGCCATAAAGGCGTGACAGTAAAAATACAAGTACACAGGAGACAAACTCCCGCGAAGCAATATTATCAAGATAACTTTACTGAGGCACACTGTAGACACCAAAAAATACACTATGTAACTATTTGAAAGTGAAGTTTGTATAGCTCGAAAGTCGCTGTATAATAGCGAAAAGAACTTTACAATGTAACCATCTTCAGTTAGAGTTGAGAGTACAATATTTAACATTGATTCAGTTAACATAATAATCGCGTATCCATTTCCAATTTTTTGATTGATGGTTGCCGCTTTGATGGAAGCAACGATATTTATAAAGTAGGCCTGGGATAGAACAATTACTAAACAATAAAGCTTTGCTAGAACAATAACAATGAGTGAGCCACTCGGCCTGAAGTAAACACCGAACAACAACCTGAAGTATAAGAATACCTTCAGTACAGCGAGGGGTTTGTAGTTCATGTTGAATACTGCCGGTGGAGCCAACAGAGTTAATTCTTGTGCGTGACTTGCAGCACGTGTGCCGTCAGCGTGACCTAATACTGACTGCCATTGCTCCTTGCTCCATGTTGATGATATGAAACCACTTAGTATTAATAACCGACTATTATCAAGTATACCTACGTATGGCACTTACACGATTGCTTGATGTTATATTGCATATATCGGGAACGTGATCAGAATTCCACGCGAGCGGAACCGTGGCTTACAGGTAGTATGTATTAAAGTATTCTTTAAATCATTTGTCGTTACTAAACTACGTTATCTGTTCTTTGCTGAAATGCTATGTGTCGTACCTTATAAAACGACTTTCATGCACAGGAGCTTTTTTTGTATCGCTCCAAATATTTATAATAAATTACCTAAAGAGCCAAAAGATCTGCCGAATATAAATCTCTTTAAAAGAAGGTTGCAGCAGTTCCTGGTCCATAAATGCTATTATTCATTGCATGAATATTTAGAGGATAAATGTAGCGAAATGTAATAGTTTTTTTAGTCAAATTTATAATATTTATTCGTAGGTATTAATTGTTGACATACATATTAATCATATATTTTGACATTAATTATTTATACTTGACATTATTAATTATGCTATACTTATTATTGTTTTACTGTAATATTTAATATTTATAAATTTGCACACCTATCAAAGGTAATAAGCAGAACACTGCACATATTATGTAAACTGCTGACCAACCCTATGTACCTGTCTTATGCGAATAAAAATGAAAAAATATATATATTAATATATATTTGACTTCTTTAAAAAAAGAAAAAAAAAGACCGACGTTAGAGCGAGGTATTCCAGCTCTTGATTGGGCTACAAAGAACTTCTTTCGTTTCAAACAGCTTGGTTTTGCCGTGACGTAATTAGTTATTGTTCATTAATTTAGAATTTCGTTAAGACATTATCGCGGGGCTACCGGACAGGGCGCGATAACGCCCGCCGGGTCAGCCGCACGAGCCCGCCGTCGTCGGTAGTCACGAGATGTTTATGATTGACGCACTTTTTAACTACTCGGACATTTCAGATCGTACTTGTATGACATATTTAAACGGTACAGACGATGGCCTTTTACCATATAAAAGCACGCAGGGAATAGCAGCAGAGTAGTAAGCCAATCTCAACGCGGTTGAAACAAATGAAAGAATTAAATATGCGAATATATAAGATATGTTAAGCATTAATCGAGTGCTTCGATAGTGTAATCTTGTCAACTCGTAACTCTGGTAGTAGCAAAAGTATTAATTTAGTGACTAACAGAATAGTTATTTCCAAAATTAAACACATCGAAGTGCCGCTAAACTGTATCGAGCATTATTAAATGTGGGGTCGCCTCTCGAGAAGTGTTGTAAGTGATGTTCAAACGAGTGAAATTCTGAGAGTCTTCTTGGGGAAATATGGCGGATAAGGTAACACTTGCAAATTGATTTGATGGGTTACAAACTATGATTTCAAACCTACTGTGGTTACCGATTTAAAGCATTATTTTGGTAATTTTAATAATATTTGGTAAATAACCATGCTATGTATTATGTCATTTTAAACAAAAATATATTTGAAGTTAGCCAGCAAACCCAACCATTGCAATCCATTATTAGAAAGCTCAGTAACTGTAAAAAAGCGAGTAATCATTGCCTATTATTTCTATGCGATATAATTGTCCCGCAGTCTATTACATCACTGAATTGGGAATTTTATCGTCCCTACACTACGTTATCGCCAGCAGTTTCCGGGTGCTCAGTCCTTATGGTACCATTATATTCAATTGCACTGGTCGCTCTTGTCAATGTAACCTTTTTTTGTTTTAGTTCATTATTAAATAGTAGAAGTTAGTTAAAATTAGAAAGTGACATTGCCCAGTCTACCCCTTAAATAGCGTTCGCTGTTGTTGTGAGTTGTTCTATGTTGTGAAGTGAAGTGTTTCTGTTCGTGCTAAAGTAAGCAGGCGGCAGTCAGACACTCTTTACACTTTTTAACCAGGTTTTATGCTTGTAAAGTGAGAAACGCATCGCGATGAAGCGATAGATTCAAAAATGTGTACGAGTAATAAGTAAACAAAATAAAATATACATATTTGGCACATCGAAAACCATTTAAAGAGTATTAGTTACTGTTTATAAAGTATTAGATACCTACGTACATGAATTTGAGGGTTATGATCAATACGTCGATGAAATTGAAAGAATTTCAATTTATTTTAACAAATTAACATTGAAGAAAGGCAGATCTGTCGCCCTCATTAATTTACAAATTTAAAAAACCTGCACTAAAACTACTAAAATATAAAAAGCAAAGTCAAAGCAAAGGCAAAGTCTCAGGAAAGAGGGCCACCATTACAGACACTAAGTAATGTTACAATGGTGGCACTCAGCTTGGCGGCCTCATCAGACGCTCTTGCACGCCCCGCTTAAAGGACCCGGGACTGTAGGAAGAAGGAAACACGTGTGCTGGTAATGAATTCCAGGTCTTGGTGGTCACAGGTGTTACTGGATGCTACACTTTTTGTACCAACCAGTAACACTACAAAATGTTGATGTTAGAAGCCACAATTCATGCGGCAGCCGCCGCGCCGGTCCCGGTCGCCGTACCAACATCTATGGCAGTTGGAGCCCTAGAAAGTCCAACAACTGGTCTAACTGCAACACTTCCTATGCGCTTGGCTGCCACCTAAATGGTATAAAAAATGGTTCATTACACGAGCCCACACTTTATGACAAATCCTCCTATGAAGTCCTCTTATGAAGTAAATTATTTTATCAATTTCAAAAGAGCTCGACCGATATTTTTATTTTTAAGCGCAATATGTATCAACAGGGGTCCTGCCTTTTCGCCAAAAATCGTTTACCCGATTATCACTTGCCAACCAACGTTACGCCAATTTTTCACTTTGACGACTAACGATTGTCAAATGTTTGTATGACAACGTTTCATTTGGTAGAATTAGTGTTAAGCTGATTATTGTAATGACAAAATACGTTTGGGGCATTTATCTTTTGCCAATTTATTTATTAGGCCAGACAACTTTTAGACGAATAACAGAATCGGTTAGGTTAGGTTAGGTTAGTATTATGATAAACAATGCACGAGCCGAGCGAGCGAAGCGAGCGTGCCGCGGCAGCGGCTGGCGAAGTGCCGTAACCATTTTTTTTTACATACATTTACATAACAAACAATAAACAACTACATGAATATTATGCCAACTAAAACATTCGCTACTTGAAAGTTGGCATTTTGAAAAGTGTCATTCTAAAAGGTTGACGAAACGTAAAATTGGCAACTGAGAAGTTGGGTAATAAAAACAAAATGAAATCACATGATTATTATATATATATAATTCTGGGAAACGTTAGTTGGCAAGTGATAATCGGACAAACGATTTTTGGCGAAAAAGCAGAGATCCGTATCAACAACATAGGACCATGACTCTCAAACAATCACCTATCAATCAACACTAATTGCAAACTGCCTGAACTAGATCATTAATATAAATTAAAACAGAACAGGACCAACAATCGAACCTTGCGGCACCGTTGCAACAGATGATTCAAATAGCCTAATAGTCCCATTGATATCAATAAACCTTTTTACCAACCTGAATCTTTTTAAAGTAATTATAGTTATTTTCTTCACGATTTGGGACCCATGACAGTCTTATTCTAGGGATAATGCTCTGCCAAGTGAGCCCTCTGAATCTGTTCTGAGTTGGTGAAATACTAGCCTTCGTACCTCTTAAGGCAATGTAGACATGGATTCACGAAGGAGTCATTTATAATCATATAACAAGTACGTGCGCGACACGACACACCTGCTGTGCGTGTCACTTAGTTTATACTGCACAAACAAACATTACTGTCGTCATTGCTAAACCCCATTATTTTTATTACCTACAAATCAAATAATACAACCTCTAATATTATAGTATCATGCAACGTTCCACGACAACTGAACATTATTGTAGTTTTTAGGTCTCGCGGATCTTATTAAATAAACTAAAGTTCCAAGTTATTGGTTTTATTTCTTTAAACACAATAAGAATAAGAAACACTCATGTAATGGTAGCGGCCATTTTTTAAAAGAGTGGATTTTAACAGTATGGGGTTGCCAGACATGGCAGTCTTTTTCATTGTTGCCAACACTCCGCCTCAATGAAAATACTAAAAAACTTACTTAATATTTAACAAATGTCTAAACTTCTCTACTTTAATTTTACCCTGGGGTTTCGTGAACAAGTCAGCAACCTGATCATTTGTTCTTACATACTCAATATTTATAATTTTAGAATCTAACTTTTCTCTAACAAATTTTAGTTTGATATCTATGTGCTTTAACTTACTATGAAATTGGCCACTCTTACATAGCTTAATTACAGGCTGATTATCTTCATACATACAGACAGTAACAAATTTTTGTTTAATATCAAAATACAAGTTTCTCAACCAACATGCTTCGCTGGTTGCATTACTTAATGCTACAAACTCTGACTCGGTGGAAGACAATGAAACTGACATCTGTTTTCTTGATGCCCAAGACACCACACACTCAAATATTTTAAATACATAACCACAAGTTGATCTGCGGTCATTCTTATCCCCCGCCCAATCAGAGTCTACAAAGCCAACAATCTCATTACTATTTTCATATTTGTGAAACTCTAACTTTAAGTTAACTGTTCCTTTTACATAGCGCAGGAGATGCTTTAGCGCATTCCATAAATCTTTACTAGCACATGACTGATATCTGCTTAATATACTTATTGCTAAACACAAATCAGGGCGAGTACATAGCATAGCATACATTAATGATCCTATGATCATTCTGCATCTCTTCTCTAGCTCTTCACTCTCAGAACTTTCCCTTTTTAAGGTGCTATGGTCAAAACCCTCCTGCATAGGTGTAGCCACAGCATTGCACTGACTCATATTACATTTTTCAAGTAATTTTTCTAAATATTCGCTTTGACTCAACATAATACAATTTTTATCAATATTTTGACAAATTTTTATGCCTAAAAAATTACTTGCAAGCCCTAAATCTTTCATTTTGAAACATTTATTTAATTTTTCTTTTACATGTACAATCTCCCTATTATTTGTAGATGCAATTAACAAGTCATCGACATACAATAATATATATGTGGTACAATTTTCCTTCCTATTAATATACAAGCAGTATTCATAGTCAGATTGTTTAAATCCTAACTCACACATTACATCATTAAACTTTTTGTTCCAATTTTTTGGAGATTCTTTTAGTCCATACAAAGATTTATTAAGTTTTAAACACTCATCATTTTTAATTTTAACATACTCACAACCTTTAGGTAGACAAATGTACACATCTGAGTTTATATCTCCATTTAAGAAAGCGCTACAAACATCTAGTTGGTACACAGGTAATTTATCCTCATTACATATAGCTAAGAACAACCTAATAGAAGGTAATCTAGCAACAGGACTATAAACATCACTCAAAACATTTTGTTGAAAGCCTCTGGCTACTAATCTTGCCTTGTACATCATACCTGTTATATCCGTCTTCCTTTTAAGTACCCATTTGCAGTCTATAGGTTTACATGAAGAAGGCCTAGTTACTATACTCCAAGTGTTGTTTTCTTCAAGTGCATGAATTTCTCTGGCTATTGCTTCCTCCCAAGATTTATGTTCCGCACTTGCAACTGCTTCTTCATAGCTAGGATTCTCCTCACACATTAGACTCATATGGTAATCATTAAACTTCGATGGAAGTTTTCGCTCATCCCTTGATCTCAAGTTGTATCTCCCCTCTCCGATTTCTTCTGTGCTCTCCGCTACTCTGTTCCCATCTTCCTCTATTTCTCTGACTCTTAACTCTCTTTCCTCATCAGCTCTGGTCTCCTCAATAATATTTTTGTCTTCCTCACTTTTCTCAGCCTCTGTGCTCACACACTCTTGTATATTTGTACTTTCCATCATTTTCTCTTCTGTACTTCTCTCACAAAACTCTTCTCTACGTTTTGTTGGTAGAAAGATTATGTCTCTATGTATTTCAACTCTGTTTGAACTGGGTAGGTACACACGATAGCCCTTGGTGCACTCATCATATCCTATGAATATACCAGTCACATTCTTAGGGTCCCATTTCAACCTTTTCTCTTTAGGCACATGAATGGAAACTTTTGTCCCGAACACTTTAAAAATATTCAAATTGCAATCCTTCTTGTTGTAATAGCTCTGATATGGAGTTGTGGCACTGTTGGGACTTGGACCAGTTCGATTCAAAGTGTAAACTGCATTACTAACACCTTCAGCCCAAAAATGTTTATGCATACCTTGTATCATTGCACGAGCAGCCTCCACTAACGTGCGAATCTCTCTCTCAGCACGCCCATTTTGTTGAGGTGTATACGGCACACTTTTTTGATGAATAATACCTTTAGACTCCAAAATTTTTGTAACCTCACTATTTTCAAACTCAGTGCCATTGTCAGTTCGTAGTATTTTTATTTTGCATGAAGTCTCACGTTCAGCTCGGGCTATGAACTTTTCTAGGCAACTTTTAACTTCACTCTTCTGTTTCATAAAAAACACAGTACGGTAGCCTGAAAAATCATCTTTCAGTACCAGGAAATATCTATTTCCTCCCAAAGACAGCTGTTCCATTGGACCGCATACATCTCCATGAATAATTTCCAATCTTTCTTTTGCTCTTGATTTGCTCTGCGGATAAGGAAATTTATGTTGTTTCCCGGCCAAACATTTCTCACAACAATAATTCTCACTGTCATCTTCAAAATCAATTTTATTTTTACGTAGAACTCGTTTTATTTGCTCAAAATTCTGATGTGATAGTCTTTCATGCCACACAGAAATTTTTTCTAACCTTTCACTCAATTGACAACTCGATACGTCAAATAAGGAACGTTCAGAAATTTGTGTTCCACTTTCAGCCACTGCTCCCAATATTAGATTTTTATTTGACACAAAGTTCATTTTGTAAAGTTTGTTTTCTCTATTAGCGATAGCCCGAATATCACCATTCTCATCAACAAACTGACACTGCTCACTATTAGAAACAAGATGAAAACCATTGTCTAACACTTGTCCGACTGAGAGCAGATTAAACTTCAGCTCTGGCACATATAACACATTAGATAATTTTGTTAACCTATATTTTTTAGAGTCCCATGCATACACAATCACTGTTCCTATACCTTTCACTTCTAACATCTTGCCATTGCCTACCCTTACTCTGGATAAAAAGTCTTTCTCACTTAACTCTCGAAACAGTTCTCTTTTGCTACACATATGTTCACTTGCGCCGGTGTCCAAATACCACACAGACTCAGTTTCATTTTCCCCACTGTCACACATAAATGCATTACTTTCATTTTCATTTTTCTGTTTATTTTCACTATTCATTTGCTTCTTTTTTAGTCTACATTGTTTGGAAATATGGCCCTTCTTTTTGCAGGTAAAGCATTCTCTTGTATCTTTTTTCTTACATGAACTTGCATAATGTCCAATATTTCCACAATTGTAACATTTAATTGTATTTGAAGTACTCGCTTGGGGCTTTCTTGATGACAATAATGCCACAGTTTCCTCATTGGAGTTTTGACGCTCCTCTTCAATCAGTAGTCTGGATGTTATCTCACTTAGAGTCTGTTTCTCAAGCGGCACAGACTCCCATGCTGATCTGAAGTGTTTATATTGCTCGGGCAGTGACATCAGTACTTTGGTAATCATCATTTTTTCAGACACTGGCTCTTCTGCTAATTTAAGCTTTGTTTTTATGTCCTCAAGCTTAGAAAAAAACTTAGATAAAGGTTCTCCACTGTCAACACTCATTGTGAAAAACTTCTGTTGTAATAGATGGACGCTCACAGTTGACTCTCTGTCGTAGACGACTTTCAGTTTTGCCCACATTTCATAAGATGACTGACATGAAAAAATATGAGTCAATGGTTCTTCTTCCATTCTAGTCACCAGTATCTCCTGGGCTTTTGAATCCAATCTCTTCCACTCTAATTGTTGCTTCACAATCGCCTCTGTTGTTCCTTCTGGATATTCTTTTGTGCCCATTACTACGTCTACCACTCCTCGGCTCCTCAAGATAACTTCAGTTTGGAACCTCCACACAGGCCAATTACTCGCTCCGGATAACTTCACGGTGTTGGTGAGTATGTTCGCTTCCATCTCGTCCTCCTTTTGACTTTACTCAGCCAAGCACAACTCAACTCGAAATACTCGACCAATACTCAACGAACGAAGCCGAACGATAACCCACGCCGCGCCGCTAAAAAAAATGGCGTCGCCAAGTCACAAGTTACGAAAACCACTTCGCTCACAGCACCTCGCAACTCTCCTCACTCGCTCAACAACTAGGAACATTGATCTGGGCCCATAACCTGTAGTTTTTAGGTCTCGCGGATCTTATTAAATAAACTAAAGTTCCAAGTTATTGGTTTTATTTCTTTAAACACAATAAGAATAAGAAACACTCATGTAATGGTAGCGGCCATTTTTTAAAAGAGTGGATTTTAACAGTATGGGGTTGCCAGACATGGCAGTCTTTTTCATTGTTGCCAACAATTATGATGAATGGCAATAAGGCCCTGGGTCTGGTAACAACGAAATCTTTCGTATCTTGTGTTTTGAATTCAATTTTTAAAAAATGTGTTTAAGATGCTCATTGAATTTATTTCGTCAATAACTAAGACAAAATGTCGACTAGGTATACTGCAATAATGGCAATTTAAAATTGTGACATATTATTATTTCAAACGTTAAAAATTTTGGTACAATATGAGTGTCTCTGCCTAACCGGAGGGCATAAATGCAAAAATTTTAAACGTGCCAAGTAGATACCTGCACCACACTGCAAATGTAATGTATGAAATATCCAGTATGATGAAGGGGCGCTGTCTCGTAGTATTCCTGAGCGGACTAGTCATCGGCTTCAGTTTCGTATATATAACAAGCTATTCGCAACATCTTGTACCCCAGCCGTACAGGTAAGTGATATAGGATCAAGTCAAATGTTGATAAAATCACAGCAGTCAAAATGTTAGACAAGAATGTTGAAAAACAAACATTGAATTTTAATTACTCATAGGTCACTGAAGTTGGACGTGCACACTATGAAGTCAGTAGCCATACATAGCAATGACGAGCCGGTACACAGGACAGACGATAGGAGCACTGCCGACGGCTTAGCCAAGAGAGTCCGAGTCCTGTGTTGGGTGATGACGCAGCCGAAGATGCATGAAAAAAAGGCTAAGCACGTGAAGGCGACGTGGGGCAAGAGGTGCAACAAGCTGATATTTATGAGCAGTAGCGAAGGTAAATAAATAAAATGATCTTGTTGAGCAAACTGTGTCTCAATCAATCATATTCATATTCGCCCCATCTTGACTCATGTTCAAAAATGAAAGGCAAGGGATGAGTATAAATTATAATGTTGAATGTGGATAACCAACATGATCACAACAAAAATTCTCCACCAGTTCTTGTGACTTTGACTATAAAATCTGTGAACACTTGCAGTATCAGAAATTCGTGTACCAAACAAACCCATCCTAATATCATTCCCTCAAGATGATTTGTGTTTATTGTTATTATTTTAGACCCGAGTCTGCCCGCGATCAATATCAATGTGAGTGAAGGAAGGAACCACCTGTGGGGCAAGACGAAGGCCGCCTTCCGTTATGTATACGAGCGCCACCGGAGGGACGCCGACTGGTTTCTCAAGGCGGACGATGACACGTGAGTCCTAGTCTTTGGCCATTTTATAACGTTTCAAAGACTCAGGTGCTAAAATTACCTCATTATTTCAACGTCAATTTGAACGACTAGAACATCGCCCCAAAATGGTTGTTGAATTTGGAATGCGCGCACACGACGTGTTCATGTGGCTCAGTTGGTCAAAGCATTCCTCTGTGAGGGACTGGTAGTGGGTTTATAATAATAATAATAATAATAAATTTCTTTATTTCGAGCAACAAGACTCAATGTATTAGTAACAATTGACTTATATAAATCTATGTTAGTATGTATAATAATTTAAGAAAAGTCTGGAATTAATTCAATTAAAATAAAAATAAAAATTGCAATATAATATAAAATATCAACGAAAAATTACAATTTAATTAATTCAATTACAGATTAAAATGTCAAAGAAAATTACAATAAAATCAATTTCAATTAAATTTATTCCGAATCAAATATCACAATTACAATTAAATTTACTTTTTTAATAAAACATGCTCTGCCTCTGTGTCATTTGTATGTTTGTCAGCACATGAACCATGCACGCATGGTTGATGTACCGACAATCAAACCTACTTGCAAAAACATTCAGGATAGTGTTACCGCTGCCCCGGATCCTGCGCCCCAGGGATGTGCACCGCTTTCGCATCGTCGTATAGAAACAGTCGATGCGAGCGTCGGCGAACATCCCCGACGCGCTACAATTCCGTGGCAGCCCCAAGAGCACCCGAAACGCATTATTATATTGTACACGAAGGGCGCTGTACTGCTTCTGCGTATACGACACCCACAAGCTGGACGTGTACAGGGACGTACAAAATGCTTTGAAAAGAGTCACCTTGGCACTCCCCGAGCAACGCGCAAACCTGCGGGCGATCATATTGGCCCTCACAGACAACGCCCTTCGCTCCCTATCGATATCTGCATCGTCTCTCAGGTCAGAGGTCACGATATGCCCGAGATACTTGAAGTTTTGAACCTTTTTCAGTTCGATACCGTTCAGTCTAATTGGTGGAACCGTACTCGGACATTTCCGACCCATGGCCCGAAAGACCATGCACTCACTTTTCGATCCATTATACACCAGACCGTGACTCAGCGCATAACGTTCGCAGACTCTCAATAGCCTAGACAAGCCACACACCGAGGCGCTCAGCAGGACCATGTCGTCAGCATAACTAATGTTATTGATAGCAACTCCATCAATATGGCAACCGACACGAGTGCTACTGAGCTCCTCGATGAGCGCGTTTACGTAAAGGTTGAAGAGTTTCGACGAGGTCAGTCCTCCCTGCCTCACCCCGCACTCCAGTCTATACGGCTCCGACAACGCGCTCGACCATCTAACGACGTTGACCTGGTTCAGATACCAATACCTTACAATATGTATTAGTTCTCTAGGCATAGAAATATCAGCAAGTTTTTGCCACAGGATGTCATAATTAACCAGGTCAAACGCCTTCGAAAGGTCGAGGAAACAGGCATATACAGATGTACTTCTATCGGCGTAGTACTTGACAGTTTGCTTCAGACATAAAATGGCTGACTCAGTAGACAGTCCTGGTTTAAAACCAAATTGATTGTCATGGCAAGTTATGTACTGGTCAAGCTGTGTATTTAGCAAACTGTCAAGCACCTTCGCAAGTACCGTCGCTAGGGAGATTGGCCTATAATTGTTTTTATCATTTAAGTCCCCGGTTTTACTCTTACCGATTGGCACCACCGCGGTCTCCATCATCTTTGTGGGTAGATACGAATGCCCAATGCAGAATGTATACAGCATTGCAAGGGCTCTAGGCAGGTGTACGCCAGCATACTTGAGGTGCTCAATACTCAAACTGTCATGACCAGGAGACTTACCTCCCGACATTGACTGGACTGCTCTCCTCACTTCCTTCGCATCAAATCTAGTGCCAAGCTCCCGATCATGACGCTCCTCCACACTTGAAGACCGGGATGACCCCAATGGAGATCTTACAGCAAAGTGGTCCCTAAAACTGTCCGCAATGAGCTTCGGATCACAAACACCGTTGATACTCACGGGCAAGCCCGGCCTGTTGTTTAATTTGCTTGTGGTTTTCCAAAAGCTCCGAAAGTCATGATTGGAATGATGAGAAGCGAGCATGTCCATCTTTATCTGCTCCCTATTCTCCTGACACCACTTCAGGCGCGATTTAAAAATTTTACGACTCTCACGCATCTCGTCCCAAACACGACCCCGTCCCGGTTTACCCCCCTGTACCCATTCCAAAAACTTAGACCGGGCCACCCCGTGAGCCTCACGCACATGTCTGTTCCACCCGACTACAGGTTGCTTCCTCCTGTGCTCAACAACAGTATGACTTTCAGAGGCAGACATACAAAGGGCATCAATAATTTCATCATACAATTTATCAATCACATACCTATGGTTTAGCTCACTACAATATTTATTACAGCATTGTCGAAGTTCAGATGGGAAGTCAATTAATTTCAAACGATTATTACATAATGTACTATATCTTTCTATCTGGTCTTGGTCTCTTTCACCCCATTTTACCTTATTACACATATGTTTACTATTGCTAATTTTCAATGGTACATTGTCTAGGTTACACTGAATAATGAGAGGCAGATGGTCGGACCACACGGGATCATATTTAATGTATGTCTTATGTATAGTGTGAAAAGCCGTCTCAGTCACAATGCAGTGGTCTAACCAACTTAGCGACCCATTTACGTCACTAATGAAACAGTAAATGTCGGAAGTTACACCCAATTTAAGAACATCCGCACATAACCAATTAGAGTCGTTACAAAAATTTAAAAGTTCTTTATAAAATGGCTCACCTGGGTGCGCATTAAAGTCACCGAGCATGTAAACACTCTCAATGTCTTCACTGTCCACTATGGCGTTTAAAGTACTCAGACAGTCCGTGAACTCTGCCAGATTAACACTGTTGTCAGTAGGCATGTACACACTGAACACTAATAATGACCTTTGACCTAGTACAACTTTTATGCCGCACACACGCGTATTATTACACTCCACTACAGTCACGTTTTGAAATACCTTTTTGTCCCATAATAACGCCACTCCGCCCCACGGTCGTCCTGTAATCATCCCTTTCGACGTATCCATTGGCGAGATACCCGTATAAGCGAAATCACTATCTATACCGCTCAGGAAATGTATATCATGCGGCAACAACCAATGTTCTTGTAAAGCAATAATGTGGCATGTTTTACATAGCTGCCGGACATCCTGGATGGAGCGCTTCACATTTTTGCAGTTGAAGCTCACCATATTATAATTACACCAGTCCTTATGTGTCATTATTGTTCTTATTGGCCGATACAGCGTTATTGCCATTCGCATATCGTTGTTTAAAATTTACAAAACGTCTAAACACGATTCCCTCTGGCCACAGACTATCATTTAAATACATTGATAATTTACTCTCCGATACAAAAAATTTAAATGATTTTTCCGCTTTAATTGAGATTTGTTCTAATTTTATCGTTTCTTTCGTTTTTCTAAATACATAGTCAATAACATCTTTATCAGTAGTATCTATATGTACTCTCGTTATGAATATTGGGACTTTTCTATCTGCAGCTTTAAAGTTTCCTTCCGTGTCCCTCGAAATACCAGATTTACCGTGAAAACGGTAAAAAGGTTTCTTTCGTTTAGAAACGATTTTCCATCCTTCTTGATCATCATTTCCGCTAGGCTCGGTTTCGTGTACTGAATTTACTGCGCTGTGGCGCTCGACGTTCTTCTCAGTAGGCGTGCTATCCGCCGGCGCAGGTAGCGGTGACGTCACCTCGACCCGATGCTCCTCGCCGCTTGTTATTGTACGACGATTATCGGCACCTTCCAACACAGCTAACTCGCGCTTGTTTTTATTGCCTACCCTCAATATATCTCGATATTGTCGCATATCACGGCGATCGCTTGATTTTTCGTTTACAACATCTATCGAATCATTGAAAGTAGAATTACTTATATTATGGTGAGAAATACCTATAGGCCCACTATCACACTGCTGCCATGCGCCTCGCCTCAAATTAACGTTTTGTGTAATCATTGGCGGTAATGAGTCATATTTTAATTGTGATAAAAGTTTAAGGCACGTCTTGAGCATACACTTTTCCAATAAAAAACAAAGCAATTACGTACATATTGTCATATGTACGTAATTGCTTTGAAATTTCACAATTCTTTTCTTTCTTTAGGGAATTTAATTCTCATTTTAAGGAAATATCAGGCCCTGGAATGCCACACTCGCATTATTTGGAACTTTCATTGCAGATATGTGATAGTGGAGAACTTACGATACATGTTGGCTGACTACAACAGCAGTGATCCGTTGTACTTCGGCTGCAGGTTCAAACCGTATACGCCGCAGGTCGGTTCATTACACTTGTTTATTCCTACCCACAATACCACGGTGTGATTATTCTTAGCTTCAGTTTTCGTAGTTTAACACATTGTATCTTTTACAGGGCTTCATGAGCGGTGGGGCGGGTTATATCCTGAGTAGGAAGGCGTTGGAGACGTTTGTGAACAAAGGACTCCCGTCACCAAAACTGTGTCGCGTCGATGATGGTGGTGCTGAAGATGTTGAAATGGGTAAGTAGTAAGTGGATCGAAATATTTTTATGGCCACTGGAACTTTTACTTCAGATATGTATACACTGGACATAAATAGGTTCATTATGCAAGTCATAAACTGAATGAAAACTATGTGTTGCGCCTGCTTATTTCGGTCTTTTCAGCAGCAGTCGAGTTTTTTTATTTTTAATATATCATTTACTGATATTTGATAATAACTTTTCAGGTAAATGTTTGGACAAGCTGGGCGTTCGAGCGATGGACTCCCGCGACCACCTGAAGCGCGGACGCTTCTTCCCGTACATGCCACAAAAACATTTGATACCTTTTCCGAACAACAACTTTTGGTACTGGAAGTACATTTACTACCCCACCGATGAGGTTAGAGCTTGCTATTTGAGTCCCTTGTAATAAGTTCAGCTTCCTTGTTCGAGCAAAATTAAATTAAGTAGATTTTTTTAAAAATGTTTATTTTATGAAATTGTTTTACAATTCTACTAAGAGAAGCAAAATTAAGAGAATTACTGTACTTTACTTTGGACTATTCATCTTCATAATAACCATTTGTCACAGTGGCGGCGACGGTACGCCTTTTGGACTTTGTGGTCGGATCGAGAGAGGTGGCTCTGGGTCGGCCGGGGTGCGAGGGATATGCCTGTTAACTTCACCTTCGGCAACCAAATTAACCACAGGCGTCGTGCGTTTTAGTCGGTTCGAGTCCGACATAACCTCTCCCACCGGTTCCGGTGGTGGGGTTATCCGTGGGGATTTTTCGCACGTAAAAAAAGACCATTTGTCGCTTATGAGTCACGGACGAAACTGATGATAGAGCCTTGAGGTTGGATGTGGGCTACTTTAACTGTGCAGCGGACACGAGCCCTTTACTTTTATGAAACTTTTAATATTAGGTAGTACTTACTTTGTTTAATTTGCCTCTCTTGGCCTTTTTACGAACTATTTGAGCTGATGTGTCAAAAGATGCCAAATACCTACACTTATGTGTTACCTGCTATTGCGCGGGCTTATTCGTGTCCTTCAAATGGAAGAAATGGACGGAATCGCATATATAAGGCAATAGGCTCACCCCCTATTACGTGGGGCTGAAAACGAAGATCGGTAAAATGTGGGGGTTTATTCACCTCTGCCTAACCTTTCGGGGATAAAGGCGTAATAATATGTACAACATGTATATTTTTTACTTGCGAAAAATCACCACGTGTTCTTGAAAATATAATTTTGTCCACAGGGTTTAGATTGCTGTTCCGACTACGCTGTGTCGTTTCACTACGTGAAGCCTGAAGAAATGTATATGCTCGACTACCTTATCTACCACTTACGACCTTACGGCATCCAACGGCACACGTCGACCGCACCGAACAATGACAGTGGACGGATTACACCTTAGTGCTTAGTGAATACAAATTTGAACGAAAACTGTTTTTTTATATATTTATAATAATCATAGTAGCAAAAGGCAATTGTTTCAGGAGAGCCGGCAAAATGTAAATATATTGATAAAAAAATTATAAGTCATAAACTGTACATCGCAGGCAGATGAATTTTTGTACAAAGTTATATTTCGGTAACGGTCGTTAAATGTAATTATCAAATAATTGCTGAAGTTCTTATTAACAGGCTATTTGACAATTACGTCAATTCAGTTTAACGTAAAAACGAAAAACCGTCGCCGTAAGACGGATATATATCGAAGATTTGGATGAATTCAGGATTTCCTGCTGCGGTTTTCCCAAGCGCCTACAATATGGGGTTCTTCAAGAGGGGCATCAGAAGGTTTCTTCATGGTCGGCAGCGCGAGTGTGACACCCCTGGTGTTGCATACGTCCATAGGCCACGGTAACCGCTTCCCATCAGGTGGGCCGTGTGCTTGTCTGCCAAATAAGTGGTTTAAAAAAAAAAAAAAAATTCAGGCGGTGCTCTGTGAGGGAAAGACCGCGGGTTCCAATCCCGCCAGAACTGATTAATTTTTTTTTAATTCATCTTAATCGAATTCAGTTTCTATTTTAGGAACGTTAGAATGTCGTAAGTTGTGAACAGTTGTAAGGCGAGGCCTTACACACTTTATGGTAATCACTTCAAGAAACAGGTGTTAAATGCTGTAAGTACAAAAAGGTAGAAAAACATGTCCAGCACAAGACTTTTACGTACTTTTACATCAAAATTAACGAAGGTAATTTTCTTGACAGAGATGACTTAAGTTATTTTTTCAACGTAGCGAAGTGAGACCCAGTTCATTCGACGCAATATTTTTTTCTGATTCTTTTTGTAATTTAAACCCACTCACGCCATTTTAGCAACTTACGGCAATTGCGTTTTCCGCCATCGATATATAGTTATACTTATGAAAACCGCGGCAGCCTAGTGGTATGGGTAATGGACTGCTGAGACGAGGTCTTGGGGTTCGATCCCAGGTTTTACCATGGCACACACCGATGACTTTTCGATGCTTTTCGAAGTTATGTGTGTATTTAACGCAGGTTTATAAGTGCCCGGATAATGGCAATAGACTCGCCACCTATTGGGACCTAAACATAAACTGGTGAAATGTGGGTGCTTGCACCTCTGCCTACCCCTTCGGGGATATAGGCGTGAGTTTATGTTGTGTTATGTTATGTTTATGAAAAGACTGGCGTATCGGTGAACGGGCAGTGGTTCAACTGTTCTGTTTCACAGAACTGTTGTGACAATCGCAAATAAAATTAGGGTTTTTTTTTTACGTGCGCAAAATCCCCACGGATACCTCCCCACCGGAGCCGGTGGAGGAGGTTATGTCGGACTCGAACCGACTAAAACGCACGCCGCCTGTGGGTCGCTTTGGTTGCCGAAGGTGAGGTTGACAGGCATATCCCTCGCACCCCGGCCGACCCAGGGCCATCTCTCACGATCTGGCCCTCTTCTCGGGTGTGGGGATTACAGAGACCCCAACTCGTTCCCAGTAAACGGGGAGGCGCGCCAGGCGCGCCGCCGCCGCGGCCTGCTTCTGCTAGGGTGACAGGCGGCTCCACCTGTCACCCCCAGGCCGGAATAAAATTAGGGTAAGTTGATTGAATTAGGGGAGGTTAATTCTTAATGTAGACATTATTAGCAGTAAAGGAGTTATATTTGACCTTATTTATAAAACTAGTAATAATACAACGTACAGCCCTTTTTGATAAATAAATAAATATTATTATTATTATTATTATTATTAAAAAAAATGTGTTCAACCAAAAGGATAGGCTATGTATGCCCTCAAGCTACAAGCTAAATATATATCTGCGTAGATCACAATATTTTATAGGAAACCTTTGACATATATAATAGGTATACACATGTCCAGTGGTCTCGATACTTAGCTCTTGTTTGTGTTAGTGCAATGATGAACTATTCCAGCTGCAAATAAATATTCTTATAACTAAAACTTTTGAAATGTAACGTATTGAAAACTAAAAGAACTGAACACAGAATACAATACAATACAATACAATACATGTCATGCCAATAGCCATAAGCCAATGAACTCGTATGACGCTCCACTAGGACAAACAGTTTCACGCAATGGATTCACTTGTACCAGATCAAATATATGTGTATAATAGGCAAAGCGCTAGGGAATAGGAACTCATAGCTAGTCTCGTATGGCGCTAGACTATAGAGAGCATGAACATAAGTTAACAGTTGGCGGAAATTCATGTGACACGCAATGTCCGCAAAGAATAAATACGTAATAGTTTCATATCGAGGAGAGATACGAGAACAATCGTGTAGGCGCATGATTCTGCGAAAGCAAAATCATACCACGGACACTGCTAATTTATTTATTTGGACAACCAGTAGTTGTTACATTAACACTTACATCTAAAACATGCAACCATAATATAAAGTTTAACGCACAACATTTTTAAGGTGTCACAGCATGCAATTAGTAACACTGCAACTGGTAAAAATAAACAATACTCAACACAAATGGAAAAGTATACAACTAAGAAAAGTTTAGTAAACATGTTTCGTATATGTGCTAAATTAATTTAATTTCTACTACTAACCCTAAGCCCCTCTATAACAGCCTTTTTCAAAAGTGGTAGCGTATCGGTGAATAAATCCACATTCCCACACAGTTCATTGTATGTATATCTTCGACAAACGGGATATGGTTGAATGTTGTTTTAAGTTAAATCTAGCCAACGGCTGATGAAACAATCCTATGTTAACTAGAGCGCGTCTGGGCACGCGACATGGTACCCTAAGACCAAACGAATTCAAGAGCATCGAACAGTCGAATTCATTTCTAACCACCTTAAATAGACTTTAAAGCAATACGTTTAAAGTCCAAAATTAAAAGGCTTTTTGCGTGCAATGAATCTCTTTACATTGAATTTTGTTTTACCCGTCAACCTCACCTTCGGCAACCAAAAACGACCCACATGCGGCGTGCGTTTTTATCAGTTCGGAGTCCGACATAACCTCTTCTACCGGCTCCGGTGAGGGGGTATCCATGGGAATTTTGCGCACGTAAAAATAGGGCCAGTTTATTTTACATGAACCGTTGGCATCAGATTAATCTTGACGAATAAAGTACTCAAAATGATGATTTGATTTTCCCCTTCACGTTGACTGATTGTTCTGATTGTTGGTACACGTGTTTAGTTCGGACAATTTGGCTTCATCTTAATTATTTGGTATTAAGATTATTTTGAGACTCAGTAGTCAAGAATAACCGATGCTAACTGGACAATAAAATCTACCAATTGACACAGTTGACATGACAATTACGTTCTTTCTTGGTGCAACATGCAATGTGCTGAATTAAGCATTGCCTTATAGGTTATGTATATAATAGTAGTGTTAGCTTTGTATGTTTATGTTGCACTAAAATAAACAGACTTTTCTTTGTTCTTCAAGTACAATACATTTTTTTAGATAAAAATACACAAGTCTCATGTCGCCCAGTATTCATTATTAAGAACTGATCAGCAATACGTACTTTTCACAAAGCACCATGCACCTAACGGTCATACATAACGTAACCCAACATTATACATATTATTACAGTTGTAATAATAATTTAATAATAATAATTCATTTATTTGCCAGATAATTAAAATCCATTGTTTTGTTAGTAAATATTTAAATCTATGTTAGTAGTTATATTTGGATGGTATTTAAACGTATATCAAAAAGAGTACATTTTGTACGACAAAATAATCCAAATTCACTTCAAAAATACTGATTGAGCACCAACAAACTACTGCAAGTAAGTAGTTAGTTAGCAACCAACCAACCAACCAATTATAAAAAAAAATACCACAAAGACATAAGGCGGGAGCTCCGCTTCGCTTCGCTCCCGCCTTAGTCTTCTAACCTAACCTATCCATTTCGGGGTGGGTGGTGATCATTCTTAACTTAATTAGATGCACAATCAGTATTTTTACTGAACGCGAAAATATTATCTCTTATATTTTACAAAAGATTGGTAGTGCATCTTATAGACGTGCCTTAATATGTGGCACTCATAGCCCCTGTCCACAAGTACATTGAGCATACTGTTGCCACTGCCGCGCATTACATACAGCATTGTCGTCATTTTTTTCGCCACAACGCTGCGAAACCATCGGTACGTGCGTGAGCGAACATAGCCGATGAACTACAGAAGCGCGGCAGCCGCAACAGCGCTCTGAAAGCTTTATTGCATTGTGTACGTAGGGCCTTAAGGGAGCGCTGGGTATAGCAGACCCACATCGCATTCGAGTACAAGGATGTGCAGTACGCCTTAAAAAGCATTACTTTTACACTGTCCGTGCACCGAGCGAACCTGCGGGCCACCATATTCGCCCTTACTGCCAATGCCCTACGTTCCCGCTCAATATCTGCATCGTCCCTGAGGTCGTGAGCAACATAGTGTCCAAGATATTTGAAGATATCAACGCGACGAAGTGGTACTCCACACATAGTCACCGCCGGTATGATATCCGGACGCTTAGTGCCCACGGCCCCTGAATGAAATGAATTCGGACTTTTTGGTGTTGTATGCCAGTTCATGTTTGTCCGCATACTTCTCACATATGACAAGTAGCTTTCTTAATGCACTGATAGAGGGGGCCAGCAGCGCGGGTAGTTATGAATTCCCCGCGCAGTTGAACCTTAGGAGCAGCGCACTTCTCACTTGTAAGAGCGCTTCTCTACAGGCCCTCGATTCTCCTGAAACAAAAGCACTGTCATACCAACCATTGTCGTGCAAAAAATGGCATAACATTTGAGACTTTATTTCTAAACGCTCGAAAATCCAAAATTAAATGAAAATAGTTTAATTACACTTTTTCATTCTTTTACAAAAACCCTTTTAGTTGTGGATTTAAATTTGAATGGATTCTTTAGTAGTGTTAGTGGTATGATAGTGTTTGTTCGGATGAACCAGCCCCAAACAACGCACCGCGCCCTTTCTGCACGGTCGTGTTCTACACGGGTGTGTGTGTCGGTAGTGGGTATCAAACTGGTCCATAGCAGACTACCGGACCCACTGTTGTGAAATAGAAAAAGTTAGCAAGAGTCGCAACTGCAGTGATACGTTGTCTTTCATGTAGTGAAACACACGTAAGTTGGATCAATACTAATTTATTATCCGCTACCCACATATACATTCAGTCAACAAAGTATCGGGAATGAATGTTTTGTTTATGGTTCCAAATTCAAATTTTTGTTTTTTTTGTTGTTGTTTGATTGGCACAACTGCTTTCCATTTTGGCACGGAGTTGAAGTTGCATCTATCATTTATGTTAAAAACAGTGCTGTTTTTAGTTTTATAATATCTAGTGTGTATTGCGAATTTCATAATGGACAAAAACATCGAACAAAGAGTTTGTCTTAAATTTTGCATCGCCAATGGAATTTCATGTTCGGAGACACTGAAAATGTTACAGAAGGCTTACGGTGAATCGACTTTATCAAAAACACGTGCTTATAAGTGGTACAAAGCGTTCAAAAGCGGTCGAGATGTGATGGAAGATTCGCCTCGTTCTGGTAGGCCATCAACGTCTGCAACTGAAATTAACATCGCAAAAGTGAAGGAAATAGTGACTGAAAATCCTCATTCAAGTTTGAGAGAGATGGCCGCCGAACTTTCTGTATCTCACGAGTCGATCCGTACCATTTTAACTAATAATTTGGGTATGAAACGTATTGCTGCCCGGCTAGTCCCAAAAGACCTGAATTTTCTTCAAAAACTAAATCGCATGAGAGTCGCTGAGGACATGCTAGAACGGGTCGATACCGACCCAACATTCATGAAACGCGTTGTTACTGGTGACGAGACGTGGGTTTACGAGTTTAACGTGCATACTAGTCAACAAGCTTCAGAATGGCACCTTCCAACTGAACCAAAACCGAAAAAGCCACGTCAAAGTCGATCAAAAGTCAAAGTCATGTTGACTGTTTTCTTTGACTATCGCGGTGTTGTGCACTCGGAATTTTTGCCGGAAGGTCAAACGGTAAATAAAGAATATTATTTGAGCGTTATGTGACGTTTAAGAGAACAAATTCGACGAAAAAGGCCAGATTTGTGGAAAGAAAATTCTTGGATTTTCCAAAACGATAATGCGCCTTCGCACAAGGCCATCATTGTGAACGAATTTTTGTCCAAACACTCAACAAATACCATCGAGCAACCACCATATTCACCAGATATGGCTCCAGCCGAATTCTTTCTTTTTCCTACACTCAAATTACCACTTCGTGGCACCCGTTTTCAATCAGTAGAAGACATAAAGGAGAATTCGCGGCGAGAACTGAACTCAATTCCGGAAACAGCGTTTAAAAAATGTTTTGACGATTGGATTATTCGTTGGCGTAAGTGTATCGTTTCTGGAGGAGCATACTTTGAAGGTGATAAAATAAATTTGGATGAATAACAAATTTTTTGTGTTTTATTGATTTTTTCCCGGTACTTTCTTGACAGAGTAGTTCATAACCATACCTGACGGTATTCAGTAAACATATTATACCACATCTCCTCCCTTCAAGAAAACAAGACAAACTTCTAACAAACTATTATAATAATAAAAAACCTTTTATTTCATGCAAAAGTACTACTACATACATATATTAATGTTGTTTTTACACATAAATTACTTAGATAATGAAAGTTCCTAGACTATGTGAGTAATGGTATAAAAATAAAATAAAAAAATACGTTTGATTGCATGAACCCTTCTTCAAGTGAAGGTGAAGGCCTCCTCTAAAGAAAACCATAATTCTCTCTCTTGGGCTATTTGCGGCCAGCAGGGACCAGCTATTTTTTCCAACTCGTCTGCCCATCTCGTGTAAGGTCTGCCTTGGAGACGTTTGCCGATTGGACCCTTCCACGTTGTTACCCTATTGGTCCATCTCTCGTCCTGTAGCCTCGCTACGTGCCCAGCCCACTTCCATTTTAGTTTTTTAGCGTATGTTAGAGCATCTATGGCTTTGGTGGTTTCTCTAATTTTTGTGTGACGTATTTTTTGCGTCTTTTTAATGTTGAGCATGCTTCGTTCTATTCCGCGCTGGCAAGTAGTGATTCTGCTTTTTATTTTGGATGTGTATTTCCAAGTTTGACATGCGTAGGTTAGGCAAGGTAGAAGGCATGACGTCATGACTTTTGTTTTGATATTTATTGGCATGTTGCTTTTGAATATCTCTTTTAAGGACCAGTACTTGTTCCAAGTGTTTTGTACTCTGCGCTCTACTTCTAGTTCGTGTTGTTTTCTGTTGAAACCAATTTGTTTTCCCAGGTAAATGTATTTTTCGGTATATTTCAGAGTTTCATTGTCCAATGATATTTTTCTCTGTATACTATTTGTCATGACCATAGTTTTTGAAAGGTTCATTTCTAGCCCAACCCTTTTACTAGATGTGTTTAGTGAATCAATCATGTTTTGTAATTGTGTGCCAGATTCTGATAGCAGAACTAAGTCATCTGCGAAGCGCAGGTGGGATAAATATTTGCCATTGATGTTTATTCCTGACTTTTCCCAGTTGAGGCTTTTTATTATTGACTCTAGAACAGCAATAAATAATTTTGGAGACAGCGGGTCGCCTTGTTTCACGCCTCTTCCGATGGAGAACAGAGGTCCACTTAATTCCAATCTTATTTTTGCTGTACTATCTTTGTAAATATTTCTGATTACTTCTATATACTCATGTTCCACTTTTTGAGCTTGCAGGGCAGTCCATATACTTGAATGTGATACGGTATCAAAAGCTTTCTTATAATCTACATATGCGATGTAGAGCGCTCTTTGCTTCTCTTGGTATTTTTCCATTATTTGTTCTAGGGTATGTATGTGATCGATTGTTGAGAAGCCTTTACGAAAACCTGCTTGTTCTATTGGTTGGTTTGCTTCTATGGTGGCACTTATTCTTTTGTTAATTATGGCTAAAAATAGTTTGTAGATAACTGAGAGTAAGCTTATGGGCCTGTAGTTTGTGATATCTTTTGAGTCACCTTTTTTGTAAATTAAAATGATTTCCGACTCTACCCATTGCGATGGTATTTCAGCAGTTCTTAATATAAGGTTAAATAAATGTGTTAATAAGGGAGCCAGTAGCGGCCCGGCGGTCTTTATAGCTTCATTTGTAATGCCGTCTGGTCCAGGGCTTTTATCTAGCTTTAACTTTTCTATTTCTTGTGTGATTTCTTTTCTGTTATTGCTGTTATGATCGTAGAGTTTGAAGTGATTGTGGAGTTTGTGGATTTTGTAGGGATAGTATTATTTGGATTGCTATGGCTGGTATCTTCGTTTTCTTGTTCTTTATATAGTGTTTTATAGAAATTGGATGCTACAGCTATGATATCTTTGCGGTTATTTATGGTTTTGTTATTGCAGTTTAGGCCATCTATCCAATATTTGTTTGTTCTTAGTTCTTTAAGTGCTTTTTTTGAGCTTCCCGCTTTCTCCAAGTGCTTTTCAATGGTCATCGATCTGTAGCTTTTGTAGTCATTTTTAATGAGTTTACTTATAAGTTTATATAGAGCTGATAGTTCATTTTTTGAGGTTCGAGTTTTTATCTTAGCCTGCTGTAACTCTTGTCTTCTCTTGATGAGTTCTAGTGTACGTTCTTTTAAAACTTTATGGTCTAGTTTTGATATTTTAGTGTTTTGAGCGTCCTGTAAACTCTGAGATATGGCCTTGGTTAATGTGTTATAGAAAGTCTGCAGTGGTATTTCCTCTTGGTATTTATGTAGATCCTGTAACTGAGAGGAAATGTTTTGTTTATACGATATTATTTCTTCTTCGGTTTTCAGTGATGAATATCGATTGGTTTTGTACGCTGTGCGTTTTTTCTTCTGTTTTGTGATAGACATTGTTGCTCTAATTGCTCTGTGGTCAGACGGGTAGTTCAGATTTAGGACTTCTATATTTTGGAAGATGTTTGGCTGGTTTGACAGTATGAAATCTATTTCATTTTTGTATTTTGCATCCGGAGATCGCCAAGTCCATCGTTGGGTGGGTTTTTTATGAAAGAAAGTATTTAAAATCGCTAGTTTGTGTTCGAGGGCGAAATCAATTAGCCTCTGACCTCTCTCGTTTCTTTCTGCATACCCGTTTGGTTTCATTATTAGGTATTCATCTTTTCTTGGTTGCCCTATTTTTGCGTTGAAATCACCCAGTAGAATACGGTTCTTGTGAGCTTGGACTAGAGCCCTATTGACGTTCGAGTAGAAGGTGTTAATATCGTCTTCACACGCGTTTGCAGTTGGTGCGTATGCTTGTATAATTGACAAGGAAAATCCCTGTATGTTTAAGTTCAATAATGTTACTCTATCATTTATGCCCTTATAACTTTCAATCCAATTCTTGCAGGTTTTATTTATCATGAAACCGACTCCATATTGTCCAGGTGTATTTCCCGTGTAACAAAGTATGAAATTATTATATTCTCCTATCCGGTTCCCTGACCTCCTTACCTCGCACAGTCCAATTATGTCGTATTTGACTGTAATGAGTGCTTCGCTAAGTTCGATTAAACGTTCGTAAGTAGCTAATGTTTTGACGTTGTAGCTTAATATATAGAGCAGGTCTCTCTTCTTTTTAGTTGAGGTAGGTATTTCTTGGATTAGTTTTTCTTTTCTTGGTATTGAGGAAGTTTGGGATATCTTCTTTAGAGGGTTTTGGTCTTGATCTTCCACGGTGACCAGCCGGGTTGGAAGATAGTTTATGTTGCTTAGTTGAGATTGGTTATGTGTTGAATCGTTAAGGGAGGGGGTTGTTGGTTGCTATAAATGTAAGTTGTTGGTTGTATTGTCATTTTTTTTTTTTTTTTTACCACTTAGTTGGCAGACAAGCACACGGCCCACCTGATGAAAAGTAGTTACCGTGGCCTATGGACGTCTGTAACACTAGAGGAGTCACAGTCGCGCTGCCAACCCTGTAAGTACAGAGTTTCTGTGCCGTCAGTAGAAGACAAATCAGCACAAGCCTTTAGTCTTCCCACTGACGGCACAAATTCTCCAGTGAGCTCTGGCTACCCTACTCACCGCTGGGAACACAACACGAAGTTATTATAACCGCGGTATTCTGTAGGGCGGAGGTACTTCCCCAGTCGGACTGCTCAATCGGGCGGATATACCGCCGTGTCCTACCTCCTACATAACGTCATTGGTTATATTGTCGTTGGTTGCACCGTCGTACGTTTGGTTTTGTGGTGTGTTGACATTTTTGTTTGTCAAGTAGCTTAAAATGCTTGGCTTTAGGACTCCTTCTGAGACGCTGTTTGATCTGGTTATAGATGGGTTTGAGCGTTTTACCTTGTTTTTCTTGAGGGGTCTTGTTGTACTATTACTATTTAGTGTTGGGTCTGGCTCCGGTGAAGTCATCAGTGTCCTTTTGCTTTTTGATTTTAGTACTTTTTTTTTTTATTTTTTTTTTTTATATAGGACACGTCAATTGGACTTCGCCTTGCCTGATGGTAAGCTGAAGGCAAAATCCCAGAAAAGAGGGTCACCATTACTTACACATACCGTGTGACAATGGTGACACTCAGCTTGACGGCCTTATCATATGCTTTTTCACGCCCCGCTTAAAGGACCCGGGACTGTAGGAAGAAGGAAACACGTGAGCTGGTAATGAATTCCAGGCCTTAATGGTGCGACAGAGGAAAGAGTCTCCGAACCGCTTGGTTCTTGATCGGATGTTTTGCACCGTGTGCGGATGACATCTAAGACCTGCACGCGTTGTCCTGTGTAGGAAAGGGGAGGGTGGGACTAATTGGAAGAGCTCATCAGAACACTCCCCATGGTACAGACGGTAAAATACAGCCATGGACGCAACATCTCTACGCAGCTGTAAAGGTTCTAGGGTGTTCGTGATCTCGGGATTCCCAATGATGCGGATCGCACGTCGCTGCAACCTGTCGAGAGCATCTAGTAAGTACTTTGCTGAACCATCCCAGAGATGCGAGCAGTACTCCACACAGGAGCGAATTTGTGTCTTGTATAGAAGACACCGCTGCTCCGGCGTGAAAAATCGTCTCACTCTGTTCAGGACTCCGAGTTTTCGTGAGGCTGTTTTGATGATGCTTTCGATGTAGTTTTTGTTATTCAGGTTGCAGCGAACATCCATACCTAGGATATTGAGATTGTCCTGCAGCGGCAGTGGCGTGCTCTGAAGAGTGGGGAGGGGAAGGAAAGAAGATACTTTTGCTGTAAACGCACATGCCTGCGTCTTCTTGGCATTGAACTCAACCAGGTTCTCAGAGCCCCATTGAGAAATGTGATTCAGGACCCCGTCAAGCTCAGTGACAAGAAGCTGCCTTTTCTCTGCGATATCTGACTGCTTGGCCGCTGGATGTCCATGATAACTCCCATGTAAAGTGCTATCGTCTGCATAACAATGAACATTGCCGGTAGACAGCATGTCGTTGATATGCAGAAGAAAGAGAGTGGGTGATAAGACGGACCCCTGGGGCACGCCAGCATTAACCTGCAGAAACTCTGAAGCTCGTCCGTCACAAAGGACGCGAATACGGCGCCCCTGCAGGAAGCTAGCAACCCAGTTGCACAGCCTAGAAGGCAGACCAAAGGCAGGTAGCTTAGAAAGAAGCGATTTGTGCCAGACTCTATCGAAAGCTTTGGCGATGTCAAGACTAATTGCCAGTGACTCGCCGTGCTTGTCCATAGCCTCACCCCAAAGATGGGTAACGTATGCTAGAAGATCACCCGTTGACCGTTTCGGTCTGAAGCCATATTGCCGGTCATTAATTAAGGAGTGATCCTCTAGGTGCCGCATGAGCTGTTTGTTAATTATGTGCTCAAACACTTTGCACAGCACTGAGGTGACGGCTATGGGTCGATAGTTGGCTGGCTCCGAGCGATCCCCCTTCTTGGGAATCGGCTGAACATTCGCATCTTTCCAAGGCAAAGGCACTGTACCTGAACTGTAGGATAGCCGGTACAGGCGCGTAAGCATTGGAGACAACTCCGCTGCACATTTTTTCAAAACTACCGCTGGAATACCATCCGGACCACTGGCTTTCCGGACATCGAGTGATTGCAGCACTGCACGGACATCGCGTTGCCTGATATGGATATCAGGCATCGCGTGGTCACTGTCGGGTAGTGTTGGTGGCTGCGTACCACAATCATCGATTCGGGAGTTGGCCGCAAAGAGATTAGCCAGCAGATTTGCCTTCTCTTGCGACTCATGGGCCAGGGATCCATCAGGGTTACGCAGCGGAGGCAGCGAAGGCTGACAGAAGTTGGCTTGCACGGCTTTAGCCAGTCGCCAGTAGCCACGGCTTCCCGTGGGATGCATCACTAGCTCTTGACCAAGCCGCGCTATGCGCAGGGCATCCGCTCTGACATAGGCCCTTCTACAGACCTTTGTGGCTCTGTTGTACGCTGCCTTGAAGTGGCCCAGATTGGGATGGCGCGTGGCGCGCGCCCTTACCCAAGCGCGGTACGCAGACTGTTTTTGTTCAACAGCTTCCGCGCACTCGCGCCCGAACCAAGGGCGCACCCCGCGGTCACCGCGCGGTGACATCGGTGTATGAGATATAGTATTCCATACCCAGACCGATCTCACCGGCGACAGCAGTAGCACAATCCGATGGGTTCTTACCTTCAAAGCAGCGCTCAACCCACGGGATGGACGCAAAATAGTCACGAAGTCCATCCCAGTCCGCTGACGAGTAGTGCCAGAGACGCCGCTTCCCCTGCACGGGTCGTGGGGGCGCCATAATAGGCACCGTGGAACAGACCAGGCAGTGGTCAGAGTTGCCTAACGCGGCTCGCACCGATACACTGTACCGGTCCGGATCACTCGTCAGCAGAAGGTCTAGCAGAGAAGGTGCTTGGCCCGACCTTCTTGGTATCCTAGTGACCTCGTGCACCAATTGGGTCAGGCCGTGCGCCAGAGCAAATGCGTGGGCGGCTCTTCCCGCATGGTCTGTTTTGGAGGAGCCCAACCAGATCTCGTGGTGGGCGTTAAAATCCCCCAAAAATGCCATTTCGGCATTCGAAAATCGCTCCTGCGCATCATCTGCCGCCTGACTCAGATATTCAAAGAGTCGAGTTGTCTCAGCATCTCCTGTATGGGAACGGTAGAGGCACACATAGATCTGACTCGTAGGGCCATGGTCTACGTGTACCCAAAGGACGGAGAAGGATGGGTCCTCTAGGCAGCGCAAACGGCGACAGCAAACATCCGCCCTAACAAACACGCACACCCCGGCTTTTGCACGAAAACTTTCCTCAAGAACATAGCCAGGGTAGAGCAAGTAGGTCGTGTCGTCAGGGCGGTGTATTTGCGTCTCCGTTAGAAAAAACATGGCAGGTTTCGCCGTCTCTAGGTGTTGGTGGACGGCGTTGAGGTTTGCATGGAGCCCACAGATGTTAGTGGACTCCACCTCAAATAGCAAGCTTTTGGGAGTGTGACGAGCCGCTGTGTTGCCTTTTTCTATAAATTGCGCTGCCATGAGTTTGGGTGGGAGAAGGCGTGAAAAAAAGAAGTGATTGCCGCCGCAGCACCGTGTGACAAAGCGCGGGATATTGGTTTTATCTATGAATGTGAGGCATGGCGAGAGCCGACGCGCCGAACGGAAGGGCCCCCGTACCCCCCCGAGTATGGTCGCCGGGCTCCCAAATCCGGTCACCAACCGGCACGACGAACCATATCGGGATTATGCGCGGCCTGGTGAGGCAGCCTCCCAAGGTGGTTAACCCCAGTTGGGCCCCTGTACTATACCGCGGGCGGCCAGCGGCACCACCGTTTCTACAGGTCTCCCTGTTCGGCGCATCGCCCCGCGCCATCCCCACTAGACTACGCCAAGACCCACTGGTCCCACTAGTGCTGCGACAACCACCACCTCTGCCCGGCTATGCACATGCTGACCCCTGAACACAATCCAACCGAGATTGAATTGCTATGGAGGGTTTTTCGCAATAGTGCACGGTGGTACCTACCCGGTCGAAACTTGAGACAAATTTGTGCCACCAAGTTTCTACCACCAGTGAGATAATAATAAGCTTGTCGTATCTTATCGTGACTTTATTTCCTTTCTCGCGCTCTTTATTTGCTTCTTCTTGCAGTTCTTTTCTTTTTTCTAATATATATTTAGGGTAATCTTCGCTTAAATAATATTGGGTTTCTTTCAGTAACCTTTTTTGCTTGAGAATGCTAATCTTTAAACCGAGGGTTGAAAGAGTTATAATTATTGGTCGCGGTTTAACACTTTTTTTCCCCACTCTCTTTATATCTTGAATATCTCTACAGTTCAATTTTAAGGACAGTTTTTCACTTATGAATTGCAATAAATTATTCTCCAAGTTATGGTAGGATGACTCATTCTCCTCGATACCGAAGAAAATTATATTTCTCTGTCTTGCTTGTTTTTCCATAAATTGAATTCTTTTTTCTTGTTGTTCAACTTTTTCTTTCAAGGTTTCGTGTTTTCCCTCCAATATTGTAAATTTCTCTTCTAATTTGTTAGTTATGTTGAGTGTTACCTGTTCAGTCACCTTTTCACAGCTTTTTTTGATTTCTATTTTTTGTACGTTCAGCTCCTTCTGGATATTTTGTGAAGCTTTCATAATTTCCTCCATGATGTCTGTTTGGTACTCTTTGCGTTGTCTTTTAGTGAATTAACAAGTTGTAAATAGATTCTTTGTTTACTATCCTAGTGGTGACCTCTCGTGGCGTTACTCGGAACGCTATGCAATGGATGATTGTAGTTGAAGGATCGGTCTAACGATTATGAGCTAGTATAACTGCTCATCGATAGATGGCGCTTTAATAAATATTGTGGTGGACAATGACATTGAGTTTTTGATCGATGTTAATCTTTGAGGTTATTTATCACTATTATTTGTACATAAGTTGTTCTTGTTGTATGTTTAAACTTTATGTCTTCCAGTAACCACCAAACCAAACTAAATAACACGATTTATAGTCACTTGCCGTTTCTGGCTTGTCTAATTGGTAAAAAAACACTGCACGTACAAAAAGTTATTTTCGTTGATTTTCGCGGTATTTGTTTATTATTCTTCTGAACTTCACTTTGTCCTTGGTTATTATGCACTTAACTAACTTATTGGTGAATTGCACTTTAGATCGGCGTTTCTTTTATATTTTTGGTAAAAAGTTTCACAGAGACGATGTTGACAGTGGCACACCAGCGCCCCTTCCGCGCACAAACTATTATAAAGTTGAATCTACAATAACATTGAATAGTTAGGTACCTACATACATAGTTTCATAACAATGATACTTTAAAATTCTACAGCCTCGGAATGCTGCGCTCCCCATGACCACAAAGATTCCTTTTTTAACAGAGCTCTTAAGACATTCACACTCTTAGAATAATTTTGAATAAATTTCGCGAGATAATTAACCATGCCTAAAAATCTTTCGAGAGCCTTTCTATCACTTGGGTAAGGCATCTCGGTAATTTAATTTAATTTAATTTTAGTGTCATCCGGTCGCATACCATTTACATCAAACTTGTGTCCCAGATATGTGATTTCCAATACACCAAATTTTCACTTTTCACGATTGAACCGAATGCCTACATCCCTAGCTCGTTGTAACAGACACGTTAGCCTGCGGTCATGCTCTTGCACCGTACTTCCCCAGACATTGACGTCATCAATAAATGACTCGACTCCATCTAAATCGTCTAAGTGTTGTCTAAATTTCGCGTGGAAGACTTCAGGTGCACAATTAATCCCGTAGGGTAAGCGTCCAGCGCTGGCATCGTCTAATTCGACCATCCAAAACCAACATCGTGCGTCTCGTACACTTAACACAGTAGCATTTCGCAAACGCGCTGCCAGCTCAGGTACAGTCAGCAGCGAATAATGTGCGCGTCTAAACGCACGGTTCAAAGGTCGGGAATTTAAACATACACGAAAGCTTCAGTATCAGAATAAACGGGATATTTACCATGTTTCATTATTTTGAGTTTCCGATATTTCGGCGCTGTTGCAAGCACCATGATCACGGAGAAACTGAAGTAGGGGCGGTGAACAAAGAAAAAGTTTCTTTTTCCTAGGAGTAATTATATCGATCTACCCTCTTTCGAGTTCTTTTACTACGCGTATCTGCACTACTATTGGTTTCACTGACACTACAAACTCGAACCCGATCTCGATCACGTTCACGACATACGATGCTCACTGTATCCACTCGCGATTTTGTTTCAGCTTGTTCCCGGTTGTTTTTGCAAAGACGGACCACTGGATGCCACACGTTCGGCAGTTGAAACCCATCCTCACGATTGAAATTTTTATACATTTTTATTTCAATCCCTAACCAGTCTTGGTATATAGTGGCGTTCTGTCGAGAGCATCTGAGGGTTATGTAGCTCGATCCAGTGGTTCGTACCGGACTCCAATAAATGTTGAGCGATTGCAGATTTATGCGGTTCATTGTTTTTGACTGCCCTGATGTGTTCCTTGATTCGGCATGCAACCGTTCTTTTTGTTTGTCCTATATAAGAACTGCCACAGCTACAGTCAATCTTGTACACTCCTGGTTTGTCCAGTGGGGAGCCATCTTTGGGTGAGCGCAGGCATTGCGACAGCTTTTTAAAAGGAGTGAAATGTGACGAGGAACATTTACAGGAAGAATTGAAGCACATAAGCGGCGTTCTACAAAAGAATGGATACAATGGACGGATAAGACCACCCAGACTCACCACAAATAAACCCCGGAACTTTAAGGTGGAAAGACAGCCAGCCTTTTTAGCCTACATCAAAGGAGTGACGGATAAGATCGCTAACATCCTGAAGAAGGTATCTGTCAAAACTATTTTCACTCCTTTTAAAAAGCTGTCGCAATGCCTGCGCTCACCCAAAGATGGCTCCCCACTGGACAGACCAGGAGTGTACAAGATTGACTGTAGCTATGGCAGTTCTTATATAGGACAAACAAAAAGAACGGTTGCATGCCGAATCAAGGAACACATCAGGGCAGTCAAAAACAATGAACCGCATAAATCTGCTATCGCTCAACATTTATTGGAGTCCGGTACGAACCACTGGATCGAGCTACATAACCCTCAGATGCTCTCGACAGAACGCCACTATATACCAGGACTGGTTAGGGAAGCAATTGAAATAAAAAAGTATAAAAATTTCAATCGTGAGGATGGGTTTCAACTGCCGAACGTCTGGCATCCAGTGGTCCGTCTTTGCAAAAACAACCGGGAACAAGCTGAAACAAAATCGCGAGTGGATACAGTGAGCATCGTATGTCGTGAACGTGATCGAGATCGGGTTCGAGTTTGTAGTGAGAGTGAAACCAATAGTAGTGCAGATACGCGTAGTAAAAGAACTCGAAAGAGGGTAGATCGATATAATTGCTCCTAGGAAAAAAACTTTTTCTTTGTTCACCGCCACTACTCCAGTTCCTACGTGACCATGGTGCTTGCAACAGCGCCGAAATATCGGAAACTCAAAATAATGAACATGGTAAATATCCCGTTTATTCTGATACTGATGTGAGTGACCATGATAGTTTAAATACCTATATACACGAAAGCTGTCTTTTTTTTATATAGCACACGTCAATTAGACTTCGCCTTGCCTGATGGTAAGCTGAAGGCAAAGTCTCAAAAAAGAGGGTCACCATTACTTACACATACCGTGTGACAACGGTGACACTCAGCTTGACGGCCTCATCATATGCTTTTTCACGCCCCGCTTAAAGGACCAGGGACTGTAGGAAGAAGGAAACACGTGAGCTGGTAATGAATTTCAGGCCATAATGGTGCGACAGAGGAAAGAGTCACCGAACCGCTTGGTTCTTGATCGGATTTTCTGCACCGAGTGCGGGTGACATCTAAGACCTGCACGTGTTGTCCTATGTAGGAAAGGGGAGAGTGGGAGGTGCGCTGAGATGAGCTGTTTGTTAATTATGTGCTCGAACACTTTGCACAGCACTGAGGTGACGGCTATGGGTCGATCCCTGGATCCTATAGGTCGATGGGTGTATCCTTTTTCGCGACTATAACAATTGCACAAACCCAATCGGTCGGGTGTGTCACCTTCCTAATTATACCTGCGCCGCGGCAGCCTTCCCCCTCGATGACTAATTCTACCATGAACTGCGTTCACTTGCACGGTGTCTGTACCACCTTCAATGCAGCTACTTTCTTCTCGAGAAATCTCGGATGCCTGACAGATTTATACAGAGTTTGCCAAACTTAAGTCTTCAGTGCGAAGGAGTCGATCCCTCACCATGTGGTTTACGATACCGCAAACGATCCTGTCTCGTAAGAGACTTTCATGCAAGTCGCCGAACTCACACTGTTGACTTAGTACCCTCAACGCAGTTACATATTGATCGACGTTTTCGCCCTCTTCTTGGTTGCGAGTACAAAATTTGAACCTTCTTACCGTGATATTCGGCTTCGTATTGAAGTACTTATCAAATTTTTTCAACACACAATCGATGTCATCTTGACTCTCACCATCGTCGAAAGTAAACGTCGTAAACGCCTCGTAACCGGCTGAACCGATGAGATAGACCACCAAGCTAGTCTGCACTTCTTTCTTTCTTTTTCATTCCTGAAGCTTTGAGAAACACTTCGAAAGTCTCCGCCATTGCAGCCACGCCTCGGCCCGTACGGCAGGACCACCGTCGAGTGCTAACTCTGCTGGAGGACGCGCGTGTTCCATGATGCCGTTATGTCACAGGTCACAGTACACTTATACTCTTATTAACGAAATTACACGGGCTTGAATACGTTCTAACGCTATAATTTGTAAAATTAAAACACTCCGCTGTGACCATATAGTGAAACACACGTAAGTTGGTTCAATACTATTGATTATTGATTGATAACTAATATTGATTAGTCTGATTACTACAATTACTTTTGACTTTGACTTTTAATTTCCCTACTGGCTCTCAGATGGAACTTAGTTGTAATAATATTTTTTATATATGTTTATATTTTTATATAAATATACCTGACGGTATTTAGTAAACATATTATACTACATTTCACATTGCGTTTTGTGACGACTAATACGCATCATCCACCGTGGAAGGCAGATTCTTGCGCGGTACGCGGGAGCTCGTGGTCTGCTCGGTGTTATAGATTCTGCAGAAGCAACTGTGGAAGGCCACCTTTAGGAGCATTACACGACATATTATTGGTACTCAATAGGTACTTCTTCTGAATTTAGAAAACACATGTTTGTTATGTCAATAAGTTAATGTTGTTATGGACTGTATACAAACCTACGAGCGTAAGGCTGCCTGTACAACAGAGATGTGCTATGCTACGTTGCTATGGAAGTGCTTAGTGGATATTGGATTGCTATGGATAGCATGGCAATATTTATTACACATATGGTAAGCACTGGTGGACACAAATTCAGCTAAGCTATGTTTTATGTAGAAAGATGCGTGTAATGGATTTGTGCTATGGATGTTTACTGGGGATGCGAGCTATAGATGCAAAAGCCCAATGGGAAGACATTCGAATTTTGAACATTTATAGAAAGTTTCCATTCTGCGCGGTTCATGTGATTGATAAATCGCATAGCTCGAGCTGCGCATCTCGATGGCACATGTCGCTCGCCACGCTACTTTACATCATACCTGCATATTACATCTCTGGTGCAAAGGCAGCCTTAGTCTTGTTACTTTAATGTGAACAATATGAAATAAGAAGCAGTTCAAACTGGGTTAACTCGACGTGCTTCGTAAACAAGATGGCCGATGACGGCGCTCGGCGTTCGGCGCTCGGGAGCCGTCGCTTGCGTTAGTGCGTCGACGCCATAAACCATGTCTAATGTAATTAGCACCTGACAAAATAGTTTTTGTGTATTTTGTCGAGATAATATATGTATTAGCGCAATATCAAGCGAGCTTAAAATATATTAGTCGATAAACAATTTGGGCTCACAAGTGTGGCGAGTGTGCTCCGAGTGTCTCGATATGGACGTACACAAGCTCATTGCGACTCTTTTATTCATTGTGGTCAGTAAACATAAATGATAGTCCACTTAGATTGTGTCCTATACTTACAATACACACATAGTGAGCATGTGTGTGCGTGTGTGAGTGTGTGTGTACGTGTGCATTCGAGAAACATCTACAATATGATGATGCATCTGTTCGCAGTAGCAGTTCCTGCACGATTTCCAAAGTGACATCATGTAGATATTGTTGTAATTGCATGAAACATCGAAGTTCATTATTTTTATTTATTTAACCATATTACCTTTTCTAAGTTATTTTTTTTATATATATTTATTGTTAGATTACTCTTGAATATCTCTCTTAAACTCCAATACTTATTCCAGGTTAATTGTACCCTGCGTTCAATGTCTAGCTCGTTTTTTTTAATGTTATTTGTTTATTTTATTTTATTTATTTATTTATTACCTTTTCTTAATAGACAAAGAGAATAATGCGTGCCTGTCTAATGCTTAAATATGCAATGTTAATGTTATGCGTATTGAACCATTTGTTGCATCAGCCCCCCTTGGTTATATTAGAGTAACAATTCAATGGAGTAACAACCAGTCAGTGATTGATCAATAAATTCTTTTCCTTCAATTTACTTTTATTTGACGGTTCCAACGCATTTTATCATAATTATAACCGCATCAGCTGTTGGCGCAGTAGCTATATAATTTGAGACGAAATTGGTGTTGCAGGTGGAGTTTCGCGTTGCAAACTTGGAAACCGTTGGTTGGTATTATATTTTTTTTACATTTACTGTAAATAGCGCAAACCCTCCGCATTACCCACTTCACTAAACAAGCGCGTGCGCCGCGCGGGAGGCCATGGACGTCCGCGTGACGTTCGCGAGTGTTTCTCTCAAACACACCAACGCCTGGTCACACATAACTAAAACAATTATTGTTACCTAATATGTATAATAATATGCTTCTAATGTACTATAACTAAAGTTAGGATTATATCTGTAAACAATCCCTCAATGCAACTAATAATCCATAACTTTCCTCGAATCTTTATAATTCCCGCATTGCTTTTTCACTCAAAATAATGTAAGCCGCTTGTATTCACAGAGATCAGACTTGGCACGCGCAATGTCATACTTCCACTGGACGGTCCGGTCCACGTGAAGCGGATAAAGCCAGCTCAATTAGCGAACCTGAAAATAAAAATTCCAGAGTTGGTGAATCTGGTGGAAAAAGTGCGCAATCCTCCGTCAACATCGCCCCCACCGCCTCGCCCCCCGGTGCCGCCGGATAGCGGTGAGCCCCCTCCACGATATGAACCATCGCCACACCATTCAACATGTAACCTTCGTTCTCAATACCAAATATACTACTCCTCACCACTGATCACGACACATATCCTGATAAATCCTAAGCAGCCGTCAAAGACCCATTATTCAGAATACTCCCAACATGACAATCATCTAATCGCAGTGTCGTCCCAGCACGACCCGCCTTTACCATATCGTGACTTGACACGTACTGACAGTGATCCAGAGCAAACTCCTCGTGGTGAAAGTCACGATGATGCGAAAGTAAACTTAACGAGTAATGGTTATTATAAGTTAGGTCATGTTTCAGCGCCTCATTCAGGAAAAAAACAACTAGTTAAAAAAACTCGTTCACACAATAACAGTTTCAACCCACAATCACCGCCCGTTCACCATCCTGACGAACATTTTGATCAAGACAATTATACAAATGAACATTCCCATTCTAATGTGAACTATCATAACCCTAACTCCATGGCATCTTCTGATTCGCATTATGGATTGCCTCCTAACACATCCTCGGGGCTACATAGCCACCACAATCAAGAAAGCAAAAACTCACAAGTGGAACAGATAGAACCTTTGCCAAATAATATACGACCAATCGATGCAATGTTGGTACCTCGGCTGAGGCCCTTATATGCTCAAAAAGGTATAAGTACCGCTTTATATAATATATAATATAACATTGTAAAACAAACAAATCGCACGCACCTATGTGGCATGGCGGTAAACCGTTCGATTGTTAAGCTATATCGATCGCAGGTTCAATTCCCGCTCAGTTGTCAACATGTCTATTTTTTGCAGTTTGAATGTTTCTTAAGTATGTATATATATCACTTAGTTTGCGGAGGTAGTTATAGGTAGGAATATCTTTATTATTTATAAATTAGCCATTAACTCTTTTTTATTATTTAACTTTGATTTGATCCAGCTCTTCCAGCACCAGCAGAGGATACAGAGGCTTCTCAAACTACAGAGATATTAAATGAGGATATAACGAACTCAAATCCCACATTCACATTGAATAACGAAAGAGCGACTTCACAACAAACATCAACATTAAGACAGAACACATCATTAAGGATAGATGCAGTTACATCAAATCCTAGTTTAATTCTAAATGAGGATGCAACAACTCCATACGTCTCGACTTTACTATACGGAAATGATGAAACTGTGCATTCAAAGGAAAGTGCCGAGACTTTACATTTTATATCATCCAAAGAGGACGAAGTATTACCTGAGGAATCACATGAGAGAGACCTAATTATAGACGTTCCAGGTTCGCCATCTCGTCAGCAAGACACAGTCGTAAAAGTTCTGGAAATATATAATGATAGGTCAGCAGATGCCCCTATACTAAATACATATCCGAAAAACCTCGTAACAAACTATAAAACCACATTTGCTCCGGCACAGTATACTACAGAAAGTGCTCAAGAAATATTAGATCATGTGCCAGTAGATGTGCCTGCAATAGATACATATTATGTGAAAGATCCAATCACAAATGAAATAACTACTTCTTATCCGGAAACTGGCACATCAGTAAATGCAAAAGAAATCTATGATCGTACGGTAACGGATGTACCGACACTTTATACCTTTACGGATTCACATGAAAAAGACGTTCCAAATACGTCATCCCTTAAACTAGAGAAATCAGTAGGAATATATGATAATATGCCAGATACACTTCCACTAAATACAATTCCAGAATCTCATGTAAAAGACTCAGGAATATCGTATGATCATGTGACAGACTCAATTACAAACAACCTAGCAACCTTGCATTTAGCAATAACTGAATCATATGTTTCTCATGATACAACAGACGTACACACACTAGCAAATATGTTACCAAATTCGCATGTCCCTCTCACCACGTCAGACATTTCAGCGATATTTTTTTCTAAAGACGGACGAACAAACAACTTTCAAGAACCATATCAGCACCTAGCAACAGATACAGTTGTACCGATGCCAAAAAATAAACCGTATGTACGTGACTCAACCACAGAAATTGCAGCAACCTATGCTTCTGAACTTGAAACTAGAGCAAACACACAAGAAATACGAACTTACATATCAACTAAAGCGCCTACACTCAGTACAGCAGAACTACACACACAAGACATAAATATAGATTCCTCAACTAAAATTTCTTTTGGAGCTTATAACGTGATGACTGGAATGAACACAGTAACGGATTCAAGTGTTCGAGCAGCTGAATCTCGTGGAGAAGCCTCAGCAAGAGCCCCGAATGTATTTACTCCTGAACGACAAACAGAACGTGTGCCACGGGGACGAAGCACAACAGTGAAATCATCAGCGTCGTCTCCATCAGCACACAGTCACACAAATAAAACGGGTAATTATTTGTTACAATTTCCGATATTATAGGTACATGACGGTATTCACGTCCCAATAGAACAGTCCCATTAAGGTAGTACCTCCGCCCTTCAGAATACCGACCGCGGCCAAAATAACCTCATGTTGTGTTCCCGGCGGCGAGTAGGGTAGCCAGCGCTCACTGGAAAGTTATTTTTGCGGTCAGTAGGAAGACCCTTGCTTGTCCTGTTTTTTCTTCTGCGCTGACAGCACAAGAATTCTCTGTTCCTAGAGGGTCGGCAACACGTCGATGAATGACCTCCGCCCCCCATGAGCGCAGGCCGGGGGGTGACAGTTGGAGCCGTCTGTCACCCTGGCAGAAGTAGGCCGCGGCGGTGGCGCGGCTGGCGCGCCTCCCCGTTTCCGGGGACGAGTTGGGGACTTTGTAGTCCCCACACCCGAGAAGAGGGCCAGATCGTGAGAGATGGCCCTGTGTCGGCCGGGGTGCGAGGGATATGCCTGCCAACCTCACCTTCGGCAACCAAAACGACCCACAGGCGGCGTGCGTTTTAGTCGGTTCGAGTTCGACATAACCTCCTCCACCGGCTCCGGTGGGGAAGTATCCGTGGGGATTTCGCGCACGTAAAAAAAAAGGGTCGGCAGCACGAGTGTGACTCGCCTGGTGTTGGGTTTTATATCACCAGGGGCGTCGCACTCGCTCTGCCCGCCCTGTAAGAACCTTCTAATGCCTTTCTTGAAGAACCTATCATACCCAACTGTGCGTACTGTTTAAAGTCGCATGGTATGGGGGTGGATTCCCCGCCTGTGGCGGAAGGTACGACGATAGAACACACACCACACGACCACTCAACTAATTACAAACCAAATAGTATAAAAAGATGGATTTTTTATAATATTTTGTTTCTATTACAGAATCCGCAGCACCGAAGAAAAAACGACGGCCTTGTAAGTATGTTTTATCATTATCCCCTGCCCTGGATCTTGGCCCTCGCCTTGGGGTACTGAACAAGTCATACAAATCTCGACACTCTTCAAAGAGCGTGGCACACACAAGTCGCCACGGTTTACGCAAATTTAAAGAAATACAAACGCAAATTTGAGAGAAATATAAAGGAAACTTCTATTTTCTTTTTTTTCATTTACACAAGTATTGATTGATACTTATTATTATACACTCTGCGCAAAAATAATGTGTTCCTTATGATTTTTTTCATTCTATATCAATATGTAATAATTTCAAAATTTATTCGGTATCACAGTTGATAGAGTCCCTCGGAGCGCAACGATACTATTATTTCCAATAAATAGCTTTACATTTTTGTTTTAGGTAAACATGCCAGTAGACGAGCCCACGGTGAGTGAGTCCAGCAGACACGGCCACTCTCGTGGCCAACACTGGATCTTACAACTTTTTTGCTTTTCAGCGAGCGCCACAGACACCTACTCTCGCTTTTAACTTGTAACTACTAAGACTAACCCATTACCAAGTACCAAATTGTAATTCCATGAATCTCTTACACAAAGTATAATTGAGATTTTTAATTGAGAGCTTCTCAAAAATACGTCGCTTGTCGTCGCCGGTATATGTAAAATACTAGTCATGAACTTGCAGCCTAATTTTCATAAAGTAATAGGTTTTTCAGATTAAGCTTCCCTTGTTTGTGTTGCAGGCCGCAAACGCCGGCGCAGGAAGGGCGCGAAGTGCGTGAAGGGCGCGAAAGACGCGAAAGGAGCGGAGTGCGCGGGCCGGCGGCGGCGGCGCAGGCGCCGCACAACGCGCACGCCTTCCAGCACAGCCGCCACTATTAACCCCCCCGCGAGCAGCACGCCGCACATGCATTCTAATACAAATACGGGACTGACAAGTAGCACTGCACACTGTGCACATTCAAATTCAACTGTGTAAACTGTGTGCACATTCCTCAAGAGCCATTAAACTTCTGTACTTACTGAAATATTTACTTTCGAGTAAACGACAGTGTATACTAACAAACCCCCTCCCCCACCCCCACTTCGATGCGATGCAATTATACTTCACTCCTGCCCTGCCGTCTCCATCACGAGCATTAAAGGTGACGCCGTTCGCCCACGCATCCGCGAAGCGAACCATCGCCGCGAGTAAGGTGGCCAGCAATAATAATGTGTTGAAAGACTAGGTCCTTTATTGCCCACGGTCTACCCGCGTACATACTCCACCTGAATGAACTATGGGACATTATGGTTCATTCAAGTGAACTACGAGGAGAAGCAGCTGTATATTTGCACTGAGCTCTTTTAATTTGTCGCCAAAGTAAGAAGCGACTAACGATGCAAGCGATTATGTGACAGAAGGAGAAACACGAAAACATCCAGTATAAATCACAGTTTAATGTATAATTATCATTTCGTATTACATCTATGCGTACTGCGTAAAATAGTTAATACACAATTATTTTAGCCTACTCCCACTCTCCTTACAATATATAGCTTAAATAAGAGATAAGTTGGGCTACTTGTACTACGTTTAGACGCTACTTGTTCCTGTGCACTCCAGTGCACCCTGCCAATCACTACATTACATATATAGTATTTATATTTAAAGGGCGGTGTGAATTGTATAGACCACATATACCTACTACAAAATTTGTATGAAATGCCCAAAATATTAAAAAAGTAAAACATGGATTTACCGAGACTTTTGTCATCCCCTCCTGACTACCAATTGATGTCACCCCCATATTGATTTCTAATACTCAACTAAATTCGACTCTCTCGCATCGAATGTTTGCGTACAGAGAACGGTAGAAACATTATTTTTTTACATATATATCTTCCACCGTATTATACTCGCAGCGGCTACAATGTCGAAAGACATCGACTTTTACTACGGACTACCCGGACAGCTCTACTTAGATTACCTAGGTACGCGTGAGCTCGCGCAAGTGCACAAACTGGCCAACCAAGAAACTCATAAACTACGGCTGATGTACCGGAGATGCGAGCTCTTTGCGCCGTGATTATTGTAATCTTTGAATTGATGCGCTCCACCAGAGTGATTTAAAAAGCGCAATTTGCGTAGCCTGAGTACATGGTCAGAAGTTTGCATAGATACTCGATGGCTAAAATTGTCATATCCGATAGTTTATTCTACTGACAGTGTTCGTTGCGGTCCTGCACGGCGCCGCGGTGCCGCCAGCCGAACAGGAAGTAGCCGAAGGTGAGGCCGAGCACCAGCGCCAGGCACAGCCACACGTTGTACGTCATGAAGATCAGCATCAGCATGTAGGACAGCGTGGACTGCACCAGGTGCATGCCCGTCTGCAGCGCGTGGCCCACGCTCAGCATGCTCCGTCTGGAACGCGACATGAGCTACCGCTAGAGCACTTATTTTTGCAAACTAGAAGCCGTACTATAATTTAATTTACGCGGATCCCTTTTTTTACGTGCGCAAAATCCCCACGGATACCCCACCACCGGAGCCGGTTAGGGAGGTTATATCGGATTGTACCGGCTACAACACACGCCGCCAGTGTGGGCCCCAGGTTGCCGGAGGTGGGATTATCTGAGACATATCCCTCAGACCCCGGCCGGCCTTCTTTGGAAGTGGGTACCACAAGAGTCCCCATCATCATCCTAATGGAGAGGCGCGCATTGCGACACCGCAGGCTGTTTCTACTAGGGGGACAGGCGGCTCCACCCTTCACGTCTAGGCCCGCGCTCATGGGGGATGGAGGTAATTTTGTGACCTACGACGCCCGAGTCGCCTCTGCTCGCGGGTTGCACAGTTCCCGCTGCGTCTCCTTCACGAGTTTCGCGGAATCCTAACAATTTACCCAAAACAAAGTAGTATGATAGATCAGACAACCTGGTGCCCATCCAAACATGTTCACAAACTTTCACATTTATATACTAAGTAACTTTTGAAAATACTTACGCAGCAGAAGTGTGCTGCACCCTACTGTCGCCTTCATTCTTAGCGATGTTGACCTGGGACTCTCCGAGCGCGATCCGCTTCTGCGCGAGCTCCTCACGGAAGCACTTAAAGCCCTCGTACACCACAGCCGCCACGAAGATAGCCACCGCCGAGCCAAACAGCTGCGCGGCGTTCTTCGTCGCCCAGCCGTTGAACAGGATCTCCGCGCACACGCACGAGTGGAACTGGAAATATGCAGTCATATTGTCATCTTAGACGAACATGCGATAGTACTTTTCCTTTATTCGATAGATTGACAGATGGACAGATTCGCTTTAAGGCAAAAGTACAGACAACTCGACCATAATTAATTTAACTAAATTTTTTCAAGGATCTTAATTAATTTATTTATTTATTGATACAGACAAACAATTTAAGCTAACAGTGAACACCAAATCGCTTATAATGTTAAACTACTAAATATCTATAATTACTACATACATTATATATTATACAAACATGCATTATATTTATTAAGTAAAATTACATGTAGTCATATTCTTAGGGTATACCATGATCATGGTGCAGAGCCGAAATATAGGTTACACAGCAAAAATAATAAACATGGTAAATATAAAAAAAAAATATATATAAAGTACAGTCCTCTGTAATAGTGACCACATTGAGGATCCACCCACTTGCACAGCTGAGGATGGCGCATTCAGAAACGTTAATACGTTTCTTGTCATTTGGCAAATATTATCATAGAACATATCAACATCTGAATTAGTACGTAGTAAATCATTAATTAACTCGACCGCCCTTGCAGTGGGGCAAGTGGCAGCCTGCGGCTCGCACCTCGTCGATGGCCTCACAGGAAGGCGATGTTGTCGGCGCCCAGTGGCTCGCATATAACTATCTCGGACAAAATAGTGAATGCATTCTATGACAGACGGGTTATCTACCTTATTATTTAACAACAGGTAATTGCATTATATGCAAGAAATTTCGCCTCAGTTCTAGGGTTCCCCTGTGACGAACAGAGAAGAATATAGAAAAGGATAGTATCCGTAAGAGCGCTTGTAGAGATACCGGGCGAACTTGCGTTGTATTCTCTCGATCATTAAAGCGTACATTTCATGGGGGCTCCATACAATGACGTTATACTCCAACTTGCTTCTTACATAAGCGTTGTAAAGAAGTTTTACTGCTAGAACGTTATTAAATTGGGATACTGTTCTGATTATGAATCCCAAAGATCTATTTGCCGCCTTACATGTATTTTGTTTATGGTCATGGAAGTTAAATTTTACACTCCTCTCACTCCAGGAAGCGTGCTAGGAAGCAGGAGACGGGTTGGTTCTTGAGTGCAGGCGCGTGGGTGACTAGAGGGCCGCTGGTCACCCTACATATAACGTCGTCGGCGCGACAGCGCGCGACTCGATCTCCCCACCCCCAATCACCCAAGGAGGCCAAGACCATCTCGACATTGAAAATGGCTGGACATACCTTAGATAACCTGACACCCCGGCATCATCTTAAGATCCAAGACGGCGTGGTGTTTTAATCAGTTTGAAACTTCGAATCCGACATAACTGCCACCACTCCAGATGGCCGACGGGGGTATTTCCTTACAAAAAAATAGGTACTCACCACCATAGCGTGGTTGTGGTGCCCGCAGGGGTCGTTGGGGTCGTGGTGATCATCGTGGTGGTCGTCGTGGCGGGCCTCCATCTCGAGCGCGGCCACTCTGGAACAATAGCGCCGTCTTGTTATCTGTCAACGCTGTCGCCATCGCGTGCAAACTTACAAATATGATGTGATTTACAAAAATAGTGTAATGAAAAGTGGAAGGACGAGCAGTTTCAAAGCTCGCCGTCTGTGCTTGAGACCACCTATGTTGCCGAACACTCGTATCCACGGAGACAGTCGTGCGCACAGCATTGCTCTACAGGACCTACAGTTGCCTATATTTGTTGTTACTCCAGTCTGTACAATAATAGTCTGTATTATTATCACTATCGGTATCTTATTGATAAGAAGTAGTTGTATGATACTCGTATATAAGGTAGACTTGCTGGACGGAAACCACTACCGTGTTATGTGAGCACCAGATAATCGTCTATCAATTATACTTTTACTAAAACTCAGAAATATTCCAATACTCAATATGAAGCTGCACTAAACTTCTTTCTTATATTACACTTTCACTCCAATATCACTGTTTTATATTTCCTTAAACACATTATAAACACTACAGACACTAGTTAACAACGAATGCACTTAATAATTTTGATGATTAATTACTATCAGAGTTTTAAGATGAATTACTGGTCGTGGCGGTCGGCGCCGATAGTGCGCCGGACTGTGAGACAGTGTAAACAGTACTCTGTCGGAGACGTGTCAACATGCGGAACAACAGCATAAATAAGTGTATTATTTGTGTTGACAGTCTATTGTTCGTACTCAAATAACACATCTATTATGAAGTCATGAACAAATGCAACTGGACATTCTTCAAACTCTACGACGAAAACTAGCAGGTTTAACTATAATAAATTTAAGTGACTTCCGCATCATCTTAAGGAGGTAAGTAATGCCGAAAGACTTACACCTCATTCAGACACAAAATTTGACCTGAATATTAATATTTGTCTATATGTACAAAAGTGAATGATTTGTTCAGAGTGACTGATTGAAAGACTGGTTCACTACCGCAGAGCATGTTTTAGTTATATAATCTGTATAGGTTTGAAGTCTCAAGACCGAGAAAAGTGGAAAAGTAGAAGTAAAAGACTCCGAGGTGAAGGCCTCGGATGCGCCGGGCACTGGCAAAGATGATACTGGTATAGGTTGGAAGCTTGGGCTTGAAACTTAAAATTCATCAGTTGAGGCTGATGAACAAAAAATACAACAAATGAATAAAGAAGCGAGCCTTGACGTTTAGTACTTATTTTAATTTTAGCAACAAAATTCAACAACATTCATAAACAACAAAACAACAGTGTTGTTGTTTATGAATGTTGTTGAATTATGTCCTTCCAGTCGAGCACTAAGCTAAGCCGTTTAACGCCCAAGTTCATGAATACATCTGCCTAGAAACAAAAGACCAATTGATATCTTATCATATTTATTTCTAAACACTTAGCTAGAATGTTATCTCCCTCGAAGATGCTCAGACATTCTTAAGGTTCAAAAGAGAGACTAGAGACGACTAACTCAAGACGCCTACTTGTGTTGAAATGTAGCTCTTGTTGATAACACCGGTCGAGATCTAATCTATTACCGGTGAAAAGTAAGCTCAGATGCTGGGAATTGGCAAAACAAGAAATGGAAAAGAATGAGTTTCAGCTCTATCTACTGCGCCGTGTCCGTTATACGCTGGCAGTTGCTGGCTAGTGTGACTGACCATGACCATTATGCCATGAAAGCATGCTGGAGGTATACCACTTTCGAATAATTCAACCATGGTAGGTGCTTACCATCAATTAAGGCATATCCTTATTCAATTACTTCTTAATGTAAATTAATACGTTGAGATAGACACACAGTATTATTTGGAAAGTACTCTTACCAAATTACTTCACTGATATCTTCTATCATTGTACCTACAGTGCACTGGCAATTGATGGCTGTACACAGGACGCAGTCGACACGTGTGACAGTGCGTGCGCGATGCGCCAAGGTATTCAAGTGACTAGTGGTGTCAGAATGTCTATTAAGTACAATAATGTTAGAGGCCCAACTAGGCCCAAGTCCGAGTGACTATGCGACCGAGCTTTGATTGTTTCCTCAACTAATACATTTGTTTGGTATTACGTAAACGCACACAATGAATAATAGTTGGCACCTCGGCGGTACAGCTGTAGCGAGCACAATGGAGCTAGTGAACAGGTGTCGCGAGGCGCGGGTTTGGCGCCATTTTCATTATTTAACGTAAACTTTGACTGCGCTATTATATCACCGAATTGTGGAATTGTTACGGACAAATAACAACGTGACACCAACTATTAAGTAATACGTGCGTGAACACTCCTTACTCCTGGCGAGCATGACAGTAAGGCTATCCTCGTTTACTACTAGACTTTATACTTTATATGCATTAGGTATGCATAGAAAGAATTAAATGTACCTATATAACAAATGGTTCGTAAAACTTGCACAATCAATCAATTAGCCCACCGCAGTCCTATTGGACAAAGGCTTCTCCAAAAATGTGCAATTTTATCCGATCCTCTGCCTTCCGCATCCAATCTGTCTGGTCCGGTCTGGTCAACATGGCTGGGACGTCTTTTTCAGGTCGTCCGTCCATCAGGCTACGGGATGAAACTTGCACCGAACCATGAAATAGACAAAACCTAATACATAGTGTTACGATAATACCTACCGCTTCTTTTCATTTTCTTTGAGGTAGGTACATATTGGTAATCACGACGATAAGTCGATCGAGGCCGAGGCGCTAACGGTTATCCTTCGATCGAAGCGGCCTTCATCGTGGGAAAATCCGCAACTATCTATCATCCCTCGCTTGGAGGCATTCGAAGAGCAAGATTCAATCTAGTTCGATATCAATAATGGCTAAATAAGTTACCTCGGGCCAAGGGGGCGGTTCTCTATATTCGATTAGATTACGGTTACGGCTACAACATTTAGTTCGGAAGGAAAAACCAGTTACAAAAACAAAAATTCCCTCAGTATTCGCGTCATTGTAGTAGGTGAGTCGCAAATGTTACAAGTTCGAATGCAGAACAATCTCGGCTGCGACCGGGACTTGCACAAATGATGATGGTTGAGAACTTCGCTGAGCCAACCGGTCAATACGTTTTGATTGTGCCTGACAATATCTAAAATAACAAGCTATAGTAAAACTGTAATCTGTGCATTCCTGTAGTTAAAATTATAATATCTATTGTAGTAGGTACCTACCGCGTACGCGCATGATGAAGCGTGACAATAATAAATCAACACTAGGTACCTACGTCATAATGATATACTTGTGCAGTGCTGGACAGCTGTGTCTTTATCATATTATACCAGGAAGAATAGTTTCAGGATCATTATTTCCTGCTAGGATAAAGCACATTGGGGTATCCAACAGTTAAGTATCAAAATACCGAATTGCAAAATGCCGAAGTACGATATACGTATAAGTTCATAATCCCGAAAATACATTTTGATACGTTCCTCATAGTCTGTAGGCGTTCTGCTTCTACGTTTCTCTTCTTCTACATTAGCTCATTCGTTACGTCGCATCGTACGTTAATGCATCCGAGAAGGTAATTTATAATATATAACTAGTATCTACCCTGCACTATCAATTTTTTTTATTTTAATCCAGACAAAAAACTAATTTTCGAGATTTCGTGATTTTGAAAGATCGGTCAAGCGAATATTCGAGATTCGACTATAATATATAATAATATAATATACGAACTTCGGTTCTTCGGTCTTTCGTACATCGGTTTTATGAACTTCGGGATTATGATGTCTATGTAGGTATATCTGGACTACGATAAACTAATTTGATGTCTGTACTTCATTACGAAAACCTACGTGGATTTTGGACTGTTCATTTACTTTGTGGTTGAAGATCTTACTCCTTGGTAAATTTCAGGATTTTAGCTCAATTGTAAGTGTTATATAATTTTTGACACCACTATGAGTGTTTAAATATATTACCTAAACGGCTGTCTTTTTCCATTTCCATGGTAATTTCTAATTGCTAACTCTACGCGTTCTTTAGAAAAACATCTTGACAGGCAGAGAGACAAACAGACAGAAAACGAAGTGACCCTATGGAGTCCGTTCTTTGTTGTTGAGGTGCGGAAAGGAACTTCGCATAAATATAAGAAAAATGTTCAGAGCATGTGCAGACTGTGACGCCAAAGAGTAAGAGACCCACGTCCTTCAGCAAACTGTTTATAGACCTAGATATTATTGTTAGGTATTATTTTAACTAAACAGCCTAACAATAAGTGAGACTATGGAAAGAAAATTGTGTAGTGCGGGATACTTTCACCCGTTAAGAAACACTTTTCTTCACCTTATCTATAGGTTCTAGCGCTGATGAGAGCTGAGATAGGAATGGAACGAGGACTGTATTGGAATTTTTGAAACTATTTCAATACCGGTCATGTTATATTATCTTTCCCTAATATACCATTATATTATCATACCAAATTAAACCATTGGGAGGACGTGCATCTTACCACCGCGGTCAAGGTGTCCGACGAGGTTATGAAATATTTCCAAATTCCAGATGACACTAGCACACAATACCATACCATAACCAATCCAGACTAGTCGAGACTCTTCTTGCGGTCAGGACTTGGATTAAAAAGCGGTACAGTTATGACGGAAAAGACTTTGTTTTAGCATGTTCATCACAATTCTTGCACCGTTTCATAATGTTAATACATATTACATAACATTATACCGAAATATTAATTTGATAACATCCTTATAGTTAGTATCAAAGTAATCGGGATACAGTATGGTAAATACTGTTCATGTTATCATGGTGCTTGCAACAGCGCCGAAATATCGAATACTCAGTACAATACAATGGTAAATATCCCGATTACTTTGATACTGATGTGAGTGACCATGATAGTTTAAATATCCTTATAGTTTCCGGCAGAGTAGAATTTAGTTTACTCCATCTTTTCCCATGCGGTGTTGTACAAGGCGACTAAGGGATAGGGCTGTTAAACATTAGACAGATGCATAGCTTAAGTCAACAATAGTGTCCGGAAGACGGCAATCGGCAATAGGCTCACTATTACGTGGGACTGAATTTAATGATTGGTGAAATATGGGTGTTAAATCACCTCTGCCTAACCCTCCAGGAATAAAGGCGTGGTTTTATGTATGTATATATATGTATCTAATGGCCATTTTCTAGCTAAACTGAAAGGCTTTAAGGAAATGTTGCCCCATTTGTACATCTCTGAGAGGGCTTTTGGGTTCAAAACCGCCAAGAATAGTTAAACAAGTTGAAGGGAGGTAGAAGAAGGGTTACGGCATCAGCCCTACAACTCCAACAAGGCTACAGTGCTTCGTAAAAAGTGAATAATAATATTGACACCAACCACTTTTGAGAAGTTCTAAATTCTAAAAATGTATATTATTTACATACCTTACTTGAGTGTATTCTGAAGTTTGAAGGCAAAAGGCGAGTGTGGTGCGCGGGCGCTGCCGGTGCGAGCAGTGATGCGCTGCCGTTGGTGGCTGATTACATTATTGCTCGTATTTATAGGTCGGCGGCGATCGGCGCTCGTATCGCACGCAATGAGCCGTGAAACTAATCAGCGGCGGGCGACAACCCGACAGTGTCGCGCCGCATGCCCAGAGTATAGTCCTGGTCACTCCTGGTCACTCCGGGCTTCTCCTGGTCAGCCACCGTCGCACCGCTCCGATATAGCCACCAAGAATGATCAAATATCCCAAAATTGCTGTAAATCGAAAGATAAAATGACATATTAGTTAGGACATAGAAATTGAAGGCTATTTATTTAAAATACACGTGTTATAATATTACTTTCTAGAAAACAGGATTCACCAGGGTTCACATTATAACCGCTTTATTGTTCCCAGTTATTTATTTAATTACAGTTTGAGATAACAACGGATGAGTCTAACTTTTAGTTGACTGATAAGAACTTACATGAGGGAAGCCCAACTAAAGCAAATAAAAAAAAATCCAGTTCTAATATAGTTCGCCGAGTTTCTTGCTGGTATCTTCTCAGTAGAACTAACCTACCGAACCAGCGAAAGAATCATTTTCCAATGGTTTATTTGTACATTTTTTAATGTTTTAATATTATTTCTTGACACACTCAATTGTTAAATTTTGACGTTCATATGTGCTCTTTGTGTGCCTAAGCTGAATAAATGAAATTGATTCTTTGATTCTTCTTTGATTCATCATAGTTCATACCTACGAGCTCTGTAGCGTAGAGGCACAAAGCTCGACCGCCACGTCAGACGTCGCGTGTTCGATTCCCGTTTACTACATGTACTCCTTTGAGTGGCATTGTATGGCATCCCTGAGTGTTTCTATGTACAATATGCATACATCGTCATTAGCTTAGTGGTTAAAGAGTCAGCTGAGAAGTTACGATTAATCAATTCTGAGGCTCAGTACTATAATTTTTTTATACCACTTAGATGGCAGACAAGCACACGGCCCACCTGATGGGAAGTGGTTACTATGGACGTGTGCGGTACTGGACGTCGCTGGAGATGTAGACCGAAACTCGAGGAAATGGTAAGCGGTGTGCCCAGGAATTGCGGCGCTACAATGAATGGGATTTTCTTAGCGGTGAATACACACACTTGTATCTTAGTGGGGTTGAATTGGACTACGTTTAGCCGTCCCCAATCGGATACTTCAGAGAGAGTATGTAGTCTCGATTAGGGACACAAGTCGTACGTGACTCTCCACCACCTCGGCCCGAGGGATATTTGCATGGCCCGTGTAATTCGTGTCCTCGGTACTGTCGTCCGCATAACAATGAATGGAGCCATCAGACAGTATTATGTTATTGATATGCAGTAGAAACAGGAACGGAGACAACACGGAGCCTTGTGGGACACCAGCGTGTATGTCCAGGCGGTCTGAGCAGCTGCCGTCGACGACGGTTTGGATACTTCTGTTGGGCAATCCAGTCGTTCACACTCGAGTTTGACGCAAAGAGATTACCCAAGAGATTGGCTTTCTCCTTAGCGCCATGGGCCAGACTACCGTCGGGTTTTTACAGCGGCGGAAGGCAAGACTGGCAGAAGTTTCCCTCGGCAGCTTTGGCAAGCGACCAAAATGCACGACTGCCAGGCGGATAGCGCGCAAATTCTGCCGATTACACTTGAACACAACCTAACTCATTAACGCGCACAGCTAAACTTAATTGCTTATGTTAGTTGTGGGTTCAAATCGGTGGTCTAATAATCAGGATTCGAACCCGGTACCTTTCGATCGTAAACTGACCACTTAATCACTAAGCTACTCGATAAGCGCAGATAATACTATGGAATTGAAGAGTCAATGATTCTGATGACTTTAATGAGTTCAAGCGCGTGACATGAAAGAACTAAAAGCATGCTTCAGCTATCGTTACCCGTGCTGTTACTGCTAATAAGACACGTATCTGCTTAAGATAAAGAATGTTTAAAGCGCCAAGTCAAGCCAAGCCAACTTAACGACTGTGAAGTAGCCAATTTTAGAGCTGGACGAGCAATTGACGAGAGATCATTGTTATCTCGTTGACTGCTTCATAACAATGAAGTACTGAGCTAGTTTACATGCGATCGCGGGGTTCTGCAATCGATATGCGGATGAGGCAGTGTTATTAGCGTTTCCTGCTGAAATACTTGCGGTAGCAGCATGGAAACATATCCTTCTAACAGCATCAGGCTAGCAAAATTTTGTGTAATAACTCCTTTCGCTTTTGACCCCTGCGTGGGTGAACAGGCGCCGGTGTGTACTTTTATTCATAAGCTAAAATGTGCTCGTATTATAAATATCCACCTAATGTTAAGAGAATTAGCATCACTTAATCTTTGTAATTCCGCATCCGCACTAATAAACTAGGATTAAAAGAACGGATAGATAGATATAGATTGGGATCTAGGCACTCCGGCAAAAAGCCCCGTTAAATCGTTTATTACTTCATCAATAAATATTTTAATTACTCTGCAGTCATTAATACGCAGTCAATGTGAAATATAATCAGGTGTAAAAGGATTAGAGACCACTTATCGACACTGATAAACACCAGCGGCTTGTTACCATCCACTTTTGTACTCTACCGGGTTTTGTTTGCACGCCATATACTCAAATACAATTTTTATCTTTTAAAATATTGACACTTATTTTAGAAAGATGTTATCCCTGGCTACTCCCGCGGGAAAGAGACGTAGCTATATCAACTATATTTATGATGATAAGTATTAGTAATGTGCAAAGGAACAGTTGCAAAACGATCTTATTTCTAAAGTTCAAAATGTCTACATGATTACTTCGCGGGTCATTGACCGCGGAAGTGATGTGATTGAGTGCATAAAACTAGAAAATTACCATTTAATTTATAATTATAACAAGATAAGAGATAATAACAAAAGTCAGATAAATTAAAATCAAATAACAATACGAGAGAATGTCACCTTTGGCGAGCAAAGCATGTGCTTGTCACGTCGCCGTCGCCATTCCATCCTGTTGGCGACGCGACGCCTGGTTCTTGGCGCGCGAGCGTCGACCGGGCTACACTCACGTTGATCCACTTCGTTCTGCTCCGATTGAAAGATAATGTTATTGATAACTCAAAGATAACAGCCACAGTGCCGCGTGCAAATCCTGGCCACTTTGCACGCGGCACTAATTTGTGAAGACTTTTACTAGTGACGTGCTGAAATTTAATTATCAATGTTAATCACTTTGCTTTAGTAAGCCTAAGGGAAGCCTGTTTCTTTGTTAGTTACATAGCTGGTCTTTTGATATACTTCCTCTAAGGCTCGGATTCTAGAATGGTACTCAGTTCAGAATATCGATTTATCTGAGGACAGATTGTGTAGACCGTCTGGTAAATCTGTCCATCTGTCTACACAATCTATACTCAGTTAAATCAAGATTCGGGACTGAGTGTCGTTCTAGAATACGGACATTAAACATCTAACAACCACGGCTGTTTAAATTGAAAACAAAATTGTATTAGGTACAACATTACATAAAGCAACTCGAATCCCGAAACCAAATTTTTATTTGTTCAAGGAAGACTTTGAACAAATAAAAATAATGCATTTAAAACATTAATTAGGCAACTAGGTACCTATATCATTATAACACAAAGAACAAACATGTTGAACATGTTAGGTTTCGTGATAAGGTCGTGCTCTCAGTTCACAAGTGTAAAACCGGCTAAAATACTATATTGCTCATACGTCCGCAGTATCCTTGACTATTGCTCACAAGTCTGAAATCCACAGTACGATGTTTACATAGAAAGACTAGAATCAGTGCAAAGAAAGTTTGTTCGGTATCTACAATTTAAGTGCAAGATTTATGACGATAGCTACGAAAAGAGATGTAAAAGGCAACACTTACTACCACTTCATGAAAAACGGACAAGCGCAGATATCACTTGCTTGGTGAATATTGCACAGAGCAGGATAGATTCTCCTTACCTACTTGAGAAGCTACAATTGAGAGTGCCCAATAGGTCCGTTAGAGCACAATATCCGCTTCACGTCCCTCGAGGTACCACTAATTACCGAAAGGGTTCATTTCTTGTAAGAGCGGCTGACTCGGCTAATGAATTGGGAATCCATTCAGAATTGGATCTTTTTAATACGAACCCATCCTCCTATAGTCGCTTTATTTCTAAAAGATGGTTTGACTCGGTTCTCTGATTGTATTAAGAATATAAAAAAAACTACTACTACAAGCACTAAATACAAACATGCGAAAACGTTTCAATGGTTTATAGTTTCATAAGCAGTTGTTATTTAGTTTTAAGATACTGTTTGTTTTCTAAATACAATAAAATAAATAAATAAATAAACAAAGCCTTCGATATTCTGACTTATGTTCTAAATCTGAACGATAGAACTGAGGGTGGGCGAAGTTAACGGTAGAAGTCGAGTAAAATCTGTGGTTTCTAGAGGAGTTCCACAGGGTGCTTTACTTGAACCATTTTTATTTTTATATTACATAAATGACATCCCTTACGACATAAAGAACAAAAATGATTCTTTTGTTGGCCAGATGACAATTTCTGAATTTTTAGATAAAAAGAAAACTAGAAGATTATGATGAAGCAAACAACGCAGGTAGTCTTAAAAGATTTAATATAAATATTAATGTGTTGATAAAAAAACTTTTTATACCACGTAGGTGAAAGACAAGCACATGACCCACCTGATGGGAAGTGGTTATTATGACCTATGGACGTGTGCAACACTAGGGGCGTTATACTCGCGCTACCGACCTTGAAGAAACCTTCTAATGTCCCTCTTAAAGAACCCTATATTGTTGGGGCTTGTAAAAACCGCAGCAAGTAGTTCATTCCACAGTTTGAGTGTGTCCGTGGGATGAATTTTCTTTCATAGCGCACAGTGCGCACCGTCTCAAGTCGCAATGTGTGAGAATTAATTCCCGGAGCGGTGCGTTGATAGAATGTAGATGTGGGCATCATGTCAAACGATTCATCGAAGCACAAACCATTGTATACTGAGGCGGTAGGAAACACACAGTGAGATAAAATCCCTTCTAAGATTCCACATCACCTGCGAGTATGGAATTGTCGACCAGCCTTAATATACGTCTTTGCACGGAGTCGAAGGGGTCAAGCTGAAATGCAGGCGCCCCGGTACTGCTGTCACCTTTAGACAGCAGTACCTACTCTACGCATTGGTAAGCGGTGCGCCTAGGAATTGTGGCGCTACAATGGGGTTTTCTTAGCGGTGAATACATATACTTGGGTCTTAGTGTGGTTAAATTGGACTTGGTTTAGTTGTCTCCAATCGGATACTCCAGGAGAGTAGTCTCTATTTCCGACACAAGTTGTTCGCGACTCTCCTCCACCTCGGACTGAGGGATATTTGCATGGTACGTGTAACACGTGTCCCCGGTACTGTCGTCCGCATAACAATGAATGTAGCGAAGGGAGAAATAACGATAGGCCTGTAATTGGACGAATCTGTCCTGTCACCTTTCTTAGGCACAGGATGTACAAAGGCAGCGTTCACGAGGCCGGGACTTGTCTCGCGGAGTAAGCGGCGTGTAAGTAGGTACAGGGCACAGTGCTTAAGCACCTTTTTTTTGTTAACGTGCGGAAATCGACTCGGATACCTACCTACCCCCCGGCAGTGGAGTGGTTATGTCGGTCTCGAACCGACTAAAACCACACGGCCGTGTTGTGTTTAATGTAGTACTAACATAGTGATCATTGTTAGTAACACATATGGACCGATGTCTGATATTAAATAATAATAATTATTATTATTAGGCCATCTGTTGCCAAGGGTGAGGTAGCCTCTGGCACATCCCTCACGCACCCCGACTGACCCAGGGCTATAGAAGGCTCCATCGGGTGTGGGACAACGACGTCCCTAGTAGTATATTATTGGGCACGCTGTACCACCCTCTCGCTCGGCGATCACGGCTCGCCTCGCTCCAATCGGTGGTACAGCATACCCAATAATATACAATCGAATACGTTCAACGTGTCTATAAAATGTTATGTTATCGATCACGTTCGTAAATTTTAATGTATCATTACGTATACTTACAGAACTGTTTCGTTCGGTAACTGACAGAACCAGAGATTATGATGTCTCGCTATCACCTGCTCGCCAGGCCTCACTCTGTGAGGTATCGTTCCCAATAATATACTACGGCTAGGTCTAGGATCACACTTTATGGAATCGAACCACAATAATTAGCGCAACAGACTCATCTCATAGGTACCCAAAGTAAATTATCTGACTCTATCACTGTTCTTCGCTTATAGGATCGAACCATAATAATCAGCAAAACAGTGTTATTATAACACGATACGATACAGAAAAAAATAAAAATAAAAACACCACGATTACTGAAACATACGATATTAATTTATTTATTGTGATGTGTATGTATCCTATGAGCTAAACCTAGGTTGAGTCCCTTCAAACACCTCGTCAAGGGACTCTACGAAGTGTTGCAGTTTACGCCACTGCGTGCTGTCCTCATCAGTCTGCAACTTGATGCGGACCAGCGCTTTCTTCCACAGCTCCGTCGGCTCCGTGTTCCGAACGTCGTTGGTGGCGTAAACTTTAAGGTCCACATGATAGGGACCAACGGTGTTTGCTGTGCGCCGCTCCATCCCGTTGGCCACCCGGTTCACAAAGTACGACAGCACGGCAGATGATGTCGATGTTGATGCATCGGAGTCAGCGTTCCGACGACTGACTCCGAACACATCGGAAGTCTTCGGGGCTTTGCTTCTGAAACAATAAATATTGAATTACCTTCTGGATTGGTAAATCACATTGACGTCATATATGTAGACTTTCGTCCGTCATCAACACGTTGTATATTAAGCCTATACCTAAAAATATAAGTACTCCTGACCAAGTCAACCTCATCTGCTTGTCGATACACCTGTTGATTGACAATCGAGGTTGTGATGCAGGGTCCCTTCTCGAAGTTGAGAGTACAACGTCAACCGACAGTCGCTTCGGCAAAGTTACCAACGATGCAATGCTAAATGATAAACAATTAAAGTTAATTATTTAGTAAAAAACCTAATCAATTACCTCATAGTAGCAGAAGGTTTTTTTGTTCCAGTTTGTTTGCGTTTCTTGCTTTTTGATGCTGATTCAGTTGTAGCACTTGTAGAGCAGTGATGCTGTTCAAATTCTGAGTCGGACCTGAAACATTTCATTAAAATATTAAAACAAAGAAGACTGTCAGATAAACTCCTCTAAAACAAGTGGCAATACGTTGTAGCGTATTGTAGAATACGATAATCAATGTATGGGATTGACATGGGTTGACGATTGTAAATGTCAATCCCGTATACTATTCTGCAATACGCTAGTCAACGAATTGCCGCTTGTGTAAGAAAGGAAGTTATCTAAAGCTCCGTCCCCTACGACAGCGATTTGAATCGATGTTAAAAATCAACGTCTATACGTAAATCGTTTGCTTTACGTACATACGCTGATTTTAACTACACTGAGAAGTTGCTTCCGATTCAAGTCGCTGACGTGCGGACCGAGCTCAATGGGATGGTTATCTAAAATAGGCACACACATAAACAAAAACAAAGAAACAAATCGAAGAAAAATATAAAGCTTGGTCCCTACGATAGCGATTTGAATCGATAGTTATTCGTAGGCGATGTTCAAAATCAACGTCTATACGTAAATCGCTGGTTTACGTACATACGCTGATTTTAACTTCACCGAGAAGTTGCTGACGATTCAAGTCGCTGTCGTGCGGGCCGAGCTCGTTGGATGCAAAATCGAAGACAAAAGTAATAAATAAATTTGTTTATAAACTTACATTTTAGACGAAAGTCTCGAAGACTGTTTTCCCACTAGGTAAGTACTGTTACAAGTATAACAGCGCTGATTACTTCTGGGTGATGTATAAAACGTTACCAAAAACCAAGTAAATTATATACCGTATTACGAATATTATGTGGTTATATTAAAAATGACAATACAGCATTAGCAAAATAACGATAAAATGACATTTCTTTTTGTAAGTATTATATTAATACTAATTCATTTACACGTGTCCTAAATCAGCATAATCGAGCGCGTGCAATTTTGTTAATGCATCAAAAATACTTAGGGCTGACACACTAGTAACACGTAATTTGCAAACAATGATAATTACTTAAAGTACACTAAAAGCGTGGCGGTAGTGAACGCGGTCGCTACGCAGGAGGCGCGGCGCGGGTTCGATCCCCGCTTAGTGCAAAAATTTGTATTTGTTATAATGATATTTGCATTGGTTGTGGTTGCCGTACTAGCATCTTTGGCAATCGTTACGAGTAGTTGGAGTCTTAAAAATTCCAATCAGTCTATCTACAGAACTTCTATATCGTCAATTGGTTGTGGAGGTAGGATAGGAGGGCAGACCCTTCGCGGAAAATATCAAAGTTCGACCGCGTCTTAGACTAGAAAGTCGACCCCAACCGAGTTGGGAAAAGGTTCAGAGTATGAATTGATAATAATTACTTTAAATACCATAATGCGATTGCATGTCAACCCTATCTAAAATTGACGAATTGTTGATTGTGAAAAATTAGGTGTACTTATTCATTTACACAGAATAAGCACTAAGTTTCCACCGGATACGAATTTGATATTATATTAGATTTATCAAATTCGTATCCGGTGGTAATTTCATTTTTTTCTTAAAGAAATAAGAATTGCCGAAGTGAATTAACGTATTATTTGAGTTAAAATACTCTATTTAATTTGAACTTAAAACATATACAGGTAATTTTATATTTTAGTCTAAAATATTTTTTTATATTTCTTTATTATGGATACATACATCATAATGATTTTTTTCTATATTTTAGGAGTGTTATTCCGAAGGAAGTGCCAATGATTTTTAAAAAATCAAACGCTAGTAATTAATAGATTTTGGATTTGGATTATCTTCGGACATCTAAAGTTAAAGGTAATTTTATGTTATTATTTTAATTTTAGAGTTAATTCGTATTTAATTTTTTTATATAATAAATAATTATTATGTTTAGTGCTGAGTGAAATGTTTTTCTTTTTCTATATTTTAGGTGTAAGCTAAGCTACGAAGGAAGTTTTTACGAAGGATATTTTTAAATATCAAACGCTAGTAATTAATAGACCTTTGGATTTGGATTATCTGCAGACATCTAAAGTTAAAGGTAATTTTATATTATTATTTTAATTCTAGAGTTAATTAATATTTTATTTTTATTATGTAATAAATTATTATGTTTAATGCTGAGTAAAATGTTGGGAATGTTTATTTAATATTATAATTTTTTTTATTTTTTTAGGATCAGCGTCAAATCAAACCCAAATACATGAGATCTGATACAAAGGACACTTATTGAAGATATCACCAAACGTAGGTAATTTGCATTCTACTATATTTTAAAAATGATTTAGTATAACCTCTTGGCGCCCCAGGGCCTTTTCATAACCCATATTTGAAGTAGTACTTACAACCCATTACATTTTAAGACTAATTTTGACTAACGACCCAAAGGCCTTTTAAAAGGTCATATTCTAAAAACCGATCTGGTTGATTCAAAAGAAAAAATTGAAATCAAATGTATTTTATTTTCAGATACTGTTGCTAAGAGAATACTAACAACGGGATTGGGACGAACTTCATTGAATAAAAATAACTCGTGACTTCATCATTACTCTATAGTGAAGAATTTTTTAGAAATCTTATATCTATAAAAATTGTGCATGTATTGTATAGTGAGTATTAATAATCTATTTTATATTAAATTTAGCACCTTTGTGAATCATCCTTCATTATATCTCACAAAAATATATTAATAATGCATCACTGTTCTGTTTGTAAAATTGATATCGCTAATCGTCTGTGGTGGGGTCATTTACGTAGCAATGTTCATAAAAATAATATTGCGATCCCTATTTTAGACTCTGTAGAAATGATTAAGTCATCATTTAAGGGTCGAATCATAAGTTATAGGATTATTGCAGACAGCGAACAAATAAATAATTTCCCTGAGTTATTTCTTAAAAACATAAGTGATCAAGTAAAAAAATTAATAAATTATAATTTAAAAAAACATACCGCTGTGAAAGTTAACTTTGAACTTTTTTGTTATTTTCTTATGTATAAAAATGATCAACAAGAAGTTAAATCATTTGCTACGAAAAACTATGTCATACTTTCTAATTATAATTTTAATGTAATATATAACTCAGCAGTTGAGTTACTGTTGAAAAAAATTGCAGAGTTTCAGGAAAGGGACAGCGGTTGGACATTTTTAAGTAATTTGCATTTAGAATTGAATATCAATAAATATCAACCTTTGGGCGGTTCCCAATTTATAAATTTGCCTCGATTTATACAGAACAAAAAAGCTTGTTTGAATATTCGAAATACAGACAATTATTGTTTTTTGTGGTGTATAATCGCAGCTTTATACCCTACAAATAGACATCCTGATAGAGTTTCATCTTATCCACACTTCCAAGACATCTTAAACGTTGATGATTTAGCATTTCCAATCACTTTTTCGGATATAGCTGTCTTTGAAAAAAATAATCCTCTTCTAAATATTTTCGTGTACGGTTTAAAAAATAATAGAACAATCACCGGGCCTCTATATACATCATTAAATAAAAAAAATAAGAGCATTCATATGTTGTATTTAGAAGATAACAGGGGAGCGCATTATTGTCTTATCAAAGATTTACCTCGTCTAGTTCGAGAACAGATAACTAAACATCATAGTAGATTATACTTCTGCGAATCATGCTTATTATTTTTTCCAACTCTTAATCAAATTGACACACATCTCTGTGGGAAGGTTGTCACAGTTTTACCAGAACAAGGTTCATTTTTAGAATTTAAAAATTACAATAGAAAGCAAAATATTCCTTTCGTAATTTATGCAGACTTTGAAACATTACTTGTACCTATCTCCGGTGAGAAATCGGATACAATTAATACAACATATACTCAACGACACGTGCCTGCTGCGTTCGCTTTTAATATAGTATCAGCATTTGATAATGAGGTCAATGGCTTTAGAAGCTATCGTGGTAAGGATTGTACATCAAAATTTGTATACTATTTGACTGAGGCCGTAAAATCAATATATAAAATTCTGTCCAAAAATCAGCCTATGATTTTAACTGAAAAAGATGCATATGATTTTAGAAACGCTGTTAAATGTCATATATGTGAAAAGTTACTATGGCGCGACAGAGTTAGAGATCACTGTCATATTTCAGGTCGATATCGAGGTGCAGCTCATTCATATTGTAATTTACAATATAAGATACCTAAATTCGTACCAGTATTTTTCCATAATTTATCTGGTTATGATGCTCATTTATTTATAAGACAGCTTAGTGAAATACAAGGCCCAATTAAAATAATTCCTAAAACAAAGGAAAAATATATTACATTTAGTAAGTTTATTCCTATTAGCGTTAGTGAGTATATACAAATTAGATTTTTAGATTCCTTTAATTTTTTAGGTACTAGTTTAGAGAAACTAGCTAAAACAATGCAGATGGAGGATTTTATTAATCTCCGTTCGCATTTTGGTAATGAAAAACAATATAATTTACTGACACGAAAAGGTGTTTATCCCTATGAGTATATGATAAATTGGGAACGTTATGAACAAAAATCATTACCGTTTAAACGCTATTTTTATAATTCTTTAACCGACGAACACATTAGCGATGAAGATTATAATCATGCTAAGGCTGTTTGGAGTGAGTTCAAAATAAATAACCTCGGAGAGTATACGGATCTCTATTTAAAAACAGATGTCCTTTTATTGACCGACATATTTCAAAAATTTAGAAAAACATGTAAATTGCATTACAAACTCGATCCCTCCTTCTATATAACCGCCCCAAGTTTATCTTTCGATGCAATGTTGTTGAAAACAGGTGTGCGTTTAGAGCTTGTATCAGACCTGGCTATTATCAGGATGATTCAAAATGGTATACGCGGTGGTTTATGTATGTGTTCCCATCGTTATGCAGAGGCTAATCATAAATATTTGCCTGGGTATAAAGCAACAGAGCCTTCATGTTTCATAACATATCTAGATTGTAATAACCTATATGGTTTTAGCATGTGTCAGTATTTACCGTTTTCTAGTTTTAGATTTCTCAATGAAAATGAAATAGCTAATTTACGTGTTGAAAACATTAAAGATAACTCTGACTGGGGCTTTATATTAGAAGTAGATCTTTTTTATCCCGATTATTTGCACAATCATCACAACGATTTGCCTTTTTGTCCAGAGAAATGTATACCTCCGGGAGGGAAATCAAAAAAATTAATTGCAAATTTATATAATAAATATAATTATGTCATACATTACATTCACTTAAAAAAATGTATTGAACATGGTTTAATATTGCGCAAAGTTCATCGAGTAATTACTTTCAGACAGGCCCCGTATTTAAAACAATACATAGAATTAAATACTCAATTGAGGCAAAAGGCTGCAAGTTCTTTTGAACAAGATTTTTTTAAGTTATTAAATAATAGTGTTTTTGGTAAAACTTTAGAAAACACAGAAAATAGAGTGTGTGTACATTTGGTGAATCAATGGTGTGATAATAATAATCAAACGAAAAAATCAATATCCGCTGAGAGACTTATCGCCAGCCCATACTTTCATAGCGCATCTATACTAACTAACAATTTAGTTGCGATTCAGATGAAACCCGACCAAATTATTTTAGACAAACCTATTTACATTGGGTTCACGGTACTAGAACTTTCCAAATCACACATGTATGATTTTCATTACAATATTGTTAAACCCTTTTATAATAAACGAGTGCAACTATGCTATACAGATACCGATTCTTTGGTCTATAAAATATATACACATGATTTTTATAATGACTTAAAATTTCATTTTTTACAATATTTTGATACTAGTAACTATGATGAGCAAAATAAGTTTAATATTCCTTTAATTAACAAAAAAGTTCCCGGCCTATTCAAAGACGAAATGGGAGGTAAATATATTACCCATTTTGTAGGTTTAAGGTCTAAACTATATGCTATAAAAACCTCTGATAAAATCATTAAAAAAGCAAAGGGTGCAAAATCGTGCGTAGTGAAAGATTTAAGCTTCTCGGATTATGAAAATACGTTATTTACTAATGACGTTATCCGTAAGAAAAACATTATGTTTAAATCACTAAAGCATGAAATATTTACCCAAAGTGTTAATAAAATTGTGTTATCTAGTAATGATGACAAGCGAGCGATATCTGTAGACAAAGTAGGTACACAGGCCTGGGGTCATTCGTCATTTCTTAAGAATATTTAACGAAAATGTTTGTTCGCTGTCTTTTCTTTTGTCTGTAGATTTCATAAATACAACGAAATATTATAGGTACTTATGTAGTAAAAGTAAAAAAAAAAAAAAAAAAAAATATATAATGTACTTCCTGTTATTTCAATATTTCGTTCTAGACATGACTCTAGGTTCTAAGATGTTGTAAGCGCTATGCAATGGTAACCGCTTTCTACCAGAGAACTCGTATAAATATGTTTATCGTTTAACTAAATGAATTTCACCGATGACGTAATATTACTACCTAATTAAATACCTCTATGATATTGTAATAAATAAGTAATTTGAAACATTAGTAAGTATTGCGTCATGGAGACGATATTATTTGCTAACAAAGCACATTTTTGTGTGCCTTGTGTGTTCTAACTCAACTTTTTTTTTTTTTTTTACCTTTATTTATGACATAATATATGTATTATAATATAACTGCTAATAATGATTAAATGACTTACATCTACATAGATTTATAAGACGATTTGTATTATTAAATTAATATAATTAAAATTAAAATGTGAAAAAGAAAATATTCAGTGTTTTTAATTATTCCCTAATATTAAGAACAAACACTTACCACTCGTGTGGTAAGTAATCTATAGTAATATTAGACAGCTGAAGAGTTTGTTTGTTTTGGTTTGTTGAACGCACTAATCTCAGGAACTACAAAATCAATTTAGCCTCTGTGGCGCAGTGGTAGTAAACTCGACTGCTGCATAAGAGGTCGTGGGTTCGATTCCTACTTTGGATAAATATTTGTGTGATAAGCTTGACTTATGAATAAGCTTGAATTATGAAAGTAGAGGAAGCGAAAGAGGTATGCCAAGATCGTAGCAGGTGGAAACAGGTTGTCTCTGCCTACCCTACTGGGAAAGAGGTGTGACTTTATGTATGTATGTAGGTATGTAAGCTTGACTATTTTTATTTAAGAAAGAGCGTTATTAATCTATAATATTGCATTGATACATTTAAAATATATAAGTAGGTATGTTTATAAGTTGTATAAACTCCATAACACATGCTAATATTAATCTATTGAATAGATTTGTTGATGATGTTTGTTCTGTCTGTAAATACGCTAGATAAGATGACGCTGATGTATGAACAACATGCTTCCTTAGAAAGTAAGATAATAGTTAATGCAGTTACATCAAGTACCGTTAGAGACCGCTTTTACAAATAGGTATCAATTTTATTTTCCTTCACGATCACGATTCGTCATCATAATTTCAAGTTTCGACATGTTTTGGTTATAATAGAGTCAAGTCAGTACAAGTTCAGAAAATAATAATAAGGTTGAGTTCATTGACTTTGCTTGCAATTTAAAATAGGTATTTATAACGTGCATAGTATTATTTTTAAAACTTCATTTATGAAAGAGTACTTGACTCGTACGTAGTCTCTTGCGTGTCGTTTAGGTTAAGTATAAAAGAAAAAGTAGTAAAAGTAAACAATTTCACAACTATGACATCTATTACGGTAAGTTAATTAATATTTTATAATCTATTAAGTACACACACTACATACCCTACCGAATTTTTGTTTATTACAGTGATCAAATTATTGTTTTGCTTGTTTCAGATTCCTGATTCAGAATCTCAGATTCCTGCACCAGAAGTTGATTTCGGCATGTATTCCCAGGATCCGCTCGAAGACTATCATGAGATGCTCCGCTGCGCACAGGAGCATCCTAGTGAACCTCCTAGAAAACAACGTCGACGAGAGAAAAAAAACCTCAAGCATCAGAGACAATCCTATGTCATGACCCAGCGAAAACAACGAGGAACACGCTTGATCAAAATTACTGTAATAGACATGTGCACCCAAACGAGTGATAATAGTGATAATAGTGATAGTGATAACATAGTTTTAGATGTTCAGTATGTGGTCAAAGATGCAGTTGACCATATTATGGACGAGACTGAAGGACTAATAAAGAAAATTTCTAAGAATTTAGTAGAAAGTGATTTTTATTAGTATTTTTTTTGTTTAATCACATTAAATATAATTTTAATTATAATTTTAATTTTAGTTTATTTTAAATTTAGTTTAATTTTAATTCGGTTATTGTTATTTTACATTGAATAAGTATCTATTAAATTTTTTTATAATCTTGAAAAAAAATCACATTTTTAATTTTTCGATGTCTAAATTTGCAGTCTGTCCCAGTAGTCTTATAAGATAGTTTTAATTACCATTGTAAATATTGTAAATATTGAATCTAATCAATTATATTTATTATAATTAATAAATATCTATTTACGGTATTTATTTATTATACGTAGTTGATATTATGGTCTCTTTTATTTCAATTTTTATTATTGTATGAGATAGGGTGTAAAAAATAAAAAAATAAAATAAAACTATTTTTTAAACTGAGATTTTTTATTTATTTGAAACCTTAAACCTAAATCACATTTTCATCCTCTAAATAACTTTTTATACATAATACATTTTTAAGTGCACATTGTTTTGAATGTTTAAAACAATTAAAATTAATTTCACTGTCTGAATATTTTGTATGTAACACAGAAATATTTGGGCATTGGTCTTGATCAAGCTCCGATACTACACAATTCTTGCAAAGGTCCTTAATCCACTTAACTTTCTCTAAAACTTTTACAATATTTTTTTTATTTTCTAGATAAGGAATAATTATACGATGGAACTCTCTATAATCGATGTAGCCCTCGTTCCAGTAAATCCCTCTGTTTCTCTCTAACCACGTAACTTGTTTTTTTTCATTCGTAGTTAAGTATTTAAATAAGTATGGGGGCTTTATTAAGAACGTTTGGGTATAAACACGAGTGGCTAGAGCTAATTCCTTGATTATAAAGTTATTATAAGCGTCTTTAAACCCCTGGACATCTACTATAATTGTTTTCGGGTTCATGATAATTTTCTCACAGTGCTGCTTAATGGTTTATACTCAATTATACAGTCGTTCAATATAAGACAATATGCCGAAGTTTGAACTGGGATATCGATATCACTTTCAATTTCCACTCTTACGTCCACAACAGGACCTGATTTAAGATTATCTGGCTGTCTAGAACAGTCTATGACGAATAACGGAGCAACGTTTTTAAATTGTTCCTCACTTAATAAAGGCTCAGCGCGACGTCCATAATAAGACTGTTGAAATTTAGTAAATTGTTCATATATTAAAGCAATTCGATTATTCGAGAAACTTGTATTTATATTTTCATATGGGAAGTAGGTGGAGTTAAGGTATACCTTAACATTACGAATCTCACAATGATCAAATCGAGACATATCAAATGTAGCATTATTTTTTCTATTTGTCTGTAAACCAATAATGACAAATCTTGGTTTCTCTATTTGCGAAGATGTTTTTATTGACCAAGTATGTTTGGTGGTTTGAGGCAACATTGGATATTCATACAAATCCCAATTCCTGAATATCATCTGAAGTGGTCGATCTTTTTCTAACAATTTTAGAATGTTTATTTTTTCTCTATCAGATACTTTAACATGCGGTACACGCCATATTATTTTATTTATGATAATATCTTCTACAATTTCACCAGGGTTAAGTTTTAGTGCGTTCAGATTGGTATTACTTCGTAATAAGATTAGTTCATGTTTACTGTTTATTACTACTTTCTTAAAATCTTCTGCGAAACCAAGAATGTTGCGAAGTGGTATAGAAGCAGAAAAGCTACCTCCATTAGAACTTCTTATTCCCGCGATATTCCAACCCCAAGCATTAGATGTTTTAGCTTCGCTCTCATTCATTGATATAAATGATTTTATCGTGCTAGTTATACCAGCATTTTTTATTTTATCGATCTCCACTCCATTTATCTCATACCTTATATCTTGAAACAAGTACAGTAAACTATTGTTTGTGAAATGAACGTTACTGACTCTCTCTTTCGAATTTTCAGCCTTCTTTACAATAACAGTTCCTTCCAAAAACAAAGTGCTTTCTGATGGTAATATATACAAGTCTTGCTGATTAATGGGTATCCTGATTTCATCGCTTCTATTAAAACTTGTTACATAAGGCTTGTAAGAGTGAATTTCAATTCCTTCCACAGAGTTGTCGTAGGCTGGAGCGGATAAAACATCTAGGATATTCATTTTAACAAACCAATCGCCTTAAGGAATGCTTTATTGTTTTTATTCAACTTTATTCTCCTTTTAGGTCGAGTTCTTACTTGATTGAGAGTTCGAGTAGGACTGCTATTTTGAATTGGAAGAAACATATTATATTTATTATAGTCAATAATTTTTTCTTTTGAAGTGTAGATACAATTGTACTTCTTCACCTCGCAAATTTATTAAGTTATTATTTATATCCAAAAGTCTGATCTGTATGCAGCTGATGTTGGTTTGGTTGATTGGAAAGTAAATTGCGTTTTTTGGTATTTCTATAATTCTGTATCCAGGTGGGACATTAAGTGCGAATTCATGTAGAATGTGACTGGATTGTCCGTTTATATAGGAACCGCTAATTATATCACATTCAACTCTTATCACGGTTGTAGGCAAAATGTTGACTGGAAACTCTGATACATGATATTTATTGGCTTCCAAGACTTGTCTTTTAAACCCCAACAAACCTCCGAACGTACAATCTTTAGTAAAATCTATAGTTGATGTGCAAAATAACATAGTTTTTAAGGTGTTGTTATTGCAATGGAGCTTTATGGATGCATCCTTTACTTCAGATTTTAAATAATCACTAATATCTTGCAACTCATAAGTACCTTCGGGTATTTCAATAACATTATTTGAACCATAGTATAACTTATTATTTGTTTCATCAATATTTGGAATAGAATTATATGTAGATAAATGTAATAATGCACATTCATACTCTCCGATTAATTGTAACGTATTTGGATAGAAGGTAGTTAATACCGACGAGTTTCCAGTTATAGACAAGGTGAGTGTCATCTTGCAAATGACTAAAAATAAAGAACAGTATAAAATTTATAGTATTTATTCCAAAAAGATTGTAGATATTCTAAACACAAATGTCCACAAATTACTGTGTCATATTTTTGATATCTTGTGTAGTTATAATTAATATTGCAGTTCTTAAAATATCGTATCAATTCGATTGGTGGTCTTAAATCACCAAAACTATCAAAATATTCACAATAATTATTTACCTTAACATAAGCTACCCAATGCGTTCCATCGTTTTCTGAATTATCTAAGTTAACTATACCACATTCAATTCGTTTAGGGATTTTTGGTAACTGATCCTTCATGTAAACTCCTCGAAAATAAGGAATACCATATGCATAATTTTGAATATCGATATTAGTTAAGGCACGATTAGGTAGCTTATTACTTAGTTTTTTGACGATTTTATAAACAATCCTTTGCCCTTTTTGTGTGGTTTAATGTATAAACCGTTACCTAATGCTATAGCTTCCATAGTCTTATTATGACGTTCAGATTCCTGTAATTTTTTTTTACCTTCTTTATAATCATTCACTGTTTTTGCAATACCCGCTGCGCCACCAGCCAAAGCTCCTAAAGCTGATAAACCGGCAAAAATCGGGATTAAAGGCAGAATGCCTCCTGTTTTTGGTAAAGGTATGACTCGTGGTACTCGAAGTTTTGGAACGCATGGAACAATTTTTTTAGCAGCTATATAAGCTGCATGTATTAAAGATTTATCATCTTTGGGTACGCGTTTCTTGATTTTTCTTTTAATTTTTGTAACCAAATTATGAAATGTCTTAACACCAGCACCAGATTTGAGTTTCGTTTTCATAATTTTACTCACTAGCCACGTACTAAGCTTTTCTCCTTTACTAGCATCTTTTGCTTTCATTCTTTGTTTAGCCATATTTAAAAGTTGTAAATCGGCTTTGTGACGATTAGACAAGTCTGTATAGTTTTCGTATGCAATGTCGTGATACATACAAGCTTCGTCTAGCTTATTTACACCTTTATCACCACGCAGTAAACGTTTTGAAAGTTTTGTTCCAGGTCCGCAATAATTATAGCCGGGTAAGTGCAGTTCAAATGGCAAATGATTAATAACACTATTGAGAAGTCCACCACCTTGCATGGCTCATAGTATAATGAACAAAATATTCTAATTAATAACTGTTATGTACATAATTTATTCCACTATTGCTGTCTTATCAATCCAACTATTCTCTTTATTACTTAAGCCCAACCATTTTACGAACAGTTTATTGCCTTTCCTTCGTAAAACTTTTTCTATCAAATAGACACCTGGACAAGATGATTTTTGAAGTTCGTGTTTGTAAAAGGTTCCTGATATAACTTGTTTGTGTTGATCTTCGATGTGATATGTTTCTGGTACAGTGTTATTGATACTTTTTATAGTAAATAGTTCCGTTGACCAATTAGGTGTATAACCTTTCTCAAATAGTTGTTTGTATTTACTAATTCTAACTCTATCACCAATCATAAACTTGGGCTTATGTTTATAGGATACCGTTTTTATTGAGTTCTTAATATTATTTTTAACATCTGCTTCATTCAATTTATTGACATCAACGGGTGCTAATTTAATAGTGCTATGTTTTGTGTTGTTATATGTCTTTACAACATACTCCAAACCAAAATCTAACCATTTATAGTGCCCGCTGAGGCTAAAGTACTTATACAATTTATTTTTAATAGTTCTGATAACACGTTCTACGATTGAAGCCTTTTTCGTTGAAAAAGTTGAGTAGTGATTAATGTTATAGTTCTTTATAAGCTTTTGAAATGCTGAATTATAGAACTCAGTACCCAAATCAGTTTGGAGATGAGCTGGTATCCGATGGTTAGTCGATATCAATTTCTCGAATGCGTTAGAAACATCATGCATATTTTTAGTTTTTAATGGTTCTGTCCAAACGTACTTTGAGAAGCAATCAATAACTATTAAAATATAGTTATAACCTTTATTAAATCTTTTCAAGTTTTGCATGTCGATTAAATCAGCTTGCCACAAATCATCAATACCTTTTAAAATTACAGATCGACGAGGATAATTTTTTCGAGCAGCTTTATGTATTTCGTTAACAACTTGTTGTTTTGTCATTTTGAGGAACTTTCAAGCTTATACTTTTGATCTAATACAAATTTAACTGCGTTTTCAACTATCTCATTAACTGCTTTTCTACTATAAAATTTGCTTTCCAAGTGAACCACTGCCTCAGATACTATTGTTTTTAAAGCTTGCTCCAGCTGTTTCTGAACATCGTTTACGAAAGTATTTTGCAATTTTTGTAAGTCGGTTATTAGTTTAGTTCTCAATTCATCTACATATGCTTTGTTTACTGCATCATCTGCATCTTGAGGAGATTTGACCCCTGTTAGCTTCGATGTCTTCAAATCGTAATCACCATTTTCAGATTTTAGCAACGCATTATCATAAAATTCAAGCAATTCTGATATACGTAATCGCTTATGAATATAATGACCAAATTTATCCACATTCATGTTTAAGATGTATTGTGCTGAACGGTGTACAATAAAATGATACACTTTTCTTATTAGTAAATCTATTTAATGATTTTGCTTTCACGTAGTTCTTCAACAATAGATATTATTTCATTATCTAGTCCTGTATTGCCAGCATCTCGAGAAGCAATTAATAACTTTAATCTATCAACCAATTCATTGGGATCATCCCAATATACAAAATCGGTGTTTTTTTTCCACATTTTTGATAAAGGTAATCCTTTTCCTACTTTTGGTTCACAGCTTGGACTTTTACTTTGTTGATCGAAAAGAGGTTTAATAACTTGCATATATTTTTGTCCTTTATTACTTTTAATTGGTTTTCTTGAATCAAAATCTCGACGATGTGCATTTGTTACAAGTAACATCGACTTATAATTTTGCATGTCATAGTCTGTAACAAAGCTCAGATCAACGTCTTTTTTTAAGAGCAACTGTCGCAAGCCAGGTGTGCATTTGTACTTGTGTCCGGCTACAGTAATAACGTCATCACCAATCGTTATACTAGAGGAACCTAACATTAACTTTCCACGTTCATTTCTTACACCAAATGGCACATCCGCTAATATTTCTGAAGATAATGACCAAGAGGATACATCATGATCTGGATTAGTATCGACTAATGACTCAAATGAAGAGTCACTATCGGCTTCTGATTCATCATTGGTATCATTTGTTTCTTCCATATGTTGATCTTTCTGTAAGTCGTGGTTGGAAATTTGATCATGAAATTCTCTTTTTTCTTCATTTTTTGTTAGAGCTAGTTGGTTATTGGTGTTGGCTATTAAATTAAGAGATTCTGTAACAGGCTTAAAAACTGTATCAAGCACTTGTCTGTTATTATCTTCAAAATCCTTCATGTTACGTATTTTTTTCCTTACAACTTGTGTTGCATCTACAATTTGCTTTTTCAATGATTTTTCCATGATGTAAAATAGATGGTAATCCAATAAGAGTCGATTAAAGAATAACAAGAAACTGAAAGCAGTCTATTTAAATATTCAAATTTTATCTAATTCTACAAAAGTGTCAAACTTTTTTCTATAGCACCCGTTGTTTTTAGGACAGTCTTTATTAATCACAACATAGTCATAAGGCTCTTTCCATATTTGAGAACACATGTTACGAAATTCCAACCACGTCATGTCAGTGTTATCAGTGTTCTTCATAAACATGTTTCAAATTAATTTCGTCTTGCTTAAAAAGCACAATTAAGTTAGCGCCTTATCCCTTATTAGTTGTTTTGGTATTTTGCTATAAGTTTGATTTAAATAAAAACTGTCAATCAATTTATGTCTTCCCATGGCAAAATAATCACGCATATTACTTTGATTTTCACATGCTACATCGTCAAAAATAATAACTGAATTAGGTTTTGCATCTGAAACTTTCATAACGTCATCATTTGCCTGAAATTTCTGAAAACTGACTCCTGGTACTCCTCGTAAAACCTTTTCTAAAAAAATGTACTTTGGTTGAAATAGAGTTTTAGAATATACATAAACATTTTGAAATGTCAATCCATTTTCGTGCAAAAGGAGACCAATTAACAAATTGGTTTTTCCACAATTTGATGGTCCGCAAATGATGCAACGTACTGTATTCGGCAATAATTCTCCATGGCGTAACTTAATTTTTGGTAAATCATTACAGATTATACTAATCTGTAACGATTGTGCTTGTTTAATGAATTTCATGTTTGATGCAATGCTGACGGACTGGTTATGAACAGATGTAATTATGACATTATGTATTTATAACCGTAAATAGCTATACCAACCGATTGTATATTATTGGGTATGCTGTACCACCAATTGGAGCGAGGCGAGCCGTGATCGCCGAGCGAGAGGGTGGTACAGCGTGCCCAATAATATACTACTCGGAATGCGCCCCTGTGTGTTCCGGGGGTGCATTCTTAAGAGGAGGAAAGGCCCCACTGTCTCGGCTCGATGGCCGGGACCGTGGGGCCTCTAGAGGCGAGCCCGCTAAATAGGGCGGCCCTAGCCGAGTCGCGGTGAGCATTCTATCCCGCGGCTCGGATTAGGCGAAGGAGGAACACCGTGGTGGTTTAGTGGGTAGTCTGGCCTTTATCCGAGGCCAGGAGTCCCACACGAAGCGAGCCCCCTGCCCCCGCGGGGGGTGAGCGAAGTGCGTAAATGCGTTCCCCACGTAAAAAAAAAAAAAAAAAACCTAACCTAACCTGAAATGCGGCGGGGTGCTGGTCGGGTAACCTCCACGTTGGCTTCCTCGTTTCTTCTCCCTCTGGACCATGGTCCTGGGGATCGGAAGCGGGGGGGCTGGTGCACCCTGGACGGCGGTTAATAGACTCCGACTCCAAGGAGTAGGAGCTCTATTAGCCGTTGACTAATAACCCGGCAACCCAAAGCCCTTTTCAGGGCTAGCTGACCCCATTGCACGAGGGGGTCGTGGGATGGCGGGCCTGCAAGGCCCGCGAGGAGGGATCCATCCTCAGGACACCTCCAAACTCTTTTCAGGGCTACTCCAACAGCCCTTTTCAGGGCTACTCCAAAAGCCCTTCTCAGGGCTAGTTGACCCCATGAAGAGGGGTCGTGGTGCGGCGGACCTGCTAGGTCTGCGAGGCGGGATCCGAGAGGATCAGGTGACGGGTTGGCCCACTGCTCGCGCGGGGGCTGACAGGCACTCGTGCCACCGTCGGAGTTGGGGGGGTTGGCTGCCCTCCCGCGTCGCGTAGCCTCCGAATGATCGACAACGACCTGAGTGCTAGCCACACTCGGGAAGCCGTGATTTCGGAGAACGTGGGGCTTGCCTTAATTGGCCGGCGCGCGACAAGGAAAAGTCTATAAAACCCGACAGCGAAGTCGCTTAAAACCTACGGATACCAGGGGACCTCCGACCCCGCTTCCCGGAATGGCCGTCACCCGGGGAGTGTAAGTTGAACGGTTCTCGTGGGATTAGTCATGGAAAATTCAATTATAAATCAAAACCAAAATGAGTCGATGGAGATCGAGACGGGGGTCGCGAGACCCCATGGCTCTCTCGTAGAAGCGGCGGTCGTGTAAGAGCGGCTGGAGGCCAGCGCTCCGACCACAAGTGGAGGGAGCTCGCGCTCGTCTTCCCCAGCTGGGCCAGTTCGGCTTCCGTCGCGGGAGGTCGACACTCGACGCCGTATCCCGGCTGAGGGACGGCGTCGATGAAGCGGTTGCCGGGGGAGAGGTGGTGTTGGCTGTATCGCTGGATATAGCCAACGCTTTCAACACCCTCCCCTGGGAGACCATCGCGCAGGCGCTGAGGTACCATAACGTCCCGTGTTACCTCAGGCACGTCCTGGCGGACTACTTCGTGGACCGGGTCATCATCTACCCGGCCCAAGACGGGGTGGTACGCCGAAGTATGTCGTGCGGCGTTCCGCAGGGGTCGGTCCTCGGGCCGCTTCTGTGGAACGTCGGCTATGACTGGGTCCTGCGCGGTGCTACTCTTCGGGGGGTCGGCGTACTTTGTTACGCCGACGATACCCTAGTCACCGCGCGGGGCCCCACGTTTCGCGACGCCGCCGTCCTCGCTACGGCAGGCGTCGCCCACGTCGTTCGCCGCATCAGGGCGCTGGGCCTAAGGGTGGCCCTTGAAAAGTCCGAGGCCCTCTTTTTCCATGGGCCTCGGCAGACGCCGCCTCGGGATAGCTCAATCATGGTAGGCGGCACCTCCATCGCTGTCGGGACCAGCCTGAAGTATCTCGGGCTCGTTCTCGACAGTCGGTGGCGGTTTGCAGAGCATTTCCGGCAGCTGGCACCCAAATTGCTGGCGTTTGCCGGGATGCTCTCGCGGTTGCTGCCCAACAGTGGAGGTCCGGGGTCTGCCTGCCGCCGTCTCTACGACGGGGTGGTGCGCTCCAAGGCGCTCTATGGAGCGCCGATCTGGGCGGAGGCCCTCTGCCCTGCAAATGTTGCGCTGCTGCGACGTCCGCAGCGCTCCATCGCGCAGAGGGCCGCACGGGCGTACCACACCGTCTCTCCTCCTTCACGAGCCTTACTTGCTCGCAGAAGGAGGCGCCGGCCACCCACGAATCCGCGCAGCAGACCATCGCCGCAAGCAAGGTGGAGAGCGTAAGAACTCTCACTCCCGGGGCCGCCACAAGCTCCCGCCTCGGCGTCTCCCACGCCGGACACTCGGTGAGCGTGTGCAGACAGTGTCCTTCCTTTCTAAGGGATAAGCTTCAACGTATTTCGTTAAATCACACTGTAACGTTAAAATATAGTTATAGTTATCTACGTCTAAGGGGCCCATTATATCTAAACTAACTCGCTCAAATGCTGTGGAAGCCGTGGATGTGATGACCATCGGCTCCTTGGTGTATCTGTTGGAATGCTTTTGAATTTGGCCGGTGGGGAGTAGCTAGGTTATTCGTTAATAATTTTATTTTAAAATACGGTATCCCGAAGGAAATAATTACAGATCAGGGTACAGACTTTATGTCATCAGTTTTTACTGAGATATGCACTTTATTGCACATAAATAAACTCCATTCTACAGCCTATCATCATGAAACTCTGGGAGGCTTAGAAAAATTCAGTGTGAAAACAACAAAACAGACTGGAGCACTTGGGTTCCATTCTGGTGTTTTTCTTTTAATACCACAGTTCATACCGAGACAAAATAAATTTTCCCATTCACATTCGAGTTGGTTTTTGGTAAAAATTGTAATTTACCAACTAATTTAACAAAAAATATACACATAGATCCACTATACAATCCAGACTCTTACCCTTTGGAGCTAAAAATAGACTTCAAAGAGCGCAAACTGAAGCTAGGTTAAATTTATTAAAAAGTAAAGAGATAAGAAAAGTAAATTATGATAGGAACATGAATGCCTGTAACTATAAGTGTGGCGATTTAGTTTTAATTAAAAATCAAGTGGGAAATAAGTTAGACAGGTTATATTTAGGACCTTACAAAGTCGTAGAGGATGTACCACCAAATGTTAAAATTCTGAAAGATGGGAAAGAGTATGTTACCGATAAAAACAATACAAAATTATTTGTTACATAAAATAAATGCTACATGTATCTACTACACAGGTAAATATTATGTTATGTGAAGTTGTATTTTTTGTTTTTTTTTTTTATCATGCTGCAAAATAATATTTTTGTAAAAATAATTTATAATATAAATATTTTTTTTTTATAAAAAGGGGAGGTGTAGTGTGCAGCTCGCCTTACCTTATATGTAACTGCACTCATATATTATAGGCATTATTGCACGAATTATGGAATCGTACGGTTGTCTTTAATTTACCTACGTCACTCCATTACAGGACAATGATGTGGCGGTGGACGGTAAATTTAACATAAAACTATTACAATCAGCTTTTTTATTTTATTTTTTATTTTATACTTAATGCACAGTCTATTATACAAAGGCGGACTTAATACCACACGCATTATTGAACAGTCAACCTTAAGCTGCTTTCAGACTACGCTATAATATAATAGCATATAGTATGTAGCTCATAGTACAACAATATCGCGCACCATACATTGTTATGGACACGTTCACACTGTACTGTACTATATATTATTGGCTTACTATACGCTATAAAATTGGTGCGATGCGCTGAGTTCATGCTGTGCTATATCACGCGCCGCCCTTTTCCTCCTCCATCACCCCCGGCCGTCCCGCAAGCGAAACCAGCGACACAACACGTCTGGACACAATCCTGTGTGTGCCTGCGACGAATTTGCACCGGCGCCAAAAGATTGTTTTTGTCGTAGTTTTTCTCTTTTGTAGATTAGTAGATCTAGGATTACAACATGGAACACTTTATAGAGAGTGTAATGAAATATCCGTGCCTGTGGAACACTACAACAGAACCCTTCGACTCAGTGCAAAGACGGGCATTGAGGCTGGTTGACAATCCCATACTCACAGGTAGTGTGGAACCTCTTAGCCTTAGGAGGGATTTTGCCTCACTGTGTGTGTTCTGCCGCCTATACAATGGTTTGTGCTCAGTTGAATTGTTTGACATGATGCCCGTAGCTACATTCTATCATCGCACCTCTCGCCATAGGCAGGTAATTCATCCTCACACATTGCGACCTGAGACGGTGCGCACTGTGCGGTATGAAAGAAACTTCATCCCACGCACACTCAAGCTGTGGAATGACCTCCCTGCTGCGGTTTTCTCAAGCACCTACAATATGGGGTTCTTCAAGAGGGGCATCAGAAGGTTTCTTCATGGTCGGCAGCACGAGTGTGACACCCCTGGTGTTGCATACGTCCATAGGCCACGGTAACCGCTTCCCATCAGGTGGGCCGTGTGCTTGTCTGCCAACTAAGTGGTATAAATGTATAAACAGTACAAAAATAATGAATTGAAGGGTGCAGCGTGGAGAAAAGTAAAACAAGAGTGTGATCTCCCCGATAGTGAGTAAATATTTTATTTAAAACACTTAGTTATTTTGCATACGAGATAATTGATCCTGTACACGTGTGTTTTGCCATGAGACTCGTCCAATAGTATTAAAATATCGGTAAAATTCGTCCCGGATGAAAAAAATTTCATTGGAATATGTGAAACCGCAGTGAGTCAAAGGTATTAGTTGGTTGGTATTAAGTGGCTCTATGGTAGTGGTGTTATAGTATTTGTTTTCAATGAGAAAATTATGTAACACGCACGTGGCTTTAACAATTATGTCAACAAGTTGAACACGGCACTCAAAAGGACGCCTATATACTCTCCATTTAGTTGCCAATAATCCAAATGTGTGTTCTATTACTTGGCGTGCCCTGGACAAGCGGTAGATGAAAATTCTTCTTGAATCGGTCACTTTATTTTTTGGGTAAGCACGCATTATATGTCTTTCAAGAGGGAAAGCTTCATCCCCCACAAGAACGTACGATATTTCTGGGCCTCCATTATAAAGTGGCTCATCGAGAGGTAAATTTAATTGGTCAGTTCTTAATTTTTGTCCAAAAATACTGTCATTTAAAATCCCGCCATCACTCTAACGACCCATAGACCCAACATCAATATAAAGTAATCTGTTGTTTGCATCAGCCACCGCCAATAAGACAATTGAAAATGATTTTATGCAATTGTAATAATCGGTACCAGAGTTTGGAGGTGCTTGTATTATAACGTGCTTTCCATCAATTGCACCTATGCAATGATCAAATTGGGTTATATTTTTAAAATCAGCAGCAAACATTTTCTAGTTCTCTGTAGTTGGCTCTCTTAACACCAATGGTTGAGGATGAGTCCATAAAGCGTTGCAAACTTCTTCAACAATACCAGATATTGTACTTATTCCCATTCTGTAGCTATATCCCATAGAAGTAAAAGAGTCACCTGCAGCCAAAAACCTGAAATTTTTTTTTAATAATTAACGATTATGTTTCAGTTAAAGAAACAAAGAACATGTGGAAAAATTAAGAGATGGATATAGACAAGCACTCGGTAGGAAAAAATGTACAACAGGGCAAGCTGCGATTTCAATAAATCCTTGGAAGTACGAAAACTGGAGTCTTTTTTTTCAAATTTCGATTTTTTTTCTGTTGAATGTTGTTCAGTTTCACGAGTATATTGACTTCCCTTCGGATGTATACCCCCTTTCTCGTACACCCTGTATTTGATTTTTATATTTTGATGTTGATTAACCGTTAAATTGTAAAATTGTGGTAATGACGATGTTTATTTTTATGAATAAAGTGAGCCATCTCACTTTATTATTCATTCATATACTTACCTTAAAGTCACCGCTAATCGTTCCATAGAAGTAATGCTATCCCGCAGTAGTGTATTTTGCTTGGTTATATCGTTTTTTATCAATGAATGGAGTTGATAAAAATGCTGCCTGGACATCCTATAATAATTTTGAAAGTGATCCTCATTATCTAAATCTTCAAAAAGTTTGAAATCACCACGTTCTCCTCTGAACTTTATATGATTCGATATCCAGGGTCTGGCATTTTTCTTCTTTCATAGCATTAATGACAAGATAGTGTCAAATTCCGCATTGTCATCATCGTCGATGAGCTTTCAAGATCCAGTATTAAATCCATTGTATCGATCGCGATGTGTGCTGTGCAACTGTGTACACTCTTCAAAGATCGCGGTCAACTGAGCTTGCTATATACTATAAATGCTTGCGATAATATCGCGTAATGTGAACGCCATGCTATACAGGGTGTATTTTTGAAACGGGGCAGTAAGGGCAAGTACCTTAACCGTTGCAGTTACAGCAAAACGTTCTTAAAAGACCTTCCCTAACTTTTTGGGACATTTTGAACTGCATTCACAGATTTTGTAAAAAACTTACAGTTAGCAAAAAAAAATGCAAAAAGTTCAAAATTTTTTTTTATGCCAATCGATTCTATTTCATGTGGGGATCAAAAAACTCTATGGGACCATTTTAGCTTTCAGTACTAGAAAAGACAGAAATCGCCAAAAACCTTTCCCATACATTTCGTACGGAAATATGATAAATCAACTCGAAACTCATAGCTCAGGTAAAATTTTGAACTTTTTTAAATAAAAAAAATCATTTAAACATTTAAGAAATTGGTTTATGAAATAAATTGCTCAAAATGATTTCCATTTTCACGAATACCTAAGTCTATCCTTTTTTGCACTGAACGAATGGCGGCTATTAATGTTCTGGGATGAATATTACGTAAAATGGTCATTAATGCATCCTTGAGCTCTTGAACACTGGCGTACGTCGTCTTATACACCTCGTTTTTCACGAAGTCCCATAAAAAAAAATCAAGTGGTGTTAGATCGGGGCTACGAGGTGGCCACTGTGTTGGACCATGTGTACCTATCCACTGTGTACCGAATAGGCGGCTCAAATTGGAACGTGAAAGGTGACTGTTATGTGGCGGAGCACCATCTTGTTGAAAATGAACTTTTCGCAATTCCGACAGGGGCCATTCGTCCATCTCGTTTTCAAGATGGTGTAAAATGACTTCATTATACGTGGCAGAATTCAGTTTCCCTTCATAAAATTGCACCATTATGACTCGATTGGACATTATACCACACCAACAGTTGAATGAGAATGAACCTGATTATGACTTGCCGTAACTCTTAGTGGATTTTCTTTGGACCAATAGTGGTGATTTTTTCTGTTGTACATACCGTTATTGGAAAAATTCGTTTCGTCTGACCACAGTACGTAATTTAAAAATTCATGATCTCTGCTTATTTTTCCTCTTAGCCATCTGCAAAAAGTAAACCTTCGAACATCATCACCCGGATGTAACAGTTGAACTATGCGCCCATATCGATAGCACTTGTAGCCGTATTTCTTCCATATCTTTATCACAAGGGAGTGGGATACACCTACTTCAAGGGCGACTTGCCTGGACGATACCTCTGGATATGCTTCGACATAAGTCAGAACCGCAATCTCCGTGTCCATGTCCACACGAGGCTGCCGCTTTCTTTTGAAAGAACCCTGCAATTCCAGGTTCTTCAAAAGATTTGTAATAACCTTTCTTGTTGGCACATGCCGCAACGGATACTTATTGCGGTACCACACTAATGCAGCTCCCGCATTTTGATTATTGACAAAATACGCTTCTAATAAGTCAATTTTTTCACGATTAGAAGACATTTTAGCGAAAATCCTTAATTAATAACTCATACGAAGTTTCTCAGCTGAAACTAAGTATAACACACAGATTTTCGAATCAATTTTCGAAATTCGAAATTCGAAATTTGAGGGTAAAAATTCTTTTTATTTACTTTACAGTCAATTCTACCCACTTCCTGGCCATAACAAAAAGTTAGACCATCGTAGAAATTTGTTTCTGTTGCCGAAATGTATGGGAAACGTTTTTGGCGATTTCTGTCTTTCCTAGTACTGAAAGCTAAAATGGTCTCATAGAGTTTTTTGATCCCCACATGAAATAGAATCGATTGGCATAAAAAAAAAATTTTTGGACTTTTCGCATTTTTTTTTGCCAACTGTAAGTTTTTTACAAAATCTGTGAATGCAGTTCAAAATGTCCCAAAAAGTTAGGGAAGGTCTTCTAAGAACGTTTTGCTGTAACTGCAACGGTTAAGGTACTGGCCCTTACTGCCCCGTTTCAAAAATACACCCTGTATAGTATAGCATTAGGTCCTTCTTTGCTATACTTTATGGCACTATAGTATAGCGTAGTCTGCAAGCCCCTTTAGGGTAATGCAGAAATGCATTGAGGTAGGTGCAGGCAGAAAAATGAACTATTAGCCATAAGGATAATACTCAAATTTGTATACAATTATGATAAATTACATTATACATACACACTATAATACATACACATTTACATACTTACGCCACTCATATACTCATAGTATACATACCTACATAATATATACTTACATAATATTCGAGCATAGAAACACAATCAAGAAACACCCTATCACGAAATTGAACACGAAAAATTGATCACCAAAAGAAAATTAATATAAAATTTATTAAAAATGAATTTAGATTAATTGGTTTAGAACTAAATGACAGCAAATGCGAGATTTTTTTAAACGACGTTTCGGACAAAATTTCTACTATTTCTAAATTCAATTCCGTAGCTCCCACCATCAAAATTTTAGAAAAAGACTCTTTACGTCTCCTCGGGTCCCCAATCCTAGAAGATGCCTACACCTCATTTATAGAGAAAAAAGTTCAAAATTTTAGTGACATTTCGGATCGCCTACTCAAAATAAATATACACTCGGCTTTCACTATTCTTCGGTATTGCCTATTCGTTCCAAAATTCACCCATGCCTTACGATCGACGCCATTTTTTAAACATATTACAATTTTGATAAAAATGGACGAAATTATAGAAAATACCCTCATCAAAATTTTAAATGTGGCCTTGGATGACCGAGCTTTACTACAAGCGACTCTACCGATTCGCTTGGGTGGGCTCGGTATTTGCAAAATTTCAGATGTCAGCTTACCAGCGTTCCTGTCTTCAGTCCACAGTACGGAAGAATTAACTAGGAAAATCCTTGCACCTACACTAGTTAATTCTGAAGTATTGTGTAAGACTGATGCAGTGAACGCTTGGAAAATTGCATGTCCAAACACCGATCTCCCAAGGAACCTTTTCTCACAGCGTCAGTGGGACGGGCCGCTCTGCAGCTTAGTTGGAAAAAAATTACTAAATACATGTTCCAATGCTGCTGAGCGTGCCCGTTTACTGGCGGTTGGAGTGTGGGAATCGGGTCTTTGGCTACAAGCTCTTCCGTCATCTAACGTAGGGACTATGTTAGATGACACTACCTTCCGCATCGCAACTTGTCTCCGTTTAGGTGCGCCGTGTGTTTCTCCGCATCAATGCCGTTGTGGAGAAGCCGTTGACAGACTCGGACACCATGGTCTGTCGTGCTGCAGGAGCGCTGGGCGAATTCCACGGCACGCCAGCCTCAACGACATAGTCCGCCGTGCTCTTGTCACCGCCGGTGTACCAGCTGTACTAGAACCAAACGGTTTGGCGCGTGACGATGGCAAGAGACCGGATGGCATGTCGTTAATGCCATGGAAGATGGGTAGGACTCTGGTGTGGGACGCCACATGCGTTGATACCATGGCTCCTACCCATATAACTAGCACGGCTGGCTGTGCTGGAGCTGCTGCTGCTTCTGCAGAGGCTCTCAAGCGGCGCAAATACTCCAATCTCATCGGAGATTATGAATTTGTGCCGTTTGGAGTCGAGACTTTGGGGTCATGGGGTCCGAGCGCTCGCAACCTCTTCCGTGAGATTGCGAAGCGAATGGTCGACGCTTCTCGTGACCAGAAGGCTGGCCTCTTTTTAGGTCAGAGAATAAGCATTGCCATACAACGTGGCAATGCTGCCAGTCTTCTGGGAACGCTTCCACAAGAGGCATGCGATGCGGAGGAATTCTACGACGCATTTTAATTGTTCTTAGCTATAATTTGTATAATAGTTATTTTATTTTTATTGTATTTAATATTTATAAATTATTTCTTGATTTGTTTATTAAAAATAATTTGTAATATAAAGTATAGTTACATTTTCCTATTTTCCCAATAATGGGAAATACATTTCCCATTGGTGCGAATATATTTCCTAGTTGTCGGTATGTTTCAATTGGTGTGTCTGTGTGTGTTGTTCTCATTGTTGGTGGGACCATTGTAGCGGGAATATAATTACTGTTGGCCAGAATTTGTTTTAATTTCCGCACGAAAAATAAATTAAAAAAAAGCAGGTTCTATTAGATCCCAGTGGTGGGAACAGCTTAAACATTATTATGAACATATATAGGAGGTAGGACACGGCAGTATTTCCGCCCGATTGAGCAGTCCGACTGGGGAAGTACCTCCGCCCTACAGACTACCTTCTTATAATAACTTCGTGTTGTGTTACCAGCTGTGAGTAGGGTAGCCAGAGGTCACTGAAGAATTTGTGCTGTCAGTGGGAAGACTAAAGGCTTGTCCTGATTTGTCTTCTACTGACGGCACAGAAACTCTGTATTTACAGGGTTGGCAGCGTGACTGTGACTCCTCTGGTGTTACAGACGTCCATAGGCCACGGTAACTACTTTCCATCAGGTGGGCCGTGTGTTTGTCTGCCAACTAAGTGGTATAAAAAAAAACAATCATTAAACATATTATTACATTTGTATCCATTATGACGACTAGGGGCCACTGTAGAGCTGACGTACTTTGTATTGACCGTAGCCCGGCTGGTGGTCATCCTGATTTCGAGTGGAAGCGCTTCACAGAGGAGGATAGTTTGCACGAGGAAAGAATAATGAACCAGACCAGAACTATGAGTGGGACAGTGTAGAAGACGGTTGTTAGCTGATCGGAGATTTTTGTTATGATGAGAGCCGAGTATCTGAACATGAGTTGATAAATAAGTGAAAACATTAGGGAAAATTGTATGGAGCATCGTCACCGCCCGCAAGCTGCGACTGCGGTGAATCGAATGCAATTGTTGAGAAGGCGGTCGAGATTTATTGAGCAGCCATTGACTCGGTAAAGAAGAGCACCAATGCTCCAGCGTGAACTTTCCGCAGAGCTCTGGGTTTTCCTAAAGCTAATTTCAGGACGCTTTTGATGTAGTTGTATTTGTTCGGTTCTTAATTTGTAGTAGTGCGTTTTAAGGAGTTGGGAGAACATTGCTAAATGTGGGTACATGTTTACGTATTGGTGAGCAAAAAGTTGAATTATTCAAAACCCTTTCGCAGCGTTTACCATAGAAGAAACCTGTCTAAGTCGTAATTTTCGGCAGTTTATTAGTCAGTCACTCTATCAAGACTTTCTTTACAATAAATACCAAATAATAACTTGGGTTCTAGCTTTTCTGAACTGAATGCGGACGAAATCGCCGGCAACAGCTAGTATTGTAATGTATCATTGTTATTCACTAAATAACCGACGAAGAGCGCACGCACTCGGCCGCTACTGGACGCGTTGGCCTTGAACATTAAGTATCTAATTGTTTTTCTAAAGTTCGATTGTTTTAACTCACACCCATATCTAATGTCATAACGATGCGTCATTTTTGTTAAGATATCTATCTCGTTTGGGGTTCCACAGCCAAATGGGTGACGGTGAGGTGCTTACTAGCTCTACTACAAATCGGCACGGGCGGCGCCGGCCACGAACTCGGGCACCACAGAGTTTTTTTTTATACCACTTAGGTGGCAGACAAGCACACGGCTCACCTGATGAGAACTGGTCACTATGGCACATGGACGTGTGCAACACCAGGAGCGTCACACTCGCGCTGCCAGCCCTGAGTTAGTTTAAAGGAATTAGTAGATATAGGTAAGTACTAACTCAAATAGTAAATCGGAAAAGTCATCATCCAAGACGGGAGTTCATTCCGCGACCAAACCCTTTATAGGGGGCCGTCGGAAAGTTGGAATCCACCTATTATACCTTACTCTTATCTCTACCATTATACTATTTAAATATCATTTATGTGTACAATAAAGAATAAAATAAAAGCTATATCTAAAATATTTGCATACAAGTACTTAATCTTATCCAATTTGACGAGCAGCCTTGACCGCTTCTAGAGCCTATTATTGATATTATCAGAAGAAAACAACAATAGCAGCAACGTGATCGCCATTTTAAGTGAGGCAATTAACTTTAACTTTTAATTAGCGAAATAAATAGTCCACAAAACAGCCGCAAAGAGCACACCAGGCGCGGCGGTCATGTTGCTAGAGAGCGTGCTGCTGTGCGTGGCGGCGCTGTACGCGCTGCAGCGCTGGAGCCAGCGGCGCGCGTACCGCCTGGAGAGGCAGCTGCGCTCCTCGCGCGCCTACGTGCCCTTCCTCGGACACAGCTACATCTTCTTTGGGAGCAATGAGAGTGAGTGTCGCCTTCCATTACAGGACTTCATGTGTGTGTATTGGAAGCCCGGGCCACATGGGTCACACCACCCGCGTCCCACCGGACGCCGAGGGAACGCTTGCGCTTTACTTTTTTTTTTTTACGTGCGCAAAATCCCCACGGATACCTCCCCACCGGAGCCGGTGGAGGAGGTTATGTCGGACTCGAACCGACTAAAACGCACGCCGCCTGTGGGTCGTTTTGGTTGCTGAAGGTGAGGTGAGGTGAGGCTTGTGCCTATGACTAATTCAAACCATTGTTAGGTACCAGTACTGATTAAATATTTTTTAACACCAATACTGAGCGGCTCATCCCATTGCCTTTGGGAAGATGGGTTGGCGGGCATGGCGGCAGTTGGACAAGTCATTTTCCAAGCATTTACAGCTTCGGCCTTACCTGGCACATCCGAATTAATCAGTGAAAGAAATATAATTTTCCTGACTAATTCTTCAGTTACCAGTCATCAGTTTCAGTTATCAGTCGGTGAATGTAAGTATTATATATAATACTATAACTATATACCCTCTATCTATCTATAACTGTATACTATAGTATAATATAATATAAGTATTGTAAGTAATGTAAGTATTTACATCTTATGGGGGAGACGTCAGTCTCAGGGGAATGAATAGTTTCACGAGATGTGAGTATATAATATATTTCAAAGATTGATTTACACTGATAATGTTTACGGGGTTTACAATGCCTGAAAGTCAGTAACACTACGTCGAATACAGTAAGTATTGCTCCGGCGAGCTTAGGTAGGTACCAGCGAGACGTGTGCGTAAGCGCGGTAGCCGGCGGACTGCCCTTGCGGCCGTGTGTCGAACTAACCGCTTATGTGTCAGAGGGAGACGCATAGCGCGCGGGTAACCGTCCACGCGTGGCGCGTATAGAATGTCTAGGAACCTGGGTTGCTATATACTCCCCCTCCAGTTCTGGAGAACGCCCTCGCTCCTGGACTGGTGATTCAACCTTCTTTGTAGGACGTCCGCGATTCCTTTTTGGAATTACGGGTTTTGGTACAGTGCTGTCCTCCCTACCTTGATAAAGGCTAAGATCCTGAGTATGATATTTACCTATGATTTGATTAGGCTGTTCTGCATTAGCAATGTTGTAGGTCGTAGGACTAAGCTTCTCTACAATCCTGTAAGGGCCATCGCGACGAGGGTAAAATTTAGAAGTAAGATCCTTAGATCCCTTACTCAACAGATGGGACTTCAGCATAACTAGGTCATTTACCTTAAAGGTTACTGATGGCTGACGCGATGCATCGGCGTACTGCTTTGTCTTATCTTGTTGGATTTCCACTCGTTCTCGAACAGCTGATAGTGACTCTAAGAAGTTACTAAGATAGGGAGAGACTTGGGGTACAAAATTATCTTTACTCAATATGGCACGAGGGTCATGTATGACCTCTGTAGGGGATCGCATTTCTCTGCCGAAAGATAAATAAGCAGGTGACTTACCAGTTGTGCGGCATCTCGCACTATTTAAGGCAAAACGGATCACCGACAACTTCTTAGGCCAAGAAGTGTGGTCGTTTTCTACGAGATGTGCTAGCATTGCCTTTAGATCACGGTTTTTCCGTTCTGCAGGGTTAGCTTCTGGATGATAAAGTGGAATAAAGTTTTGTTTAATATCTAGTACTGACATACATTGCTGCATTAATGCGGAAATAAACTGTACGCCGTTGTCTGAAATAATTCTGCGAGGCAAACCATATCGCATAAAGTATTCCTCAATAAGGATATGAGCACAGGCTTCTGCTGTGGCTTCTTTAAGAGGAAATAGCTCTATCCAACGGGTAGCTGTATCTTCAACGAGCAAGATCCATCGCTCCCCCTGATCTCCTTCCGGTAATGGGCCAAATAAATCTATAGCCAACACCTCGTTACGTTGATTCATAACTGGTGTCTGGAGTAAACCAGGTGGTTTGGTATTACTTGCCTTGTAACGCTGGCAGTGGATGCAGGCTTTGACATAATCGGTGATTATGCGACGCATCCCTGTGAAATAATACAACTGAGCTACTTTATGGTATGTTCTATCAATACCTGGGTGACAGGCAGTTGGAGAGTCGTGTAACTCCTTTAAAATGTCAGGCACCAGACAGGCGGGGATTACTAACTGAGGGGATTCACTATCAGAGTCTGGATTAAAGCGGTATAGGACGCCTTGTGTAGTGATATAACCCCTTTGTAACCACCTATGGGCAGTGACATCTTCAGATCCTTCGAGGTCTCTAATTACCTTTTCTAGTTCCGGATCCGAAATTTGTTCCATACGGAGTTGGCTGGGCGTCTTTCTAGGCAGGTCACAAATCACGGAGCAAACACCGCAGTTGTCGCGAGAGTCACTCGAACAGACTGGTCTACTCAGCGTGTCTGCCACGACGTTCGCCTTCCCTGGCGTATATTGGAATTGAATATCAAAAGATTGGAGCTTTAGAGCCCAACGAACTAATCTACCTGTTGGTGATTTGAGGGACAGCAGCCACCGAAGAGGTTGATGGTCACTGCCAATTATGACAGGCTGACCGTCTATGTAGGGACGAAACCGCTCAACCGCCCACACTACAGCGAGTGCCTCACGCTCCGTGGTGGAGTAGTTGCGCTCTGCACCGTTGAGTAGTCGGCTGGCATATTCGATAGGCCTTTCCTGATTGCTATCGCCCTGTAATAAAACTGCACCTAAGGCGTAGTTACTTGCGTCTGTACGCAGAACAAAAGGACGACTGAAATCGGCTTGAACCAGTATGGGAGCTGTGGTCAGTAGACGCTTTAGCTCGGTAAATGCTTGGGTCTGTTCTGAGCCCCAAGACCATTCTTGGTTCTTTCTAGTCAAACGGGTTAATGGTTCGGCAATTTTTGAAAAACTCGGTATGAATTTTCTGAACCAAGAACAAGTTTGTAGGAAGGTTCTCAGGTGTTTAAGGTTACCTGGCTCCTTCATATCAGTTACAGCCTTCACCTTTTCCGGATCGGCCGATATACCTTGTTGAGTTATGACATGACCGAGGTATTTAACGCTAGCTCTGGCGAAGACACATTTCTCTCTATTAACATGGAGTTTGAAGTCGGCTAGACGTTTAAATACTATTTCGAGGTCTTGCAGGTGTTTTTGGTACCCCTGGGACATAATCAACAGATCATCTAAGTAGCATAGCATAGTTACCTCTTGAAGTGCAGAGCAGGACCGGAGACGATCAATAAGACGCTGGAACGTGGCCGGACCGTTGCGGACCCCAAAGGGCATCCTTTTGAACCTATAGGTCCCTAAAGAGCACACAAAAGCAGTTTTGTCTTTATCTGATTCCCTTACCTTTACTTGCCAGTAGGAAGATCGAAGATCCAACGTACTCATGTAGCAGTCCTGTTTCGTACTCTGTAGTAACTCGTCGATGCGTGGCATCGGGTATGTGTCAGCCTTAGTTATTGAATTCAAACGCCTATAGTCTACACAAAAACGGATACCACCATTAGATTTTGGCACCATAAGCGCCGGTGAACACCAAGCCGATTCACATTCTTCAATGATGTCGTCTTGTAGCATCTTCGCTATTTCAGCTTTCATCAGCTGTTTTTTTGAAGGGTTAAGGCGATAAGGGGGTACCGCTATTGGCGGATGGTCACCTGTATCAATGCGATGCTCTGCGTACGGTGTTGGACCTCCCCCTGCACTGAAGACGCGAGCGTGCCTGTTAATGATGTCAGCGAGCGCTTGACGCTCAGCTGGCGTGAGGTGAGTACCTTCATCATCCCGAAGTATTTCAGTCGAGGCGCAGGACACGTTAGGAGAGCTTGGTCCAAAACACAGCTTGTATTTTATTTGATTATTGTTGCTAAAGTACCAAGTTTCTTTATGAAAATTAATAACAACCCTGGCGGCAGTTATAAAATCTATACCTAATAATGTTTCATTATTAGTTGAGTTGGGAAAAATTAAAAATGGCATGGTGATAACTGAAGTCTTTAAAGTAACCTCTAATGTAGTCGTTAGTACATCCATTAATCGCACTATACCATCGGCGAGCTTTACTTCCCTTGTGGAAGGTAAGAGTGGATGTCCTTGACGTAGAAGGAGAGTATACAGCGAATGACCCGCAATGCAGTGTTTAGCAGCCGTATCTATCAATGCGGTTCCGTTAAAACCCAGAACTTGAATTTCGAAAATCGGGCGTAAATCGCGACCTATACGTCCGACAGGACGGTTACCGCACGATGAAGCATCTCCATTACAACATATAGAACTACCATAACAAACATTCTTAATTTCTAAAATTTGTGGGTTACAATACTTTCCCACTGTGCGTACATTTCTATCAATGTAGAGGTTATTAACCTTTTGGTTCACATCACTACTTTGATCTGATAATCTAGACTTATTACACTTTTGTTTTAAACGTATTTGTTTACTATCGTATTTTGAACAATTTCGCGAAACGGAACTTGAATCCAATTCGGAGCAACTACTATTATTATTACAAAACAGAAATGACTTGTTAACACATTTATCACAAGAAAAATTTGAATGAATACTTCGATCACATTTAGGTATACATACACACTTATGAATATTAGAATTATACGTACGAGAAGTATTATTAGCGTAAGAATTATTAAAATTATTCTTAGAGTCTGTAGGTATAACACGAGAATGAACACAATAAAATGAGTTATTTTGTTGTTTATCACAGACATCGGGTTTTTCACGCACGCGCACTTCTGTACAGCTATGAGATTGAGACTCACCTGAATGTTTTTGTAACTTACGGCACTGGTCCCTAGTGTGTCCATATTTCTTACAGTAAACACAAACGGGTCGTTGATGCTTCGCAGTACTGGCGGAGTCTTGACTCGGCGGCGGCGGCTGAGCGGGCGGCGGCGGGCGCTGGGTTTCGTAAACGGCGGGAACGTTTCTAGCGGGCAGCGGAGCGCTGCGAGCCGGCGCCTGAGCCCCGCGGGTCGGTAGCGTGTTAGCGACGAGTTGTGTCTGTTGCGTAGATGTAGACAAGGGGCGCATCTTTGTTTGTATCTGGCGCTCACTTGTAGTAGGCATCGTGTGTTTATCATCAAATGAATCCTCTATGTTACGTGAAAGCCGAAGTAATTGACTAAAATTTGTGCAGTCTTCTCTTCGAAGCCTTTTTCTTATCCTAGAGTTGAGAAGGCCATACGTCATGTCTATCTGGGCAGACTCGGTTACGTCTCCCGTAGGTAAACGTGATAAAAGGGCGCGAATGCGTGCCACAAACACGTCTGTATTCTCCTCTTGTTGTGTTGTTGAAAAAATTTCTCTATATATACGATGCGGTGGACGGCGGTCGCCGTATGCACTTATTAAGTTTTCTTTAGCTTGCCGCCATGTTGACACGGTATGTTTGATTCCTTGCCACCAAACAGCGGCTTCGTCCTTGAATAAGTATGCAAGGCCGCGTATAATGTTTGAGTCCGAAACTTGTGCACAGTCACTGTATGCTTCTATACCATCGATGAAAGCTTCTACCGATTCTTTCGGTGTGCCGGAGAACGTGACTTTGCAGCGAGCTAGGGTGCTTTGCCCTGAAAAAGCAAATGACTCCGGAGTCGATGCGTTCGCGCGTGGTACCGAGGTAAGTAGCTCCCTGAGCGCTTCAGTCTGAGAACGTTGAAGGGCAGCTATTATGGACGTTACGTGCTGTAAAGAAAACGTAGCGTCGGTACATTGCGGAGGAGAGGACGCGTTGGCGCCATCTTGAAACGCAGACTCGGCGGGCGGCGGCGTGTTCGGTCGCGAGACAATCGTTGATGTGTTTTCGACATCGTCCCTGCGATTCAAACTAGCCGCTCTACTCCTGGTCACTGGCATGATCACTGATATAGTCACTAATTCACTGGTATTCGAGAAAAACGTTGGGCGCCATATATGGGGGAGACGTCAGTCTCAGGGGAATGAATAGTTTCACGAGATGTGAGTATATAATATATTTCAAAGATTGATTTACACTGATAATGTTTACGGGGTTTACAATGCCTGAAAGTCAGTAACACTACGTCGAATACAGTAAGTATTGCTCCGGCGAGCTTAGGTAGGTACCAGCGAGACGTGTGCGTAAGCGCGGTAGCCGGCGGACTGCCCTTGCGGCCGTGTGTCGAACTAACCGCTTATGTGTCAGAGGGAGACGCATAGCGCGCGGGTAACCGTCCACGCGTGGCGCGTATAGAATGTCTAGGAACCTGGGTTGCTATAATCTGCAATTTTGCGAACGTCGAGGCCCCCTTCCAGACGAACTGGAAGGGACGCCTGAAGCCACATTAGGTCGATCAAATTTATATTTTAAATTTTGCATAGAGTGTCTTGCAGCACTCTAGCCATTCGACCTAAAAGTTACAAAATTTAAAAAAAGTTGAGTTGAACGCAGAACATGTGTACAAATTTTGGTACGAAAAGACTGATGCTGAAAAGATTGAAACGAGTTTGATTGCAGGCAGTACCCATTAATTTGCATTCGGTTTATGATTCGAAAATGGGTACCGCCTGCTTTCAAACTTGTTGCAATCTTTTATTAACAATCCAGTATTATCCCTTATTTAATTAAATACATTAGATATATTTTGCATTTAATATAGATTAAAATTGCCATTCAAACTATATCGTTATAATGAATACCTTAAGAGATATCGCAATTTGATTTTATTACGGGACGAAATAAATTGAAGAGAAATGCCGATCAAAGTTAGACAATGCATCTATCTATAGCTTTGTATTCATTGTTATCTACATAAATTATTTCTTATCAACATTGTTTTAATCCCGGTAGATTACTTTTGAATTATAAATGTCAATAAATCCGGTAGATTCCCATACACTATTTGAAAACTATTGAATTACTGGCATTGGTTAAAGGGGTGCAATGGGGGTTCGGAGTATGTCGGTTCAAGTGGCAGGGTCTGCTGAACAGAAGATGCACCGGGACCGGGATCCGAATACGTGGTCCGGAACCTCCATGCGATGCACCCTGGGCAACGGAGGTGGCATGCGGTTTTCGTAGGTACGAGGCCGATATAACCAATCCCTATGACCGACGGGGCCGGTATCCAAATCCCACGCGGTCGGAGTCGCGGGCAACAGCTAGCCTTTAAATATAATGTATTAGTGACGTTTGGTACTCGTAAGTGTCCGAGGAGCATACGTGTCAGCAGGCGACTGGTGGCGGAACTCTCTTCGCCCGAGATGCCGTCTCTCCATACTATCTTTTCTCTCCTAGCGCTACTTAACATGTTTGCAATAGATTGTGGAAACATTATCTGTTTCAGATCGGATGAAAGCCTTGCACGCACTGGGTCGTGATGCAATCGAGAGAGAAAACGGCTTGTACCCCATATGGCTAGGAACTAAATTTTATACAGGTTAGTCACTTATTTATACACTTTGACGGCTTCACACCTCACTTATAGAAACTGGGATTGAAGGAAGTGGGGAACACGCGTGAGGGTGAAGCGTTCCAGGTTCTTTATCGTTCGATAAGTAAACGAATTTTTGAAATATTTTGTTTGCGAAGGTATCGATTGCGCCGTATGCGGGACATTCGAGTCTTGCACACGTTATTCGGAAGGAAATGGTGGAAAAGCTCGTTGAAACACTCACAAAGGGATAGGCGGCTGTCATGGAGGCCATGTCTCACCGCAGTATAATTAATTAGCAAATCGAATCCATCGCGTGTTAACGAACTGAACGTGAGTTATGTAAGGTGATTATATATTAGGTATATAGAACTAAAATCCCCTTTTTCCACTCCGGCCAACTAAAACTGATCAACTAAAACTAATCAACTATTTTTATTCCTAACGAATCAACTATTCAGTTGATTCGTTAGGAAATAAACGGGTCAACTCTTTTTTATCCTAACGGCACAACTTATAGTTGATCCGTTAGTAACAAAATTTGGATCATAAAATAGTTCCTTACAATACGACGAATGGTAAGTACTCCTTTAGTATCTAATGTTTATATAACTGGCTACTTGTGAAAAAGGTAAGTGTTGATTAATTTGAAGTATGTCATTGAATTTTCTGTACATCCTGCTTTTCTATATCAATACAAAATAATTAATAACAGGTTTTCCGTGAGTGAGATCCAGAAGAATGAGTGAGAATCTGCCTTTTGAAAAATTTAAGAAAAACGGGGGTATAATTTATTTACATGAAAATTACCAATATTCTAAAGTACGGATGTTTAAAAATGGTGCAGCTTATTTAAGATGTACCAATTATAAACGACAGAAGTGCAAAGCGAGCATCACGTTTAAAGTGAGTACTAACCACATTCCCCTCATTACATTATTAGTACAGAAATAATAGTAGGTAGGTATATAATAAATATTGTGGGACATGTCACACAACGCCATCTAGCCCAAATTAAACATACTTTACACTTTTGTATAAGATCTAGACAACGGATATACATATTATATTATATAGATTTTTTTTTATTATATTATAGATAAAATTAACACCCAGACGTAGAATAAATTTGGGACTATCACTTGCTGTTCTGTGGACAAAGGCCTGATCCCCTTCACTGTTAACTACGTAATCCTATGTGTGGGACCTATTAAGTTTTTACCTATTCTTTTATTTATTGATTTGATTTCAGGATACCAACATATTAAAAAAGACACCCCATACTTGTGTAATGGATGGCTCACAAAATCAGATTTTAATGGAAATTAATAAATTAAAGATTAAAGCAGCTGAAAGTGATTTACCGATAACTCGACTTTATAAGGATTCTCTTTGTGAAATGTTAGACAAGGTACTAAATTTTGTTGCCGAAATGCCTAAACTCTCTAAGTTAAAAAGCGGACTTTATGACACCAGACATAAAGCAATTGGTGCTTCAAAAACTGTATTTAGATGTTACAGAGAGGTTGAAGTGCCACAAATACATAGAGATTTTCTTCTGTGTGAATATGAGGATGAAAATAACAGAATGCTTGTTTTTTGTTCAAAGGAGTCACTATCACAACTAGCTTACACAAAAGAATTTTTCATAGATGCTACATTTCAAAGTTGCCCCAAACCATTTTATCAATTGTTAACTATCCACGGGGACTTCGGCAGCTCAGAAGACACAGTTCTAACGAAACCATTAATTTACGCCTTAATGCCTGATAAAAAGCAAATAACTTATTCAATACTCTTCGAACTTTTAAAAACAAAATTAACGGACTTAAAAATTAGCATATTACATTGCGACTTCGAAGTCGCTTTATGTAACGCTATAACAGCAGCATATCCAGATGTCTCAATTAAAGGTTGTTTTTATCACTGGACCCATAATATGTGGCGTAGAGCAAAAAGATTAAACTATAAGTGCAAAGAAGAGCGAAGAATTGTAGGGCTTTGTGCTATTCTTCCTTTATTACCGGAAACTTCGATATTAGACGGTTGGGAGTACATTAAAACGGAGTACAAAGAAAGTGACCTGAGAATGTCAAGTTTTATGGCATATGTAAACCGTTTACTGAAAAAACGCAACTACCTCAAAATTATAAGTGTGTTTGGTCAGCGGCACCGTACCAACAATGTTTTGGAATCATTTCATTCGAAATTAAATAAAGTTTTCAACAAGAACGTGACTTTGTTACGTTTACTTAATTTTGTATCAAGAAACGAAAAGCTTAATAGATTACAAACACCCACAAAAAGGAACAGAAAATATGCGAACAAAGATGGAATTATTCGACATATAATGATGCAGTTTTTAAATAATAATATAAGTCTTGGGCATGCAATGGAGAAATTAAGATAAGCATTAGAAAAAATAATATAGAGATAAAGAATAAATAATAATAATAATTTTAAATACTTAGATATATTTCATGCTTGTATTTTTTGTAAATAAAGATATTAAAAAAAAAATAAGATAAATATAAAATAAGAAAAAAATAGGTACTCGTAAATTTTTTTGTTTAAGGATTTAAGTTTATTAAGGACAAATAAAAAGGTAAATTTTTATCGTAGTATATTATTTCATTTGAGACCTGCGACATGATATACTTATGTCACGTGATATTTCGTTTGCTACTGTCATTCGTCAGATTGTTCACTTCGATAGAGTACGAGTATAATGTGGATTCCAAGTAAGTTGATTCGTTAAGACCATTCATTATAAGTTAACACAGATCATATTAGTTGGTCCGATTAGGAACGAAGTGTCTTTAAGAGTATCAAACGGATCAACTAATTGATCCGTTTAGTTGGTCGGAGTGGAAAAAGGGCTAAAATCTTATCCTTATCGCACCGCAGTTATAGCCGACCCTCAGGCAGCCGAGCTAGTTTTGAAGACATCTCTTGAGAAGGACGATATCATGAAAATGGCGACTACCTTTCTTGGAAATGGATCTATATTTGCACCGGGTATGTTAAAATATACACAGGTTACCTATATGAATGCACCTAAATTGCATACGTCCATGGGCCACGGTAATCGTTTTTCATCAGGTGGGCCGTGTTCTTTTCTGCCACATGTGGTATAAAAAAAATGCAAAGTGAAGAGAGATATTTAGAGAATGCTTATTTTTTTACTAGAAGTGACACGTCACACGACAAACTTGCGCCACACGCGCTTAACGCACTAACTGCGCAAGCGGTCTTGACGACACCGCACTGCGCACTGCGTAGTTGACTATGTATACTACATTCCTTTACGACGGAGGCCTACTCCGAAATAATGTGAGAGTGAGTGAGTAATGTGATATGAATGGAACAGCCACTCATGTGTTTCATTACTGTATTGCAGTGGCGACCTGGAAGGCTCGACGTAAAGTGTTAATATCGGCATTCGGACTGAAGGACATGAAGCACTTCTTCTCGATATTCAACAAGCAAAGCGCTGTGTTGACGCGGCGGCTGGCGGGCGAGGCGGGCGGCGGCGCGCTGTCCGCCTGGCGCTACTTCACTGCCTACACCATGGACGCCATCGCCGGTACGCCACACGCCACACTCAGCATCGATAAGTTTGGAGTATTCCCATCCAGTCACACCCAGACGAGCAACACTGGTATATTGCGAGGATTCGGCATTTATATACTTACCTTGGTACCCACTTGTTGTTCGCCGATGCCTGCGTCTAAACCCACGTGACTTTCGGCTATCGTGAGTTTTGGCTCTACCTCTAGTCCTACTTAACAAATTGCGATTAAATATGGCTTAACTATAGCCCTTCTTATAAAAAAATAAACGTTACGTGATTGAAAATCCGTTCAGTACATTTTGCATCCATCGCGAACGAACAGTCTGACGGCACAGGCGCAGACGGAAACACTGACGAGAATTCATTAAACAATATTGGAACAATAACAATAACATAACAATAACGGTGCACACATGTACTGTTGAGACACTACTTATAATGATTACCATCACTCTGGTACTGCACTTACTTATGTTTAGGTTCGTCAGCTCGTGCTCGTGCTCGTGCTAGTGCGACGTGGGTATCGTAGAGCGTCGCGTGTTGGTGTAACTTCTGCTGGGCGCCCACCGGTGTCCTCATAAAGCTCGCCCTATATTTGCGGAATACTATTCATTGCTAGAATATAATATAATCGTAACTATTACGTCAGTTATTCTGACTTTAACGTGGTTACGGTGAAGTAATACTTACGTACCTACAGATGAGCAAGTTTAGTGTTTATAAGTTAAAGGGTACTTTCCAGAAGCGACTTTAGGGTACGAAATGCACGCCCAGAGAGAGTCTGCTCACCCGTTCCTCGAGGCGTTCGACGAGGCCTTGAAACTAACCGCCATGCGGCTGCTGTCACCCTGGCTCCACTGGGACCTGATCTTTTACAATTTGCCCGTCTATAAGAAGCTGATAGCATGGAAGAATTACTTGTGGACATTCACAAAGGAGGTAGGTCATTACTATTTGTTGTCCGACTACGGCGAAGCAAAAGGAAGGTTATGATTATGACAGGCTATGTATGCATGTAGGTTTATCTGTTCCCACATACCTCCTCAACCGCTTATTAGAACTGGATAAATGAAGTATCAATAGAAGCATCTTAGTCGTCCGCTGGTTATAGGCTATATAACGTGTCACTGAATCTAATGTGGCGCCCTCTAGCGGTCATGAAGTACTGTGCTAAAAAATAAATGTGCGATAAATATGTCGTGTTTGGTATCAACTGAAAGGACTTAATGAGCATGTTTCAATGATGTATAAATTATACATATTGCTTGTCTCAAAATAATATTAATAAGTAATTTAATTTAAAACTAGACCCTACTACTGAGAACTTTTCCCTAGAATGTATTATTTTCTTAGACTAAGTGGCATTCGACCACGGCTATCCTTGATATCTTCTTGTTTAATACTTTTTAGAGCGTGATTTTTCCAGTGCTTCCACGTAGTCAAACTATTTTGTCAAACTGGTTTGACCACGAGGAATTATGATTCCTCGTGGTCAAACTAATCGAATTATTCACCCTGTGTTAATGTTTAATTGGTGTGTACAGTCGTAGTCAAACTATTTTATCCAATTGATTTGACTACGAGGAATTATGTTTCCTCGTGGTCAAACTTCATTCACATTGCGGCCTCTTTTCAAAACGTGCATGCAGTTTATGTATTCATTATACAGTCATAGATAATAATATAAGTAATAAGTTGATGTCTAATGTCAGGTACAGCGACGCGACGTTTGTGAAATTGTTTTCCTTATCATATTAGTACCTAACTATTATTAGTAGTATTATTAGTAATATTATTATTATTAGTAGTAGTTAAGATGAATTTAAAATATGTGAAACGTAAAGGTGGAACAGTTCTTCTACTGGAAGGCCGGCAATACTATAAATGGCGTACATATAAAAATGAGAACGTTTTCTGGGCTTGCAGCCAGCGAAGAAAGGAAAAGTGTCGGGGATCGGTTACTCTGAAGGTACCATACCAAATTATTACCTCCAGTATTATATATGGAGAATCTTCTCTTCTCTCTTCAGCTCCAATTATTCTATATTCCGCTTCATTAATTCAATATATTCTATTTTGTTACTTAGGATGAAGTCATAGTTAAATGCAATAGCCACACATGCAATGCCGATTTTAAAAAAAATGAGATGGATGTAGTCATTGATGAACTAAGACATGAGGTAGTTAGTAACAGTGACGTCCCTATTCCGGATGTATACAAAGAAAAAAAGAAGTCGGTTGAAGATCGAGTTACGTTGCCATCTTTCGGCAGCCTCAAGTCCGATTTGTATAACAGGAAAAAAAAGACGTGCTTCCGACACTTCAAAGAGGTAACAGTTCCTGATAGCTTGAAATCATTTCTCTTGGCGGATTATATTGACGAAACACGGCGGATTATGGTTTTTTGCTCTGAAACTAATCGGGAAAGAATGGTTCAGTTAAAAGAGTTTTTCGGGGATGGTACATTCTTCAGCTGCCCAAATCCTTTTTCTCAGTTATATACAATGCATGGTGATCTATCTACTTCGATAACAACAACGCACGTGCTCCCCGTTATTTACACTTTAATGACGGATAAAACTGAAGAATCGTATACTATCTTGTTCTCTATGTTACAGTCAAGAATACCCAATTGGACTCCTAAAAAAATTCATCTTGATTTTGAAACTGCTGCGAGCACGGCCATTTCAAGCATTTTTCCCGACATTCAAATCATAAACTGTTTTTACCATTTCACTAATTCCCAATGGAGGCGGGCAAAAAAACTAAAAATCAAGAGCAAAGATGGAAACAGAGCTGTTGGACTATGTTCAGCACTCGCTTTACTCCCCGATGACAGAATTGCGGAAGGGTGGTGTTACATTAAATCTGATACTCCTAACACAGACAAAATTCAAAAATATTTTAAATATTTCGAGAATACGTGGCTAAAAAATGAATTCTTCATAAAGCAATGGTGCGTATACGGACAAAGACATCGCACAAATAATGTTGTGGAGAGTTGGAATGCCCAACTAAATAAAGCGATGAAAAGGCATCATCCAATAACAGTTGCACGTTTGCTCACAACATTATTACAAAAAGAAATAAGTTTCTGTGAAGAACCATCTCCTCGTCGGAGTGAACATGTGTATAGAGATGATTTCATAACAAAATGCCAAATGGAGTTGATCCATAATGAAATAGATGTTGGTTATTTTTTAAATAAAGTGCGATAGGGATTATTTTTGAATGAACGTCTACAAATAAATGAACATCTACATAACAAATGAACGTCTACAAAACAAATGAACGTCTACAAAACAAATGAAAGTCTACAAAACAAGTGAACGTCGAAAAACAAAAGACAATCGTAAAGTGATCTGACAACGATTGCGATTGTAAAAAATGGGTGCATGCAATTTTCGACCTTATCGACATTGCTCAGTTTCCTATTTTTTGTACATATTCATGATCAGTGTCATCTATATTACCCAATAAAAGTGTGTCTAAAGTTTTGTCGATAAGGTCGAAAATTGCATGCACCCATTTTTTAAAATCACAATCGTTGTCAGATCACTTTACGATTGTCTTTTGTTTTTCGACGTTCATTTGTTGGGTTATGGGGCTAATCGTCCGAGCCAAGACTGATCCTCGGACGAGTTGCCTCATTCGTAAAACGTACGTATGTATTCGGCTACACTACAGGATTTAAGTTAAATCTAATGGTATTATTGGTAACACTTACTTGCATAAATGTACACATTTTTAACTTAAGATTGATACAGGGTGGGTCGATGAACTAGTTTGACCACGAGGAAACGTAATTCCTCGTGGTCAAACCAGTTTGACAAAATAGTTTGACTACGTGGAAGCACTGGATTTTTCAATATTCGGATTTTATCTTACTTTTGTAGTGAAGAGCGTCACCATTACAGATACTAAGTAATGTTACAATTGTGGCACTCAGTTTGGCGGCTTTGTCGGATGCTTTTTCAAGCCCCGCGTAATCCCCCCTCGCCCCCTTTTATTTATTTTTGAATGATTTCTTCCTCTGTTTTAGTTAATAGGCAAGAAACGCAAGGAAATTAAAGAAAGTGTGCTCAATGAAGATGAAACTGAGACAAGTGAGTAGCTCCGGTACCTACTGCTTGCGGCTGACGTTGCGTGCTTACTGTAATCTATTAAACGGATCGTTTTAGATGTCTCACACGGCCGAAGGAGAACATTTTTGGAAATGCTAATAAGGGCCTCCGGAGACGACGCCGGCTACACCGACGTGGAGGTGCTGGAGGAGCTGATGGTGCTCATGATGGCGGGCAACGACACGTCGGCTGTGGGCACGTCCTTCGCGGCGCTCATGCTGGCGCGGCACCCCCACGTGCAGCGCGGCGTATGCACGGAGTACGTAGTGTCAATATGCACGAATGTTGAATAGAGCATTATTGTTAGGTATACCTGCAGCACGAAGTATTAAATAGGGGATACGGAGACGAGCTCGCGACAGCCCGCGCACGCGCACGAGTCGACTCATCTAACAAAACTATGTTATTCACATCAGATTGCGAGACGTGTTCGGGGATTCAGACAGGCCCATGACTTGGGAAGATCTGCCTCGTCTCAAGTATCTGGAGGCAGTGGTCAGAGAAACGCTAAGACTGTATGCTCCCGCGCCAATCATCACGAGAAAAATTGAAAAAGAAATTATTTTACGTAAGTTGAACATGTTAAGGGTTCTAGGAGGTGATATAATGATGACTATAATGACTCTTGCACGATCCGACACGGTCGGTGCGCGCCAGTCGGCCGGAGCACACAAGCCCGGCGAGGTCCAGGCCCGACCGGCGCACCTGGTCGCCTGAACCAAGACGAGCTAAGTAAAGCGCTGTCGGTGGACAGCGTGGTCGGGAACAGTGCAATATATAGTTTGTATATCTACATGACAGCATAAGTAAATGTGAATCGTTAACACGAAACGGGGTTCGGGACTCTTTATGATTAAATCATGGCACTTACCTCTCCGACGTCTCGGATGCGTTGCAGCACCCGTGGTCACGAAAGTAAGCTCCATGACTTATTTGCGATAAGTCCCGAACCATACAAGGTGTGTGGTAGGCTTCGCTCCTCTACGAGGTCGGTCGGCAGTCGCTTCCGAATCATCAAATCGAATCGAATCGAATGGAATCGAATCAAATGCATTTATTGTTTCTCACAGGTATAACTTAGTAGATGTTGTCATTTATATAGGTTAGGTAAGTATTGTAACATGTTTGGTAAGACGTACAATAAGATTATTACAATCACAGACTTAAAATTAAATTGAAAATATTGTTCTTTGGATAAATAATGATTAAATTTAAGCTATAATATCATTATAACCAAAGAATACAATTAACACATGAATTTATAGAGGAATGTTAAATTGTTTCGTCGTCAAGTCAAAATGAGAATGATAAATATTATGTCACAGTTGTAATTAAGAATTAAATTAATATATTTAAAGAATTAAGATACAATAAAATAAACTACACACATCAACAAAGTCTAGGGAACAAGGACATTTCTAGTTTTTATTTAAAAACCCTTTCTTGTAATAGTGAGTGTTTTATATCAATAGAAGGGTATTTTTATACCGTTTTTAATTTAAATTTTAATAAAAACATTTTCATACCAAATTTTTTTTTTTTTAAGAAAGAATTGAATAGTGCCAATATTGAGTATTACAACCTTCTATGATTAGGCACAAAAATAACGAGGTAGTAAGAAATACAGTAATTAACCGTACTTTAAACGTTTTTAATAATCTGTAGGACCTCCTAAAGCATTAGCAACAGCTCGATAACGGCTTGGCATACTTAGTATGAGATTGTCAATCATCGTCTGTGGAATATGGCTCTCCATACACTGCGAAGGTGTAAAAAAAGTTGTTCTTCAGTGTTCAGATTTTCCAAAGAATCACTGAAAGCTCTTCTCCCAAGCAAATCCCAGGCATGCTCTATGGGATTGAGGTCGGCAGACTGAGCAGGCCATTCCAACGTCGTCATATTGTGCTCGCTTAACGCATTGACCACTACCCTCGCGGTGTGTGACCGTGCATTATCTTGCATGAACATAAAATCTTGACCGAACTGCTGTCGATGAGGGATTACCATGGGGTGTATAACCTCCTGAATGTATTGGTTTGCATTCAAATTGCCCCGTATCCAAACGAGGTCGGTCCTTCCACCAAGGCGAATTCCAGCCCATACCATGATTGTTCCACCTTGGTAAGGATGAACTTCTTGCGGATTCTGGAGACGACTCCGACGTCCAGGAACTCGCCATATACGCACTCTTCTCGAATCAGGATGAAAACCGAAGCAAGATTCGTCGGAAAACAGAACCCGTGCCCATTGATGGTCGGTCCACTGTAAATGTGCGTTAGCCCACAATAAGCGACGACCTCGATTTCCACGTCGAAGAGCTGGAACCCTAAGCGGTCTGCGAGCATAAAGATTGGCTTCGTGTAGTCTTCTTCTGACAGTTTGATCGCTAATAACCACTTGATGCTGAGACTGGAGGCCTGCGACCAACTGACGAGCAGTAATCGTGGGTTGCCGCCTTGTGGAATTTTGCAAGAAACGATCTTGTCGCGGGGTAGTAACCCTATTTCGTCCCCTGTGACGTTTGGCAACATCCCCTGTAGACCTGTAGCGTGCCCATAATCTGCAAATTACGCTTGGTTGGGTGTTGACAGCATCCGCTACGTCGCGTTGAGTTCGTCCAGCTTGCAGCATACCAACAGCCCTTAACATCTCTTCGCGACTTAAATGACGACGTGACATGATGACTACAATCACAAAAATGCACAAACCATACGTAAAAGACGTATTATTGATAATAAACGTTATTTACAATCAAAAAAAATAATTTTTATTTTGCCTCAGAGAAACTGCACAATCAAACACTTTTAAAAGATTTCCCTCCATATTCGAAAATCATTACTTATATAAATTTATTTTTAAATTTCGAACAACTCTGTAATCTACTTTATTCTATTTTTATTTATTTGCTGCCAGTTATTTGCAAAACAAGATTTACACGAAAAAAAATAATTGGGGTCATCTTGTTCCCTAGACTTTGTTGAGGTGTTTATGTCAAGTCACAATGGTAGCATCGTCCATAAGCTCACTAATTGAGTGGTATACTGTTTTGACCAAGAACTGTCGAAGCCTTTGTTCTTAAATATATTGCTAGACTCAGAACTTTTGGTAGTGTTCGACAGTTTATTTTAATTATTATAGTATGCTGATAGTAGAATGGTGGCAGTCAAGCAAGCTAACATTTACAGCATCAGGAATAAAACTAGTTCCCGGCATTGGAGCCGCGGTCCACCTGTGGGCCATTAACCGCCACCCGCGCTACTGGGGCGCCGACGCGGAGCAGTTCCGGCCGGAGCGCTTCCTGGACGCGGCGCCGCGCCACGCCGCCGCCTTCATGTCGTTCAGCCACGGGCCACGGAACTGCGTCGGTAAGATATCCACGCAGGTGCATTGATTGTGTCATCCACGATGTTGTTAAGAGCCACCTGTCCCGCAGGCTACCAGTTCGCCATGACGTCCATGAAGACCGTGCTGGCGAGCGTGCTCCGCCGCTACCGGGTGCTGCCCGCGGGGCCGCCGGCGCCGCTGCGGCTCAAGTTCGACATCATGATGAAAGACGTTGATGGTTTTCAAATAAAACTGGAATGTAGGGGCGAACCAGATCCCCCGTCTCCACTCTTGTAGGTTGTATTCTCAGAATACAGAATTGTTCGATATTCTGAGCTTGTGTTGTACTAGCACCCAGTTTTATAATAAACACCTTTTTGTCGTTATATTTGTTTTATTATTTAAATAAAAATGTATAATTTAATCACTTACACTTGAATTCGTGTTGTCATATTTATTTTATTTCTAAGTACTAATTTTAAAACTCTCTATGATATACAACAACGTTGACAGACAAACCAAAGGTCAAGACACTCGACAGTTGGAACCACGGAGATCTGTGGTTGAAACCCATCTTCTCGTTGAAGTTCTTGTATTTTTTAATTTCAATTACTTCTTTCAACATTCTGGGAATATAGTGGCGTTCTGTCGAGAGAATCTGAAGGTTGTCGAGTGTCTGGCATCCAATAATCCGAATGTTTACAAGACTTGAGTGAATCAAATTTTCACAACCCGTGCTAGTCGATTCAGTGAGTGTTGTGTGTTGTGAACGTGATTGAGTACGGCGCGAGAACGCGAATACTAGTAGGGGCGATGCGCGTAACAAACGAGTGCGCAAGAGGGTAGACCGATATGGTCTGCCCAATAACAACTAGCTCGGCGGTCGTCAGTAAACCGTGATCATGGCGCTTCTAACAGCGTCGAAATATCGGTTACTCGAAAAAAACAATAAACATGGCATACTCGTATAAATATCCCGGCGAGAATTACACTATTCATACGACTGTGGTCCCGCAGTGCACACATACACACAGCATAAGACGGTTTAAACATCTTGGTATATAAGCATGATGTTTTTATTCACGGTTTTGTTCTTTGTGCATCCTGTAGTACAGTCCTTGTATCTTCATGAGGTCCATATGGTTTCCTTGTTCCACAATTCTCCCTGTAAGCAAAATGAAAATATTTATTTACATATCCAAGTCATCACTGAGCAATTTGAATATTAACTACTACTAATGCTGTACCTTCGTGTAAAACGAAGATAACATCCGCGTGTTCAATGGTGGAGAGGCGATGCGCTATCGTGACGCAGGTGCGGCCCTCTGCCGCTCTGTCCAGTGCCTCCGAGACGACCTGGGCAGTGGAGCACGTTTAGGTAGTGAATGAATATGCACTATGGCTGAAGCAAAGCCGAGGCTAATCCGCGTGCGTACCCGCTCGCTGGCGGCGTCGAGCGCGGAGGTGGCCTCGTCGAGCAGCAGCAGCCGCGGGGCGCGCACGAGCGCGCGCGCGATGCACACGCGCTGCTTCTGGCCGCCCGACAGCTGCGCGCCGCCCGCGCCCAGGCGCGTGGCGTAGCCCTGGGGACGAACGGCGATACAGATAGGGGCGGGTGCGGGCACTGTGCAGTGCAGGCTGTGCACACGTACGTTGGGCAGAGACGCGATGAACGCGTGTATGTTGGCGGTCTGGCAGGCGGCGACGACCTCGCTCAAGGGCACGCGCCGGCGGGTGTCGCCGTACGCCACGTTGTCGGCCAGCGAGCGGTCGAACAGCGCGGGCTCCTGCTGCACCACGCCCAGCGCGCCGCGCAGCCGCGCCACGCTCAGCGCGCGCCGGCTGTCCCAGCCGTCCAGTCGCTGCGGGGATTGTACCACTAATTTAGTTCGGTTTGGAAAATATTAATATAATATTTTTGCACCGGTGTTGTTGATATTAAAAATTATATTAGTTATACAGTGCTAGCAAGCTGTGCTCTTGTAGGATGGAAGGGGATATTTTTTGTGTGAATACTCCCATCCAAATAGAAAGAAAGAAAAGAAAGAAAATGCGTTTATTAGACACACACACAAACACACAAAATACAAAATAAAACCAATAAAATTGACGTTATGCATAACTTTACATATAACAACCTAAACTTACATAACTTACATGTCGGCCGGTGTGGAGTGTGTGTCTAAATGGCTACAGTTCAGCTATGTGCTACAGATTGGGTACAATCTGCAGCGCTGATTTTCAACCGTAGCCCAGCCCAGTCAGGTAACTTGTTGTACCTACATTTTTATATATATCACTCTCGCATTAATTATTAATAATTATATATCGACGTTCCCTACGTAGTTCAACGAAACTGAAAAATCGTGGTTTTTTTTTATTCGTTCAATAGTTTCCATTTATACATATTTATATATACCAGTGAAGAGAAAACCTAAAATCTTCCTATAAAGCGGAAAATATAATCGTAAAACCTCGAATGTAACACAACTTGCCGAAGTAGATAGTCGAATGTTTTGATCCGATGAAATACGCGGGTATGCGCGACGTGCGAGCGAGACGAAACTAAGACTTTCGATAATGTACGCGACACCATCGCCAATTAGCGGCCGGCAAGCCATGAGTTGACACTGCGCGAGAGTGGCGAGATTTCGATACTATTTTTGATTATTTCTACGTATAAGAATGAATAAAAGAACATTTAAATACTCTAGATCCAAGAAAATTCTTAATTTAATAAATTCAGAAAGTGCCGTTCAGCAAGAAAATGTTGATGAAACTCCTAAACCCGGTAAGTTGGTTAAATAATTATATTTTAAAGTGTTTATAATGAGTTCTATATGTTACTAGAGAAGACAGTGATTTACTTATTACTTTTTATTGAAATAATATATTTAAATTCAGAATTTGAATGCAAATACATAGTACAACATCGAATTTGACAGTTTCGATGTTATATGTCGTGATTCAATAATATCCTTCAGTCGAAACTGCCAGTTACATTTTTTTACAACGGTATTTGAGTAGATATGTAAAGCGAAACTGCCAGTTTCAGTTATTTACTGCGGTTTTTTATTTTGGGAAGAAAACGAAACTACCAGATTCATTTACTTACGGTGAATTTAGAAGTTCAGTTATAATACGAAACTGGCAGTTTCAATGTTTTACTGTTTATTTTCGTACTTTCGATACACTTTGTCTAAAATAATTATGTAGGTAGGTAATATCTACCTACATAATACAAAATAATTATGTAGGTAGGTAGTATCTACCTACATAATTCTTTCAGACAAAGTGTCGCCAATGTGTGTGTGTGTGTCAAATCGCTTTAAGTAGGTATTATCTACCTACATAATTCTGTAATTTTGCCAATAACATATTTTTTTTATTTAGATTCACCTCTGCCTGCATCCTGTCAGTTTGGTGAAAGAGAATGGAATGTTTTAGAGGGAATAATTGACGAAGCACTTTCATCGGACAAAAATTGGTCGTCTGAAATCTTTTCATTATTGGACAAGACAATACCCAAATCATCCACTCCAATCGACAGTGATAAGGATTTGGTTATTTTAGGGAGTACCGAGCACACGCCTTTGCCATCACCACGACAAGATTTTGATGATAATATAACTGAGTTCTCCCTTCAAAATATCACAAGATCTCCTGCTTCATCACCCCATCCAGTAACACCGCTGCTGGCTGAACTGGAACCAACTAGTGTTGCTTCTCTGATAACAGTTTCGGAGTGTGAGTCACCAAGTACGAGTAATACAGCTAAAAAGTCAAGAACCGTTTTTTAGAGAAGGGCCACACCCAAAATGAGGGTGATAGTGTTCACGCTCTCATTGAGAAAGAATCAAAGAGGAAGTTGATCTATACGCCCGACCAGTGGTATGCATTAGTGCGATGGGACAAAACCACTGGTAGACCGTATAATGTCATTGAAATGACTCAACAAGACATTTTTGATTTTAAACATTTGCGAGATAATAGAAATTGGAAGAAGGATAACAGCAACCGTGAGGTAAAATGGAACAAAATCAAAGAAATCAGAATAGATAAGAATGTTCCTAACTGCCTTTTCTTTAAATATGATTTAAAGGGTGAGCAACATTGTTTAAATTTTGTTGTTACGAGAAGACGTGGGAGGGAAATTAACAATGACGAATTAAAAGTGACTTATTCTCATACTCTTAATATTACCGAAGCGAAATACAAAGATCTTATTTCTTTATGTGATACAGGGGTAATACCAAAAGAATATCATAGGTTTTACAAAAACATTAGTCATGACAAAAATACAGCCGAGAATGATGATGAGTCAGATTAGAGTGTACTAGTAGATTAGTAAATTATTCGATTATAAGAGTTTAACAAGTTATTTTTACTACTACTTTGATCTCAGATATTGTGTTACTAGGATTACTATTGCTTAGCAGTTGTTAAAAAAGTTTTTTTATTTTGAAGATGTTATTTTGTTTACGTTTTGTTGTCATATTGATAAAAGTGAGAAAGAATGAATAGTGGTGAAATTATTTAAGATTTTTGTTTGTAAGTTGTTGATTTGTTTTTTATTTTTTGATTGATATTGTTAATGTCTATGGACAGTAGGCACTTTCTATCAGGTTAATCGTCTGTTTGTTTGCCGGCTATTCCATAAAAAGAAAAAAATAAGAAAGTTCAACTCAAAGAGTTTTAGTTTTTTCTACTACATGTTTTTATATTGATTTATTAAAATTAATACTCTTTTTTAGAACGTGATTGAAATTTGTTGCTAATTCTTATACGCAGACTAATTAGAATTAAGGAGGAGAAAGAATAAGACTTTATAAAAATGTGATTATATATTATATGTTATTATATATAAGACTTAACTAGGAAGAGATGTAAGGAGAGAAGAATACTTTATGGAAACGTGATCTTTATAAATATGTGATTATTAGTGCCATCTTTCATTTACTATGCAAACAAACAATAAAAACATGTGATTTTCAATAAATTTAGTTATACATTCGCATTTTTATGAAATATTAATATTTGTTTATTTATTTTCACATGTATTATTATTCATATTACATCGAAACAAGTGTTACCAATTTACTGTCTTACGACGTAACTCATTGAAACTACCAGTTACGGTAAATACCTTAACAAAAATCGTCACGTAAATGATCGAATTTGGCTGTTTCGATAAATTCTTTGAAATTTTTTCCAACGTTAATTGTTGAAAGTGCCAGTTTCGATACTATCACTTTCACTTATTACGAAGTATATAATCGATACTCAATTTTCCACTAAACTGGTGCATATTTAAAAATAAAATACATACATAACTAAATGTAATAATGCCTAAAGTACTAACAAATATCAACTTGCTAGTGAATACGATTAAAAAAAATAATATTCCATAAAAAAACTTTGAAACACTCTGTTGAAAAGTGACAAATATCTGTTTCGATGAATTACGTAGGGGCCGTCGATATCACTCTCGCAGACATTATGCACACAAGAAGTACAATCCAAAATCCAACTGTGGAATGAACTCCCTGCTGTGGTTTTTGCAAGCGACTACAATATGAGGCTCTTCAAGAAGGGCATTAAAATATTCTCACAGGGTTACCAGCACGAGTGTAACTCCCCTGGTGTTGCACACGTCCTTTGGCCACTTTCCACCAGGTGGACTGTGTACTTGTCTGCTACCTAGATGGCATATAAAAAAAAACATAAAACGCTCATGACAGTTTTATCCACCATAATTTTACCATATGTTATATTTTATAGAAAAACGTAAAAACAACTCTTCTTTCCGCAACGAAGTGGTTGAGAACAATGGACAGCAACTAATAAAACGTATGACTTATATCTAAAGGAACTAACTGTCCTGAGCGCCATGAAATTGAAGATGTGCAATATTTGCTGATGGATTGTAACCGAAATAAAGTTGAGCGTGAGGCGCTGCTTCCCGAACTAAAAGTAAATGCTCATGATGTGGGTCTCAAAGTATCATAAGTTATCCAAGTTCCGAGGCAGCGGCAGCCCAAAAATCATGTCACCTGGTTACAATAAGTCCAGCAAAGATTAATTAATAAATGTAGCTTATTTGTAGCAATTGTAAGGTAAGGTACGATGGGGTTGTCATATTCTTACTAGATCAAAAAACCAAAATGAATAAAGATTTTAAAAATAATTCCAAATTTACACCGAGGCCGACGCGTCGTGAAGCTCCATTTAGGCTGTGCAGAGTTTCACCCGAACTGAAGATGTGAGATGTACTGACCGGTAATGTTTATACCCCGTCCAGCACAATCCACAGTCTTGAAGACGTCCTCCGGTGCATTGGTCAATAGTTTGGAAGATATAATCAGTGGCGGGGCAACAACTAAATTTGATGTGGGCAAGATAGATTTCACGAGGCCCTGTTCTATGGCGACCTGAAGACGGATTTTATAAAATAATAAAAACAAACAAAACAATTAACACTGCCAAGTTTTTATTCATAAAAATACAAATTAGATTAATAAGTATTAAATGAAAAATTACAAATCGTTAATATAAAGGTGGAGATATACATTTCTTAAAGTGTATCTTAAAAAACATTAGATTTCTTTATTAAAGGAACAGAAATTTCCTGCTTTTAACGTTACTAAATTCCTTAATTATGGTATCGTAATTCAGCCTAGATGCCAAATCTGATTCAATTGATAAAACAGCCAAAGCTGAAAGTCTTTCTTGGCTCATTGTGTTTCCCAAATATTTTTTTTTTATTTTAATTTTGAAAAACTTCTTACAGCAGAGGCTGTACTTACCGGAATTGTTAATAAAATTCGGATGACAATGTAAATATTTGGGTAAATTTCTTTCAAGCTATTTTCTGTTATGTATGACAGCAGCTGTTTCACGTCTTTAATGAAGTTGGGTAAATTCGGGATCATTGTATTTAATTCTTCATATAATTCAAATGGTTGGAAGTCACTGCTCTCACCCACACGCAGGACGTTATGTAAATCATTACAGTGTTTTAATATTTGCTCCTGTTGCATATTTTTTAGCGCGCTTAAATCATAGAGAAAACCAAAGTCTTCAAAATGTTGATTTAAAGACGTAAATCTTAATTCCATATTGGTTATTATAGAATCAATCATGGCGTAAAAAAAATCTGTTTGATACCGGATTTTGGGAGACTGTATAGGTTCATCGCTGCTTTCATAATCGAACATCCTTTTCTTTTTGGCTACTCTTTTATTCTTAAACTCTTTTGGCAGGTCATAACAGCTTTTCTCAGTAAATTTCCGAACATCAGACAGGGATTTCTCAAATCCAGTTTCCCGATACTCTTTTATCCATTCACAAAATGTGTGTAAATGTTCAAGAGCAATGCTTAAATGAATTTGTACTGATTGCCATAATTTACTTATTATACACACATCAACAAAGTCTAGGGAACAAGGACATTTCTAGTTTTTATTTAAAAACCCTTTCTTGTAATAGTGAGTGTTTTATATCAATAGAAGGGTATTTTTATACTGTTTTTAATTTTAATTTTAATAAAAACATTTTCATACCAAATTTTTTTTTTTTTAAGAAAGAATTGAATAGTGCCAATATTGAGTATTACAACCTTCTATGATTAGGCACAAAAATAACGAGGTAGTAAGAAATACAGTAATTAACCGTACTTTAAACGTTTTTAATAATCTGTAGGACCTCCTAAAGCATTAGCAACAGCTCGACAACGGCGTGGCATACTTAGTATGAGATTGTCAATCATCGTCTGTGGAATATGGCTCCATACACTGCGAAGGTGTAAAAAAAGTTGTTCTTCAGTGTTCAGATTTTCCAAAGAATCACTGAAAGCTCTTCTCCTAAGCAAATCCCAGGCATGCTCTATGGGATTGAGGTCGGCAGACTGAGCAGGCCATTCCAACGTCGTCATATTGTGCTCGCTTAACGCATTGACCACTACCCTCGCGGTGTGTGACCGTGCATTATCTTGCATGAACATAAAATCTTGACCGAACTGCTGTCGATGAGGGATTACCATGGGGTGTATAACCTCCTGAATGTATTGGTTTGCATTCAAATTGCCCCGTATCCAAACGAGGTCGGTCCTTCCACCAAGGTGAATTCCAGCCCATACCATGATTGTTCCACCTTGGTAAGGATGAACTTCTTGCGGATTCTGGAGACGACTCCGACGTCCAGGAACTCGCCATATACGCACTCTTCTCGAATCAGGATGAAAACCGAAGCAAGATTCGTCGGAAAACAGAACCCGTGCCCATTGATGGTCGGTCCACTGTAAATGTGCGTTAGCCCACAATAAGCGACGACCTCGATTTCCACGTCGAAGAGCTGGAACCCTAAGCGGTCTGCGAGCATAAAGATTGGCTTCGTGTAGTCTTGTTCTGACAGTTTGATCGCTAATAACCACTTGATGCTGAGACTGGAGGCCTGCGACCAATTGACGAGCAGTAATCGTGGGTTGCCGCCTTGCGGAATTTTGCAAGAAACGATCTTGTCGCGGGGTAGTAACCCTATTTCGTCCCCTGTGACGTTCGGCAACATCCCCTGTAGACCTGTAGCGTGCCCATAATCTGCAAATTACGCTTGGTTGGGTGTTGACAGCATCCGCTACGTCGCGTTGAGTTCGTCCAGCTTGCAGCATACCAACAGCCCTTAACATCTCTTCGCGACTTAAATGACGACGTGACATGATGACTACAGTCACAAAAATGCACAAACCATACGTAAAAGACGTATTATTGATAATAAACGTTATTTACAATCAAAAAAAAAAATTTTTATTTTGCCTCAGAGAAACTGCACAATCAAACACTTTTAAAAGTTTTCCCTCCATATTCGAAAATCATTACTTATTAAAATTTATTTTTAAATTTCGAACAACTCTGTAATCTACTTTATTCTATTTTTATTTATTTGCTGTCAGTTATTTGCAAAACAAGATTTACACGAAAAAAAATAATTGGGGTCATCTTGTTCCCTAGACTTTGTTGAGGTGTTTATTAACACGCAATAATATCTCATACCACACATGTAGAGATACGATAAATTCTAAACTTAACATTTCATTTAGTATTGAATCGCAATCACTGAGAGTGTCTGATTCCTCCGTTTGATTTTTGAAGTTTTTTATGCATTCAATCACTTCATCAAATTGCAATAATACGGCCTTTACTGCTTCGACTCTACTTTCCCATCTTGTGTCTGATAAAGGTTTTATAGTAAGTTTTAATTTTCCTTTTATAAAATCCCAGCGCTTGCTTGATCTTGAAAATAGCAAATATTTTTTTTGTATGAAACCAAAAAAAGTTTTTGCTACCATAGATGAGTTCGCTGCATCTACCAATAGTAGATTCCAACTATGACAGCCACAAGGTGTGAAAAATGCCCTAGGGTTAATATTCAATATTCGAGTTTTAACTCCACTATTTACACCTACCATATTTGCACCATTGTCGTATCCCTGGCCACAGCAGTCTTGAATATTTAAGTCATATTTTTCTAGGTGTTCCAGTATAGCATTGGCTAAATATTCTCCAGTTGTCTGAGTAACAGCTAGAAATCCCATAAAATGCTCGACTATTGTACCAGTTGACGTATCACAAAATCTTAAGATAACCGACATTTGTTCAACTCTATTACAATCTCTAGTGCAATCGAGCAAAAAAGAATAATACTTTGCTTCTTTAACCTTACGAATAATTTCATTGACAACTGTTTTTGACATCAATATGATCAATTCATTTTGAATATCGTGACTTAAATAATGGTGTGAAAGTTGTTTGTCACTAATGCGTTTCATGTGTTCACGTAAAGTAGGATCAAATTTTGATATCAGTTTAAATAAATCTATGAAATTACTGGTATTCTTAATACCGTCACCTGTCTTGAGAGATTCTCTGTGACCTCTAAATGCAAGATTATGAGAGGCCAAAAAGTTTATTATGTCAATTATTCTCTCTAACAAGTTGTGCCAATGTTTTTGTGATTCACGTATTAGCCTTTCGTTTTCTTGGTCTATTGTTTTGCCTTGATTTATTCCTTTCTCTAAATTTAACCATTGGAACATATGTGCCATATGTTCTTTGGTATTCTCATGTCTATGTAAAATGCTACTTAAATGTTTCCAGTCACAACACCCTCCTTGCACCACCTGAGTTTGTGAATTGCTAAATAGTCTGCATGGAAAACAGTAAACTTTATTTTGGGAATTGGAATACACTAACCAGCGACGATGTTGAGTTTCACCATTATTTAGTTTTCTCGAGAAATAGAAATTGGAAAAGTGTCTGTTATCATCACCTTTGGGATAATATTCATCACCGCTATTTAATTGCTGTGTGGGGCCGCTTCGAACTATGTCACGACGCTGTGTATCCGTTATGAGAAACGTCCACAATCCCGGATCCGAATTAACAAGTACATGCTGAACTATGGCGCTGGCGTCGTCGCTGCGAATTGGAGAATCTATGTCAATCTGTTCTTCTTGATTGCTTGATGACAGCACAAGAGTTTCAGCGTCAATTTTTGATTGGCTAGAAGATGATCCAAGCTCTACGTCTAACTGACGTTCGCTCTCGGTATTCAGTGCATCTAGAGCATTTTCCAACGGTATCTCGGACGTTTGTTGTGTAGAAGTCGAAGCTATCGATTCAGAAGGTTCTGTACTACCAGATGCAGTTTGGTTGAGGAACTTCATCAAATTTAAACTCAAAACTTGGTTGGTTGCAGTTCTTTCAGCTTTTCTTTTTCTTTTTGCTGATCCAGACTCCCATTTTCTTCCAATATCTCTATCTCGGCCGGACATGTCGATAACGTCGTATCTATACACTGTAAACGAAAGCAATAGTTAACATTTTTTTGCAGTTTTATCTACATAATATTGTAAAACCTAAATTTAAATTAGTTTTCAAATAAAAATCTTTAAGATAGCTTTTACTACCTGCTAGTTTTAAAAACTTAAAAAGTCGATACGTTTTTTACCTTAAAGCTTTTTTGGTTTCCTTCAAGAGATATTATAAAGCGTATTTTATATACAAGTAATTACTGCGTTATATACTTATTACCAATTAAATATTTCTTACCTTATGTAAAATAGACGAGTACAGGTACCGGTGTGTTACAAATCACAAAGAAAACAAAAAAACAATTAAAAAAGTCACTGTTTTAAAATTTTGGGTCAGTTTACAGGAGCAATCAATATACCTAAACACAATCTATTTATTCACTAAATATTATTAAAACATTGAACACACTATTCTTATCAAAATAGGTACGTACAGTCATAAAAACAAACAATATTGAATAACACAATTATACGTTTCTATTGTTATGCGCCTAGCGACTGCGTTGCGTACTTTGATTTGATTGGTTGACTTCCTAGTAAAGAAAGTAAACAAATAAACCGGGGATTCCCCGCACTCTGGTCGGCGGCAAATGTTGCCAGACTAAGAAAACATGTTTCACAACAAAATTGATTTATATTTTTTTTGTTTTATTCTCGCTTTAAACATTTTTGAGTCGCGAGGCCCCTTGTACCGCGAGGCCGTAGGCGGTGGCCCACGTCGCCCACGCTTAACGCCGCCTCTGGATATAATATCCACGCTGGAGGCTAATAGTTTCGTTTTCTGGTCTTGGAGCTGGACGGACATTATGACAGTGTCATACAAGCATCTCAGCAGCTCGATGTATCGCCAATCGACACAACACCGCTGCAGGGCATCCAGAACTGCCCAGGTTTCGAAGGAGTCGAAGGCTTTTTCCACAATCTGCCGAATAATATGGATGTATCCCACAATACTACTTTTCCTTTTCGAAACCCGGCTTGCCCCTGTGGCTGGAACTCGTCGAGCTTACCCGCGAGGTGATTTATTATTACTCTCGAGAACAGTTTGTAGACATGGCTCAGGAGTGAGATGGGACTGTAGTTCTTCAGCAGGGTCTTATCACCTTTTTTGAAGAACAGTATCACCGCACTCCCGCTCCATACCGTAGGTGTTAGACCTTGTTGGGTGATGGAATTAAATTCTTGCTTGCTAGCTCTTTAGTTCATCGGCAGAATTGGCTCATCGACTCGTGCGCTACTGTTAACGCCTAATAATGACAGTCTTCAGCCGAATACCTTAGTGGTAGTTAAAGAGGATCACCTTCCACCGCTGAAGTGGAAATTAGGACGGATAGTGGCTGTGCATCCTGGCTCGGATGGCATCGCACGGGTAGCTTACATACGGACATCAACAGGTGTTATTCGGCGTTCATTTAGCAAGATTTGCCCCCTTCCTGTCTCTGGGTAAAAACCGTTTTTACAGTCGCCGGAATGTTTACGCCTAATAATGATGTACCGGTTGCACCTGACGGGTTGACATTATGTTAATTTTATAAGGCGCCTATGTCAACTGAAGTAATTGATGAACTTGTCATTCACTCGCCGTTATAAATCTGTACAAGAAATCAACTCCGTGTATCATTTCCTTAAATATAACTGCCTACCGGCCCAAAGACCCCAACTAGCTACCATGTGGCAGTCGTGCTTTTTGGTCGCTCGCTAAAGCTGTCGAGGGAAACATCTGCCTTCCGAGGGTTATAATTTTGACAAGCGGAGGAGGTAGGACACGACGGTATTCCCGTGCGACTTGAGCAGTCTGACTGGGGAAGTACCTCCATCCTGCAGAATACCACGGCTATAATAACCTCGTGTTGTGTTCCCGGTGGTGAGTAGGGTAGGCAGAGCTCACTGGAAAGTTTTTGTGCTGTCAGTGGGAACACCGAAGGATTGTCCTAATTTTGTGTTCTGCACTGAAGGCACATAAAATCTCTGTTCTTACAGGGTCGGCAGCACGGATGTGATCACTGGTGTTACATACGTTCACAGGTCACAGTAACCAGTACCTAAGTTGTATAAAAAAAAACTATGTATGTATATAAGTATGTACCGCCACGAGGATATACAAGTGTAGCCTTTGTATACTAGGATATTGATTTAAGTAAGATACACTTTTACTTACAATGGTCCCAGCGTCGGGGTCATAGAATCTCTGCATCAGCTGCAATATGGTCGACTTGCCGCACCCGGATGGTCCCACCAGCGCCACCGTCTGCCCAGCTTCCACGTTAAGGTCTATCCCTCTTAAGACCTCCTTCTTCCGCGTTGGGTATGTGAATTTCACGTCGTCTAAGCTGAAGTTTCCTGTCGCGGGCTGAGAATTAGTTAAAAGCAAGTCGTTGTAAACATTGCTCTGCAAGCGTCAATGCTCAAACACAATGTATCTATGTGTATGATCTATCTCACAGCGCTGTCCTTACCCAATGTGTATCATCCTGAACATCGGTGTGCGTCCTAATTGAGGGTTTTCTGTTGAGCACTGATAATATTCTCGCGGTGGAACTGTTGACTTCATTGAAGCTCCTTGCGTACACCAGCGACTGACCCAATATGTAGGCTGAGAAGATCACACATTCGGTGACCCTGACAATTTTATAATTTTCATACAACTGAGGCAAAATAAAATAAAAAATGTTTACATGTGGTGCAAGAAGTACTACCCTCCCTTTTCCTTACGCTTTGTGTAAGTGTCACCAGCTACCTTCATCACTCCCTTACACACCAACGCAACTTTATCCTCCTGGTCGACGAAAAGTGCAAGATACCTAATTGTTATAATTAATTGTCATATATATAACTATAGGAGGTAGGACACGGCGGTATTTCCGCCCAACTGAACAGTCCGACTGGGGAAGTACCTCCGCCCTACAGAATACCGCGGTTATAAAAACTTCGTGTTGTGTTCCCAGCGGTGAGTAGGGTAGCCAGAGCTCACTGGAGAATTTGTGCTGTCAGTGGGATGACTAAAGGCTTGTCCTGATTTGTCCTCTGCACTGACGGCATAGAGACTCTGTGCTTACAGGGTCGGCAGCGCGAGTGTGGCTTCTCTGGTGTTACACACGTCCATAGTCCACGGTAACTACTTACGGTCTGCTACCTAAGTGGTATAAATAAAATGTTGCCAGATCATGTGAAATGAGTATAATGGCGAGTATATGTATACTTACAATATAACAACTTTGTATTCTAGCGATCCGCTAGCAATCATGGTGGTACCGTAGATGAAGCTGCAACAGCAAGACGAGATGGACATATAGAGTCCGACGCCCATTGTCAGACCTCGCCAGTACAAAGTGCCGCTGACTGCAGCGCAGGCGCTATTCAATAGCTTATGGAATTTATCCACAAAAACTGTCTCTATGCCTGCAACATAATAATATGCTGTACGATATATTGTAGGATCATTTTATGATAAAGAACGCATTCGGTGAGTAAACCAACGGGCGCCGCGGATCGCCAGGAGGTGTAAAACTACGGAGTCGAATACCCACCAGACACGAGACATCAGCGTGCTACCTTTTGTAGCCCATGAATATAATGAAGGGTGGCCTCGTAAAAATTTGAAAATTGCACGGCTAAGGTGCTGTAATTGTACCGGCGCGGCGTGCTGTGCTAAGCCTACATCCTGATTTTTCTTATGATAAAGATTGACCTTGATAACACTTATGCGCTGGCTTAGGAATGGACGTCGTGCAATAATACGAGCTTACCCAGAGTTTGGACCGTTTTGACGCTGATGATCGCCTCCGTTGCCACGCCGGAGGCGGCTTCCATAGCATTTCGTTCATTTATTTGTGATTTTTGAGACATTCGGTTCTCTAGCAACGTGCTGCCCACCAACTGATGAGATGAATACAATCATAATTATGTGAACTGATTTTCTTTTGTAGAACTTAAACAATCATAAAGGACGCAAATGAAAATAATAATGATAAGCGTGGTTCTTGCGAAGGACCCAAATGGATAGATAAGCATGCATGCAAGATAAGCATGCCCAAGTAGATAAGCATGCATGTGTGTGTTGTCCCTTCTCCATAAAAGGGAATTTGAAATGCCTGTTACTCAGCTAAAGAGAGAAACGAGGCCGGGTCTTTTTGTTATAGTTTATGATTGGTGGATTGCGCTCCTCCACGGTCGCAGCACCCCACGTTGTCCTCAAAAGACACGCAAAATGGGCGTACCACGTATATATAGCTAAATGCATATTTTGGCTTCTAGTTAAGTATATGGCGGTAGGTATACTGCCAATTGAATAGGTACGTTCCGTTCACCTATAAGCTATATTTATTATTATATTTATTTGCAAGATATTTTAAGTATTTTATGGACGTTTAAAGCGCGTGTACGATATCATTAGTGAACTAAGTGAGGATCAGCTGCGTCACGCATTCATCACTCCGCCCGACGTTTTAATTATACACTCAAATATTTGTATAAAGATGCACTAAACCATAATTTTAATAGATTTGGTTAGCAATTTTTGTCCAAATGAGTCCTTTTTAGACTATTTATACTGTAGATTGATGGCACTTGGTGGAATTTGTTGTTAAACACATTGATAACTCACTTATACTTTTCCACATTACTTTTAATATTTATTAGACCTGACCGGTTTCGCCTTACGGCATCCTCAAAGGTTTACAATGACATTTAAGAACATTCCTTCATAAACATTGCGACACTCAAACATATTTCACATGTGGGTAGTTGTAAAATTATGTACAAATATATTATTATATTGTTTCCCCAAATTTTGAGAACAAAATTTATAATGGTTTATAACGGTCAGGTCTAATAAATATTAAAAGTAATGTGGAAAAGAACAAGTGAGTTGTCAATATGTGTATAGTAAATATTCATCGTCGAGTAAGTCCCGGTCGCACCCGAGCCCTTCACCTCGGAGTCCGGGGTCCGAGGTCCGTCCTCTCCCAGCCCAGCTGCACAGCAGCGCGGCTGAACTTCGATATGACTAATTATTTTGTCACTATCATCAATCTAATGTTTCTATTTGTATTCCTGGCTCTCATCTCTAAAAGCAAGAGAGCGTAAAGAAAAAAATAATTTGGTTAAATTATTTTCTATCGATGACCACTACAATTAAATCCTACAGTGAAGTGCCAAGGACAACGCGCAACTTGCAACATGCAACACAACATATTTACAATATACTCACGAGAGGAACGAATGCAGTCGTGACTAGAGTTAATCTCCAGTCGTAAAACAAACCAATGCAGACCCCCACGAGCACGGAGCTGATGCCTTGCAGCACGATGCCCACCTTGAGGCCCGTGGCGTTCTGCACAGCAGCCGTGTCGCCGCTCAGTCGCGAGCACAGCGCCCCCACTGTGTTGCTCTCTTTGTCGTAGAAACCAATTTCCTGAAAAAATAAAATTGAATTGGAGTCAGTTGTATAAATGCTGTTAATCAATCGCGAACAAAAGTATGGCAATATTTGAGTCTTACCAAGAACTTTTGTAACAAAAATGTAATAGAAAGGATCCAACGCACGCACAACTAGTGTCCATCACAAACGTTCACTAGCTTCGCTGTTTTCTTACGTTGGCACTTTCTATAGTGACGCGTATAAAAAACTAAGTATTCAGACTACAAAACATCACCTGTCTCAACAGAGCTGTGAGATACTGTATCCGCAATCGTTTGGTCATCTTCAGGCCAGCCATCGTAAACGTGTAGCTCTGCAGCCACATGCAGCCCCCAGTTAGAGCCGCTATGACCAGGAACAGGCCGGCGTATAAATCTGCTAAATATAGTATCTGTGCGTGGTCTTCGAGGACGTAAATCTGAAAAGTTGATGATTGATGAGCTGGCTTGAATGATGTAGTACACTCGTTCTTTATCTAATGTTTATCAATCAATATCAATTAATTATCGCAGTCCACTGCTGCATGAACACATGCTGTAAGAATGCTGCTGTCGATTGAACGAACCCGACAGCTGAAACAGCGGTGAAATTTCAATTATTTTGCATGCTGTAAATTTCGTGACATCAAGTTGTCGAGCACAAGTCGAAAGTGATTGTACGTTTATGTGTGTGAGATAGCTCGCAGCGTTCTTGCAGCGTGTGCCTATGGGACATAGGCCTGAAGTAATGACGCTCAATTTTACGATGATAGATATTGCTTTTCATGTCATAAACTAACGGAATCAAATCAAATAAAAGAAAACATATTTATTTGTTTAAACGTACATGTGTATACACGAAAATTGTTTCATTACCAGAAAAATTTTGGCGAAGTGATAGGTATTCGATACTTAACACATACATGCAAAAAAAAATGAATAAAGTATGTATGTCAGTTTTTTTCTTAAAACCACCTAATATTATGTTCACGACGTACAAAATTTTTCTCAATGGAATATGACTAATTCACGAAAACAAAATCACACAAAGAAGTCATTGATAAAATAATAAACACGCACTCTCTCTTTCTATCATTCTACTACTGTCCTTGAAGGCGGGCGGCGCGAGCGACCACCCCTCCCCGCACCTCCTTACACGTGTCGTCAAGCCGGTGGCATCTCTTTGATGTTAATAAAATTTAAATCATAAATGCAGTTCCGGTTGTGACGTCTCGATTCGCGCACGCATCCTAATCAATACTATCGGCACTATCGAGATGGCGTACCAATTTACCGACCGCGAATCCGGTGAAAATGTGAGTGCCGCTTTACGGATGTATCGTGATCTCTACCCGAATGCCCGACAGCCAAATTACTCCACGATGTTGAGCGTCTACCAACGTCTATTAGATCACGGCTCATTTCACGTACCGACGCACGCACAAGGCCGGGGCAGACCCGCCTATCCGCAGAACTTGTACGACGAAGTACTCGAGTTTTTTGAGGACGATCCGCGACGAAGTACAAACGATGCGGCACGTAGATTTGGCATCAGCCAGCACTGTGCTTGGAAAATTGTGAACTCGGCTGGTATGCACCCTTATCACTACAGAAAGGTTCAAGAACTGACAACAATCGACCGAGCACCCAGGATTACATTCTGCAACTGGGTGATCCTTCACCCGGAGACCAACGTCCTTTACAGTGACGAATGTTTGTTCACAAGAATCGGGCTTTTCAACCAACATAACGAACATTGGTGGTCAATAAGAAATCCCAAGTTGGCGCGACAACATTCGTTTCAACACAGATTTAGCGTGAACGTTTGGGCTGGAGTCCTAAATGACAACATTGCATCGTGGGCCCATACTTCATCGAGGGACGTCTAACGGGTGAAACCTATTTGGATCTGTTGAGAACCATGGTATCAACCATGTTGGATGATATTCCACTCGCAAGCTTGCGAGACCTCTGGTTCCAACAAGATGGTGCTCCACCCCACTACCACATCGCGGTAAGAGACTACCTCAATACGCAATTTGAAGGCAGGTGGATTGGACGGGGAGCTTCAGTCGCGTGGCCCGCTCGATCCCCGGATCTGACGCCAATGGACTTTTTCATGTGGAGTGAAGTGAAACGTAGAGTGTATGTCAGTGAACCCAACACCCGTGAGGACCTCCGACAAAGGATAATTGACGCCTTCGATGAAATTCGTCAACAAAGAGACATTCTCCTTAGTTTAAAATAAAACTTGTTAAAGCGGGCTCGTTTGTGTATTCAAAATGACGGAGGACATTTCGAGCAACAATTAAAGTACTTGTAGGGTAAGTCTTGCACGTGTTAAGTACAGAAATTAATCCTTAAGCTAATTTACTATTCCAAGTTCTTTAGTAGGTACCTAGTGTACCTACACCTACCTGCCAGTTGATAAGGTACTTAAAAAAACTACTGAATTACGTTAAAAGTTACTGTGGTTTTACCATTGTTTACTCAGTTCACCCAAACTTGAATTAAACACGGTATTAAAAAATTACTGCCACTAGAAAGTTCACGATGAAAGTTAAAAGTTCATTGATGACCTATTTACTATCCACACATCGTGCGTAAATAAAATGGTGTCTATTCTTTAAGCACGTATTGAGAGATTTTAAAAACGTTAATAACTTTGTTTTTTTGTATGGTAGGGTTTTTGTATTATTCCATATATATTGAAGTATATACGTTCCATATCAGCCCCTGCAGTTTCTCTGGTAATTAAAAATTAGTAGTGTATATGTGTACATACCTACATGTGCATGCAAGATGTTAATGCCAACAGTTATGTTCAACATGTTTAGCCGTATTTATGGCGGCGTACAGAAGTTTAATAAAATTCTTGGATAAAAAATAACAATAATTAAAATAATAAACGAGTCTAAATATTAAAAAATGACAATTAAGAAAGTAAAATTAGTTCAAAGTGAAATCAAAAATTAATTAAAAGAATGTCAATAAAATGTAAAAAGATATGTCAAAATAATAACAATAAAGGTACATGGAATTTTTATCCTCAAATTGTATATAATGTCAATAATTACTGATTTCAATGATAGGTAATATTCAGACAATTTCATCACTAAGGAAAGGTATGTACTTTTTACCCGACTGACAAGTACGGTTGTTTTTCGCGCATTTATATCATCACGATACTCATCTACTGTACTTATTCATTATAGTGTCATGTTAATCAAATCCTGAGGAATTTTATTAAAAAATTTATACAGCTGCCTACAAACGAATGACCAACTTTGTGAAGCCTGAATTTTGGTACAACTAGTTTATCTTTGTTTCTCGTATTAAAATTATGAACATCAGAGTTCTTTTTTCGAAAAGATTTCGGCTCTTTTGTACATGTAAGATATTATCGTAAACGTACTGAGAAGCAACTGTTAAAATATTAATTTCTTTGAATAATTCTTTCAGCGAGTCACGGGGTCTGAGGCTATAAATCGCTCGTATCGCTCGTTTCTGTAGTACAAATATAGTCTCAATATCGGCATCTGAGCCCTACAGCAGCAGACCGTATGACATAACGCTATGAAAGTAGCTAAAATAAACTAATCGTGCAGTTTTCTCATCAGTCAGTGACCTTATTTTTCTAACCGCATAGGCAGCTGAGCTAAGTCTTCCCGCCAAGGCTGTGATATGAGAACACCATTGCAGTTTACTATCTAGAGTTATTCCAAGAAAAACTGTGGTATTGAATATTTGGACAGATTCATTAGTAATTTTTATATTTGTATCTATCTGTCTTACATTAGGCATAGTAAACTTTACACATTTTATAGGTATTTAAACTACCATGGTCACTCACATCAGTATCAAAATAATCGGGATATTTACCATGTTGCAATGTTTCGAGTTTCCGATATTTCGGCACTGTTGCAAGCATTTTACCCTTCATTAAAGGAGTGACAAATAAGATCGCTAACATCCTGAAGAAGGTTTCTGTCAAAACTATCTTCACTCCTTTTAAAACGCTGTCACAATGCCTGCGCTCACCCAAAGATGGCTCCCTACTGGACAGGCCGGGAGTGTACAAGATTGAATGTAGCTGTGACAGTTCTTATATAGGACAAACAAAAAGAACGGTTACATGCCGAATCAAGGAACACATCAGGGCAGTCAAAAACAATGAACCTCATAAATCTGAATTTTGTATAAACTCGTGCAGTTGAAACAGCAGAAAGAGTATGCAATTTCTAGGTGGGTGAAAGGGTCGCCTTCTTCTCAATCAAACCAGCTTAGAGTCTTTGAGAAAATATGTTTCTTCTAGCGGAGAGAACGTATCTCCTTCGTCTAGAATAGCCAGACTAAAGTCTATGGTACAATATGTCTCTTCTAGTCTAGGGAATGAGTCTCGTTCATCAAGCATAACTAGGCTACAGTCTATGAGATAATATTTTTCTTTTAGTCAAGAAAACGAGTCTCCTTCATCTCGAACAATAAAAAAATATTTCAAACTTACACTCAGTTGTCTTCTGTTTCTCGTGGAGAGAGTATTTGCCATGAGGAATAGATCTCGTACCCAAAGACAACTGTTTAAAGTTTTGTAGAAACAATAGCACACAAGATGAAGTACCATTGAATGAAATTCCTATATCCAAAACAATTTTGTAATTTCAACATAACTGCTAATATATCGATACTTTTAATGCACCGAAACGTAAAACTTGTTTGCTATAGATGTATAAGTAAGATAGCAAAGAATCAATGCCCTTCAAATGTAATTAATTAACCCCCGTTCAAACAGTATGATCGTTTCGATTATTCTAGACGAACTTGCTTGTCTTTCAGAAATTGAACTGAGATTGATTTGACGAATAAAACTTTATCAAAGTATTACGTTTAGGTGGTCAGTATAGACATCAGAGGTTCAAAGGACAAGCCATATTAATTGACTCAGCAAGTCGAAGAGTTGTGGAACAGCTTCCGCTTTACCAGTCCAACTACATATTTGGCTAAACTTTGATAGTTTTTGCTTGCTAAGCTTCCTTTGTTTGGAGCAAATATGGGGTTTGCTATTGCGACACAACGTCATGAAAACATAACTAGCAACAGAAGGTACAGCGTAGATACATTATTTAGTGTTAAGAATTCAAATGTGTACATAATTTAGTTCCGAGTTGTTCACTAGATGGCGTTGTACAATTTGTCAGATTTGTAGATGGCGGATCGAAAGTCTCCGGCACCATGTTAAAAGCTTCAGTGAATAAAGTTGTTTTTGTCCCCGCTGGGAATGAGTGTTGGTTATTTAAACCCCATTCTAACTGCGATTTTTGGGACTGCGGTCCATTTGGTCCTAACGAACCGGGTCATTCGGCAACTTAGGTACTTTACGATTTAAAGTATTTAAGTATTGGCGTGTGGTTGTATTAGTGGATCGCTAATACACCATTGGAGTGTGTGCGTGTTGGCATTCGTGTGGAAGTACGAGACCGTTAGCAGTGAGCCGACAGAGGGCGCAGCGGTGCTTTCGAGTCCAAGAGTTGGTTCCTACCGCTATCAATTGCGGTAAAGGAATTGCATGCAGAGCCGCCTGGAAGACAAAAGACGCAGTATATGCAACTCTTTCCTCGAGACACTAGAGGGCGCCACTAGAAGCTAACGTCAAGAAGTCTTCGACATAGAATAAATTTTTGTAAAGCTTGTAGTCTATTTTTGTGGCTTTCTTTAGTATACTGGAACTTGAGTTGTATTGTAGTTATATTGTTGTAGTAAATATGGAATCCTTGTCAAAGTTGCAATTAGATACAAAGTGTATTATTGAGAAAGGTCGAATAAATTTTAAAAAGTCGCCTAAAGACAGACTAACTCAATCGTACATTGAAACAAGATTAGAAACATTGGAAAGCCAATGGACAGAATTTGCGCGAACACATCGTAGTATTATTGAAATTGCAACTGATGAAGAAAGGAAAAGTACATCATATTTTACCAAAGACATTTATGAGAAATCAGAAGATACTTACACTATATACAAATCGGATTTAAAAGAACTGAAACCTAAACCTACCACTAATAAGCATGTAGAAGTTAACAATTTTAATGTTAAATTGGGTACGTATTTGAATACCTAAAATTATAATACCTAAAGTTAAATAACCTAAGTTCAAAATACCTAAAATCTAAATACCAAATGGTTTAAAATACCTAAACCACTAATACCTAAGTACTTAATACCTAAATTTGAAATACCTATTGGACTAATTACCTAATGTTTAAAATGCCTAAAGTTAAAACAACAAAGGTTGATATACCAAAATGTAATATACCAAATGGTCAAAATACCTAAAAATAATGCACCACACACATCAATATGTGGGTAGATCAGTAAAAATTAAAAAGCATACATACTTGTGTTTTCATTTATATCTCATCATCATATCAGCCACACACAGTCTACTGCTGAACATAGGCCTCTCCCATAGACTTCCAGAATGACCGATCTAAAGCAGCCCGCATCCAGCGCTTTAAAAAAAGGGACACTGCCCACCCCGACTCGGATAGGTTAGGTTAGAAGGCTAAGGCGGAAGCGGAGCGGAGCAGAGCTCCCGCATTAGCCTTCGTGGTTTTTTTATAACCACACATACAAGGATTTGGAACTTCGGGATTGGAGCAGACAATCCTTGTATGAGTGGTTATAAAAAAAATAAGCAGCAGCGTCCATTTTCTTTAAGCCGTACCACATATTATTTCTTAAATTGTCGGTATTTTAATTTTCGGTATTTAGAACTTTCGATCATATAAACATTCGGGATTTTAATATACGGCCTTCCGTTCGTAGGGCTTATGAAATTCGATAATTTCAAATTAGGCATTGTAATACGTACTCACTATAATATCAATTTGTCATTTAAAGCTTTGGGTATTTTAAAAGTAAGTCAAACAACCATTAGGTAGGTATTTAGATTTTAGGTATTTTGAACTTAGGTTATTTAACTTTAGGTATTATAATTTTAGGTATTCAAATACGTACCCGTTAAATTACCCATTTGTGTGTTCATCTCTAGAACACTTTATTGATAGCTGTAACTCTGCAATGGAACAAATGAAAGACTCAGAACTGTGTATTATGGGTGATTTTAATCTATGGGATCTCGACTGGAAGCAAGGGGCGAGCATGTCGGACGTTGATGAGCTAAGTAATAAAAACCAACTGATGCTAGAATTTTTAATGATTAGTAGACTCACTCAATATAATTTCATTACCAATCATATGGGCCGAACACTAGACCTAATTCTCTCTACAACACCAGAATGCACTGTAAGCGAATGTTTCACTCCCATCAGTAAAGTTCACAAGCCTCACCCCCCTTTGGAAGTCACTATTTCACTTGCAAAGGAAGTTAGGCTTCCTTATAATGTCTCTAATAAAAGACCCAACTTCTTCAAAGGTGACTATCAGGCTATATGCACGTTTTTGGGTGAATTAAACTGGAATGAATTGCTTGACGATCTTGGTGACGTTAATGAGATGGTGAAGGTTTTCTATAACAATCTAGACATTGTGATGGGAAAGTTTGTACCGTCTTGTATACCAAAAGGTAATAAATTTCCGCCATGGTTTAACAAAAATTTAATAAAATCATTAAATGAAAAAAATAGGCTTAGAAAGCGAAATTAAAAGTATAAAAACCCAATGGATAGAGTAGGATTAAAATATGTAGGCAAACGTTGTGATATTTTGGCTACTGAGTGCTACAATAACTATACTAGGCGACTTGAAGATGATCTTAAGCGAAATCCTAAACTGTTTTGGTCACACGTTAAAGTTAAACGAGGAGGATCTAGCCCATACCCAAAGTCTATGTCTAACGGGTCAGTTACAGCATCTGACGGCATTGAAATATGCGAAATGTTCGCTGATTATTTCTCCTCGGTATACAGCACCAATGATGCTATTCCGAATACAGCTTACATGTCAGAAAACCTACGGATTTTAAACCAGTACAGTTTATGCCTCAGTTTACCATCTATAAACCAAGACATGCTGCAGAACACACTGAAGAATATTGATACTAAAAAGGGGGCGGGTCCTGATGGTATACACCCAATATTCATAGCAAAATGTTACTCTGAGTTAACCAGGCCGTTGATGTTAATTTTCAATAAGTCTTTAGAGACCGATGTATTCCCCGATAAATGGAAAACAGCCAAAGTCATACCTATACACAAATCAGAAGACGCTACAGCTATATGCAACTATCGGCCCATATCCATTTTGTCATCCTTCGCAAAAATTTTTGAAAGCATTATCTGTCCAATTATGCGAAACCATTTAAAGCTCTACTTGAGCGATCATCAGCATGGATTTGTAGCACACAGATCTACAACTTCAAACCTAGTCCCTTTCACAGAGCTACTGATCAATGCTGTAGATTCGGGCTGTCAAGCCGATGCCATTTATACCGATTTTTCAAAAGCATTCGATAAAGTGTCTCACAGTATTCTAATTGCAAAGTTACAGGCCTATGGCATCTCGGGATCCTTGCTTGGTTGGTTAGCATCGTATATAAGTGAAAGAGTTTTCTCAGTTGTAGTTAATGGATATGAGTCAAATGTTAAGCATATTTCCTCCGGTGTTCCTCAAGGCTCGCATCTCGGTCCAGTCCTGTTCAATTATTTTATAAACGACGTTCCCGAATGCTTCCATTTCTCTGAGGTCTTTATGTACGCAGATGATCTCAAGTTTGTAAAAATAATAAAATCAGATCTAGATGTGGCTCACCTGCAAAGTGATTTGGACAGACTTGTTTCATGGTGCAAAAATAATGGGATGCTTTTAAATGCAAAAAAATGTTATCATATAACTTTTACGAGAAAACTTAAAATTCAAAATAACAGTTATTATATCGATGGTGACAAAATAACTGAGGTGGAGACTATCAAGGACCTTGGAGTACTGTTTGATAAGAAATTAACATTCACGCCACATTTAGACAAGGTCATTGCGAGAGCTTCTAAGTTGTTAGGTTTTGTGCTCAGAAATTGTAAAAGTTTTCGCAATACCTATACGAAAATTTTGCTATACAACAGTTTAATTCGTAGCACCGTAGAATACTGTAGTGTTGTATGGCGACCACATTTTGCGACACATGCATTGCGCCTCGAACGTATTCAGAAGCGTTTCGTTTGGCATCTGGCATTCTCGGTCGGTGTTACAAAAAAAAATATGCTCTTATAGGGGTAGGTTGGAGCGGTTCCGCATTCAAACCCTAGAGTACCGTGCAAGGCTAAATGATGCATTATTTGCCTATAAGATTCTTCAACACCAATTTGATAGTCCTGGGTTGTTGGCATTGTTCAGGTTTAATGCTCCAACGAGATTACCTCGACGCTCAATTACACCTCTTTGCCCACCGTTAAGGAGAACAGTTCTAGGTTCTAGTTCTCCTTATGCTAGACTTAGCAAAATTGTGAACAGTGTCAGCGACCTGGTGGACTTCAATTTTGATCCCATTCGCAAGCTGATAATGAGCCTATCCGACGACGTCAATTAAATTAATTTTGGCGCATTTATCATCTTCTTTTAGTTGATTGATTTTGTGTTTCTTTTTAACTTTTTCATTTTATCATTACTTTTCTCTAATTTGTAATTTGCATGTGGTGTTTATCTATAAGTAATTATTGCACTGTCCGTTGTTTGTTTTTATTGTAATTTGTAATTGTTTTAGTGTAAATAATTGTTGATAAACCAAATAAATAAAAAATAAAAAATTGATAATCCCAAATTTTCAGGACAATATAGTGAATGGAATTTCTTTCGTGATTTATTTTTGTCTTTAATTGATAATAACGACCAGATCGATGATGTTCAGAAGCTACATTTTCTAAAAGCTCATCTTTCTGGCGAAGCAGCACAACTGTTGAGACATACTCCTATAACTGCATCCAATTATAAAGAAAGCTGGTCTGTGTTGATGGAGCGCTACGATGATAAAAAACATTTAGCGAACTGCATCTTAAAACGTCTTGTTAATCAACTAGTGATAAAGGAGTCATCAGAGTCCGTAAAAGGCATTTTAGACACTACTGTCGAATGCTTAAGAGCCTTGCGTGCGCTAGGTATTAATGTAGATCCTTGGGATGTCATTGTAATATTTTTAGTGCGTTCAAAACTCGATGTCGAATCACGGAAACTGTGGGAAAGGGAAATCAGTACGTCGGACAAGTTACCAACTTTTGTATAATTTAATAAGTTCCCAGAATTCAGATTTCGTTCTTTAGAGAATATGGACGAGCCATTAAATAAACAAAATGTAACAAGTACTAATAACCGAAACAACTCTGCCAAATCATTCCATGTCGCTTCAAAAACTTGTGTTTTATGTTCAGAGGAGCATACATTGTGTCATTGTAAATTCGCAAAAAAGGACACAGATGAACGTCGTGAATTTGTCCGAGCCAGTAAATTGTGTTAGGTTAGGTCCAAATCACAACGTCTTTTGTTTTTTTTTTATACCACTAAGTTGGCAGACAAGCACACGGCCCACCTGATGGGAAGCGGTTACCGTGGCCTATGGAGGTATGCAACACCAGGGGTGTCACACTCGTGCTGCCGACCATGAAGAAACCTTCTGATGCCCCTCTTGAAGAACCCCATATTGTAGGCGCTTGGGAAAGCCGCAGCAGGGAGGTCATACCACAGCTTGAGTGTGCGTGGGATGAAGTTTCTTTCATACCGCACAGTGCGCACCGTCTCAGGTCGCAATATGTGGGGATGAATTCCCTGCCTATGGCGAGAGGTGCGATGATAGAATGTAGCTACGGGCATCATGTCAAACAATTCATCTGAGCACAAACCATTGTAAATATAGGCGGTAGAACACACACAGTGAGGCAAAATTCCTCCTAAGGCTAAGAGGTTCCACTCTACCTGTGAGTATGGGATTGTCAACCAGCCTCAATGCCCGTCTTTGCAACGAGTCGAAGGGGTCAAGCTGGTATGCAGGTGCTCCAGCAAAAAGGTGACAGCAGTACTCCATGTGAGGCCGGACCTGTGCTTTATAAAGAAGGAGTTGCTGCCCCGCAGTGAAGTACTGTTTCGCCTTGTTGAGCACTCCGAGTTTTCTTGATGCCAACTTAACCTTGTCCTGCAAATGACTTCGGTATTGGACGTCCCTGGAGATATCGACACCAAGGATCCCGATACTCGAGGAGATGGTAAGCGGTGTGCCCAGGAATTGCGGCGCTACAATGAATGGGGTTTTCTTAGCGGTGAATACACATACTTGTGTCTTAGTGGGGTTGAATTGGACTAAGTTTAGTCGTCCCCAATCGGATACTCCAGAGAGAGTAGTCTCGATTTTAGACACAAGTTGTTCGCGACTCTTCGCCACCTCGGACTGAGGGATATTTGCACGGCCCGTGTAACACGTGTCCCCGGTACTGTCGTCCGCATAACAATGAATGGAGCCATCAGACAGCATGTCATTGATATGCAGCAGAAACAGCGTCGGAGACAACACGGAGCCTTGTGGGAGCCTTGTGGCCACCAGCGTTTATGTTCATGCGGTCCGAGCAGCTGCCGTCGACGACAGCTTGGATGCTTCTGTTGGACAAAAAGCTGGCGATCCATTCGCAAAGTCCCTCGAGGAGTCCATAGTACGGCAACTTCGCAAGAAGACCTTTGTGCCAGACCCGATCGAAGGCCTTTGCTATATCGGGGCTGACCGCTAGTGCCTCACCCCGACTCTCGATGGCTTGCGGATAACCGTTTCACCGGGTCTCCCTGACCACCGCGCCAACATTTCACGCCCCCACCAGTCAGCGGGTATACGTCTATCATTGTCGCCAATCCACCAAATGCCAAATATGCACGCACCAGTACCAACTGAACGTTCCGAATGATGGTAGTATCATCCTTCTAGGTACTTTCAACGCGGCTGCTTTGATTATTTTATAAATCACACTAAAATTTTAGATCCAAAAGCTTTAAACTTACCGCACTGTTCATACCAAATATGACGCCCAAAATTGCGACACAAGACCCTTGAGTGAACGCTGCCACAGAGCCTACGGCGATGTACATCCACTCCGGCGCGTTCAGTTTCAACATCTGCCAGCCGGACACTTCGCAAACATCCTAGAAAATCATTAAATACAACAATATTTTTAAGCCCATGATGACCAATTTTTAATTTCGTTAAACAGTTTGGAAGTAATGGAAGTTGCAGGTAGCAATTGGCGGGAAGTAATAATAAATATTCTACAACATTCTACACAACGCTATCTAGACTCATGGTAAGCATAGTTTAACTAGCTTGTGTTATGGAATCTAAAATACGGATAAACATACTTAAATATATTTTTTTTGTAAATACATACATATTATACATAGAAGCACCCAGACCAACGCAAATACCCATATTCTTGCATACAAATATTTGCACTGAGCGGGGATCGAACCCGCGTCTCCAGCGAAGCAGTCGCGTTTAATACCGCCACGCCACAGAGTGAAACGGTGGTGTCCTTACATAAATTATTATTCTAGTTTTGGTAGAATGGAATTTTGGAATTTAATCTTGTTTTTCTTAGGAAGTTTCACAGTATATGCTGTGCTGCTTCCTAAGTTTTCCTTATAATAACTGATGGAACAACCCCTAATTTTAATAATTAATTTGATACGATTTTAAACGAAAAAGGAGTGTGGCAATTTTACGATCAAATAAACACCAGTAATAATATAATAAGTAAATGTAAATACTTACTTCTTCTCTATGCTCCTGGCGAGGTCCTGCCTCCGCGTGGGGCGCGCTGCTGGAAGAAGCCACCGACATTGTGGAGAAATGGGACACTCGGGATTCGTGCCTATCGTTATGTTCTGTAACACAATTTAGATCTGTAGATGCTAATTGATATTTTTAATATTTGTGGAATGAAGAAGTTCAGCTGCTCTCTCCGGCTCCATTCGCGTATGTCGATTGTCACAACAATTGGTTATTACGCTTCTAATTAACGAATTGTATTTAAACATACGTCAGATTTCAAGTCTTATTGAAATCTTCCTAAGAGCGAACCGCATCAAAATCCGTGCTTATAGTTTTTGACTCCATCGAGAACAAACAGGCATGATTCTGAATCATTAATTTAAATTAACGCATGAATATTTCTAATAATAATTCGGACGAGGTCTTCTGAGATAGCTCGCAGAACAGAATTAGCAAGCTGAAATGACAGTGGGCTGGCCACATCTGTCGAAGAACCGATGGCCATTGGAGTCCAAGAGTGGAGTAGAGACAGCGAGAAGGCAAACGGAAGGTGGGACGCCCACTAGCACAGGAGGACTAACAACCTGAAATGTGACTGCAACAAACTTGATGCGAAGGGCGGAGGTGCAATGGTGCACGTTGGAGAGTTAACTGCAACTGACTAATTGATCGAATGATAGATTCCATAAAATTTATTAATATTCAATTCCATGTCTTCAATGGATTCCATATCTCAGTGTACCTGTGTTTTCTCGTCGTTCTTGCGCTTTCTCTAAAGGTGGTGTTTGGGGCACTTGAATCTTTTCTTTATTGCGATCTACTGTTGTTAGTAGTCTATGGTAGTAACCTATAATAATAACAAAGCGGCTTTTAGTAAATTTATTGCCAAACTTTATACTAATTTGAAACATAGATCATATTATCTTACCCTTTTTTGCCATAAGTTCTTCAGGTGTGCCCTGCTCTACAATGGATCCTTTGTCCATGCATATGATACGGTCTGCGTTGACTATTGTTGATAACCTACGGAGGATTTTATTGATTAGATTAACGAATATAGAGCTCGACGCGAGCGCAGTCGTAGGCTCGTCCAGCAGCAGCACCGCCGTTGTGACTAACCTGTGTGACACCACTACAGTGGTCCGGCCGACGCTGGCGCGGTCGAGCGCCGCCTGCACCTGCAGCTCCGCGTGCGGGTCGAGCGCGGACGTGGGCTCGTCCAGCAGCAGCACCGCCGGGTCGCGCAGCAGCGAGCGCGCTATCGCCACGCGCTGCTTCTGTCCGCCGGACAGCGACGCGCCGCGCTCGCCTATGACTGTGTCATAGCCCTAAAATCACGCAAATCTTCGTGTAGTTTGCCAGCCTCAACTGAAGGCCAGCGAACCAGCTGATTGACGGAGAAGATATTGACACACAGACATTGTTTGAGTTATGAGACATTGTTTGCTTCTTTGTCGCATAGGGTTTGCCTTTAATGACTTATGTATGCAAGAAATATAAGTAAATAAATAAAACAAAAAGTAGATAGTAGGTACCTATCGCATCGGCGCGGTCAGGTGCTGCTAGTGTCAATGCGTGCAGTGAGCAGTGGCCTTATTACAAATCACCCGCCATCGTGATGACCTATTGTTACTTGGAATTGTGCATAATGGACTTATCGTTAGAGGCGACTTTACATTAATGAATACTTAAATAACCCTCCTTCGGCGTTGCCGAAGTCGAGTTAGTTAATTAGCATTTATTAGAACAGGAAATATAGAGCACAAAGTTGAGCTAAATAAATTGTCAGACTTACCCCTCACTTTCATCAGAATCTATCAAAGAGGATGAAGCTTGGAACCTATATACCTACGTGTTTTATATTTAGGTCAAGGGGCCAGTCATGAAATGATACTATAATATTATTATAATAAATTATATAATGTGGAATATGATAAAAACTGACACCAACCATTGGCAAGTGGTTAATGAAGTCATGCACGTTAGCCATCTCCGCAACTCTCTGCACCTCGTGTAGCGTCGCCTGCTGACACCCTATCGCGATGTTCTCAAACACCGTCCCCCTGAACAACACGGGCTCTTGACCGACTACACCTGGAAATACTAATAATGTTAGTAATGTGGAGTGTTTATTTCTTTGGCGGATGAATTTGTAACGAGGTCACCGTAACAAAGAACTAAATTTAACCACGGCAGGTAATGCAATGGGCAGGCCACATCTGTCGAAGGACCGATCTGTGGATGTCCTAAAGTTGAGACCGCGTGCAGGCAAACTGAAGTCCCACCTTCAGTTCGCACCCCTAGCCACATGGACTGACGACCTGAAAAAGGTGGCTTGGACAGATTGCGTGCAGAAGGCGAAAGATCGGGAGCAATGGCGCGCATAGGAGAGGGTTATGTCCAGCAGTGGATTGTAATGTGTTAATTGATTGATTGAGGTTCCAAAACCAGACTCACCGTACGATGTTCGGAGCCAATTCAAGTTCAAGTTTCTCAAATCTTGGCCATCCAACTTCACTGTGCCTGACGAGGGCTCGTACAACCTTTGCAATAACTGCAGTAGGGTGGTCTTGCCACATCCAGACGGACCCACAAACGCCACACATTCTCCAGGCTTGATATGAATTGAAAAGTTGTTCAAAACCTGTTTGAGAGAATATCATGCGATCAAAATTTATAAAATAATACTGAAGAGAGAAAAATGTAAAAACTAAAGACAATAACTATCTCAGTAGCAACAGAGTAAAATACGAACCGCAATAGTGAAACATTTCATGTAGTCATACCTTAGTTTTGGAACGTGAAGGGTAGCTGAAGTGAACATTTTCTAAAGAAATTTCGCCCATAACTCTTCGTGGGGAAAGGCCGTCCTTACTGCAGCTGTCTACGGCAGGTGTTAAGTTGATTAACTGGAATATACTGGCTGCAGCTCCTCGCGCCGCGCTGAAGGCCTCCGAGTACGGTATGCACATGGATAGGAGTTGTGTAGCCGTAAACAAATTTATTAAAATCTGAAAGAATTGGGAGTGGGAAATTAACATGGGACTTGAAAACATCCAGGTCATAGCTTTCTGGCGACACAAACTCAGCCAGGGAGTTTCGCTCATAGCTGTACGCACAATGAACAAACGAACTAACTTTTGAGCTGCGAGATAACTAGCATTGCTTGTACGTGTAGGTATTTAGAGTCAATGTCTAGGTATTCAAATTATAATTAAAGTAAGCAACTAAAATGTAATTGTAAACAAAAACTAATTAACTACTGTCCGGTAGGTGGGTATCTCTTGTCGACCTTATGTCAGGCAACGGAAAGCTCTCAAATTGATATATTGAATACCAACGTTGTTTCTAATGGCTGATTGCCTGTATAATGTGGCGTCTTTTACACTCCGAGCTACATTAGTGGTGAAAGGCGACGTGGCAGCCGGAACACTGCTCGCTGTAAATCGAGAACCAACGCTGCTATAACAAGGAATTATAGCTCGTTTTATTCCTAAATGTATAAAGATTCATTTATGCCTACAGCAATTTGCCACAGGCCCAGTATTTTTTCTTCAAATTTAGTACAAAGAATCATTTTAGGCCAAGACATTTTTTTGTTGAAATGTCTGTAGGTGCATTCTATTACTAGAACACCAGAAATAGAGACCCACAGAAGCTCTATACTGGACCTTCTGCTGACTTCGCGCCCGGATGAATACTCAGTAACTGTGGAAGCACCACTTGGTACTTCGGAACACAGCCTCGTTCGGGCGCAAGTGACTCTCACGCAGCCTGAACCACCGCGGCCACCTCAATGGCGGCATGTCTGGCACTACAAGTCGGCAGACTGGGATGGACAGCGAGAATTCTTCGCGTCGTACCCGTGGAGGCGGCTTTGCTCAACTTCAAATGATCCCAACTCCTGTGCAACAGCAGTAGCTGATGCGATCCTAGCGGGTATGGAATGCTATATTCCAAACCGCTGGATCGCAACAGGAGAGAGCAAACGCCCGTGGTTTAATAGGCCCTGCAGAGAAGCAAGAGACCACAAGCAATCTGCATACAGGGCTTGGACCACGGCTCTTGCCAATAAAGATCCAAATATCGCTGAAGTGAAGCGAAAGTTGAATGCCGCCTCGAGGTCTAGTAAAAAAGCTACGGCCAGGGCTAAGTTTGAGTTCATCGGCAGAATTGGCGAGCGGCTTGCGCGCTACCCATCTGGCAGTCGTGCATTTTGGTCGCTCGCTAAAGCTGTCGAGGGAAACTTCTGCTAGTCTTGCCTTCCACCGCTGCAAAAATTCGATGGTAGTCTGGCTCATGGTGCTAAGGAGAAAGCCGATCTGTTGGGTAATCTCTGCGTCAAACTCGACTATGAACGACGGGAACGCCAAACCACCGATAATTCCCAGCTGTGGTGCTTCCATGACTGAAGTTAAAATAACGCAACGGGTGGTCCGGCGCAAGCTTAAGTCCCTAGATGTTCGGAAGTCGAGTAGGCCGGACTGTATACCGGCGATGGTGCTTAAACACTGTGCCCCTGAGCTGTGTCCTGTACTTACACGTCTTTTCGCACTCTTATACTCCGCAAGGCGGGTCCCAACCTCGTGAAAGACCGCATTCGTGCACCCTGTACCCAAGAAAGGTGACAGGACCGATCCGACCAATTACAGGCCTATCGCTATCACCTCCCTTCTCTCGAAGGTAATGGAGCGTGTTATTAATACACAGCTCCTGAGATACCTTGAGGGAAACGATCTACTGAGCGATCGACAGTATGGCTTTCGCCACCGTCGCTCTATCGGTGACCTTCTTGTGTATCTCACAAACCGGTGGGCGCAGGCCATCGAGAGTCGGGGTGAGGCATTAGCGGTCAGCCTCGATATAGCGAAGGCCTTCGATCGGGTCTGGCTGAAGGTCTTCTTGCGAAGTTGCCATATTATGGACTCCCCGAGGGACTGTGCGAATGGATCTCCAGCTTTTTGTCCAACAGAAGCATCCAAGCCGTCGTCGACGGCAGCTGCTCGGACCGCATGAACATAAACGCTGATGTCCCACAAGACTCCGTGTTGTCTGCGACGCTGTTTCTGCTGCATATCAATGACATGCTGTCTGATGGCTCCATTCATTGTTATGCGGACGACAGTACTGGAGACACGTGTTACACGGGCCGTGCAAATATTCCTCAGTCCGAGGTGGAGAAGAGTCGCGAACAACTTGTGTCTGAAATTGAGACTACTCTCTCTGGAGTATCCGATTGGGGACGACTAAACCTAGTCCAATTCAACCCCACTAAGACACAAGTATGTGTATTCACCGCTAAGAAAACCCCATTTATTGTGGCGCCGCAATTCCTGGGCACACCGCTTACCATCTCCTCGAGTATAGGGATCCTTGATGTCGATATCTCAAGCGACGTCCAATACCGAAGTCATTTGCAGGACAAGGTTAAGTTGGCATCAAGAAAGCTCGGAGTGCTCAACAGGGCGAAGCAGTACTTCACTGCGGGGCAGCAACTCCTTCTTTAAAAAGCACAGGTCCGGCCTCACATGGAGTACTGCTGTCACCTTTTTGCTGGAGCACCTGCATACCAGCTTGACCCCTTCGACTCAGTACAAAGACGGGCATTGAGGCTGGTTGACAATCCCATACTCACAGGTAGTGTGGAACCTCTTAGCCTTAGGAGGGATTTTGGCTCATTGTGTGTGTTCTACCGCCTATACAATGGTTTGTGCTCAAAGGAATTGTTTTACATGATGCCCGTAGCTACATTCTATCATCGCACCTCTCGCCATAGACAGGGAATTCATCCTCACACATTGCGACCTGAGACGGTGCGCACTGTGCGGTATGAAAGAAACTTCATCCCTCGCACACTCAAGCTGTGGAATGACCTCCCTGCGGCGGTTTTCCCAAGCGCCTACAATATGGGGCATCTTCAAGAGGGGCATCAGAAGGTTTCTTCCTGGTCGGCAGCGCGAGTGTGACAACCCTGGTGTTGCATACGTCCATAGGCCACGGTAACCGCTTCCCATTAGGTGGGCCGTGTGCTTGTCTGCCAACTAAGTGGTATAAAAAAAAGGTATATTTCAAAGACTACAGCTCACATTGAAATGAATGAAGTGTCGATTGGTACGTTATTTTATAACAATTATATGGTACGTTGACAACTTTCTTGTAGCTCACACCGTTTCTGAGATAAATAGAAAATACTATATTTAGGAAAATGTTTGGGCGCGGGGAGGGGGGGGGGGGGGTTCTGTGCACAGGATCTACGGGTAACGTTTTAATGAACACGTTAAAAGAGAAAGCTTCCGCCGGAATTACTCCTAGGCTCCGAAGGAATTGTTGTTTAAAATTACTTAGTTATTATGTGCCTTGTACGAGCCAATACTCGTACAGTTATTTAATATACATCCGGGTAAACGTGTCTAGTCTAATACTGTCGCCGTGGAATACGACATATGCACAGTCAGCGTCAGCATGATCTTGACTACAACATCTCAAAATATTAAGCGTAAATCAAACTCTATATTTGCTAGAATTGCCAAGTCTTTAATTATGGAGGCAGATAAAAGAATTTCTTCTAGATGATGTATAGTTTAAGTTTTTGAGAGCATTAATAAAACTTTATTATACACTTATTTTTAAATATATTACATATATAGACCTTGAAATTTGGTTTATATATATATATATTGTAAGCAATCAGAAGTAAAATCCTTTAAAAAAATAACAATTTAATGACCTAAAAATAAGTTACACAAACAATAGAAATATTTCAACCATAAATTAATTCTAACAACCAAGTTACATTGTAGGTACTCCCAAAATAAACAATAAATAAAAGGTTACGTCCGAACAGTATGACGGTTCGCAGCAGAATGAGCGCTCATCCTATGTTTCGTCGGCTTTTATACTGTCGCTTGCCGTAATTCAAAAATCATATCCATCACGGCCTCTCCTGATGATTCTGGCGTCTCGACAGATTAGTGGTGTATGGGCTAGTCGAGTACAGGCATATCTAGAGCACGGCGAGAAGGTGCTGGTTCCTGATTGTGTCCGTGTTGTTAGCCCTCATGCTGATCGAGCATGACAGGTACGGACTGGTCCTGTTCTGGGTCATCATCGTCACTCGCTGCTGTGAACGAGGAACAAGTGTTTACAAGAAGCCGGGTGTTTTAAAAGAACCAATCCCAAATATTTTAGTTAGTTTAGTGTGTTAGGTTTGTTACTAGTAACTACAACAAGACAATAGCTGAGTACTCTAGTACTTCCAAAGCAGAATTCATTCATTTAGCCTCGACTTATTGCTACAAAGCAATGGAATACCAAGTGCTCAGCTAGACACACAAATACGTTAAAAATAAGTAAAGATAGGACATGCTAAATAACGAACACTGTGAACGCACGTTTCACAGCGACTGATCGGTTTGCAAGGCCGACCAGCTTCCATGGCCATCAAAACACCTTCCCAACGGGTTGGTGCTAGTGCCTCAAGGGCCAAACAATGCCTCAAAGGCCAACAGTGCCGCAAGGGCCACCAGTGCCTCAAGGGCCACCAGTGCCTCAAGGGCCACTCAATGCCTCAAAGGCCAACAGTGCCGCAAGGGCCACCAGTGCCTCAAGGGCCACCAGTGCCTCAAGGGCCACTCGGGTACACATACCCTCGAAAAAGGCAGAACACGACTCGGGAGTCCATTCGCCTTTCCACGGTACCATAAACTGGGCAGCGGCATATGTTGACTTCCCATATGACCCAGCCATCAGCCTCAGCTCGTAGCGATCATGAGGCAGGACCCGCGCCACTCGATAGGGGCCGCGCATGTCATGGTCAAGCTTGCCCGTTGACTGAGCGTACTTGATCACGAACACCAGGTCACCTTCCTGGAAAACACTAGGAGGACGTCTGCCTCGGTTAGCACGAGTATCCATTGCTGCCTGATTTTCAGACAACCGTTCGGCCGTCCTTTGCCTAGTAAGCTCTCGTCTAGCCTCTCGATTAGATGTACACGGCTCCAAAGCAACATCTCGCACCAGCGTTCTAATCACAGGAGTAGCATTCTCATGACCCACCAGCAAGTTCAAAGGAGAAGTATGTGTTGATTTCTGCTTGGTCAGGTTGAGAATAAGTTGGAGTTGCCATAATTGTTCAGCCCACTCACGTTTTCTGTAGGTGGTCTCTATCCGAAGCATGTTTAGAACGGTCCTGACATAGCGTTCTATTTGACCGTTGGCGTGATGCATCTCGGGTGTGATATGATGAAGTTCTACTCCAAGAGTCTCCATCCACGACTTAAAGTTCGAGCACTCAAACATTCGTCCTCTGTCTGTTACCATTAAGCGAGGAGTGCCAAACAAAGATATTACATTTTGAACGACTTGTTTTAATTCGTCAAAGTCTTGACGGGGAATGGGCGTAAGCAGACAAAACTTAGTAAACGCATCAATGACGAGCATAACATGTTTGAAGCCTTTTGATTGGGGTAAAGGTCCCAACGCATCAATGTAAATTGTATCGAACGGGACATCCGGTTTAGGCCAAGACGAGATGGGCTGAAGAGGTGCGCGAGGAACTCTCTTGTGTGCGATACAAGTAAGACAATGACCTATGTACTTATTTACAAACGCCCTCAAACCCGGAAACCAAAAGTGTCTTAAAATTAGCTCTAAGGTTTTATCAACACCAATGTGACAATGTTCATCATGAAAGATGCGGAGAAGACTCAAGCGCTGACCTTTCGGTATAAAACAAAGCAGTCTTGGCTCCTCTCCCACCTGAACGTATCGATAATACAGTACATCATTACGCAATGTATAACGAGAAGAATCTAGTTCACCACGTTCCAGAGCTAAAATCATATTACGTGTCTCTTCATCCCCGGCTTGTGCTATCTGTGCCCAATTACGAGGTCTGTCTATGCTATTTACCGAGTTTACTGGGTTGCGACTCAAGTAGTCTGCATGTGACAACATGGCGCTCTTTCTATAAGAGATGGTGAAATTAAAATCTTGCAAATAATTCTACCATCTTGCCACACGCGGTAGTAAATCCTTTTTATTTTGAGTAGCTTTAAGAGCATTACAATCAGTAACCACGGTGAACTGTATAGCGATCAAGTAGTGTCTGAAATGTCGCAACGCTTTTACAACAGCCAAGGTCTCCAGTTCGTGCGAATGGTACTTAGGTTCGGCGGCTTTGGTCACCTGACTATAGTAAGCAATCACACGTTTGCTACTATCATCGTGAATCTGTATCAAGACAGCCCCATAACCCAGACTACTGGCGTCCGTATGTATTTCGGTTTTTAAATTTGGGTCAAATATGGCTAACACGGGGGTACTCGTCAAATTTTTAATAACCTCCTGCCTAACCTCCTCTTGCTCAAGTCCCCAATTAAATTAGACGCCTTTACGAGTCAAGTTTGCAATGCACGATGTCTTCAAAGAATAATTAGCAATGTACTTTCGAAAATACCCTACCAGACCTAGGAACTGACGCACTTGCTTGAAGTTTTGAGGAGGATGAGAATTTACCAGGGCCTTAACTTTTTCGGGTGAGGGTCTAACTTCCCCGTTGGTTATAACTCGTCCCAGGTGCACAGAAACGAACATTTTTTTAAATTAATTGAGAAGCCTGCCTGAGTTAACGTTTTAAGGACTTCTCTCAATATCTGCAAACCTTCGTCAATAGTGTCGGAAAGGATCAAACAGTCGTCTATGTACACTAAAACTTTTCCCGATGAAATGAAATCACGAAGGGCTGTACTGATTATTCTTTGATAGGCAATTGGAGCGTTGGCAAGGCCATATGGAACTTTGACATACTCATAATGATCTTCACTTGTGACAAACCCTGTGAACGGTATCGATGCCTCATCCAGTCGGATTTGGTGAAACGCGGTTGCCATGTCTAACGTGGTGAAGTATTTACATTTACCTAATCGATCAATATGATCATCGATCAAGGGCAGTGGGTATCGGTCTTTGACTGTGATTCGATTCAGCGCGCGATAGTCAACGCACATCCGGTCGGAGCCACCCTTCTTTTTAACCAACAAAACAGGGCTAGAGTAGGGCGACTCCGATTCGCGTATGATGCCCTTAGACAGTAGGTCCTGAACGATATCCCTTACCTTTAATTTTTCGCTGTGAGACATTCTATAGGGACGGTAATTGACACGGACATCGCTGCTGAGTCGAATGCGCATATACCCAGCATTGACCGTAGATGTCGCGGTACCCGATATCATGTGTTCAGAATATCCGGATAAAATTTCCTGTAACTTAATTTTATCATCGCCTATTAAAGAAGTTTTAATAGTTGGTTGCGCACTCGGCTCAACAGTCGACACCGTCAGCGGGTTATGGTCCCGGACAATGTGTTGACTATTCCTAGTTCGGATATACATGACACCATCCCTATTAAGCACATCCGTACCGATTATAATGGGCGCATTCATGCATTTGCTTGGAACTACTAGAAGGTCCACTTCCAACGAAATACCGTCCAACTCAATCGTTAGTGTGACGTACGAATCAACTTGAGTAATCGATTCGCCTACCCCTTTAATCTGACAATCGACGGTCTTTCTAGCACATGAGAAATGATTAACGACCGCAGAAGATATTAAGGACACACCAATAGCGCCACTGTCAATTAGGATGTCGATAGGAATGCCTTGAATAACACCTACAACAATATCACTACGTTTATGCAAAGGGGCTGTGCAAAAGTTAACATTTCGCCTACCAGTCTGTGACTCAGCGCCGGCTCGCTGTTTTGCAAAACAATTTTTCATTTCGTGGCCCGGTTTTTTGCAATAAGTGCACGTCATTTTTTTTTTGCTGCATTGCACCAGTTTTGTTATTATTAGACGTGGTTTGACTCGGATTGTCGTTTGAACGTTTAGGGCATGTTACCTACTACTTCACCACATATATAACACTTACATTTGTCTACATTTGGGGTACGTAACGGCTTTTTGAAACCATATGACTTGTTGTTGTTACTATTCTTGAACTGGACCATTTGTCGGCTAGTGCGGGTATCTATCATTAAAACTTTTTGTAGGTTTAACGAAAGTTGACAAATAGTTTACTAGGTCATTTGGTTTCAAGTTAGCATTAATTGCAGCTGACTTTATCTGAGGATCAGTAATACCTCTTAAAACTATTTCCGTAATTAAGTCATCCCTGAGACCCTTGACTATTCGTAAGCGTAGTAATGATTTGCGAGCGAATTCGGCATAAGTTTGATATTTATCCGAGTTGGTGGACATAACTTCAAATAGGATACCCGCTGAATCTATTCTCTTAACACATAACGACGTAAAGTCTGCTTTGAAGTTAGTCCATGAACGATCGTTAGACACCCACTCACTCTATATATATATATATATATGGTCTATATATATATATATATATATATATATATATATATATATATAAAATCATATCCATCAATATATATATTGATGGATATGATTTTTGAATTACGGCAAGCGACAGTATAAAAGCCGACGAAACATAGGATGAGCGCTCATTCTGCTGCGAACCGTCATACTGTTCGGACGTAACCTTTTATTTATTGTTTATTTTGGGAGTACCTACAATGTAACTTTGTTGTTAGAATTAATTTATGGTTGAAATATTTCTATTGTTTGTGTAACTTATTTTTAGGTCATTAAATTGTTATTTTTTTAAAGGATTTTGCTTCTGATTGCTTACATCAGAAGTGGGATAGAGGAAACATTTCCCACTCTCATTCTGATATTCATTACATTCTTATAAAAAGGTTTTTTTTTATCTAAGAAAAAAAAAATCAAGTGTGGATACTTCTTTTTATTTTGTCTTTTCTTTTCTCATGTATGTGTTTATTTAACCAGGGTACGCTTGTGGACCGTTATTTTGTGTGATAAAGCGATGAGAAGTTTGAGCCGCTCTCGGTCACGTCACCGGCGACGCTCGTCGGGATTGCGGAGTGTCTGCTCGCGGGACCGGAAGTCTCGTGGCCGGCGATCCCGCATCCACTCGTGGGACCGAAGGTCTCGTGGTCAGCGATCCCGCAGCTACTCGCGGGACTGCAGGTCTCATGGTCGAAGACCCCGCAGCCACTCGCGTGAATGAGTCGCACATCAACGCCGTCGTGATCGGCGTTCACGCAGCTATCTGCGCGATGATCCGCCGCACCGGCGCCCCCGTGGCCAGCGACCGCGCAGTCGCTCGCGTGGTAGTCCACCACATCGGCACTCGCATGGCTGTCATGGGCAACATGCCTGTGAGCCGCCCTCCCGCGATTACCCTCATTGCCACCTCGAGTCCTGCCGTGGCCATATTGAAGTACCTAGCAGCCAGGTACGTGTGGAGTGTTCACAAAGCGTGCATACGCCCTCCGTGCCGCCGCCGCCAGTACCACTAAGGAGTAACTGTGAGTCTTTTGATACTGTTTTGTCGCGACTGGAAGCTATAGGACGCACTCAACATTATTATGTGTCGAACTTCGATCCAAATATTCACGATGTCGATTCATGGTTCAGTGAGGTTGATAGGGCTAAGGACGCTAACAGATGGGACGATCGTGAATGACTTTCTCGGATAGGAAATTGTCTCAAAGGCGACGCGAAATCTTGGTTGAGTGAGTGGGTGTCTAACGATCGTTCATGGACTAACTTCAAAGCAGACTTTAAGTCATAAGTATGTGTTAAGAGAATAGATTCAGCGGGTATCCTATTTGAAGTTATGTCCACCAACTCGGATAAATATCAAACTTATGCCGAATTCGCTCGCAAATCATTACTATGCTTACGAATAGTCAAGGGTCTCAGGGATGACTTAATTACGGAAATAGTTTTAAGAGGTATTACTGACCCTCAGATAAAGTCAGCTGCAATTAATGCTAACTTGAAACCAAATGACCTAGTAAACTATTTGTCAACTTTCGTTAAACCGTTAAGTTTTAATGATAGGTACCCGCACTAGCCGACAAATGGTCCAGTTCAAGAATAGTAACAACAACAAGTCATATGGTTTCAAAAAGCCGTTACGTACCCCAAATGTAGACAAATGTAAGTGTTATATATGTGGTGAAGTAGTAGGTAACATGCCCTAAACGTTCAAACGACAATCCGAGTCAAACCACGTCTAATAATAACAAAACTGGTGCAATGCAGCAAAAAAAAAATGACGTGCACTTATTGCAAAAAACCGGGCCACGAAATGAAAAATTGTTTTGCAAAACAGCGAGCCGGCGCTGAGTCACAGACTGGTAGGCGAAATGTTAACTTTTGCACAGCCCCTTTGCATAAACGTAGTGATATTGTTGTAGGTGTTATTCAAGGCATTCCTATCGACATCCTAATTGACAGTGGCGCTATTGGTGTGTCCTTAATATCTTCTGCGGTCGTTAATCATTTCTCATGTGCTAGAAAGACCGTCGATTGTCAGATTAAAGGGGTAGGCGAATCGATTACTCAAGTTGATTCGTACGTCACACTAACGATTGAGTTGGACGGTATTTCGTTGGAAGTGAACCTTCTAGTAGTTCCAAGCAAATGCATGAATGCGCCCATTATAATCGGTACGGATGTGCTTAATAGGGATGGTGTCATGTATATCCGAACTAGGAATAGTCAACACATTGTCCGGGACCATAACCCGCTGACGGTGTCGACTGTTGAGCCGAGTGCGCAACCAACTATTAAAACTTCTTTAATAGGCGATGATAAAATTAAGTTACAGGAAATTTTATCCGGATATTCTGAACACATGATATCGGGTACCGCGACATCTACGGTCAATGCTGGGTATATGCGCATTCGACTCAGCAGCGATGTCCGTGTCAATTACCGTCCCTATAGAATGTCTCACAGCGAAAAATTAAAGGTAAGGGATATCGTTCAGGACCTACTGTCTAAGGGCATCATACGCGAATCGGAGTCACCCTACTCTAGCCCTGTTTTGTTGGTTAAAAAGAAGGGTGGCTCCGACCGGATGTGCGTTGACTATCGCGCGCTGAATCGAATCACAGTCAAAGACCGATACCCACTGCCCTTGATCGATGATCATATTGATCGATTAGGTAAATGTAAATACTTCACCACGTTAGACATGGCAACCGCGTTTCACCAAATCCGACTGGATGAGGCATCGATACCGTTCACAGGGTTTGTCACAAGTGAAGATCATTATGAGTATGTCAAAGTTCCATATGGCCTTGCCAACGCTCCAATTGCCTATCAAAGAATAATCAGTACAGCCCTTCGTGATTTCATTTCATCGGGAAAAGTTTTAGTGTACATAGACGACTGTTTGATCCTTTCCGACACTATTGACGAAGGTTTGCAGATATTGAGAGAAGTCCTTAAAACGTTAACTCAGGCAGGCTTCTCAATTAATTTAAAAAAATGTTCGTTTCTGTGCACCTGGGACGAGTTATAACCAACGGGGAAGTTAGACCCTCACCCGAAAAAGTTAAGGCCCTGGTAAATTCTCATCCTCCTCAAAACTTCAAGCAAGTGCGTCAGTTCCTAGGTCTGGCAGGGTATTTTCGAAAGTACATTGCTAATTATTCTTTGAAGACATCGTGCATTGCAAACTTGACTCGTAAAGGCGTCTAATTTAATTGGGGACTTGAGCAAGAGGAGGTTAGGCAGGAGGTTATTAAAAATTTGACGAGTACCCCCGTGTTAGCCATATTAGACCCAAATTTAAAAACCGAAATACATACGGACGCCAGTAGTCTGGGTTATGGGGCTGTCTTGATACAGATTCACGATGATAGTAGCAAACGTGTGATTGCTTACTATAGTCAGGTGACCAAAGCCGCCGAACCTAAGTACCATTCGCACGAACTGGAGACCTTGGCTGTTGTAAAAGCGTTGCGACATTTCAGACACTACTTGATCGGTATACAGTTCACCGTGGTTACTGATTGTAATGCTCTTAAAGCTACTCAAAATAAAAAGGATTTACTACCGCGTGTGGCAAGATGGTGGAATTATTTGCAAGATTTTAATTTCACCATCTCTTATAGAAAGAGCGCCATGTTGTCACATGCAGACTACTTGAGTCGCAACCCAGTAAACTCGGTAAATAGCATAGACAGACCTCGTAATTGGGCACAGATAGCACAAGCCGGGGATGAAGAGACACGTAATATGGTTTTAGCTCTGGAACGTGGTGAACTAGATTCATCTCGTTATACATTGCGTAATGATGTACTGTATTATCGATACGTTCAGGTGGGAGAGGAGCCAAGACTGCTTTGTTTTATACCGAAAGGTCAGCGCTTGAGTCTTCTCCGCATCTTTCATGATGAACATTGTCACATTGGTGTTGATAAAACCTTAGAGCTAATTTTAAGACACTTTTGGTTTCCGGGTTTGAGGGCGTTTGTAAATAAGTACATAGGTCATTGTCTTACTTGTATCGCACACAAGAGAGTTCCTCGCGCACCTCTTCAGCCCATCTGTTACGTCTGTTACGTCCGAACAGTATGACGGTTCGCAGCAGGCATGGGACACTTCCCTACTTGGACTCAGAACTTGGCGTCGTGAAATTCCAACCAATCAGCTTTTTCTGTAACCAATCAGAGGAAAGTAGTAGTTTTCTCTGATTGGTTACAGAAAAAGTATACTTGCCTAAAGAAAAAAATCGATTTCTTTCAACAGGCAAACTTCCTTTCCTCTGATTGGTTAATTGACGTATTTGACATTTCTACTGATTGGTTCATTTTTCTGGACGCCGAGTAGCGATTGGCGAGTTTGTAACGCTGTCATTTAGCTCCTAGACGCCATATTTGTATATTTGTTTTGTTTTCGTGTTGGTGAAAATATTGTTAAAATTGAAGATTTCTGTTTTAAATATCTACTGCTTACGTTGAATTGAGTGACTACTCCTCTATAGTGTTGAATACTGCTAGTTTATCCTGTTTTGTGAGAAATTGACTCCTTGTGTTGTGTGAGAAATTGACTCTTTGTGTTTTGTGAGAAATAGACTGTTTATGGCGATATATTGACTCTTATTAAGTTTTTTGAGATATTGACTTTTTTTTGCTCTCAGATGTTGATTCTTTATTTCTTTATGTGAGTGTTTGACCTAGCTATATCAGCTCCGATAGGTTTGTATTCCTAACCGGTTATTACACATTAAATCATCAGCTGTTGTGAATAGAGCATATAATTGTATTTTAACAGCAAATAAATTACATTTTTCACGTTAAAGAAACTAAAAATGCCTTCTAACTATGATTATTCTTAGAATATGTAATAACGTGAATAGTATATATATATTTATTATAGTAGGCGTAATAAAGAAATTATGAATATTCGTTCAGGAATTTTATTTCGCTTTCCTAAATATTTTCGTTCAGAAATTTTATTTCAGTTTCCTAAATATTTCCAGCGAATAATCGATTCCAATTGTATGAAACCGATTTTTTTAAATCGGAATTAATCGATTATTAAGGAACTATGCAGTTCTTTAAGCCTATTTGGCTAGAGACGGCTAAAAAGGCGTATAGCTACCCCGGTGTAGAGGGGGAACTCTTCTCCCTCCTCGTACCCCGGCGTCGTGAAATATTAAAAAAAAATTGCCGAGCCGAGCTCGGATTTTTTGTTTGAAGTGCGCCCTCTTACTCTTATATACTCTTTGGTTCGCAGCAGAATGAGCGCTCATCCTATGTTTCGTCGGCTTTTATACTGTCGCTTGCCGTAATTCAAAAATCATATCCATCAATATAAATATATATATATATATTATGATTTTTTATATATATATATATATATATATATATATATATATATATATATATATATATATATATAAACCAAATTTAAAAACAACCTCTTACAGTCACTAAAAAGTGAAATATAAATAACATTACGTTTAAAAAATCCTCTCGGGTACCAATCCGGGGGTTTTTTTTTTTTTTTTTACGTGCGCAAAATCCCCACGGATACCTCCCCACCTGAGCCGGTGGAGGAGGTTATGTCGGACACGAACCGACTAAAACGCACGCCGCCTGTGGGTCGTTTTGGTTGCCGAAGGTGAGGTTGACAGGCATATCCCTCGCACCCCGGCCGACACAGGGCCATCTCTCACGATCTGGCCCTCTTCTCGGGTGTGGGGACTACAGAGTCCCCAACTCGTCCCCGGAAACGGGGAGGCGCGCCACGCGCGCCACCGCCGCGGCCTGCTTCTGCCAGGGTGACAGGCGGCTTCACCTGTCACGCCCAGGCCGGCGCTCATGGGGGGCGGAGGTCGTTCATCGACCTCCGACGCCCGAGTTGCCTTCGTACGCGGGCAGCTTGTCTTGCGATCCTTCGTCGCTCCCGCTGCCGCTCTCGCCCCGCCGCCTCTTTCACGAGCATTACTTGCTCGCAGAAGGAGGCGCCGGCCGCCCACGCATCCGCGCAGCGAACCATCGCCGCGAGCAAGGTGGAGAGCGTGAGAACCCTCACTCCCAGGGCCGCCACAAGCTCCCGCCTCGGCGTCTCCCACGCCGGACACTCAGTGAAATCCGGGGGTGATTATGTCGCACTCGGACCCACGAAAACAGCACGCCGTATCAGGTCTTCAGATGCCAGGGTATAAGATTGCCTAAAGCATATCCCGCGCTCCCGGCTGACCCTGGGCCATCTATGGTCTTAAGATGGCCCCTTCAGGTGTGGGAAGCCGGTGTTCCCATCGAACCATGAAAAGGGGGAAAGCAAACATCCCGCCACTGCACCGGAGGGGGTGAAGTAGTGACAGGCGACTGCACCTGTAGCCCGCCCTTTAACTTTTTTTTTTACGTGCGCAATTCCCCGCGGATTCCTCCCCACCGGAGCCGGTGGAAGAGGTTATGTCGGACTCGACTAAAACGCACGCCGCCTGTGGGTCGTTTTGGTTGCCGAAGGTGAGGTTGACAGGCATATCCCTCGCATCCCGGCCGACCCAGGGCCATCTCTCACGATCTGGCCCTCTTCTCGGGTGTGGGGACTACAGAGTCCCCAACTCGTCCCCGGAAAACGGGGAGGCGCGTGAAATTCATCGACCTCCGACGCCCGATTTGCCTTCGTACGCGGGCAGCTTGGCTTGCGATATGCAATAAGCAATACAACATAATTTATTTGGATAAGAATTAATAAAAATTACATGAAATTTTAAAAAGCCCCCGTCACAAAAAAGCAACCCCCCAAAAAGTCGAAAATAAGTTGTATTAGTTAGCCCTTTTAACTTTGATATACTTTGTAATACATATTTTGGTGCAAGACTTGTCATGTCGAGGGACCCTGACTGGTAGAGCACTACGTCATATCATCGGAACGATCCAAGGTCCCCCGACGCACACACACGTGCACGACACAGCAGGGCGTGAAAAAGCATATGATGAGGTCGTCAAGCTGAGTGCCACCATTGTCACATGGTATGTGTAAGTAATGGTGACCCTCTTTTCTGAGACTTTGCCTGTCGCTTGCCATCAGGCAAGGCGAAGTCTAATTGACGTGTTCTATATTAAAAAAAACACACACACAGAGACACGCAAACTTATTACACCTCGTCGTTTTTGCGTCGGGGGCTAAAACAAGGGTGTAGATAACATGGCCTGACTTTGATCGGTATTTGTATTGGCCATTTTTGAGTTTATTTCGTTAGCGCGTTATTTTCATAATGCGATATCTTTTTGGCGTTTTGTAATTTTTAAAAGAAAAATGTGGTTACGTAAATGTAGCGACGGGGCTGGTCACATTTATTTGTGATAAGTTGATATAAGGATGATAATTAGCACGGGGACGGTGTAAATAATGTACGCGACCGCACGGCACCAATGCGTTTATTGCACTAATCGTGTAAATCGAACATACATTGTTCATATCATCGTTTTAATATATTTTGCATGCGTACGGTGAACCGTACAGTATAATATCCTTGAGATATCTTGCGATGCACCGCGGTAGCCTAATGGACTGCTGAGGTGAGGTCTCGGGTTCGATTCCAGGTTTTACCATGGCACACACCAATGACTTTTCGATGCTTTTCGAATCTATGTGCGTATTCATCGCAGGTTTATAAGTGCCCGGTTAATGGCAATAGCTCGCCACCTATTACATTGGGACCTAAACATAAACTCCCGAAATGTGGGTGCTAGCACCTCTGCCTACCCCTTCGGGGATATAAGGCGTGAGTTTATGTGATATAAGGATTTTTAAGGTCATTTTTTTACACCTTGAGAATAGGTACATTATTGGGGTTTCACGAAGGATCCCTTTTGAAAATATAATATAGCCTGTTTTAGTCAATGCTAATAAATGTAGCATTTTAGTAGCAAAATAGTTTTTGATGTCGGTCCAGTAATTTTTCAGTTTATTCAATACATACAAATCTTTCCTCTTCATAATATTAGTATAGAAGTATAGAGTTATCAGTCCTTTTTACTGCTACATTTGCCCTTTTTCTTTCTTTAATTCTTTATTGTACACAAGAAAATAATACATCAACAGGTAATCACAAATACATCTTGGTGTACAAAGGCGAGCTTAACTCAATATTGAGTTTTCTCCCAGCAAACCTTTGGGGATTAAAAGTGCAAAAAAAAATGATAAAAAGAACCAAGTGTACAACAGCAGAAAAAATACATATAATACATACTAAGAATAAAAATATTATATATGTATACAATACATACAGCAGACATATTACATATATACCGACTTATATATAATTCAATTACACAAATATACAATAGATAATACATAAATATTACTATAATATTAATTCACATACATTTATCTAGTTTGAGAGAGGAACAGTTCCTTTACTTTGACCTTGAATACGTTCAAAGAAATGCTATCGCGTACCGAGTGAGGCAACGAATTCCACAACCTTACTGCGCGAACTGTAAATGAGCCATCGTAACGGCTGGAGCAGTGAGAAGGGGTTCGAACCCCTGGGGACAAGAAACTCAAAGCGTTCTCGTAAGTAAGCAGGCGAATCAGGATTAAAAAGAATCTACTGTATTCTTTTTTTTTAGAAGAGAGAGATTAGTTAATTTTGTTAAATATGTTTGTAAAATGGGTCAAATCGGCCTTTATACATGTATTAAACTACAATTTCCTTCTAACTTAAGTTTTATTTATTATTTTTTTCATTTGAAAGTATCAAAAACATTGTATCCGGGTCCATAATTGTAATTAAAGACTAATTCAATTTTTATTTCGAAATAAGAATAATACTGTGGTTCTTCTATTAATTAAATTATCTAACTGAAAACTAAATAAGTAGGTTAGAAGATTGTTAGACGTATAAGTGTCAAACTGGCAGATTGAACCAAAATTTAGCAGAAAGCGCGGGAGCTCCCTCATAAAAGTCTCAAGCTACTCTTAGGACTTTGTACGTTTAAAGTTGTCCAGAAATTGTTTTTTATTCTTGTTTTCTTTCTTCTTAGTTTGGTGTATTTTTTAGACTGAATATAAACAAAACCTTTGCAGCCTGTGCCTAACAAAAACAAAATAATGAGTTTGACGCGTCACGCGTGACAGATGGATGTCAGTTCTGTTTATGCTTTTGTGGACCGATTTGTTTGATTTTTGTTTACTTTGTGGGTGAGATTTTTGTAAATATAAAGAGAAATTATTAAATTACACTTACCATGATCAGACTAAAAGCGTTATCTATTTTGATGATTAAATCATGACTATAATGCAAAATTGAACTACATAATGATTTCGTTCACTTGTAGTGTTTTAAAACTATGAAACATAGATTGCATCACTGTAATCCTCTTACGAATTGAAATTCAAATTCATTTATTTGCTTGAATGTGGTTACAAAGATGTCAGCTGCTTGGCGTAATAAAATTATAACATGCCGAGTGGTTGTCAAAGCATAACTATTGTTGAGCGCAAAATAATTGAGATTTAAATAGCTACAAGCTACTGAAACCATAGCAGTTCTCAAATAAAACTAGAATTACTTTTAATATATAATAATTAAATACTGATCCTGTAGTTATGATGGCCTAGTAAGAAAGGACTTTTAGTGATAAAAATGTAATTTGCACAGTAAATGAAGTATAGAAACCTTACTTTACAAAAAAGAGCATGGTTCGAAAGTAACTAAGTGATAGTTGGCAGTGGTGACCAAGAGATGACAGCGATAATTACTATTATAAAAATAAAATTGTATTGCCATCTTCCAATTAAAATTCTACTAACCATAAAATAAATTTTGATTTTCTCTTAAATGCGGGATTTTTTCTGCCATAATAGATTTTATTTGGTATAAAAACCAACGTCCTTACTAAAAGTGGACATCTCCTTTATGTCACATATGCCGTTATATTTACTTTAATAGAAATCGTGTTTCCATGCAGAAATGTTTTTTTTAATGGTTCATATTAATAATATTAATAATAAATATTCTTCAACATTCTACACAACGCTATCTAGACCCATGGTAAGCATAGTTTAACTAGCTTGTGTTTATCTTTTTATATTATAATACATAGAAACACCCAGACCAATGCGAATAACCATGTTCATGCATACAAACTTTTGCACTGAGCGAGAACGAACCCGCGCCTCCTGCGATGCTAGTCGCGTTCACTACTGCCACGCCACAGAGGCATATGATTAATTGCGATCGATAAAATGCGTTTACTATAAAAGCAAATTGTTAGTTTGGCCCATATACATACGACCCATCGTCTATTATACCGGGTGGAAGACTTCGACCTTACCTGGAGGGAAAATACTCTAAATACTGGCAATAGCTAATTTTACTCTAAGGAAACTTTCCCTTATTTTTAATTGAAACAAGACTGCATTCAAAGATTTTCGAAAAATCGCTTGCCACACCCGGTAATCGATCCGACTAAAATCCGAAAAAATAACATTCTGTATTTTTATGGCATATCGACAGTGTAAATCATAAGGATCATATCTCTCTAACAAGCGTGGTGAATTTAATGAAAGGAAGTCCTCACAGTGTAAAGACTGGAATAAACAGAAGGAACTCACGCTGTAAAGAGTTCCAAAAACATATGTTTGTTCGTCTGTTGACCGATGCTTGTCGCGGAGAATCAGGCGAGTGCCGTAGCTCACCGCGATGGCGGCTTGGCAGTACAGCAGCACCCAGCAGACGCCGGCGCCCAGGCCGCTGAACACCCCGCGCCGGCGGCCGTGGCGCTCCGCGGGTTGCAGCAGGGAGCTGTATCTGTTAAAGGGGGACATGCATATGGTTTACGGCATGTGCTTACTATAAAATAATATGTCTTTTTTTCAATAGCAAAATCTCACGTAATAGGGGATGAGTCTATTACCGTCTTTTCGGGCAACATTGTTGACTCGAGACATGCATCTGAGCCTGAGACTGGGCTGTATATATCTGTCTGATATTAAACAGCCCTATGCCTTAGTCGCCTTGTACAACAGCGCATGGGAAGAGATGGGGTGGCACAAATTCTACAATTCATATATAAACATATGGATATAAATAGTTCCAACCTGCTTATTTCTATTGGCTCTCCGCCAAAGGCAACCACAGTCTTCACAGATTTCAAAACTTCTTCGGCGTGTTTGCCTGCCTGGCTGTATGCTTCCATTTCTCGAGTGGTCGACCTCGTTTGGTACTAAAACAAGCAAAGATAAGTTTTCTTAATAAATTCTATAATTGCTATGAACATATGGTTATAGTGGACTTAAGTATGACTGTCAGGTACTGTACGAGTGCGAGGCACCTACAGGTGAAGCATTTGTTATTCTTTAGAATTAAAATAAAAGGGACGTGTTTTTAGTTCCGTTGTAACCGACAGACCCTCGCCGTCATACAGGGTGAGAAAATGAAAATAAAATAATGTTTTATTTTAAAATAAATATTTAATTTAAAATAACTAAAAATAAATGACGATGGGTATAGTTTTATACTCACATTAGATACTACAACTGTGGCAACCAAAGAAAAGGGCATAACAGTTAGACAAGCCAGGCTCAGTTCCCAGCCCATGGGGATTGCTACACATATACACAATATAGCCGTCCCCAAGAAATTTGACATTGCTACTAGTTTCTCGCCCATGCCTTCTCTTATACTTATTATGTTCCTGAAAAGAAAAATACACTATTGTTTGCGACAGGTTTTGTATATAATATAGTCATCCCAACTCTAAGGACTAGATATTAATCGACTTTAAACCCTTTATGGGGCCAAATATCGGAACTTAATACACATTTCTATTGAACAATAACTTCTGTACGAACTGCTGTAAACATAGGCTGTACCTACATGGTGTTCTGCTCTGAGCGGAATATCAGAAACGAGTTCGAGATATAAATAATATAGTATGATAGAGATAACCGATGACTAGTGGGTATTTATTTTATTTAAAGACTTTATACCAAAAAGTTTACGTCAGAAAAACGATCACTTGACTTTCCAAAACGCTTATTATCTAATACGAATGAAACAAATATTTTTACGTGGAAAATGTATGCGCAGGTGGAACTTCTTACAGATACCACACCTCTGCGTTTTGTACGTGGATGAAGTAAACAGTTGCATTACGTGAGAGATCGATTTGACATGTTTCAGATCACTAGTGAATGGATTTCATGCATGTGTCTGCTGATTTATAAGAACCTCATTAATTTATTGAAACATCTTTTATAGCATCGGATGCACGGCTTGATTCAGACGCCGCAAATCAAAGATTTCTTATACTCACTCAGAAATCATTGAGGCTAAATTGACTTTCTCGTCTGTATCGAACCAGGCCATGTCCTGACGTAGTATAGCTTTCAGAAATAACAATCGTATTGTAGTTATCTGCAAAACAAAATATGGTAAATAGTTAACAACCAAGTTCTTAACATTCTGAACACCTAGAAACCCCTCCGCGCCCGGCAGAGTACTTCGGTCTGGTGGCACTCCCGGTTGTCACACGAACAGCTGCGGCATTCGTTACGAGTAGTTGCCGGGTCCGGCATTGCATTATGCTGGCCAGGTGGCAGTCGCGTCAGGGAGCCGATCTTAACTGAGTTGAGAAAAGGCTCGAAGGATGACGATTAGTACTTACTCTGATTGACTTATTCATCATCGCAGGTAACTACTCTAGGCGGTTTCTTTTTTAACGCTACTAATTGAAGGCATAGCGGATCCTCTGTGACCACCGGAGAACAACAGTCTCGTGCCTGACGTGCGGCTTACCTGTCTCAAGGCACTCCAGTTGACGAGCGCGGTGCCCAGTGCGATGAACAGCAGACATATGCCAACAACCACCGCAACGCACTTAGCGTTGGCTGCAGCATCTTCTAATAAAGCTGCCATGTTCTCCTCATGTGTAGCATTGAAACTAGGGTGATTAGAAACATATTAAAATACCTAATATGGCAATTCAGAGTTAAAATATCCCTGCGGGTCAATGTATGCTAGTAGTTGGAAGATTCCTTGAACGGTAATTGTTGTGGTCTGGAATTTTGAGTTCAGGTTAATTTAATGGTTCTGTTTAGGAATGCCTTTCTTGTCAAGTCACAGAGCGACTCGGCCACAATTAGGGATGCGTGCCATCAAAGGGCACGAGGATAACCTCTGTGAAATCACCTCAGTGCATGTTGTCATGGGAAGAGCATTCCGTTACAACAGTACCTGCTTGTGTCTGGAGTGGGAAGGTGAGGGAAATGGAGCAGTTTGCTTTCGCCACAACGTTGGCGTGTAGCTGTCCAGGAGTCATGGGTGTAGGTGCTGGACGTCGATGTCGATATTGTTTGGAATGTTGCCCACGTGATCCATCAACCACACCTACGCTACAAAACTATTTGTTTTGAATTTACATAGGCATAAAAATTAGGTACCTATTTAAAATAAATAATAAGCGTGATGCGCACTCAACGTTTCCTTCAACAAGTTTACTTTGACTTACAGCCTTTTGCCGCCACCGAACGCTGATATGATCGGCAAGTAGGCGCTGGCTCGTCCCGCCGGAGGGTGAGTTCGTTCTACAAAAGAAGTGGTAATCTCTCCGAGAAGTGTCAAGCTGATGGTGATGCCGCCCCCGCTGAGGAACGCCAGCAGCACTCCGAGGGACGTGGCCACCCGCTCCGTGAGTGTTGCGTATCGAAACTGTGAAGAGAGACGTCTGCAGGTTATAACTCATAACTCATTTATTCATAAGAATATTACACGTCACATAAATACATATCAGTACATAATCTTACATAATATGATCTATTATAGTTAGGGCTGCTGTCTGAAATACAGATATTAACCTATCTAGTTCAGACACAGATATTGTCTCTAATATTGTTTAAGATTGTAATCATATTTTTCTGTATGTGTAAAATGTAGCTTAGAAAATAAGTTCTTGCTTGAAATAAAATAAAATAAATAAATAAATTGAAATATCAGTACATATTTTGTCGATTATTACACATCTCACTAACAGAATTCCATATAATTCGTTAGTATAGATAATTTCCGATCGACCATAATTTAAACTAAAAAATAAAAATGAAATAAAAATGTCAGGTAAAGAGTCTCCTGCTGAAATTAACTCCCCTGCTGCAGACTGGAGATGTTGGCGGAATAAGGCTACCTTTCTAACTATTTTTTTGCAACACACGATGAAACATGTTATTTTAAAATCCAAGCTCTTAAAACCTTAATCGTTACGACAACAATAACGGATCATTACTCAACCATATTGTGCATTGATTACCCTAAATGTAACACAAATTCTTCGCCATACATAATAGTCTGGACATTGAAGCTGCATGTATCGAACTCCGACACCTTGATTTTAGTGACCTCACGAGCATGACTGACCCTAATACTTACACCGACGTCCTGATCTCTAAGATAAGAAAAACCATGGAAAACTGTAACAAAACAAAACTAGTATCTTCAAAAAAATACGCCATTAAACCGTGGCTATGATAATGCTCCCCGAAGTCCCACCGGCAATCGAGCCACATATATTCATCTGGGGTTTGATGCCGATGAGAGTGTCTCACAGTGGAACTCCGCACGACATCTCAAACCGAACGACGCCGGTCGCACTTGGGTAGATGACGCCTCTCTAAGTCGTGGATATGTCCATAACATTTTTATAATTTAGGGAATACATTACTTAGATATTAGACTATACTTACGATGTGAAAGTACGATACTTCGGATCCACACTCCTTTATTGTTCTGTAAACCAGTAATGTATTCGTTAATGTACCGTATTCGTCAATAACATCATCGCGTCCGAGGTGTGAGGACCTCGGAGGCGTCCGTCCCGGGCATAGGGTCCTCTTTCCTCCCATTGTTCATCTACTTCGCACAGTATTCTAATGAGCCTATATACAAAAATAGTTATTGCCTATTGCTACGCCCGCATGGATGTTTTAACCCGGCTACGGCGAAGATAAAGGAGGGTCATGATTTTGACAGGCTTTGTATGTATATATGTTTGTAGGTTCATCTGTTCCCTCATAGGTCCTCGACTACTTATAAAAACTGAACAAATAAAGTATCGTTAGAAGCATCTTGGTCGTCCGCTGGTCATAGATATGAATCTAATGTGGCGCCCTCTAGGGGTCATAAAGTACTGTGTTTAAAAATGAATTTGAGATATATATGTCGTGTTTGGTATCAACTGAAAGGGCTTAAATGGTAGATTTCTAATATTTATATCGCTTGCCCCAAAATAATATCAATAAAAAAATAAATTAAAACTGAAACCCGACTACTGATTCACGCATTAAAAAGTATTAAACAAGAAAATGTATCAAGGATAGCTAGATAGATAGTGGTCGTATGTTACTTATCCATAGATTATAATAATAATAATTTATTTGATGGCAACTAGGCCCAATTTGTTAGTAACACTTTTTTTTAACTCTAATGTTAGTAACAACATTATAATTTTTTTTTATACTACTTAGTTGGCAGACAAGCGCACGGCCCACCTGGATAGTAATAAAATTCAACAATTTCGATTAATATTCAACAGTTCATCAATCATTATAATTTAAAGAATCAATCAAAGACTCAATTTCATTTATTTAGTTGAGGCACGCAAAGAGCACATATGAACGTCAAAATTTTAGAATTATGTCAAGAAATAATATAAAATAGTGTAAAAATAAACCATTGGAAAATGATTTTTTCGCTGGTTCGGTAGGTTACTTCAACTGAGAAGATACCAGCAAGAAATTCAGAAAACTATTTTAGAGCTAGATTATCTTTCTTTTTTAAATTTGCTTTAGTTTATAATTTATTTTGTGCGAGCAAGCAAGAGACTTATGTTGACCACGCATTTACATCATCAAGATACTCATCTACTTTATAGTACTTAACCTTTATTCATTAAAGATTATTTAATTTTAAATTTATTTAGTGGCATGTTAATCAAATCCTGAGGAATTTTTAAATATTTTTATACAGCTACCTACAAACGAATCACCAACATTGTGAAGCCTTTTTTTACGTGCGCAAAATCCCCACGGATACCCCTCTCACTGGAGCAGGTGGAAGAGGTTATGTCGGACTCGAACTGACCAAAACACACGACGCCTGTGGGTCGTTTTTGGTTGCCGAAGGGGAGGTTAACAGGCATATCCCTCGCACCGCGGCCGACCCAGGGCCATCTCTCTTGATCTGGCCTCGGGTTTGGGGACCACAGAATCCCCAACTCGACCCCGGAAATGGCCGCTTCTGCCAGGGTGACAGGCGGCTCTACCCGTCACCCCCAGACCTGCGCCCGAGTTGCCTTCGTACGCAGGCAGCTTGGCTTGCGATCCTTCGTCGCTTCCGCTGCCGCTCCCACCCCGCCTCCTCCTTTACGAGCATTACTTGCTCGCAGAAGAAGGCGCCAGCCGCCCACGCATCCACTCAGCGAACCATCGCCGCGAGCAAGGTAGAGAGCGTGAGAACTCTCACTCCCAGGGCCGCCACCAGCTCCCGTCTCCACCACTCTTCTTCACTTTGCACTCTGCACCAGCTGCCACGCCGGACACTCGATGAGCGTGAGCAGCCCCGAGTCCTCGTTCGCATCGCAGTGATGGCAATCGGACGCTGGCTCTTTCTCCATCCAACGCATATACTGCCCGAAGCACCCGTGCTCGGTGATCATCTGCGTCAGACGGTACGACAGGCTGCCATGTGGCCTATCTTGCCAGTCCCCCATGATGGGTCTTACCGCCGCTACTACGGCGCGCCCTGCGCTTGGTCGCCCAAGTCGTAGCTCCCATTCCGCCACCATTTCCCTGTGAAGCCGTGATCTCATGGCCCGAATTTCTTCGGGCTCGGGATCGTGATCGTCGTCATAGCACCGAAAGGGATCTCACTTCCAGGATCCACGGTGGCTAAAGACACGTCAAACGATATCGTGCGGTACCCCCTGATGATCCGGCAGGCCATCTTCTGCTGCGGACCGCGCAGCAGGGGCATATGCCTGTCCTTCAGGGTGTCCGCCCACACGGGACACCCGTACAGGGCCATGGACCGCACGTCACCCGCGTAGTCTCCTGCAAGAGTCCTCCGGGCCCCTCAGGTTGGGCAGTAGCCGCGCCAGAGCCGCACCAATTTGGGGCCCAGACTTCGGAAATACTTCTTAAAGTCCCACCGGCCGTCGAGCACGAGCCCCAGATGCCCAAGATGCCGATGAGAGTGCCTCCCACTGTGAGATTGGAACCAGGTAGTAGTGTGTGCCGAGGTCCATGAAAGAACATGGCCTCGGATTTATGCAAAGCCACCTCAAGGCTCAGCCGCTGGATCCGTTCCACGACTTGAGCAACCGCGGTCGTGGCCCTTAGGGTCGCTTCGTGGTATGTAGCCCCGCTCGCCGTCACTAGCGTATCATCCGCATAGCATGTGCACCAAGTTCACCGCGAAGTACCCAGTCGTATCCGATATTCCACAGGAGCGGCCCTAGAACCGATCCCTGTGGAACTCCGCACAACATCTCACGCCGACCGACGCCGGTCGCACTTGGATAACAACTTTGTGAAGCCTGAGTTTTGGTACAACTAGTTTATTTTTGTTTCTCGTATTAAAACTATGTACATAATTTAATACGAGAAACAAAACAAACACAAAACAAAACGGATACGTCAGATTTTTTTTCGAAAAGATTTAGGTTCTTTCGTACATATAAGATATTATCGTAAATGTACTGAGAAACAATAGATAATTCTTTCAGCGAGTCACGGGTCTGAGGCTATAGATCGCTCGTATCGCTCGTTTCTACAGAAACAGAGCTACAGTACAAATATAGTCTCAATATCGGCAGCTGAACCCCACAGCAGCAGACCGTATGAGATAACGCTATGAAATTAGCTAAAATAAACTAATCGTGCAGTTTCCTCTTCAGTCAGTGACATTATCTTTCTAACCGCATAGGCATCAGAGCTAAGTCTTTCTGCCAAGGCTGTGATATGAGAACCTCATTGCAGTTTACTATCTAGAGTTATTCCATACCTTGGAACGACAAGGCATAGAGGCTGAATACATAACTGTGTTCCAGGAAATATATAAGAACGGGAGTGCAAGAATTAGGCTAGAACGGGAGGGGGAAAAGTTCCCCATAAGAAAAGGCGTTAGGCAAGGTGACCCGTTATCACCCAAATTGTTCACAGCGGTGCTGGAGAGTGTTTTCGGAAGGCTGAATTGGACTGAGAAGGGGCTGAAACTGAATGGTGAGTACTTGAGTCATCTCCGCTTTGCGGATGACATAGTCATCTTTTCAGAAAACCTATCTGAACTGTCAACTATGCTGCAAGAATTAACAGCAGAGAGAAAAAAGTAGGCCTTTCTATAAATTTGTCAAAAACCAAAATAATCACAAATAAAGAGACTGATGATTGTGTAGTGGTAGAGGGTCAAAGAGTGGAATTAGTAAAAGAATACATCTATTTGGGCCAATCTGTTTCATTCCAAAATCAAACAGAAAATGAAATACAACGTAGAATCGCAATAGCATGGAAGAAATACTGGATCTTTAAGGAAGTCATGAAAAAAAATTCATCCATATAAGTATTAAAAGCAAGCTCTTTCAAATTGCTATATTGCCTTCTTTGACAAATGGTTGTCAAAGTTGTGCTTTTAAAGGAAACCTGAACTACAAATTACTACTAAATGAAATTAAACTTAAAATATAACTAAATTAATTAAAAAAAAAAAATATATTACAAATAACAAAATGACTGTGAAATGACACTGAAATTGATGACTTAATTATATAATTAATTATAGACGCAAATTGTAATTTTAATGGTAGTAGAATAAATGGCTTTTTATTTTATTTTATTATCTAGAGTCATTCCAAGAAAAACTGTGGTATTAAGTATTTGAACAGATTCATTATTCATTTTAATATTAATACCTATCTGTCTTACATTTGGCATAGTTATCTCTATACATTTTGTTTTCTTCATTGAGCAGCAAGTTGTGACTTATAAACCAATACAATATTTCAGAAAGGGTATTATTCACATCGTCAAGTACTGCTTTATGTATTTCAGTCTTAAAAATTAATAATGTTGCATCAGCAAATAATACAATTTCCCAAAGATTTGTAGCAAAGTAAAGAAGATCAAGAATAAAAGGGGTACTAATATCGAGTTCTGAGGTACTCCCATAACTAACGGGGCACCGGAAGAGTCAGTGCCATTAACGTTAACTTTTTGAATTCTGCCATTGAGGTAACACTTAAGTAATCCAGTGAGCCGCTTGAAACACCATAATATTCTGATTTTAGTAACAACGTATCATGATCAACACCGTTTAGTCGCAGAAGGTCCAATTTGCAAAATGTCAAGTGGTAGCAAAATGCCAAAGTCGCAAAATGTCCGAGTCTTATAATGTCCAAGTCTCAAAATAACAAAAGCATTTAAATAAAAACTATATTCAATAAGCACTCACAGTGCTCTTTTAAAGGTTATGTGAGTTGTGTCGACGGAGCCCCGCTTCCCGGGGTCCTATTTCTTCTTGCTTTAACACAAGAAACCAAACACGAAGGGTTTCACAGAGACCTCCACAATACCCTTCTAACCTATATCTATCCGTGTCGGGGCACAAAAAAATCTTCTAAAAAATTAGACATTTTGGGAATTGGACATTTTAGGAACTGGACAATCAGGGAATTGGACATTTTACGAATTGGACTTTTTGAAACCGCTTGACATTTTGAGAATTGGAGATTCTGAACCTGAACCATCAACACAATCAAAAGCTTTTGATAGAAATGCAGGCTTTTGATAGTTATATATTTGACAGTTATATATTTTTGACAAGTGCAACTCCTGCATCTGTCGTGCTTCTACCTTTAGTGAAACCAAACGGTTTATCATGAAGTAACTTATTTTCTGTAAAATATGAAAGCAGTTGATTATATAATTATTTGTTTCAAAATTATCATTATGTAATTTTAAATACATTTTGCAGTATATTTATTATTCAGTCCCCACAACTCCAACAGATCATCATACAACAACTACTAATATAGTGGCAGTCTAACCTGCTCACTATCATAGACAGGAAACTGTTGGGCGCTGCCCCGCACCCTGCGCACCAGGGAGGCGCGCCTTCCGCACAGTCGTAGAATGTATTGTTTAGTTACCCCTCGTTCATACCTCGAAACAAGTTGTAAACTTGTTTATAAAAAACTTGTTGAAGACTTGTAGAAGACACATAGGATGTAAAGCCAATTTCGTTCACATAGAATGTATAGCCAACAAGTTGTAAATAAGTATAAAACACATTTGCGTTCACACTGTAGGCTGTGACATATTGCAACTTGTCAAATACATATTATATACTTAGGTGAAAACGAAGGGTTAGAGTAAATGATATACGAATGGTCGTATGCCCCTTACTCAACAAAACAATATGCTATCCTTGATATTTTCTTGTTTAATACTCTTTAAAGAATGATTTTTAGTAGTCAGTTTGGAGGCTATGCCTATAGGTTTACGTGGGAGTATCTCAATAAAAGATGGCGTGCACTTATTACGTTTATTGTCGATCACACAACGGTCTCTCTATATGTAGGACTTACAATTGATTACTTAGAACACTTGATATTGACTGAGAACATCTATAAGTGAGCGAGTTCATATGCGGCTGCTGTGGCAAGCCTTACGTACGAACTGGCTCACAAAGCGCGGGCACTACGCCGCGGGCCGGGAAGGAATTTGCTGACGTTGCGTCTGTGACGCGACGCCGCTACAGTCAGGTTTTATGTAGTTTTAAACTTAACTTTTTACTCGGTTACAAGAGTCAAGTTCGGAGTAGGTACATTGTGTGATGTGTTTGGGGTCAAGATGAATGACGGCAAGTATAATAGCAGCAGCACCTACTGTCGAGCTGTGTTAGTTAGACACATTCGACCTTGATACAAACATGTTGGTATTTTTTTTTAAATATTTCCTGCTTCTTTCTTACTTAATTAATTCATCTGCACAATTAACATTAGCTGTTTCATGATTAAAATAATAATTAAGTAGGTACATAAAAAAGATAGTCTGTTGGTATTTTACTAGGAAGTCTTCGGCCGGGTTGCGAGGTATATGCCGCTAACAACAACCTGCGACCCTCAGACGGCGTGCGATTTAGTCGGTAGAAGTCCAAATAACTTCCCCCACCGTCTCTGACGGGGTGGGGGGAGGGGGGTTGTTCCACCACAGACCAAACGCCTGGGCTGATTTTTATGATTCATAAGTTGGGTGTCGTTGAATAGGTATTTAAAAAACATTTTCAGTTTTCTTTCAAAATTTTTCTATTCTATTTTCTACTGACCGTTTATGATCTATATCGGTTTGAAGGTGCGTAGCAAACATTCTCACATATTCGAGTATTGTAGATATTTAGTCAATACAATAGACAAAAAAAGAAAAACAGATAAAGAAATAAATATTGGTATCGCCATTCAACGTGGCAGTGCAGCCTCCCGGTTGACATCGATGGGGATGGGGAGGAATCCTTTGACGCCTGAACCTGCAGGTTTATATAGGTGTATTCTGTTTTGTTATTTCACTTTAGATAAATCCCATGTACATTATGCAAATAAAAATATAATTATAAATGTTCAAAAATCCATAAATTAAATATTTGATGTATCAAAAAATATATAAAACCCCGCAGCTCCGCCTGAGTGGAATTTTGATCCTGTAAACTTGCTTTTTCGTGCCGAAATTCCCTCAGATACCAACCCCTTCAGCCTATGGGGGTGAATATGTCGCACTCAGACCCACTAAAACCGCACGCCGTATCGTATCTAAGGATAGGATTTCGGAGTATAAAATTGCCGAAAGCTTTTATCTCACGCTGCCGGCTGGCCCTGGGCCATCTATGGCTTTAAGGTGGCCCCCCCAGGTGTGGGAAACCGGTGTCCCCATCTAACCCCGGAAAGGGGGAAGACGATCGCCACCCCATTGCACAGGCTGGGCTGAAGTGGCGACAGGCGGCCGCACCTGTTACCCCCACACTTGTGCTCGGCAACCAGCTCGCCCCTTGCCTGATATCCACTGTGCCCTCTAGTAGTCAGGGGGACATGTGCGAAGCCTTCGAGCAGCCCCGCCCTCGTCACAGCCAGTATTTTCCATTGGCGGCAGCGTCTTCCCTGGGAGTTCTCCGTAGTCGAGGGTGACCAGAGTGTGGTCTTATGGAGGTAGGACACGATGGAATTTCCGTTGAACTGAGCAGTCCAACTGGGGAAATGCCTCTGCCCTACAGAATATCGCGGCCACAATAACCTCGTGTTGTGTTCTAGGCGATGAGTAGGGTAGCCAGAGCTCTCTGGAGAGTTTATGTGCTGTTAGTGGGAAAATTAAAAACTTGTCCTGCTTCGTCTTCTACAGTGACGGCACAGAAACTCTGTGCTTACAAGATCGACAGCGCGAGTATGACTTCTCTGGTGTTGCACAAGTCCATATGCCACAGTAACCACTTTCTACCAAGTTGACCGTGTGCTTGTCCGCCACCTTGGTGATATAAAAAAGAAGGGTGCACCACATGGAGGTTCCGGACCGCGCACCCCGATCCCGTTCCCGCTGAACCTTCTGTTCAGACCCTTCCCGGTTTCGGTCGTGACATACTTCGAACTCCCGTTGCCCCCAGGCCGGTATTATAATCGTTTTCAAATAACGTACGGGAATGTATCAGATTTATTGACAACGTTGAGTTAAGCTCGCCTTTGTACGTTACATCTCATCTTTTTATATTAATGTATGATCAACTGGGCCAACTAACTGACTAACACTGAAATATTTATTGGAAACGTGACTAGAATCTATAATTTATTATTTTATACATATTTGACATGGAATATAAAATAGAAACAATATCTCAATTCTAAGTAATCTATACAGAAATAATATTAAATAATTTATAAATATTAAATACAATAAAAATAAAATAACTATTATACAACTTATAGCTAAGAACAATTAAAATGCGTCGTAGAATTCCTCCGCATCGCATGCCTCTTGTGGCAGCGTTCTTCGGTATTGCCTATTCGTTCCAAAATTCACCCATGCCCTACGATCAACGCCATTTTTTAAACATTTAACGATTTTGAAAAAAATGGACGAAATTATAGAAAATACCCTCACCAAAATTTTAAATGTGGCCTTGGATGACCGAGCTTTACTACAAGCGACTCTACCGATTCGCTTGGGTGGGCTCGGTATTCGCAAAATTTCAGATGTCAGCTTACCAGCGTTCCTGTCTTCAGTCCACAGTACCGAAGAATTAACTAGGAAAATCCTTGCACCTACATTAGTTAATTCTGAAGTATTGTGTAAGACTGATGCAGTGAACGCTTGGAAAATTGCATGTCCAAACACCGATCTCCCAAGGAACCTCTTCTCACAGCGTCAGTGGGACGGGCCGCTCTGCAGCTTAGTTGGAAAAAAATTACTAAATACATGTTCCAATGCTGCTGAGCGTGCCCGTTTACTGGCGGTTGGAGTGTGGGAATCGGGTCTTTGGCTACAAGCTCTTCCGTCATCTAACGTAGGGACTATGTTAGATGACACTACCTTCCGCATCGCAACTTGTCTCCGTTTAGGCGCGCCGTGTGTTTCTCCGCATCAATGCCGCTGTGGAGAAGCCGTTGACAGACTCGGACACCATGGTCTGTCGTGCTGCAGGAGCGCAGGGCGAATTCCACGGCACGCCAGCCTCAATGACATAATCCGCCGTGCTCTTGTCACCGCCGGTGTACCAGCTGTACTAGAACCAAACGGTTTGGCGCGTGACGATGGCAAGAGACCGGATGGCATGTCGTTAATGCCATGGAAGATGGGTAGGACTCTGGTGTGGGACGCCACATGCGTTGATACCATGGCTCCTACCCATATAACTAGCACGGCTGGCTGTGCGGGAGCTGCTGCTGCTTCTGCAGAGGCTCTCAAGCGGCGCAAATACTCCAATCTCATCGGAGATTATGAATTTGTGCCGTTTGGAGTCGAGACTTTGGGGTCATGGGGTCCGAGCGCTCGCAACCTCTTCCGTGAGATTGCGAAGCGTATGGTCGACGCTTCTCGTGACCAGAAGGCTGGCCTCTTTTTAGGTCAGAGAATAAGCATTGCCATACAACGTGGCAATACTGCCAGTCTTCTGGGAACGCTGCCACAAGAGGCATGCGATGCGGAGGAATTCTACGACGCATTTTAATTGTTCTTAGCTATAAGTTGTATAATAGTTATTTTATTTTTAATGTATGATATGTGTGTACAATAAAGTATAAATAAATATAAATAAATTTATAATTTCGTAATATTTTTCGAATGGTACGTCCGATTTCTATAATTTAAAAAGTAATCAACAGGCGCTGAAACAGTCTTGAATCCAAAATAATTTATTTGGATAAGAAGTAATAAAAAGAATAGATAACATGGTCTGATTTTGATCGGTATTTCTATCAGCCACATATTTTTAAATACATTCTGTTGTTCTATCACTATTCGTTTCCGCAGCGCACGCGATATGGGGACTTTCTAAGGTCATTTTTTACACCTTGGGTTACATTATTGGAGATTCAGAAAGGATCGTTAATTTTTTTGTAAATGTAATTTGGCCTATGTAGCTTTTGAGTTTATTCAGTACACACAAAAGTACAAAAATCCCTTTAGCCTTACATTAGCAGAACTCAAATTCCAGTGCAATTGTGATTAGTACCTACTGACGCTGATAGGACGTACGACGACCAAACTACGTACATACTAAAAGAAAACATAACATAAACTCACTATATCCCCGAAGGGGTAGGCAGAGGTGTTAGCACCCACATTTCGCCAGTTTATGTTTAGGTCCCAATTTAATAGATGACGAGCCTATTGCTATTAGCCGGGCACTTATAAACCTGCGATAAATACACACATAACTTCGAAAAACATCGAAACGTCATTGATGTGAGCCATGGTAGAACCCGAGATCTCGTCTCACAAGTCCATTACCCATACCTCTAGGCTACCGCAAAGAAAATTGCAAAGAAAAAAACAAGCACTTAGAGGTCCAGTGGTCTAGAATTCTATAATAGATTATGAAATGAATACTATTGAAGAAAATAATAGTATATTATGGTACGAGTGTGTAACTTTGGTGATTACCGCTGAGGCGCTATTGGCCTGACGCCTCGGGTCTTAGAGAGCCGAAGACGCTCCTCTCGTTAGTGAGTATATGGAAAAGAAAGAAATTAGGTGAAACAAAAAGTAATTGAAAGAAATTTATGTAACAGAAGATTACTCAAACGAAGTTTTCGTAGAAATGGTTAAAACCCAAACTCATTGAAGAAAGAAAAAATGGAAATTTACTCTATAGAAAATACGACCAACTTATTGTCAAAGATAACTAAAATGTTCAAGATGCAAGGAAAAGGGAACCTTCTACGTCCCTGCAAGTTCACTCACAGCCAACAAAACAACAAACATGGCCACTTTAAAGAATAGCAGAATCATTGCATCCGACACTATGAGAACTAGATCTAACTCTCTCTCAAACAACTCAAACAGAAAGGAACAATAGCAATGAAGCACCGTCGACTAGAACCAACATTACAAAAAGGAAAAATACAAAACCACAGAAACGAGAAAACATCCTCCAAACCGACTCGTGGGGGGAAATGGCCACCACCCTCCAATCATAAATAATATATATGTTTCATATTAATGATAAGTAGTTGTGTTTACACACTTCAAGAACTACTATGATGTCAGACAGCCTGTTAGGTATTGCGCCAAAGATATATTTAAAATAAAGTTAAAAGAGTTATTAAGCAGAAATGTTGTTGTTTATGTTACTATGATTTAAGTGAATTTCTAGAGGATACAACTCTGAATCAATTGACTTTTTGATTATAATAATATCTAAAATTTGACATTGGATTAATTTAAACTCTTTTTGACATGATAATATGGACCTAGTTATGTTGACAATTATTAATTTTAAGATTTGACATTTATAATCACATTGATAATTGAATTCTTTTTATTTTGTTTCATTGCCTGCTTGATTCTTCTAACTATTATATTGATATCTACTGTGTCACAAATTAATTACTGACTTAGGTATTTAAACTATCCTGGTCACTCACATCAGTATCAAAATAAACGGGATATTTACCATGTTTCATTGTTTTGAGTTGCCGGTATTTCGGCGCTGTTGCAAGCGCCGTGATCACGGAGGAACTGGAGTAGTGGCGATGAACAGAGAAAAAGTTTTTTCTAGGAGTAATTATATCGATCTACCTTCTTTCGAGTTATTTTACCACGCGTATCTGCACTACCGCTATCGGAAACTCAAAACAATGAAACATCGTAAATATCCCATTTATTTTGATACTAATTATTGACTGTTTAAATATTTACATACCACACAAAAGTCATAGAATGTACAAGGAAACATTATTTGTTATATTATGTTGTACCTACAGTCTGTGAATGAATAAATGAATATGAATATGAATATAAATGAAAATAAAAATATTACAAGTATGCACCTACAATGTGGGGTCTTTAGCAACAGCTGAAGAACATATTGGACTGAGCCATGCTTTGGAAAACGTAAATTACGACATAATAGGACTGGCAGAAGTAAGAAGAATCGGGTGTCAAATGAAGAAATTCACCTATATACCAAAATATGTAGTCTCAGTGTTCACTTTTCCCTAGAATGTATTGTTTTGTTAATCTAAGCGGCATACGACCACGGCTATCCTTGATATTTTCTTGTTAAAAACTTTTTCATTAGTCGGGTTTTAGTTTTAAAATTATTTTTTATTTATATCATTTTGGGTAAGCAATAGGTATAATTCATACATATTTGAAATGTGCTAATTAAAATCTTTCAGGTGATACCAAAGACGACATATTTATCTCAAACTTATTTTCTTACGCAGTACTCCTCTAGAGGGCGCCACATTAGATTCAGTGACACGTTATATAGCCTTTCACCAGCGGACGAATAAGATGCTTCTAACGATACCTCATTTGTCCAGTTCTAATAAGGCGTTGAGAAGCTATGAGGGAACAGATTAACCTATAAACATACACATATTCATACATAGCCTGTCAAACTCATTACCCTCCTTTTGCTTCGCCGTAGTCGGATAAAAATCAGTGAATTGAGCAGGCTGGATTTCGCTTAGATAAAGCTTAAGCTATGACTAACAACTATTAAAAATAAATAAATGTAAATGGAAAATAGTTTATGTAAACGAATACGTTTACCTTGGCAAACAAGTCTCATTCAACATCAACAGGAACGAAGAAGTGAATCGAAATAAACTAATAACAACACAAAGAGAAGCATTCCTAAAAAAAAATATTCAGAAAATTAGAAATGAAAATATCACATACATATCTGTAGAGTAAAAGACAAACGACAACTTGGAAGGGCCCTATAGGAAAAAGACACGTCAGAAAACCTAAGAAACGACGGGCTGACAATATAGTGAAGATGGCAGGCAATGGACGGATGGAGATAGGCCAAGATAGAGACTGACGAAAAACAATGGAGGAGGCTTTTAACCGAAAGGAATCCGAATTAAAATCATCATAAGCAACACTTATATACTTATAATGAATTAAATTAAGTGTATTTTTTCAAAAAATAAAGCTTTTTTATCGTTATTAATATCGTTAAATCTTATATCGGGCGGTAAACAGCATAAATCATCTCCTCATAACTAGTACTTGCACACAATTCAATTAATAATAAACTATAATTCCAACAGTGAAAACGAGGTGAGAATTATTTTCGCATTAGCAGGAAAAATTAATTACTTTTACTATGCACGCACATCTAGCACCGACCACAGACTGCGGCGCTACGAAGGTATTCCCGTCCCAATTGAGCAGTCCAACTGGGGAAGTACCTCCACCCTACAGAATACCACGGCTATAATAAGCTCTTGTCATGTTCCCGGCGGTGAGTAGGGTAGGCAGAGCTCACTGGAGGGTTTTTGTGCTATCAGTGGGAAGACTGAAGGTTTGTTCTGGTCCTGATTGTTTCTTCTGCACTGACGGAACAGAAACTCTCAGTACTTATAGGGTCGGTAGCACGGGTGTAACTCCCCTGGTGTTGCACATTTTCATAGCTCGCGGTAACCACTTTCCATCAGGTGGGCCGTGTGCTTGACTGTCACCTAACTTGTATGAAAAAAGAAAAAACTAAAAGAATGAGGTTTCTTTTTTTCGCAGCATAGAAAATGGGGAATTTAAAGTTTTTATAGAGAAAACATCAGTTATATTCGAGTGAAAGTTTTGATTAACAAGCTGGTTTAATAAACAAATGAGTTGAAATTATCTATATTTAAATACTTGCATGAAATGAGGTATTAATTGATTTATATTAATTTTGAACACGACTTTTTTGTGTCGAAACTTTTTTAAGAAAGCGACTCTACAAATAAAATTAAAAAAGCTATAGGTCTAATACGCACTCGTGAGGTTATAGCAACAAAAAGTCACAGTTTGAGTCTATACTATGTGCCATTACGTGTCTAATTCCAGAGAAATTAGAGCCACTTTATGAGCAAGTGTGTTGACAAATATATTCTAATCATATTCTATAATGGATTAGACTGAGACTGTTCGATTGTTTTGTTCCATTATGAGAATATATTTTGTTTTCTTCAATAGTATTAATTTCATTTCATATGCACATATTATAAAATTCTGGACCACCGGACATCTAAGTGCTTCTGCTTTGCAAAATTCATGTCCGAGACATTACGGCCGTATTCTCCGGCGATAGTCAGGCTACGTGGGTAATAAATGCCTGGCCATGCCGCCTTCCAAAAGATCCTAAAAGTGTTGGCTTGACGTTATAGAGGGTCGTTAGGCAATGGCTTTGTGCGCCACCTGAGTGCATCGCATCGCTCACACACAAACTAGAATACAACTTACTTCACTTTTTTCTTCTTAGTTTCAATCATATTGACACTTTGTGTAAAACCTTCTACTATTAAATACAAGAAGTGACAGAGCTGAGACGCCGTACCGGTCGGTGTCACATATCCACGAGCTCTTACGAGAGACTGCGAGGCAGACGAGCCTGCAACTGGCGGCATCCATCGCTCGGCGAGGGCGCGCGCTTCTGTACAACATGCAAAGACAGAATGTATTTTTTAGAGACGGGTGAGTTCAGTCAGCTAAAGAAGAATACGGTGTTTCTTGAAAAACTTTTAAATGGAAACTTTATTTCCTGTCAGGTAGTAGGTATTTCATAGTTTTCGAAAACGTCTTGATAATGCTATATTACTTATAAACAATTTTCCGATAATTCTCAGTGATCTGTATTCTTGAATTTATTTTGTTTATGCTTAATTTACATATCGCGATATCTTTCTAACTGTTAATTGTGAAGATATAGTTTGAATGACAATTATTATCTACATTAGATGCACATCGTATCTAACGTATTTAATTGGATAAGGAATTACAGATGTAGATATTGTTAAAAATAGCTTCGAAAATGATTCATATTTTTTTTTTTAATTTCTAAAACATAAAAATGGTTATTGTTCTTCGTGTTGTGTTCCCAGCGGTGAGTAGGGTAGCCAGAGCTCACTGGAGAATTTGTGCTGTCAGTGGGATGACTAATGGCTTGTCTTGCTTTGTTCTCTACACTGACGGCACAGAAACTCGGTGCTTACAAGGTCGGTAGTGCGAGTGTGACTCCTCTGGAGTTACACACGTCCATAGGCCACGGTAACCACTTTCCATCAGGTGGGCCATGCGCTTGTCTGCCACCCAAGTGGTATAAAAAAAATTGTGGGTTATCCTTAAGAGACAGATGTAATATGCTATCGTAATCTATATTGTAGACCTTTTAAGCCACACATTATTTTGTTCTATCATTAATAGTTTTCACAGCGTACGCGATTTGTAAGGAATGTCATTTTTTTACACCTTGTTTGGATTACATTATATTGGATTTTAGAAAGGATTATTTTTTTGAAAATGCAATGTAGCGTAGTCGGTGATAATATAGCTTTCTAACAGTACAAGATGTTTTGAAATCGGTCAAGTACTCTTTGAGTCTATTCAACACGTACAAAAATACATATTTTTCCTCTTTATAATATTAGTATAGATACACTCGTAATACTTTCAAGGTCTTTATAGACTGGGCCGTAGGTCTACCATGAGTTTTTGAATGAGATTCGTAAACGGACACGTGTGTGGTTGCGTTTACGGTAGTTGTGCTGTCGTGAGCTTTGTACAACGAAGTGGCTCTCGTGTAAACGGAACTAGCTGATGTCTGCGTATATTTTCCTAGAATACCAGCAGTGAGACAATTTGGTGTTTGTTTGAATGTTGAGTGACGGAGTATAGTTATCGTAAAATGGCGGCTTTCTTATAATCGGCTGTCGGGCGTATGGTTCGGTACCTGTTTACATTATTATATCCATGTTTTGTTGAAAGTAATTAGGTATTGATGAATAGTCATGATATAACGCTGGAAACCGATATAAAGGGAGTAAATACTGTGATTATACTTACAGATGTTTACTTTGCATGGAGCTCCGCCATATCCTTTAGTCACCTTCTAACACACGGGAAGAGATGGGATAGCCCTACATATTCTACACCAGCGAGAAACAACACGTCAAATACAATGTTCTAACCCCCAAGAGGAGACTGCGCCAGAACCTCACCCATTACTCAGCAGATATATACGCATATAGGTTCCTAACGCAAATAAAGTTTGCCATTAGGAACATAAATGAAATATGGAATGTGAAGAGACAATGTTATTAAAATGAAAATTATTAGTTAATATTAATCGATAGCAGAGGTTGTTCATCACTATTGGCATCGATGTTGTTATCAATTTGAGTTCATATGACTTTTCTTTTTATAATTGGTCCAATTGTAAAGAATGGAATTTATTTTATTATTAATATCTTTTAAAATGAAAAAAGTGGGATTGCTTGTTAATATTAGATTTCATACAACGAGGTTTGAGAACACTTCTTCACTTTGAATTTGGGTGTGTACCCACACTTTGGCTGAATATGAGCCCAAGGTCATCGGAGTCCAGGCTCTGGTACAGTTATTTCCATTCGTGGACAAGAAGATGGCAGTCACTAACACAAAAGCCATAACAATCTAAAGGGAGGAGCAGAATAGTAGACCACGGGCTCCAAATAGCGAGATTGTCACTCAGATGAAGACATTATTTAAGTTAGGAGTAGATATTCTTTTACATATCCATTGCTCGATCTCAGCCACTCCTCGCTTAAATAAGATTGACTTATCACGGGTTTATTTAGTACATATGGCATACATTTTCTAGATTCTTCGACTTCTTGTTATCCATGTTGTAGTGAAATCTCACGAAATAAATAATTAATTCAATCATCCTCCTATCGTTAATCCCGAAGCTTCCTCGGAGAGATGGCTGGAGATGTCAAAAATACGGAGACGTAAGCACGTGATCACATTACCATTCTCGTGTACGTACGACTCACGTTCAAAACTCATGGTAGACCTACAGGACCGGTTTAGTTACCAATAAATACCGTCGTGATTATTACTCATGAATATCTAAACAAAAATGCCATGTGATTAACATAAACTTATATTTAGAAAATCATTTTCCTTAAAGAAATAGCTTGCGGATAAATGTTTGTACACTGTGAAAAAGTTTATGACATAAAGAAAATAAATGGGGAGTAAGTAATCCAAATAAACTAATTTAAAATCGACACTGTTAGTAGTAATATAATTATGGTAGTGACTCATTTAATCACTTATATTCTATAATTTAATGCAATTCAGTAAGATATTTTTTTTATATAGGACACGTCAATTAGACTTCGCCTTGCCTGATGGTAAGCTGAAGACAAAGTCACAGAAAAGAGGGTCGCCATTACTTACACATACCGTGTGACAATGGTGACACTCAGCTTGACGGCCTCATCATATGCTTTTTCACGCCCCGCTTAAAGGACCCGGGACTATAGGAAAAAGGAAACACGTGAGCTGGTAATGAATTCCAGGCCTTAAAGGTGCGACAGAGGAAAGAGTCTCCGAACCGCTTGGTTCTTGATCGGATGTTCTGCACCGTGTGCGGGTGACATCTAAGACCTGCACGTGTTGTCCTGTGTAGGAAAGGGGAGGGTGGGACTAATTGTAAGAGCTCATCAGAACACTCCCCATGGTACAGACGGTAAAATACAGCCATGGACGCAACATCTCTACGCACCTGTAAAGGTTCTAGGGTGTTCGTGACCTCGGGATTCCCAATATGTGCATGTGATTGTAAGAACTGATGATTATAATTACTAATAAAATGTGCGCGCTGCGATCTGCAGCTAAACATGGTGTGCTTTAACATATTGTATGATCCACGTTACCATGTTTAAAGGCAAATAAATTATTCTTATTCTTAAATTATTATTTTTTTCGGTTATTTCTGATGGTTTAATGTTTCTATGCTATAAAGAATTAATGATTCAATTACGTATTTTTTTTAATAATTTTTGTACTTAAAATTAAAACATAAATACACGGAACAAACTCGCGATCATGTCGCGTCAAACAACCCACTCCGCATCGTTCCCGGCCCAAAGGGGCCCATGATGCTGGCCGCATTGCCCCGCTGAATCGCAATAGCCAACTTTTGCCCCAGGAACGAGCCGGATCGGAAGTCACCGCCTTGGTCGTGGATGCGGCGGCCAATTTCTGCGATCAACCTCTTCGTGTCCGACCCCCAACTGTCCATAGTCTCCACCGCAGTGGGCACAAAATGATATTGTGGCTCCATCCACAATTAATATTCCCAAAAGGTAAATTCTATAAGAGACAGCATATTCGCTATCATAGTAAATTAGATACTCAGCCAAGAACATGGCTACCCAAATGCTTCTTTTGAGCAGGAACATAACATATATGCAAATAAGAGTGACAATCATTTAAATATAATATTAGGACAATGGAGGAAATCTCTAGCAACTTAATTTTAGGGATAAGGGAAACGTCTGTGGATATGCATATTATTCATCAAAATATTCAAGGTTTTTCTGGTAAAGAGTTGGAACTAGAATTGTTTTCAATAATTGTTCGTGTACTTTATTTGACCGACCGCTCTGGTTAGAAATACATGAATTATTGGTTAATATAGATAATTATAAAATCATTAGTCTGTTTACTAGAGTTTCCGTTATAAGAGGTGGGTAACTTATCTTAATTAATGAAAAATTTGAATCCAAAGAAAGAAAAGATATAGCGGCACTCTGGAGTGAGTGAAATATTGAACTATCATGTACAGAGCTTGAGCAACATATTGTTATCAGCGTCTATAGACTTCCTTCTGGAGATTGTTATGGAAGAAGTCTTAAAAAAGTTATGTAAGTGTAAAAAAGCGGTAGTTGTATGTGGCGATTTTAATATTTATTTATTTATTTATTTATTTGGGACAAAAAACAGTTACATGATAAAGTCTTAAACAAATAATCTTAAAAACTAAAACAGATTTTCAACCATGTAGCCAACACAATTGTCCACGAATTGACCATAGACATACACAGACAATTTTGTATTTCGAATGCAATATTTAGTGCATTGGCTGCTTATTGATAAAAATGAAAATGAATAAACATTATTATAACTAAATTTGAACAGAGAGCCAAAAGGGAAACTAAAAATCGAAATCAAAAGTAAGGGTAGTAATCAGAGTAATCAATAATGAGACTAAATTATACTTGTGTCTGCAAATTGTTCAATAACTCTATGGCTTTGCGTTTGAACTGCAGGTTAGACAGAGAGAACAAATCGAGTTCCATAAAATGGGTATTATATGTGTCTATAAGACTATGGAGAGGTACACGTAGCCCAGCGTTAGTTCTACTTATTTCTATGTGGAAAAGTCGAGGGACACGCACTCCTCTCCTGAAAACAGTTCATGGGACTATGTAGTACAAATCATTAACCAAACAAGGGCAATCATATCGACTATTGCACAAACCGTACAAGAACATGACATCTAGAAGCATGCGTCTGTACTTCAGTTTCAGAACGTCGTACCGTTCTAACAATTGTGTGTACGGGACTTTAGAGCGAAAGCATCTATAATTCATAGATCGTAAGAACCTTTTCTGCACCGTTTCTAGCCTTAAACTATATTTGTCGTAGAAAGGATTCCAGATAGGAATGGCATACTCCAATTGGGATCGTGTCAAGGTCTTGTATAACAACAAAAATGTGGCGGGACGCACAAAGTCACGAGAAGATCTCATTACGAAACCGTACATCTTAAATGCTTTATTTAAAATATTGTCTACGTGTACAAAATGCAGGCAAGAATCAAGCGTAATGCCTAAATCACGGACTGAAGTAATTTTATTCAATAGCACATCACTGATTCTGTAACTGAAGTCAATTTTGTTCCTGTTCTTGGTGAACGTAATAGAGTGACATTTTGGTAAACTAAGAAAGAGCTTATTTTCAATACAATACGCGTTAAGTCTGTTTAAATCACTTTGTAGAAGTAAGCAGTCTTGTATATTCTGACAAGACATGTAAATCTTAATATCATCTGCATATAATAAAAATTTCGAGTGGACAAAGCACTGGTCGATATCGTTGATGAACAAGATGAATAAGAGAGGGCCTAGAATAGATCCCTGGGGAACCCCAGATGTGACAATAACAGGATCAGATTCATAGCCATTAACAACGACTCGTTGCGTTCTATTGAAAATATATGAAGTGAACCACCGAAGCAAATTTCCTCGAATGCCATTATAGGCAATCTTCTGCAGTAAAATATGATGGTCCACCCTGTCAAAGGCCTTCTGAAAGTCCGTGTATACTGCGTCTACTTGGATACGCTTATCCATATTTTCAAATAGATAATTTGTAAATATCATTAGATTAGTTGTGGTGGAACGACGCTTGACGAAGCCATGTTGTTCAGATAAAATAAGTGGGTGAATTATGGGGTATATTGCATCATGCACCAAACCCTCAAAGACCTTTGACAAAGTGGAAAGGATAGAAATGGAACGGTAATTCTCAACTTTACTCTTGTCCCCAGTTTTAAACACGGGCGTAATGAAAGCTCGCTTCCAGATAGAGGGAAAAACGCCATCGTACAAACATTTATTGAAAACAATATGTAGAGCAATACATAAATTATCACATAATTTTATAAAGAAAATTGGTGGTAGACCGTCGGGACCGACTCCCTTTGAAGAATCTAGAGTTTTAAGTGCCTTACAAATCGCATCCTTGGACAAATAAATATTTGATATACAGGAGGCGTTATCAGCACAGTTTGTTGAAGGTTCCCATACATTAGGATCAAAAGTAGAAGGTTCATGGACAGAGGAGAAAAAAGAGGAAAATAAATTACAGGTGTCAATGGCGTTGTCAGAAGTAACATTACCAAAGGACATATTGAGAGGAAATCCAGTCTTCCCATTCCTGCTCGAAACAAATCTCCAAAAGTGTTTGATGTTTGTGGGAATACTTTCCTCAACTGAGTTTATGTACTTACGATGGGTTCTGATATATTCCTTATGGAATAAGTTGCGATGGTTCGAAAAGCATAAATAATCAGAAACATTGCCGTACTTCTTCCATTTTACCCAAGCTCGTTCTTTAACTTTTATTGTTCTTATTAGTGACGGTGGAAACCAGAAGGGAAACTTGGAGCTTCTAGCTCGAGTGAACGGGACATGTTGTCTAATAATCCTATACACTGTCTCATAAAACACATTGACAGCCTGTTCAGGGGCGAGGTGAGAAAGTATTTCAACCCAGTTAATTTCAGTCAGATCATCATTAATTTTATCGTAATTAGCTTTGTGAAAATTGAACTATACTGTAACATTAGGTTTCACAGAACTGAGTGCCATCTCCAAACTGGTTAGAATGCAGAAGGGAGGGTGGTAACTGTGCTGGTTCAAAAGATTATTTCATGGAACTATACGGCAATCTACGTAAGCTATAAAGAGGTCAAGCGTACGATCTAGACTATTTTTCTGTGTGTTATATTGCATGCCATTGATAAGGTTTAAAAAGTTTGACATTTCTCGACTGATTGAGTTAGAAACTTTTGCGATTGCACAATTACTTTGATTGAACCATTCAATTTCAGGCAAATTAAAATCACCCACTATGAAATACGAATTGGTAGTGAATTCGTTAACGATGGCCTGTATCATATTCAAATATTGAACATGCACTTCCTGTGGCGTCCGGGGAGGAATATACACAGCACTAATAATGTGATGTTTATTGTACACGGAGGCACACAGTTGAACCATAACCTGCTCTACTCTAACATGAACAAAATGCGTCGGCAGCACTACAGGTTGTAATTCACGAAGTAAAGCCACTAGAACGCCCCCACCGTCCTCCTTTTCAGTTGCTACTCGATCACGGTCATGCCTGAAGACCGCGTAGCGATCATCAATAAATTCATGATTAAGAATATGAGGGATAAGCCAGGTCTCTGTCAGTATAATGACATCGTACGAACACGACATTATGTTCATATACAACGTATGCAACTTTGTACGGAACCCGCCACAGTTCTGATAGTATATTAAAATATTGTTGTTACTATCCATTGAAAGCTTCGTTCACACAATAATAACTTGACACAGCAATATATCCTATAAAATACAATACTCTGAAATCTTTGCAAAGTATTACAGAATAATTTGCACACCATTCGTCTCAATAAGGTATGAACATGGAAACTATAGACCAGCCATTCTATGAGTAAGATACATATTCGATTTTGTGTTCTACGTAATTTAAAATATGCACAATGTGCCAAAAAATAAACAATATAAGATGATAGACAAGTACAACATTCTTCATGATTCTAAAGAATGTCACTAAAAATTTCACTAGTGATAACCCATAGTAACTGTACTCTTATATTAATAATAATAATAATAATAATAAATCATTTATTTCAGGCAATAATAGAAAAGTTACAGGATGTTAAAAAACTTATTCTACGGCCCATAAATATATACCTTAAAACTAAAAATACATATAATATATCTTAACCTAAAGCACACGTAATGACGTCGACGTGTCACGGGGCGGGGTGTCGCGTGTCGGCAGGCGTCCTCGGAAGCGCCGAAACTTCACCCCCGTCGGCCAAAAGTCAGGACGCAGGATGGTAGCGGTGTGGCTGTTTGGAACTCGCACCACAAAAGAGTTGAAGCTCACGTTGTGACGAGAGTCCAGCTTCTCCACCCTTAAGCCCATCCCGGTTTTCTTTTGGAGATAGTTCGCGACGTCTACGATCTTCACGCTGTGATGTACACGAGATACGTAGACCATCGTCGAAGGGACCTCTGCGCGGAACTGCTGCTCAATGCTCCTCGCTGCAGTACCACACTGGTTCTTGCGGGAGGACTTCTTCTTCTTCTCAACAACTTTGAAGTCCTCCACATTACAAGGCTCCTTCCCCGGCGCCTTGACGGATGCAGTGTTGCACTGAGTGACACTACACTGTCGTCTCTTTGTTGGTACGGCTGTAGGGGTGCTGGCCGTAACAGCTGCGTAGTCACGTGGATGAGGAACTTGCAACGTGATATTCGGCCTCTTCACGGGTGAAGAAGGGGCAGCGGGGGCGGCGGGGCGCGCGATAGTGTTCGCGGCACGCTCCTCGGCCATCGGCGACTCAGGCGAATCAAATTTTGCTGACTCGAAACTGTAAAATGACGCATTCTGCGCGCCTCGTCGTACGTTGACATTATTAGAGGCTACATTATGTGACGTACTAGTTGTACTACTGTTACGGAGTAGCAATAATTCCGCCTGTAGTCCACTGATAGTTTTATCAGAAGCCTCTAATTTTGCCAACACATCAGCAAGGCTGGACTTCAAGAACGTGATGTCCTTGAGAAGTCTTGTGACATCTACGTGGTCGAATCCCACCGGCGGAAGCTTGTGCAGCTCCCTTGCGACGAAATCTGGCACGTCATCCGGGTCGGTTTGCTTCAGCAGGGTGATGATGTCCTGCACACTTCGTTCCCCTCCATCCCTTCTGCGAGATGGCATCTGGGCAGTTTTGCCAACCGATTGGTATAGCAGCGCCTTCCCGCTGCAGACCTCCTCTTCCTTGAAATTGGACTTGCAGATCTGCAGGATGCTGATCTCGTCCATAGTGTCGACTGCATTCTGGATGAACGCCAGTAACTCGTTCACTATGATCGCCTTGTTGGTAGCCATCGTGGCGATGTAGGGCAGCGGCGTCCGAGCGGCGCGTTTCGCGAATTAATTATTTTTATTAATTAATTACGAAGCTATGCATTAGTGAGACGCGACCGTCGCCGACCGCGCATCACAACCGACTCTAATACGGCACAGAATTACTGATGCGTATTCGTATTAACATGATACATTATGGATGGGTCACACTGAGTCCTTTTTTTTTTTTTTTTTTTTTTTTTTTTTTTTTGTCTTTTTATTCACTAGAATCTGTCACATATTGGGGGACATTAAGTAGTAGGTAGGTCGGGACTTGTCATGACATGCTCGGAATGCGACTAGGGTCACATCCTACTTTACTTTATTGTTTAAGTATGTCTTGGGGCATTTTCCGTTTTAGTCGACGAGTTGCGCGAGTTTCCTCCATCAAGACTTTCGCTAGGCGATTTGGGTGGTTTATGATCCTTTCTTTGTAGGTTTTCGTATGACGCAGAATTTCTTGTTTGACTGTATATACTTGAAGGTCGTGATGCAGCTGTTCGTTTGTCACGTACCATGGAGCGTCGGTTACCATTCGTAGCATTTTATTCTGGAATCTCTGCAAGATTTCAATGTTGGAATGAGAGGCGGTCCCCCACAATTGGATACCATAGGTCCAGATTGGTTTAAGCATAACATTGTAAAGAAGAAGTTTGTTGCCCATTGACAGTTGCGAACGGCGACCAATTAACCAATAGTACTTCCGTATTTGCAGTCCCAGCTGTTTGCGTTTGGTAAAGATGTGCTTCTGCCATGTAAGTCGCTTGTCCAGGTGTAAACCTAAGTATCTGACATGATCTGCTCGTGGAATTTCGACGTTATTAAGCGTTACTGGTGGGCATATACCCTTTTTTAAGGTGAAGGTGACATTTATTGACTTCGTTTCATTAGCCTTGATTCGCCACTTCTTGAGCCATGTTGAAATCTCGTTTATTCCTTTTTGTAGGATTTTTGACGCCTCTGTTGGATCCTCGTGAGAGGACAAAATTGCGGTGTCGTCGGCAAAGGTTCCAGTTGTTACACAGTCTGACGTGGGTAGGTCAGACGTGTAAATCAGATAGAGTAGCGGTCCCAGGACGCTACCTTGGGGAACTCCCGCGTTAATATTGCAAAGACCCGAGAAAGCCTCTCCGTGATTCACCAAGAAATATCTATTCTCTAAGAAGGATTTGAGGATCTTATAAATGTTGCTGGGGAAGAACGATTTTATTTTAAATAATAATCCTTCATGCCATACTCTGTCGAAGGCCTGCGATGTATCAAGAAAGACACTCGCGCAATACCTTTTAGATTCAAAAGACTTGTCTATTTCGCCTATTAACCTGTGCACTTGGTCAACAGTCGCGTGTTTTTGACGAAATCCAAATTGGTGGTCGGGTATCAGTCCATGCTGTTCCACTAATGGCATAATACGTTGTAGTATTAATGTTTCGAGTATCTTTGATGGTATAGGTAACAGGCTTATTGGTCGATATGATTTTGGATCTTCAGGCTTTTTATCTGGTTTTAATAACATAATTATTTGTGCAGTTTTCCACTGTGGTGGAATAAATTGGAGTCTAACTATAGCGTTATAAATAGCTGTAATCATTGTTATTCCAGAGTCAGGTAGCTCTTGCAAAGTTTTATTTGTAATGAGGTCATATCCTGGAGATTTCTTTGATTTTGCCTTTTGTATTACCCTTCTGACCTCTTTCGTTGTGAATTTCATTGACGTAATGTCCTCCGTTTCTATTTCTTTCAGGTATTCGGTTACTTTCTTCTCGTGGTCTGCTGGGCCTTCATAGGGATGAGGCTGGAAAACATTTGATAGATGCTCAGCAAACGTGTAAGCTTTCTCTTGGTCACTACGTGCCCAACAATTGTCCGCTTTTCTCAATGGCGGGGAAGTTGTTGTAGGTCGTTTGATGTTTCTTGTTGCTTTCCATAAGGAGTAGTCAGTAGCTGAAGTGGCATCAAGATCCTTGAGATATGTCTGAAAACTAGCGTTTCGATCTTGATCAAGGATTTGCTTAAGTTTTTTTATTTTATGGTTCAATAATTTTTTTGTATCAGGGCACCTGTTTTGCTGCCACAGTTTACGAAGATCTCTTTTTGCACCAATCTCATTCAGGATACTTGGAGGAATACTTTGCCCAGCTGGTCTATGTTGTTGGACTATTGGAGTTGAATCCCAAGCCGCACTCTGGATACTTGTGGTGAAAAATTCAACAGCATTCATAATGTCATTTTCCGTTTCAAGTGCGATTTCTGCGCTAAAAGCCTCGTCTACCAGAATACGAAACATGTCCCATTTGGTTTTATTACTGTGCAGTGTACACTTTTTAGTTGTCTCTCTAACTTTCACCCCAATTTCCACCAGAATAGGAGAGTGATCCGATGATAGCTCCCAGCAACTACAGCAAGATATGTTGTCCTTTGGTACACCTTTGGTGATGCAAAAGTCAACAATGTCTGGTATCTTTGCTGGGTCAGACGGCCAGTATGTAGGTTGTCCTGTTGAAATTACGTTCATTGTTCCTGCCTGTACGCTCTTAAAAAGTTCACGGCCTCTAGGAAGAGTAAGCCTGGAGCCCCAAAATGTATGTTTGGCATTATAATCACCTCCCGCAATGAAACGATTGCCAAGATATTTGAAGTAGTCATCGAACTGTGCCTTCTTTACAGTGTGTCTTGGTGGACAGTAAAGTGACGATATTGTAATCTTGCTTATCCAGTCATACACAACAACACTCGTGGCTTGGATGTAGTCCTTTTGGTATGGTTGTGCCTGATGATGTTTTATGTTAGATCTAATAAGAATGGCTGATCCACCGTATGCTCTACCATCAGGATGCATCGTATGGTATAATGTGTAGTTGGGTATTTTGAAGAAGCTCTTAGTCGTAAAGTGAGTTTCAGAAATCAGCATAATGTCTACTTTGTTTATTTGTAAGAAAATCTTTAACTCATTAGAGTGGTTTGACAGGCCATTGGCATTCCACACGCATAGTTTTATGGATGCGAATTGGACAACTTTGACATGAGTTCAGCTAACATCTGAGTCATTGTTAGCATTTGGTTCATGAGAGCTTGTATCGAACTGTTGAAGGTACGCAAAATTTCCACCATGTGTTGTTCAGTAGTGTTACCTTTAATTGTTTCTAGGTTTTGACCATTTTTTGCAGCTGCTGCATATGACTTGCCTGAATTATTTTCAACGTTGCTTTGGCTTATTTTGGTTACATTTTCTAGGTTTTTAGGCTTTCGGTTATTGGTTATCGATCTCGGATATTTTATTTTTTGCAGCTCTTTATAGACAGTGCAGCCCTTATAATTTGCAGGATGGTTACCTTCACAGAGAATACATTTTACTTTGTCTGAACGTTCTTTTCTCGGGCAGTTTGCCGTATGGTGGGGTCCAGCACATTTCACACAACTGGGTTGTCTGTGGCAGTATTTCTGCGTATGACCATATTGTTGGCAGTTGGAACATTGAGGAATTGAACGTTTTGGTCTTGGAGGTTCAATTTCTATTTGGCAGTTAAGGAGTGACCTGATGCTATAAATGTCCTTATTGTTCGGACTTGGCTGCAAGTCTATGAAAAACATAGGAAGAGGTTTTTTTGTTCTGCTGTTTTTAACATTCCAAATATTGTTTGGTTTATGGTGTAACTCCTCTAAGGCTTGTTTTATTTCTTCAGTGTCGGTTGAGGAATGCATGCGTTTTAGTACTACTCTAAAGTTTTTCTCCCTTTTAGGTTGGTATGTGTAGAATTCAGTGTTTCTAATTTTGAGTTCTTTATATATAGTCGAATACGACTCGGAGGTCTTAGCCTGAATTTTGACTTTTTCCCCTTGTAAAATTTTGATTTCGTAGTCGTCGGGTGCCACTTCTTCCAGCATTTTTGATAGGGGCTGGATATTACTGACCTTATCAACAAAGAAAGGTGGAGGTTTTACTACTTGACGCGTTACTTGGTCTGTAGTTTTTGGCTCTTCTTCATTAGTTTCCAGATCCGCAAACATATTTGATGTTGGTACCGGTGCTGCCAGCCAATAACTTAGTTTGGTTTGTTTCTGGGATCGTGTCGTCATATTAGGGCTACTTCTCAGTCTCTTACGACTGTTTACTTCTTGCCAGTTTTGTGTGTCGTTTTCGTCGTTTTTATGATCATATTCCTTATCGAGAGTTTCTAGGGATTGCGCGTTAGTTATAGATATTTGCGACGGAATACCACTGTAGGAGTTAGATCTAGGTCTATTTGTGAAGAGTCCTTTATGGAAGACCTGCTGCGTGAGATTAGGTTTCGAGTTATTGGTTTTCAGAATTAAATTTTTAGAGCGAAATGTGCCCCCCCCAGAATCCGAGGGGCAGCCTGAACTCGGCTCAGACGGGCCGGGTTCAGGGAGGGATTCTCCACGATTCGTGGTACCCTCCTGGGGTAGATATGTTTTAAATTCCGCCATTTCATATATTGTCGCTGATCCACAGCTTTGTCTTTTCTGTCGGGGTGAGATCCCTTAGGCCACATCTTGAAGACTAAGGCATGACCATGCCTGCTGGTTTTGGTTCGCGCTAGGTATTTGATTTCCCTAGTACCTCCCATATCTGGGGGGCATTCCCCTATCCACCACCTGGGGACGCGGTCGATGGAAGTCCAGCAACTCCGCACGACAATTCGTATTAACATGATACATTATGGATGGGTCACACTGAGTCCTTAGCACAGTTTTTATCACCACTTCGAACTTTAAGAAGATCGGATTCGCAGCGTATAGCAAATGCTGATGCGCCTTCCCGCTCACGTATAAGTATTGTAGCGTTCCTGACCCATACGTACTTGAATCCACTCTGATTGGCACATTTTCTAGCCTCACGAAATAAAGATTTCGTTTTTAATGTGAGATGTTCATATAGGTAAATCGGAACTTTAGTACCTGACAACCCTATCTGTTCAGACTTAAGACCCTTATTCTTGCGGTAGCCGCTGAGTATGTTATCACGAATGATACGTGATTTGAATTTAACGATTATATTTTTGGGCTTCTTATCTTGGGCCTGAGCGTGTGGTACTCGATGTATTGATATAATGTCACTTTGTGACACAGGCAAATTCACAGCCTTTCCTATGGATTCCATGATAGTGATAAGGTTCTCGCTACGCTTCTCAGGCAGGTTACAGATCTCGATGTTGCACTGCCGTGCTTGTTGTTCCATTGAGTCAATCTTGGCTTCAAGTTTGGACACCAATAGACTGCTACTGGTGTTCGAAGTGTCCTGCAACTGCCTAGCATACTCTTTTTGCTTTTCTTCTAAGGTCTCTATACGGGTCTTCATGTCCTCATAGCTAGCATTGAAAAATTTAATAGATTTTTCGATTTCCAAATTTGATTCCTGGATACGGAGGTTTTGTTGCTTGAGTTCGGAAACTTCCTTTACCAATTTGTTAAGAATAATTTCTTGATCATCCTTCCAGGATTGCAACAAACTTTTTAATTCACCAAATTCGTTTTGCTCGAGACATCCATCATCGCCACGGAATCGCTTGCTACTAGGCCTTGATGTTGTATTGACGCTGGCATATGGAGCCCCAGAAATGTTGGCTGATGGCGAGAGGTCGGGCTCCGACTGCGCAGAACCCATTGGAGGCGTACGCGTCACACGTGGCATAGCTAACAATGTTCCTAATTTACTAGAATTATCCCAGACTATTTCTATTCCCTATTTATTTTTGTTATTTTTTTTCAATTTTTTCTTTTTAATTATTAGATCTTGTATTTTTTTTTCCCCTATTTATCGCTCATTTATACAATGTATGCAATAGTTGTGCACCCACTGAAACAGTACCAGATTTTTAGGCCGGCGGCCAGTCGTCTCCGTGGTCCAGTTGGCAAACGGTCCGCCTCAAGGCTCACCTGCTCAGACGTCGTAGGTTCGCGCCCCAACTCCGGGTATTCTTTTTCCAATTGTATTTGTATTTATTTAGTGTAATATGAGGTAGCAGGAGTTCACTAAGATATTCTATCTCTTTCAAACTCCACCCACTGGGCGTAAAAAACAGGTAACAACACTGTAGGAGCGACAAGGAATTGAAAATATAAAGAATGTCCAAACACAACACTGATATTTAAATTTAATAAAAATTCACAGCTCAAAAAATAATACGTCTGCTCACTATCAAACGACAAATCTGACTGGGATGAATCTGAATATTGATGTCCTACAAAACTCCCAGAACGCGTTAAGATTCCTCAATCATTTTAAATATTTTAATTTACAAAATCTGTTTTATGAACCAACTCACATCACATCCCCTACAGCTACCTACTTAGAAAATATTTTATTTTGATATCGACGTAAATGATCTCTAATTAATTTTATAAAGTCCTACCATACGGGTCAGTTAGCACCAACATGTTCCATTACCAAAAAATATTGTGTGTAAGGCCAATCACAACATATCGATTAGAGATTTTTTTGGAATCGAATAAAGAAGATAACTCGGATGATCTTTATAGAGATTTGTTCGGAGTTTATTTTTACGTGCGCAAAATCCCCACGGATACCTTCCCACCGGAGCCGGTTGAAGAGGTTATGTCGGACTCGAACCGACTAAAACGCACGCCGCCTGTGGGTCGTTTTGGTTGTCGAAGGTGAGAATAACAGGCATATCCCTCTCACCCCGGCCGACCCAGGGCCATCTCTCACGATCTGGCCCTCTCCTCGGATGCGTGGGGACTACAAAGTCCCCAAGTCGTCCCCGGAAAACGGGGAGTCGCACCAGGCGCGCTGTCGCCGCGGCCTGCTTCTGCCAGGGTGACAGGCGGCTCCAAAGATTTGTTCGGAGTAATCAATTACGAATTTAATAACATTTTCGCTAAAAAAAACAATAAACGTTCATTTATTTAAAAATTTAATTTTGTGATTAGGGCTACACCTGGAATCTATAAAAGTAGATATACACATACAGATAATCACGCCTTTATTCCCGGAAGGTTAGGCAGAGGTGAATTAACACCAACATTTCACCAATCATTGAATTCGGTCCCACGTAATAGGGGATTAGCCTATTCCCATCTTCCGGGCACTATTTGTTGATTCAAGCCATGCATCTGAGGCTGAGTCTGAGCTGTATAACATATCTGTTTGATGTTAAACAGCCCTATCTCTTAGTCAGTTTGTATGTCACCGCATGAGAAGAGATGAGGTAGGCCAAATTCTACTCTGCCGGGAACCACGCGGCTTATAATAAAATTGAGAAAAAAATTATATGAACTATATGAGAAAAAGTACAAATAAGTATAAACAAGTATTCGAACATATTAAAAAATACTCGAAAGTGCTGTTCAAGAAAATCAGTTCAATTGCTAAATCTAATTATATTCGGGCTAAAATAGAAACGTCTGTTAATAAAATTAAGGCAACATGGAATGTTAATAATAAGGAAACTTGTAAAGCAAAGTCACGTGATCGATCATTCGAGTTAAAAATTGATGATGAACACATCAATACCGAGCGGACACTTTATGGTCGACAACGTTACGTATATCTAATTTCCTAAAAAAATTAATTTATCGTTTTTATTTATGAACGCGGAAATCCCAGAATACAGATAAAACCAGAAACCGCAAGCGCGCTTAAAATTGAGGCAACAAGAACTACTCTGAAGCGGAGTAGTTTGGATTCATCACTCGCATGACACTCGTACGTTCGCACGGAGCGCGTCAGACGTATTACATCAGTTCAATTTTAATTTTAAAATGGCGTTTTGTGTTATTCCTACGTGTAAAATGTAGCGCAAACAAATGCATATTAATTTAATTTTGAATTTTTTTAACATTATTGTGATTGACTTAGACGATGACAAACAAAAATAGACTATACTTTGAATCGATTAATCGAAATTAGACTTCACTTAGAATTGACAAGGGGTCATTTGAACAATAGAATTATTTATCAACTTTGTACCGGAACAAAATGAAAAAATGAATTCGTAATGCAATGTGACTAAAGGAAAGCCGATAACAAGATTTAAATCTTTTGAAAATATAGATATGAGTCTCCCTTAATTCATCAGACTCAGGTGAATTAATGGGTAAAAGTCTGGATATATCTACCCTCGGATATATTTACCGCGAAGAATGAAGAAAGAAATAAATAGTATAAATTCAGCTTTGCAGAGCACTCAAAATGAATTAGATAATGTAATAGTTGAGAATACAGACTTAAAAAAACAAGTCGCTCATCAACATCAAGAGCTAGGAGTATTTAAACAAATCTGCAAAAGTCCTTTGTCTTCAATTCGTAAACTGCAGGTATCAACCAGCAAAACAAAGGCCACACGTCAACTTGCGGACTCATTTATGAACAATCTCTCAAAAAACTCAAGATTAGGCAAAACAATAGTGACCTAAGGGAACATAGCACTAAAAAAATATTTCGTCAGTGAAGAATAACAATGGTACCGCATTGACTCAACGTCCCGAAATAAATGACAGAATAGCTTATATTTTCGGAGGGCAAGAGTATTCGGAAATTACTGAACTTTTAACTAAGTCTAGGGCTCATACTCATTACTCGAAAAACTAAATCAAAACTTTTTTACGAACCATACACTAGTAACGCGATCATTCTAAATAGTAAGCTAAAGTCAAAATGATTCAAATCCTTTTGAGATTCAAGGTTCTGCTTGAATCTCAAAAGGATTTGAATCATTGTAAAATTTTGAACTTTTTTAAATAAATAAAATCATTTAAACATTTAAGAAATTGGTTAATGAAATAAATTGCTCAAAATGATTTCCATTTTCACGAATACATAAATCTATCCTTTTTTGCACTGAACGAATGGCGGCTAATAATGTTCTGGGATGAATATTACGTAAAATGGTCATTAATGCATCCTTGAGCTCTTGAACACTGGCGTACGTCGTCTTATACACCTCGATTTTCACGAAGCCCCATAAAAAAAAATCAAGTGGTGTTAGATCGGGGCTACGAGGTGGATAGGTACACATGGTCCAATACAGTTGTTGGACCATGTATACCTATCCACTGTGTACCGAATAGGCGGCTCAAATTGGAACGTGAAAGGTGACTGTTATGTGGCGGAGCACCATCTTGTTGAAAATGAACTTTTCGCAATTCCGACAGGGGCCATTCGTCCATCTCGTTTTCAAGATGGTGTAAAATGACTTCATTATACATGGCAGAATTCAGTTTCCCTTCATAAAATTCCACCATTATGACTCGATTGGACATTATACCACACCAACAGTTGAATGAGAAGCGAACCTGATTATGACTTGCCGTAACTCTTAGTGGATTTTCTTTGGACCAATAGTGGTGATTTTTTCTGTTGTACATATCGTTATTGGAAAAATTCGTTTCGTCTGACCACAGTATGTAATTTAAAAAATCATGATCCCTGCTTATTTTTCCTCTTAGCCATCTGCAAAAAGTAAGCCTTCGAACATCATCACCCGGATGTAACACTTGAACTATGCGCCCATATCGATAGCACTTGTAGCCGTATTTTTTCCATATCTTTATCATAAGGGAGTGGGATATATCTACTTCAAGGGCGACTTGCCTGGACGATACCTCTGGATATGCTTCGACATAAGTCAGAACCGCAATCTCCGTGTCCATGTCCACACGAGGCTGCCGCTTTCTTTTGAAAGAACCCTGCAATTCCAGGTTTTTCAAAAGATTTGTAATAACCTTTCTTGTTGGCACATGCCGCAACGGATACTTATTGCGGTACCACACTAATGCAGCTCCCGCATTTCGATTATTGACAAAATACGCTTCTAATAAGTCAATTTTTTCACGATTAGAAGACATTTTAGCGAAAATCCTTAATTAATAACTCATACGAAGTTTCTCAGCTGAAACTAAGTATAACACACAGATTTTCGAATCAAATTCGAAATTTGAGGGTAAAAATTCTTTTTATTTACTTTACAGTCAATTCTACCCACTTCCTGGCCATAACAAAAAGTTAGACCATCGCAGAAATTTGTTTCTGTTGCCGAAATGTATGGGAAACGTTTTTGGCGATTTCTGTCTTTCCTAGTACTGAAAGCTAAAATGGTCTCATAGAGTTTTTTGATCCCCACATGAAATACATAGAATCGATTGGCATAAAAAAAAATTTTTGGACATTTTGCATTTTTTTTGCCAACTGTAAGTTTTTTACAAAATCTGTGAATGCAGTTCAAAATATATCAAAAAGTTAGGGAAGGTCTTCTAAGAACGTTTTGCTGTAACTGCAACGGTTAAGGTACTTGCCCTTACTGCGCCGTTTCAAAAATACACCCTGTATAATGAAAAATTCTTAGCACAAAAATGTAATTCAGTCTACCGGCTTCGTACTGGAAGGCGGAGTGATCGTCTCGGTAATACTGGTTGTAAAATGTCCTGCTGTTAACAAATTGTAACGTCAACTAATGATCAACACGCTCAAACGGAACAAATGTAATAGTACAGAGTACTACTTCTGAGCAACAGCTTTTTGTGTGTGATGAATCAACTTGCACAAAGTAACAAAGAAGTTTTATCAAAACTTTTATTTAAAGGGGTCGTCGACAGACGGTTTTACTATTAATATTCCCTCTAACTGGAGCGGTTAGACTAATCTAAAATGCTTGTGCTACGAGTTGGCTCACGTCGGTATTGTAATGGCCAGGATTTGAACCCGGGACCTATCGATCGTAAGGCCGCCTCCTTCACCACCAAGCTATTTCATTATATAGATACACCATGCAGGAATATGGCGGCAATCAGAAATGGCGCAAACACTGAGTACTTACTCGCGTGAAGATATAATGCATCATTATTCTTAATTTACATAACATAACATAACATAAACTCACGCCTATATCCCCGAAGGGGTAGGCAGAGGTGCTAACACCCACATTTCGCCAGTTTATGTTTAGGTCCCAATGTAATAGGTGGCGAGCCTATTGCCATTAACCGGGCACTTATAGACCTGCGATAAATACACACATAACTTCGAAAAGCATCGAAAAGTCATTGGTGTGTGCCATGATAAACCTGGAATGGAACTCTTAATTTATATTGGGAATAATGTTGAACGCTTCACGGAAAATATCGAAGTTCAGCCGCATCTTAGTAAGACCAGAAAGCCGACCCCAACTGAGTTGGGAAGAGGCTCAGAAAGATAAATACGATTTATATGAACACATAATATAATTATTACTGCGAATTTTTTGCGGAGCGTACTGTCGCGTCTCTGATGTTTTTGAAGGCTCCTGCCCACTCGCGGGGGTATCTGGGGCTCCAGGCCTTCCTGAAACAGACGCTCCGCGTGCTAGCTATTCGCGCAATGAACGAGTTATTGAAAGGAACCACAATGTAACACGTATTATTATACTCTGTACTCGTGTGCTCAATGGAGCTGGTTGGGGGAAAATAAACTACAAATGTGTGTAACAATATTCAGGAAAGCTAGTTTTATTTTGTCTTCCTCTCGTCATGGAAACTGTTTATGATACGTTTTGTTCTTCGTGCATCTGGTAGTATAGTCCCTGTATCTTCATGAGCTCCTTATGATTACCTCGTTCCACAATTTTACCTGCGAGCGAAAACAGAAAGGGTAGATATTTAAAATAAACTACTTAATTACAAACGCCTATGGCATATTCAGTAATAATGTTGTACCTTCACGTAAGACGAAGATAACATCCGCGTGTTCAATGGTGGAGAGCCGATGCGCTATCGTGACACAGGTGCGGCCCTCGGCCGCTCTGTCCAGTGCCTCCGAGACGACCTGGGCAGTGGAGCACGTTTAGGTAGTGAATGAATATGCACTATGGCTGAAGCAAAGCCGAGGCTAATCCGCGTGCGTACCCGCTCGCTGGCGGCGTCGAGCGCGGAGGTGGCCTCGTCAAGCAGCAGCAGCCGCGGGGCGCGCACGAGCGCGCGCGCGATGCACACGCGCTGCTTCTGGCCGCCCGACAGCTGCGCGCCGCCCGCGCCCAGGCGCGTGGCGTAGCCCTGGGGACGAACGGCGATACAGATAGGGGCGGGTGCGGGCACTGTGCAGTGCAGGCTGTGCACACGTACGTTGGGCAGAGACGCGATGAACGCGTGTATGTTGGCGGTCTGGCAGGCGGCGACGACCTCGCTCAAGGGCACGCGCCGGCGAGTGTCGCCGTACGCCACGTTGTCGGCCAGCGAGCGGTCGAACAGCGCGGGCTCCTGCTGCACCACGCCCAGCGCGCCACGCAGCCGCGCCACGCTCAGCGCGCGCCGGCTGTCCCGGCCGTCCAGTCGCTGCGGGGTTAGACCACTAATTTATAACGTATTCGTGTAAGTTATTATGAATATCTTTGGACGTCGTCTGGACGTTTGTACGTTTGGACGTGTGGACGTTTGGACTTTTGGACGTTCGGACCGAATAAGTGAATGGATCTGGCTGAAATTTAGTAGGATAGTTTATTTCTAAAATAACTTCTAGGTTACTAGCAGAGGTAATGTAACCTTTAAAACGAACATATGACTATCAATAAAATGTATTTCTACTCACAATGGTCCCAGTGTCGGGGTCATAAAATCTCTGCATTAGTTGCAATATGGTCGACTTGCCGCATCCGGACGGTCCCACTAGCGCCACCGTCTGTCCAGCTTCCACGTTAAAGCTTATCCCTCTTAAGACCTCCTTCTTCCTAGTTGGGTATGTGAATTTTACGTCGTCTAAGCTGAAATTTCCAGTCGCGGGCTGAGAATTAAAACAAAAACGTTGACAACGTTGTAAGTGGGTATTGTGAGCGCTCCGACCCCTCTAGGAGTGCCGCGGTCTGGTCGCAGGTGCTTACCCAATCTTCGTCCTCTTGGGCATCAGCGTGCGTCTCCACCAAGGGCTGCCTGTTGATCACTGATAATATTCTCGCAGTGGAACTGTTGATTTTATTGAAACTCGACGAGTAAGTCAATGCCTGACCTAACATGTAGGCTCCGAAGACCACAGACTCGGTGACTCTGGTGAATTTAACAGTTTTATGCTTTAGAGTTTGAATTAAAATGTACATAGGTAAATAACGCTAGCACTAGCGGTGTCGAGCACTGAGCAGGCTTGTTATATTTATTACAGAAATAGAAAGAACATCTTACTAATTATGAGTAGGTCAAAAGAAATAGATTCAGGGAAGGTACATTACTGATAAAATCCAAAATGATTCTGAACAGACCGAAACACAAGTTTGATAGTATTCTTTGCAGTATTTTTTATGCTCACTGGGTAACTAAAATATAGCCAGCATGAGATTCGACATCCAGGCTTGCCTTAGACAATAAAGCTTCCATTAATAATCATTGCGCAATGTGATTGCACACGTCCGTAACACCCTGTACACTCGAACTTACAGTATTATGACGCTGTAGTCCAGCGACCCGTCCGCTACCAAGGTCGTGCCGTAGTAGAAACAGAAGCAGCAACATGAGAGAGGCAGGAAGAGACCAATGCCTATGACCAGACCTCGCCAGTACGAAATTGCCCCTATTACAGAACGGGCTTCTCTTAACGACTTGGTGACTTTATCCAGAAAAACGCTCTCTATACCTGCAACATTAATAATACCATAATAATGAAATGTGAAGTGAACAAAGGGGAATTTTCGTAATCGAGTAAAACAAATGATCAAGTAGGGATCAGCATTATAATAACCATAATTTGTCATCTTTGACAGTGTTATTCTAGCTCGATATTGCTCTGGACAGTATGTCCGCTGATACAGAACAACTAACTGCTCAGCACGATAGACATACAGACTGCTGACGGAACTGAATACAGCTACCCGCCAGCTGACAGTGATGTCCCGGGAGACAGGACTTAGGCTACACATATCAAGTTGTGTTGTTGTGCACGATTAATAAAGTGCCATATACGTCACGGCAATGGCGTCATTAGATAGTGGAAATTACGCGTACCGTAGCGTGAAGCCGCGGGAAAAGAAAAAGGTCATGTTGAATTGAATCTATAACTACTGCTATGAATTACACCGTACACAAATGGTCTTTACTTTACTGAGCGGACGATGAATTGAGCCCTTACTATAATAACGAATTGAATCGTGTTGACAATAGAATTATGGAATAGGTTCTTTCACACACCGCCGAGATGTCGCAAAGCTCTGAGATAAGTTTGCCTGTAACTTGGACGGAGCAATCCGATCGAAATTTCAGGGATTCTATGTGTGATTATTATTATATGAGCGAAATTGATATTATTTGTGAGAGCCGAGCAAGTATAAACCTGCGCTTACCTAGACTTTGCACAGTTTTGACGCTGATGAATGCCTCGATCGCCACGCTGGTGGCGGCTTCCATGGCTTTACGTTCGTCATTTTGTGATTTTCGAGCGATTCGATTCTCCAACCATGTACAGCCAAGCATCTGATAAATAGTAGAAAAACTATGATGATTAAAAAAATGATTTCTCAATCTCTTGGTCCAAATATTTGATTGGAATAAACTTGAAATGATAGCGGTTGATAATGAAATTTCATTGTGAGTGTGCGTGAGTAGTGGTCGAACTGTTAGTGCTGTGCTCGAACAATGATCATCATCTTTGCACAAGACACGAATAGCTACACCACAGCATAACATAATATACAGGAGGGCGCGCCGTAGTAGCGGCGATAAGACCCATCATGGGGGAATGGCAAGAGAGGCCACACGGCAGCCTCTCGTACCGTCTGCGACTCGGGGCCGCACACACTCACCGAGTGTCCGGCGTGGGAGACGCCGAGACGGGAGCTGGTGACGGCCCTGGGAGTGAGAGTTCTCTCGCTCGCCACCTTGCTCGCGGCGATGGTTCACTGCGCGGAAGCGTGGGCGGCCAACGCCTTCTTCTGCGAGCAAGTGATGCTCTTGAAGGAGGAGGCGGGGCGGGAGCAGCAGCGGGAGCGACGAAGGATTACAAACCAAGCTGCTCGCATACGAAGGCAACTCGGGCGTCGGAGGTCGATGAATGACCTCCGCCCCCTATGAGCGCAGACCTGTGGGTGACGGGTGGGGCCGCCTGTCACCCTGGCAGAGCAGGCGCTACGCGCACCTCCCCACCGCGGGACGAGTCACCCGAGAAGAGGGCCAGATCGAGAAAAATGGCGATGGGTCGGCCGAGGTGCAAGGGATATGCCTGTTAACCTCACCTTCGGCAACCAAAAACGACCCACAGGTGGCGTCCGTTTTGGTCGGTTCGAGTCTGACATAACCTCTCCCACCGACTCCGGTAGGGGGGAGGATCCGTGGGAATTTTGCGAATGTAAAAAAAAAACACACAGGTACTCAAACTTTACTCACTACAGGCAAGAGGGCAGCCACAGCGAGAGTCAGTCTCCAGTCGTAGAATAAACCAATACCGACTGCGACGAGCACGGAACTTATCCCTTGCAGGATGAGGCCAATCTTCGCTCCAGTGGCGTTCTGCACAGCGGCCGTGTCGCCGCTCAGCCGCGAGCACAGCGCCCCCACTGTGTTGCTCTGTTTGTCGTAGAAGCCAATTTCCTATGGTCAAATTACAAATTAGGTTTCATATAATGAATGTAAAGTAAAACAGATAATACATATTCACATCAAATCAAATTCAAGCAAAACATTTCTTAACATTGCATTTGTCAAATGCATTTGTTCAAAGCTTACAGATAATAGTTGACAATGTTTGATTTAATGTTCGCTATGCTATGCCATAACGCACAAAATGCAGTAATGTATACTGATCAATAAAAATAAATATAGAAATTAAATTGCATCACAAGTAGTAATGTCAATGCTTATAAGTTATAATATGTCAATATAAAATATTAAAGTTAATTGTAAATAACCGCAGTAGCCTAGTGGTATGGGTAATGGACTGCTGAGACGAGGTCTCGGGTTCGATCCCAGGTTTTACCATGGCACACACCGATGACTTTTCGATGATTTTCGAAGTTATGTGTGTATTTATCGCAGGTTTATAAGTGCCCGGTTAATGGCAATAGGCTCACCACCTATCATATTGGGACCTAAACATAAGATGGCGAAATGTGGGTGCTAGCACCTCTGCCTACCCCTTCGGGGATATAGGGGTGAATGGTGAGAGGTGAATTATGAAAAAAAAAATTGTTAATGTAAATAAATTCCATTAACCAGATGCAACCACCTCGCAACCCAGTCCTACGGCACATAGTCACCTCGATAGACACAAATATTATCTACCTGTCTCAATAGAGCTGTAAAATACTGTATCCGCAATCGTGAGGTCATCTTCAGGCCAGCCATCGTGAACGTGAAGCTCTGCAGCCACGTGCAACTCCCAGCCAGAACCGCTATGACCAAGAAAAGGCCGGCATATAAATCTGCTAAATATAATATCTGTGCGTGGTCTTCGAGGACAAATATCTGAAAACAGTTTACATATGACTGTATCTATATAATCCTAGAAGACACCGAATCATACATTACATCCCACGAGGTACTCTGGATTGCGTTCACAAGCACACAATCGTCGGAAAAGAAACCATAGCTCAAGAACACATTAAACCATTCATGATATAGGAGCAAACTAATGAAATAGCTTTTATAACGACTTTACGCACGCTACGCACGGTGGTTCACGTTCAATTCTTGGTAAGTAAAAGTAATGGCAGAGAGGTCAAAGTGAACTCATCATAATAATAACACTTAAAATATCTTAATCTTATGCGATTCGGTTATTCAAATCAATTAGTAGCTGTCTTTTAAATAGGGATTCATTACAACGTGTTTATGACACCACGGCGTGTAATTAGCACGCTCTTTCTCTTTAACTTGAATGAACTGCATTTTGAACTCTCGTGTAGGCGCAAGGTCACCAGGTGTTCCACGGGGCACCTGGTGACTGGTGAGTACCAACAACATTGCTACAACTACAAACTACCGATGGACACGCGAACACTGGCCGGTATTGTTGGCATGCTTAACGAAATGCTGTTCATTGCTTTCTGATTGTCTTTCATAGCAGTCATCTTATTCCTCTAGATAAAGAACATGCAAAAAGTTAACTTACCGCACTGATGTATCCAAATAATACTCCTAATACCGAGAGACAAGAGCCCTGAGTGAAAGCTGCTACGGAGCCTACGGTGATGTACACCCATTCAGGGGCGTTCAGTTTTAATATCTGCCATCCGGACAGTTCACCAGCATCCTGTAAAAGAAACACGAAATAGTTTGGTCGCATGTACTACTTTCAATATAAAGTAAATAATAACATCACCGCTCAGAGTGGAATAAACTTGCATATGTTAGAAGTTTTTTTTGAATTATTAACAGATGCTAGTTTTTTAGATTTTTAATTTTTGATTTTTAGATTGAAATTATCGAAGTTTTTGATATTTTTATTGATTGCCATGTGTTTATACTGTTATACTTTCTACACGAATTGTTTGTTGAGAAATAAATAAATTGAAATTGAAACTGTTAGAAATGGAAAGAGACATACTACTAGTACAACTAACAGGTTTGCAGTAAATAATTATAATTTAAAATAATTTTATAGATACAAATTATTGTCTGGTCAAGATGAAAGATACCCCTTCCTTAAATGATTGGAGATGTCGGAACAAATACGATCGGATCGGATTTCACCATTTTCAGAAAGCTAAGGTAGAACTGTGCGGAAGCCTCATCTATCGAAGGACTGATGGCTGTTAGAGTGAACAAGTCTAAGAGTGGAGACCGCAGATAGGTAACCGATAGGTGGCCAGCTAGACAGACAGACTGACAACCTGAAATAGGTGGCTGGGACAGACTGGATACGGAAGATGGAGAACCAGGAGCACTGGCGCACATTGGGAAAGGGCTATGTCTAGTTGTGGACTGCACTAGACAAGTACAATTTATGTGGTTCCAGTTGTTTCAATAATAAAATACTCACGTCCCTTTTTTTTTTTTTTTTTTTTTACGTGCGCAAAATCCCCACGGATACCTCCCCACCGGAGTCGGTGGAGGAGGTTATGTCGAACCGACTAAAACGCACGCCGCCTGTGGGTCGTTTTGGTTGCCGAAGGTGAGGTTGACAGGCATATCCCTCGCACCCCGGCCGACCCAGGGCCATCTCTCACGATCTGGCCCTCTTCTCGGGTGTGGGGACTACAGAGTCCCCAACTCGTCCCCGGAAACGGGGAGGCGCGCCACGCGCGCCACCGCCGCGGCCTGCTTCTGCCAGGGTGACAGGCGGCTTCACCTGTCACCCCCAGGCCGGCGCTTATGGGGGGCGGAGGTCGTTCATCGACCTCCGACGCCCGAGTTGCCTTCTTACGCGGGCAGCTTGTCTTGCGATCCTTCGTCGCTCCCGCTGCCGCTCCCGCCCCGCCTCCTCCTTCACGAGCATTACTTGCTCGCAGAAGGAGGCGCCGGCCGCCCACGCATCCGCGCAGCGACCCATCGCCGCGAGCAAGGTGGAGAGCGTGAGAACCCTCACTCCCAGGGCCGCCACAAGCTCCCGCCTCGGCGTCTCCCACGCCGGACACTCGGTGAGCGTGTGCGGACCTGAGTCCTCGCTCGCGTCGCAGTGATGGCACTCGGACGTTGGCTCTTTCTGCATCCGACGCAGATACTTTCCGAAGCATCCGTGCTCGGTGATCATCTGCGTCAGACGGTACGAGAGGCTGCCGTGTGGCCTCTCTAGCCACTCCCCCATGATGGGTCTTACCGCCGTTACTACGGCGTGCCCTGCGCCTGGTTGCCCAAGTCGTATCTCCCATTCCGCCACCATTTCCCTGTGGAGCCGGGATCTCACTGCCCGAATTTCTTCGGGCTCGGGATCGTGACCCCGCTCCCGCGCCGCCCTTCGGAACCGGTATAGCGCCGAAAGGCATCTCGCTTCCAGGATCCATGGTGGCGATCCGGCGAGGAGACTCGCCGCGTTGAATGATATCGTGCGGTACCCCCTTATGATGCGGCACGCCAGCTTCCGCTGCGGACGCTGCAGCAGGAGCATGTGCCGATCACTCAGGGTGTCCGCCCACACGGGACACCCGTACAGGGCCATGGACCGCACGACACCCGCGTAGAGTCTCTTGCAGGAGTCCTCTGGACTCACGTCCCTTAACCCTCTTGATAGCCGGATAATTTAAAAAAAAAACAATTTAAATAAGATTCAATACACTAATGTAATAGTTGAAATGTCTATTTAGTGTTGTTTCTATTCACTCACTTCATCGTCATGTTCCTCGCCGGGGTCTGCACCGAGCGCGCCGCCCGACCTCACCGACATTCTTGAGGAAACGGATATTCGCCTATCTTTAGAACAAAACAATAATAGACGGTTAAGATCTTATTTAAAAAAAAAATATTAGTATAATTTATTGCTTCAAATATTGTATAAGCGTCAGTGTTGTTACCGTTAACACATGTGGTGGGCTACTTACTGATAACAATGTCTGCTGCTGTGCTAGCTGGTTCTTGGTGAGCTTCGTCTACCGATGGGGCAATTTCTTCAGGCATGTTTATCTTACTTTTACTGTGTTCGGTAATTGTCTGAAGTTTATGATAAAAACCTATAATCGGACAAATGCTGGTTAGTACGTTTCCCAATCACGCAGTCATTTTATAAATTATAGCTCTTGCTCGCGTCTCAGTCCGCGCGGAATTCGGATTCCATTCCAACTTCTTTTTCTTGCGGAAGTTCCCTCGGATACCACCCCCGTCGGGCATCAAGAGTGGTTATGTCGGACTCGGACTGACGAAAACTGCATCCGTCTCCGGTCTTAAGATGCCGGAGCGTAAAATTGCCTAAAAGCATCCTGTGCTCCCCGGCTGGCCCTGGGTCCTCTACTGTTTAAGATGACCTCCTCAGTAGTGGAAAGCAGTGTCCCTATCGATCCCCGGAATGCACTATGGGTCTATCAAACTATGGAGGTTCCGGACCACGGATTCGCATCCCGTTTCCGTTGCATCTCCAGTCCAGCAGACCCTCCTACTTCAGCTGCCATACTTCGAACCCCCGTTGCACTAATTTACCCAGTGCCCGTAATTTTATAGTTTTCATCATCAATAATTTTCACAGGGCACGCGATTTAGGGAATTTTTAGGTCATTTTTTTACACAATGGACTGCATTATTGGAGATATAGTGAGGATCCCTACTTTAAAAAAATATAATATAGCTCATATTAGTCAATGATAATGCAGCTTTCTAATGGTAAAAATGTTTTTGATATCAGAGCAGTACGTGATGTGATATAGTCCTTCTTCCCACAGTCCCGGGTCCTTTAAGTGGGGCGTGAAAAATCATATCAATGGTGACAACTATTGTTACATGATATATGAATGTAATGATGAGCCTCTTTACTGAGACTTTGCATAAAAAAATAAATAATCTGTGCCTGTACCGAATTTAAGCCAGGTTGGCTTAGCCGTAAGGCCGTGTGTAAGTTATTAACATTCAAACATACAAACATCTTCACAAACATTCGCATTTACAATTACTTGGTTAGGATAACTTCTTACCCTTTTTTGCCATAAGTTCTTCGTGCGTGCCCTGCTCTACAATGGCTCCTTTGTCCATGCAAATGATACGGTCTGCGTTGACTATTGTTGATAACCTGTGGAGGAGTTTATTGATTAGATTAACGAATATAGAGCTCGACGCGAGCGCAGTCGTAGGCTCGTCCAGCAGCAACACCGCCGTTGTGACTAACCTGTGTGACACCACTACAGTGGTCCGGCCGACGCTGGCGCGGTCGAGCGCCGCCTGCACCTGCAGCTCCGCGTGCGGGTCGAGCGCGGACGTGGGCTCGTCCAGCAGCAGCACCGCCGGGTCGCGCAGCAGCGAGCGCGCTATCGCCACGCGCTGCTTCTGTCCGCCGGACAGCGACGCGCCGCGCTCGCCTATGACTGTGTCATAGCCCTAAATTGTAACAAATATTCTTCCATCAGAACATATCGAACATCTTCGACTACTTCACACAAAGTACATGAAACAAGTTACGAGTATTCTAGATTAAATTAAGGGATTGCGAAAAGGATCATAATCTTAAATTTGCAATATTTGACGATTATTGAACGATATAATATATCGTTCAATAATATATATTATATTATAATATATTATATTATAATCATGTAAATAGGTAACGTTTTAGAAAGATTTTATTTAATTGTTAAACTCATGTACACTCGAGAGCAATGAATCCGGGTCACTTAAAGAATGTTAAAAATCTCGGAAACTAAAAATGATAGGTTAATGCAATAAATTGTATTTAATAGACAATGTAATACTCCTTAAATGAAAGTAAAAAAAATATGAGTCACCATACATTTTATTAACACAAAATTACATAAAGAAAAAAACTGCTGATCTCTCCTTAAAACAAAAATAGGAAACATGAAATTTTTGAACTTTATTACGATTTTCTTGAATTTTAATACTTCGTATTGCCTCCTCGTGCTTCCATTACTGCGTTTACGCGGTTTGGCATGCTGTACACCAAGTTCCTTATACGATTTTGGGGAATATTCTCCCATTCCTCTGTGAGAGCAATTTTGAGCTCACGAAGCGTGATTGGGGGAGGGTTTCGTTGTTTTACGCATCTGCCTAGCTCGTCCCAAGCATGCTCGATCGGGTTGATATCCGGGCTGCGCGCTGGCCACTCCATACGAGTAATGTTCATCTCTTGAAGGTAGTCATTCACAATCCTACCTGTATGAGGTCTGGCATTGTCATGCATAAATATAGCATCCTCACCTAAATTGACCATAAATGGACCAACGTGATCATTGAGGATTTCTTCCACATATCTTACGCTAGTTAAAGAGCCGTTTTCTATGATCACCAGCTCTGTGCGACTTTCAGAAGAAATTCCGGCCCACACAAGTACAGACCCACCACCGTAGGCTACTTTTTCTTCGATGCATGCTTGCTTGAATCTTTCCCCTGGTCTTCGATACACTCTGTGTCTTCCATCGTGCTTGTAGAGCATAAATTTTGATTCGTCGGAGAACATAACTTTTGACCAATCTTCAATACTCCAATTTACGTGGCTCTGGGCATAACTTAGTCTCGAAATACGATGCCCACGCTCCAGTTTAGGGCCGTTTGCAGGTCTAAGGGGTTTTAAGTTAGATTCAGCAAGCCGACGTCTTACTGTCCATGCACTTGGGTTACTTCCTCCGAGGCGTCGAAACTGATTGGTGAGTTCAGTTCCTGTGAGAAAGCGATTTCGAAGCATGGTGTTCACCAAGTATCGGTCTTCTCGTGCTGTGGTACACCTGGTTCTGCCCGTTCCTGGTCTGCGTAGGTTAGAACCAGTTTCTTCGTAACGTCGGAGAACTCTTTGTACTGTTGACAGCGACACACCGACAGTCCTGGCTGTATCGCGCTGACTCCGGCCGGTTTCCAGCATTGTAAGTATTCTGGTGCATTCTTCAGGCGTAAGCGACATAATTTCAGCTTGATTAATGAATATAGAGCACTATCAACATGGTTTATGTACCCACATAAATGACAGATTACAAACAAAAGCAACACCAAATGCTGTAATTTCGTAGTTCCATCTTCGAAAGTGGCCCTTTTTCAAATTTGATTTTTTTATGATATAACTTTACAATAACTAAGAAGTTTTAATACCTTCATTTAAGGAGTATTACATTGTCTATTAAATACAATTTATTGCATTAACCTAGCATTTTTAGTTTCCGAGATTTTTAGGATTCTTTAAGTGACCCGGATTCATTGCTCTCGAGTGTAGATCAATAATATTAGACTGTTAGAATTTTAAGATTATTTACTTGGATGATTTCAATATTAACTCTTACAATATATTTTTTTCAAATCAAATCAATTTATTGCGATATATGGGTACACAGGTTACAAGTAAATACATTTAAGTTCCACCATATTTCAGCCAGATTGGCATGCAATAACGTCACACATATTATGACGATATTTGTTTATTAGAAGATAATTAGAAGCTAAGAATTTGCAATTTAATATAGAAAATTTCATAACATTAGATGTCAGTATTTCCGTGCTACACATAATAAACACCTCCATAGAAAATAAGCATTAAATTAGTCAAATACAATATATATAATATAAATAAAATAAAAATAATAAATGTCAAAGTTATGATTGAATTTAATTATTTACCTAGCATCTAGTGTTTTGTCATTTAAATATTCATTTAATAGTGTATGGTCATAAATTAAGATGTCAAAATAAATAATTATAATAAGCGGTCATTTAAGTAGTCTGTAACATTATAGTAACATTTTTCTGCGAGAAAACTTTTCAGTTTTTTTAGAAAGAATTAAATTTAGTTCCTTCAATTCTTTGGGCAATTTATTATATAACACTGCAGCCATATGGAATACGCTTTTGGATGGAACACACAATCGATACGTATCTCGCTGCTATCTGTTACTATTTTGTGAGGCAGGCTCAAATAAGTTTAGATTTAGTCTAACAAATAGCGTAACCTCGTATATATACAGACTTGCAACAGTTAAAATTTTATGTTTCACAAATAGAGGTCTACAGCCTTCAATCGTCTGCAGCCCGAACATAGCTCTGGTACACCGTTTCTGTGCCTTAAATATAAGATCTACATCAGTGGAGTTTCCCCAATAAATTACACCATACCTCAGCACTGAGACTACCAGGCCGTGATATGCCGTCAGCAACGTACCTGTACTTACCACCTGGGCCAAATCATGAAGAGCATAGACCGATTTATTATTATTTTTGCATATTTGTTGTATGTGCGGTTTCCATGATAATTTATTATCTATATAGATACCAAGGAATTTTGCTGTCTTTACTACAACAACTGGCTCGCTTTTGTATTTGACCTTAGGTACCAGAGCAGATTCACGTTGGCTAAAGTGCATCCGCTGAGTTTTCCCAATGTTGGCCTTCAAATTATTTACCATTCATCAATTTGCGGTCAATGTGGCATTTATATGACGCTCATAAGTCTTTGCGTCATGACATTTGATTGCAACCGTGCTATCATCCACAAAGAGCGTTATTGGGTTAGATGTTGCTTTTGGGAGATCATTAATATATATTATAAATAGCAGTGAACCGAGAATACTTCCCTGAGGTACACCATATTGTATTATACGACTGTTAGAGAGATTCTCCGTCTTCGTCTTGACATTAATTTTAGTTAATTGAGTGTATTGAGTGCGATTTCTTAAGTAAGATTCAATCAATTTCAAAATGTTCCCCCTTATGCCGTAAGTCTCAAGTTTGTACATAATAATGTCATGATCCACATAGTCTAATGCTTGGGTCATGTCCATGACTACACCACATATTGATATTCTTTGCTTTTTTATTTTTAAAAATTTTGAAGAATATTGATTGCAAAGCAATAGGTCTGTAGTTTTCAATGTCTACTTTACTATTTTTTTTATGCACTGGTTTAACAATGCCTACTTTCAAATTATCAGGGAAAGTGCCAGTTTCAATCGATGAATTTATAATGTGACAAAGAGGAGTTTGGATATAGTCAATAACGTATTTAATTGCCTTAGTACAGACGTTATCATGTCCGACACTGTTAGTGTTTTTTAGGGATTTTATAATAAGTTTTACGTTATCCGGTACACAGGGTTTCATAAACATTGAATGAAGTTGAGTGGTCAAATATTATCTACACTGGAACTTATGTATTGTATTTAACGGTTTGATTTTGTCAATATAATAATCATTAAAAGCATTTCAGATGTCAATAGGATTGGTTACAGTATTATTATTGTTAACGAGTAACCACACCTAGCGGCGCGAAGGAGAAACTTAGCGGGACGGCGCGGTGGCGGCGGCGGGGGTGAAACGCAGCGGTGCGCGGTGGGAGGACTACGGCCGCCGGTCATCGATGACACAAGCTTTCAAAACTCACACGGTGCATAGCGTCTACCAAACATTATAAATCATTGTAAAATATCAAAAGAAATACAGTACATTTTTCAAACAAATATAATAAACGCTTCATTAATTACGTCGAACCCTGTTCTCACGTTGATAGGCAGAAAACACACGAACCGCAGTCACACAAGCAACAGCTGGTTGAAGTTCCGCATAACTCCACAAACATTGGTCCTTCGAGCCGGATTCATCTGGCGATCATCTGGAGCATCATCTGCAGCGACGGTCAGGTCAATCAACGATTTTCCTTCCTAATCCTGTACTAATATCGTTTTTTGTGCATTTGGCAGGTACCGACATTTTCAAACTGCCCTTCGAACGCCCTTCAAACTGTAAGTACTTCATTCTTTCTCTCATAGATTACCAATATGACGAAAAAGAAGCATTCTCTGGTAGATACAGAAAGTAACGATGATATTATTCGCGATTTAATTAGAAAACGGGGTTGTGTTAAGGGTTCACGAAATATGTACAATCTTTAGATGATTTGCTAATAACAGAAGCTCACAAAGCTGAATTACAGGAGCGTTTTGATAGATCTAAAGTGTTATTTGATCAATTTTCCTTAATTCAGGACGAGCTAGATTTGATTGTTTGTTCTAGTCAGATAGATAACGAGTTACAAGAGAGAGAATCGTTTGAGAATCAGTTTTATGCTATTTTGGCCAAGTGTAAATGTATTTTAAAGGATAATAATTGTGCTCAGAACGTTAAAACTCTAAGTCGCGTTCCGAACGGCATCAAATTACCCACAATTTCATTACCGAAGTTCGACGGTAGCTATGACCAGTGGCTTGAATTTCGCGATACTTACATGTCTATCATTCACAATAGTGACAATCTTGATAATATTCAGAAGTTCCACTACTTACGTTCAGTTTTAACCGGTAATGCACTACAAGTAATTAAGGCACTAGAATTTTCTTGCGATAATTATTTAGTTGCTTGGAGTCTTTTAGAGAATAGGTATAATAACAATCGTTTGCTTGTTAATAACCACGTCAAAGCGTTATTCTCTGCACAAGCAACGAGTAAAGAATCGGCTACTCAAATACGAAAATTAATAGACTCTGTTTTAAGAAACATTCGTGCATTAAAGACACTAGGTGAACCTACTGAAACCTGGGATACGTTAGTTATCTATATTATAGTATCAAAATTAGATTCATCGACTGAGCGCGAATGGGAGCTTTACAAAAGTAGTTTCATAAATATTTCAACGGACACAAAATTGTTATTATCAGATTTAATGAAATTTCTTAAAGATCGAGCTGATTTTCTAGAAACGGTTAAGCCCTCTCAAGTCAAACAAACAGACACTCACCCTCACAATACTAAACCCAAACAATCATTGCCGACAAAATCGCACAGCTACCTCACAACACACAAAGATAGTAAAAAATCATCCCATTCACGTTATAAATGTAATATGTGTGGTTCTAATCACCCTATATACTCATGCGAGGGTTTTCTTAGTTTGTCTCTTAAGGATAAATTAAAAATAATTGAAGAGAAAGGGTTATGTTGTAACTGTTTACGCACAGGTCACGTAGTCAACGAGTGTTGGTACGGACCGTGCAAGCAATGTAATAAAAAGCATAACACCTTAATTCACAACGAATCTGTAGACACTTGTACCTCATCAGCTGTTCACATCACACAAGTTGCTTCTCAGCCCGGTTCCAGTACAAGTGCCACACACACACATCACACCGCCTCTCATAAATCACACACATCCTCTAAAGTTAACAATAATAGCAACCCACATTATTATACGCAACCTGTATTATTGTCAACTGCATTGGTGGAAGTGGCGGACGATCACAACGTATTTCACACAACTCGAGTGCTCTTAGATAACGGGAGTCAGCACTGTTTTATATCCGAATCACTATGCAAAAAACTTAACATTCCATTGATACAGTCTACTGTGCAAGTAAGAGGAGTAGGTAATACTATCTCACAATCCACACAATCATGTCACATTGAAATGCGATCCAAAACTACGTCATATCACACACGCTTTAATTGTATAGTTTTGTCTTGCATTACATCACAATTACCAAAATTACATATTAGAAATTACATTGAAATACCCGACCATATTCAACTAGCCGATCCCGATTTCTGTTCTCCTAGTGAAATTCATTTACTCATAGGGGCAGACATATTCTGGGACCTGCTATCTGAGGGTCTGGTTAGATTACCTAATGGTCCGTACCTACAAAACACACAATTTGGGTGGATCATATCGGGTATTGTTCATAAACCTATTTCACACGCTAAGCAAATTCAATGTAATTTTACACAAACACTAGAGTCTGATCTCAAACGTTTTTGGGAACTTGAAGAAATAATGATAAATTGCAATAAATTCACGAAGGAAGAACACGCATGCGAAAATTTATTCAAGGAAACTACTTTACGTGATGATAAGGGCCGTTTTTCTGTACGCATTCCTTTAAGTGAGTCAGCTGATGGGTTACACGATACCTTTTCTATGGCTCAAAACCGGTTTCTAGCACTCGAACGAAAATTAATTAAAGGTTCGCCAACGTATAGAAAAATGTATAATGATTTCATGAATGAATATTTGAGTTTGGGACACATGAGTCGCATTTTTGAATATGATTCTCCATATTATATTTTGCCTCACCACGGTGTTTACCGAGAACACAGTTCCACCACTAAGCTTAGGGTAGTATTCGATGCAAGTGCAAGGTCAACGTCAGGCAAATCATTAAATGATATTCAGCACACAGGCCCTGCGTTGCAAAATGACTTGTTCGGAATTTTACTTCGATTCCGGCAATTTAAATATGTTGCATGCGCCGACATTGAGAAATTCTATCGCCAAATATTGGTGGCCCCTGACCAAAGAAATCTACAATTAATTCTATGGAGGGAAGACTCATCTAATCCTCTCAGTGTATTCCGACTAAACACGGTAACGTATGGTACCGCCTCGGCTTCTTATCTTAGTATCAGATGTTTGAGACAACTCGCGTTAGAATGTAAGGATGACGTCATTGCACAAGTTATTAATGACGATTTTTACGCTGATGACTTAGTCACGGGACATGACAATAAGCAAACGTTAATAGAAATATGTAACGGTGTATCTAAAGTCTTAGAATCAGCTTGTTTTCCTCTTAGGATATGGGTATTTAACTCATCAGTGTCACAATCTGAGTTGCAGTGTTCCTCTAAGGAATTATCATTGGGTGAAAACTGTAACACTAAAACGTTAGGCATGGGGTGGTTCTATTCATCAGATGAGTTACACTTTGAAACTAAACATGATCAGAATGTAACGCATGCCACTAAGCGTAACATTCTTTCAGTCATCGCGCAGACATACGACCCTTTGGGTTTGATTACACCAACTATTATTATCGCTAAAATAATTTTGCAAAGGCTATGGTTATCCAAAATAGGCTGGGATGATCCGGTTCCTAAATCAATATTAGCAGACTGGCAACCTTTTATTAACAAATTACACAATCTGTCAGATATACGTATCCCGCGTCATGTAATATGGTAGCGCAATTCTCGCCACGTGAGCTAGTGGACTGTATTTCGCGGGGGTGAAGTTAACTGTTCCATTGACGCTTTACACAACAAACAAGACAGGTGATCGGGTTGCCGCGGATGTGGTCTAGGCAATGAATGCAACCCGAGAAATTAGGAGAGGATGCACTAACCTTCACGGGGCCACGTGCCATCGCAGCCGGTGCACCGATCTTCTCTTCCTGGCTCAGGAGCTGCCGCCCACATCACTAAATCACTTGAGGGACACACGAGAGGCACAATCCGATCGGTAATGGTCCATGAAAGCGGTTAAAATCCAACAAACATTATTAATTTCTGAGAGACGCGAGCGCCGTCGGCCATTGTTTCTAGTTCAATTGTGCGAAGGGAATATGCGTCTATTTTGACAATTGAGCGGTGCGGAAACTATTGCTATCTCACTTTAAAAGGTAGCGCGGTAGGGAGATGGGTACAGGAAGCGTGTGTTTCCGCGTCAATGACTTGAACTACTACTACTATAGCGAAAAATATAAATTCTACCATCGGCGCAACCATAATAGGTAATAATACACACATAATTGAGTTGCATATTATGTCAGATGCCGCGTTATCTGGCTACGGAGCCTGCGCCTATATACGTAGCTATACCGACACAGCAATAAACGTCCACTTGTTGTGCGCAAAGAGTAAGGTAGCTCCGGTGAAACCGGTTTCCGTGCCGCGCTTAGAATTATGTGGTGCATTGGTAGGTGCGAAATTGTATTCAAAGATAACACATTCATTAAGATTAACGTTTGATAATGTTTACTTTTGGTCAGACTCAACTGTAGTTTTAGGATGGCTTAAGATGTCGCCTAACTTACTGAAACCATTTGTACAGAATCGTGTAATTGAAATAAACGAGCTGACAGGCGATAAACCGTGGTTTCATATCGCTGGTAAACACAACCCAGCTGACTTGCTGTCGCGCGGAATGCACTTAGATATTCTAAAGTCGTGTGATTTGTGGTGGCACGGGCCTGCATTTTTGCAAATCCCTAACACAGAATGGGAACAAGATGTTCGTTGTTATGATATTAGTTATGATGAATTACCGGAGTTAAAATCTATTAAAACCTCTGCGTTGGTTCAGATAAGCTCAGAAATTTCCTTATTTGAACGCTTTTCATGTTTCAATCGTTTGCGTCGCGTTATGGCATACATTATTCGGTTCATACTTAACAGTCGTAAACAAAAATCACCATATACACAGCGTCGGACAGGCTGTTTGTCTGTTGACGAATTAAATAATTCTGTTAGAACTTTAACGAGAATAGCGCAACAGCAATCCTTTACAGATATTTATGATAATTTAAAGCATAATTGTTCATTTAAATGTCCACGTAGCATTTCTAGTTTAAATATATTTTTGGATGAACATAATCTTATTAGAGTAGGAGGTCGATTATCGCAATCTGACTCATTTACCTACGATAAAAAACATCCTTTGTTATTGTGTGGTCGACACACATTTACTCGCCTTATATTTGAATACCATCACAATAAGGTCTTATTACACGCTGGACCTCAATTGTTATTAGCTACAATACGTGAATCTTGGTGGCCTATTAGAGGTCGCAGTTTGGCTAAACAAGTAGTGCATAACTGTTTAAAATGTAAACGTATTCGAGCTAAGCCATTGACCATACAGATGGGAAATTTACCTAGTGAGCGGTTGGAGCCCGGGTATCCATTTATACGTTGTGGTGTTGACTATGCTGGGCCAATTTTTATGTTAAATCGCGTGGGTAGGGGCGCGAAGTTAGTTAAGTGTTACATATGTTTATTCGTGTGCTTCACAACGCGTGCAATACATTTAGAATTGGTAACAAACCTCACTACTGATGCATATTTACTGGCTTTAAAACGGTTTATCTCTCGACGCGGCAAACCATTGCAAATCTACTCAGACAATGGTAAGACATTTGTCGGAGCTTTAAAGGAATTTTCAAAAATTTTTGAGTCAAATAAATCAGATATTTTGAATTTCACAGTAGATAACCTGATAGAATTCACATTTATTCCGCCATATTCGCCTCATTTTGGTGGTCTATGGGAGGCGGGGGTTAAGTCTTGCAAATTTCACTTATGTCGTACCGTAGGGAATGCACATTTAACATATGAGGAGTTGAGTACGGTGTTAGCTCAAATTGAGGCCGTCCTCAACTCCCGTCCTATATCCCCTATGTCCACAGAACCAAGCGACCTGCTTCCTTTGACTCCCGCTCATTTCTTGATTGGCCGGCCACTCACTGCACCCGCCAGCCACGACTTGACGACTACAGCTTCGCAACGCCTTCCACGATATGATCGCGTAGAACAGATGAGGCAGAACTTCTGGCATCGCTGGTCAACTGAATACCTTTCAGAACTACAGAAGAGAACGAAGTGGCAGCTCAACCAGGATACACTCGTTCCTGGCACCCTGGTTATAATTAAGGATGACCATTCACCACCACTGAAATGGCAACTAGGACGAGTACTGGAGACGTTCACTGGCAAGGATGGCATCTCACGTGTGGCGACAATTAAGACGGCAGCAGGAACGATTCGTCGTTCCTATCCCAAAATATGTCCGCTTTTTGATCCACAGAAAGCCTCTTTGGAACCTGATGCTTCCAAAAGCCGGGAGCATGTTAACGAGTAACCACACCTAGCGGCGCGAAGGAGAAACTTAGCGGGACGGCGCGGTGGCGGCGGCGGGGGTGAAACGCAGCGGTGCGCGGTGGGAGGACTACGGCCGCCGGTCATCGACGACACAAGCTTTCAAAACTCACACGGTGCATAGCGTCTACCAAACATTATAAATCATTGTAAAATATCAAAAGAAATACAGTACATTTTTCAAACAAATATAATAAACGCTTCATTAATTACGTCGAACCCTGTTCTCACGTTGATAGGCAGAAAACACACGAACCGCAGTCACACAAGCAACAGCTGGTTGAAGTTCCGCATAACTCCACAAACAATTATTAAGCTGAATGCGTGATATAGTGTCTGGAGGGTTATTGTGCTTCATTGTGTTTATAATTTGCCATGTAGTTTTCGATTTATTTTTAGAAGTAGTTATTCTATGATTGTTTTGTGCTCTTTGAGTCAGTTTCATAATTTTCTTTAATTTCCTACTATATTGCATCAGTTTTTCTTTATTAGCTCTATTAGCACGCTTCCTATATCTCCATAGGAGTTCGCGTTTCCTAACACAGAAGATCTGAATGCCATGAGATACCCATTTAGGTGTTTTATGTACGCGTACCGTGATATATTTATAGGGGAAGCACAGATCATAAAACAAATAAAATGCATCGTAGAAAGTATTATAAGCTATGTTCAGATCACAAGTTCCGTACGTATCTGCAAAGGTTAACTTACTAATACAGTACTTAAATTTTTCCAGATTTTCTGCACATAAATTACGTCGCCTTATTTTCCGATAATTCAAAATACATTTTTTTTAACGGTACATCTCAAAAGTTGGGCAGTGTGATCAGACAGACCAAACCTCTGATTTACATTTGTGATTTTGTGAAAGTAATCACATTTAACACGGAATATCATCACAATGACAAAAGCGGTGGATTTTACTAAACTTTATTGATAAATAATCCAATTAATTATAGAGTCAGTGGTTACGCTACACATCCTCGTACTGGTCGATTATGTTGTGTTATGTCGAGTATGTATCTTAATTAAGATTAATGTTTGAATTCCTGCAATTTTGCCAAGCGACTACAGTATAAGGTTCTTCAAGAAGGGCATTAAAAGTTTTTAGGCTCGGCAGCCCAAGCGTAACGTGTCTGGTGTTTCATAGGTCCAGACCACATCCACTTACCATCAGGTGGGCCGTGTGCTTATATGCCATCTAGTAGTATAAAAAATCTAATTAACCACTAACAATTTAGAAATATATCAAAATATGAATGAACAATGGCCCTAGCTTGACGGCACATCCGATACTTTTGTACGCACCGCTAAAGGACCCAGGACTATAGGTAAAGAAAACATGTGTGCTGGTAAGAAATTACAAGATTTTATGGTGCGGCATAGAAAAGAGAAGAGACTAATACTTTTGCGTTGCTACGCATATGCCTAAACCCATAAATTGCTATTGAAGCATGCGATACATCCGCACCAATAGTGGTCAAGATCATTTGTTTATTATTAAAGTTGCAGGCAGTACTTATATGTGACGATTGTATATCTTTGTAATCTTGTTTAAATTCTTCTTTTACTTATATCCTTGGAAAAGGATTCTCTTGGGTTGGGTCGTCGGGCCCATGAGAAGAGGTCCAGCGCCAGAACCTCGACCATCAATTAGCAGAAGTTCCAACTTAGAAAGAGATAAAAGCTTTGTACAAACCATTGGTAAGTTTTTAATGAAGTCATGCGCGTTGGCCATCTCCGCAACTCTCTGCACCTCGTGTAGCGTCGCCTGCTGACACCCTATCGCGATGTTCTCAAACACCGTCCCCCTGAACAACACAGGCTCTTGACCGACCACACCTGGAAACATTCAAAAAGTTGAGAATGCAAGATTGTTATTGAGTGTATTTGGTAGCGTGGCTTTTGAGTGAATCATTTAAAAACCAAGTAAGTAATGTGAGAGTCCACGCCAACAGTATATCAAATTGTAGCTTTATAACGAGTTAGTTACTCTTTGTCAAAATTAATTTTCTTTTTTCCCTAAGATTAACCATGAGGTTAATTCATTTGGACTTTCAAAACTCACCATACGATCGTCGCAGCCAACTTAAATTAAGGTTTCTCAAATCTTGGCCATCCAGCTTCACTGAACCTGACGAGGGCTCGTACAATCTTTGCAATAGCTGCAGTAGGGTAGTCTTGCCACATCCAGACGATCCCACGAACGCCACACATTCTCCAGGTTTTATATGAATTGAAAGGTTGTTCAAAATCTGTATGAAAGAAAATCATGCTATCAATAAGATAAACATTCAATTAATAAATACTAAGAAGAGAAAATTAGTGTAACTAAAGAAAATAACTGTCTCAGAGGCGACAGAGTAACATACGAATCAGAACAGTAGAACATTTCATGTCGTCATACCTTAATTTTTGGACGTGAAGGGTAGCTGAAGTGGACATTTTCTAAAGAAATTTCGCCCGTAACACTTCGTGGGGAAAAGCCTTCCTTACTGCAGCTGTCTATGGCTGGAGTTCTGTTGATTAACTGGAATATACTGGCGGCAGCCCCTCGCGCCGCGCTAAAGCATTCCGCGTACGGTATGCACATGGATAATACTTGCGTAGCCGTAAACAAATTTATTAAAATCTGTAATGAAAGATAATAATTTGAGACTGAGTTAACATGTATGATATAACGTCCATTTATTAAATATGCAACAATACATGCATTATGGGATCCATGAATTTGAAAATGAAACGGATGCAGTTTTGGCATCAACTTGTTATACTTGTACACTTGACGTACACTATAAGGGTCATAATTTGATAGAAACAACAAAATTACAGAAAAAAATGTAAGTGCGTTCAGTCTAGTGGTCATCAAATTAAATGAAAAGGACAAAGGACTAAATATTATGATTTGTTAATCACTTTGTATAACGAAACACACACAACAAAGAAAAAGAGAAGATAATCTGAATAGATAATACGAGCTGAGTGCCGTTGGCGCGGGGTTAAACGAGTCGCAGAAGAAAACAAGCGGAGACTTTAACGTAAAGCAAAAGATGGCAGCCCCATCTGGATGTTCAATAGTAGACTCTATATGCCAGTTATTTGATTTATTACATCTTCTCAAACCAATGTTCAAAAACACGTTTATAATATATTGTCCCGTGATTTTGATTTTTTATTTTGATTACTGGTGTAAAACAAATTGTAAATTATTCAGGCTGAATTGCGAGATTCCGTTAAACTCATTCACAATAATCATTAAATTAAATTAAATACTGGCACAAACCCGGCAAGAATTACTTTAAAGAATGAGTGTAGAAGGACGTACGCTGTAAACGGTTCCAAAAACATATTTCTGTTCTTCGGCAGGCTTGTAAATGTCTTGAAGAATGAGACGTGCTCCGTAGCTCACGGCAACTGTAGCTACGCCGTAGAACAACACCCAGTTGAAGGCGGAGCCCAGGCCGTCGAATATGCCGCGCTTGCGGCCATATTGTTCCGCAGGTTGCAACAGGGATCTGTACCTGGAAATTGTTTTGTTATACAGATAGTGAATCGTAGACAGGGCAAGAAATATAACAAAAATATTTGTTACTTAGAACAGACTGGTCTGCTCATTTTGACGTTTTCTTATAATGAAATACTAAGCTAATTCTAATGAACGAATGATTTAAAATGTTTAATCATTTCTGCTGTTGATGTGACAGCACAGAAATTCTCTGTGCTTACAGACAGCTTACGGCAGCGCTAGTGTGACTCCTCTGGCGTTGTCCATAGCCTTACGGTAACCACTTTCCATCAGGTAGGGTGACTGTCAGCCACCTAAGTGGTATGAAAAAAAATTCAAAAAGTGCTGTAGGTATTTAGAATAATTAGCAAATTGGTGAAAGCAAAACTAATTGAAGCAGTTTTGCATTTCTTTTTACTGCACTTTGCCGTTTCAAACTTTTAGAACTTGCGAACCCCACTAAAGACTAGGGATACGTGCTTTGCCCTTGACGAGACATCATTAGCACTCATTACCTGTTAACCTCAATTGACTCTCCGCCAAAGGCAACTACAGTCTTCACAGATTTCAATATTTCTTCGGCGTGTTTGCCTGCCTGGCTGTAGGAGTCCATTTCACGAACAGCCGACTTAGTCTGATACTGAAACAAGTGACGGAGCGTAAACTGTGGGCGATGAACAGAAGTAGCGTAGAATTTGCTGCCAAATCTTATCACACTTTTTCTACCTGTATTTTATTTACACATTTTTTTAAAGTACCAACTAACAACTGTTAACAACTGTCACGGCCACTGCTAACAAAAATACATCATCATCATGTCTAAGATGGAAGGACTCGGATTTGAACAGATTAGAAGAATACTAAGCCAAGAATTCATAAGTACTAGGCGTTATGGTCCGCCCCGAGTCCTGCGTCTCATTTTCTTTCTGTGAAGTTTGAATATCTACTCCTATCAAAGCCGTTCAGATAGACAGATTTCTGATGAAGATTTCAATTATGGATAGAAATCTGGTAGGATCAGCGTACGCTTGAAGTCCAACATATTTCAATGGTGATACTCGGTAATCTATACATTAGGTAACAACAAGCCACGCTGGCCTGTTTACCGGCCGACCAGTCGTTACTGATATATTTAAACCGAGCGCCCTCACTCACTCACTTGGAGTGGACATACAGCAGGTTACTTTGGTGTGTTGTGAGTCCTAGTCATGACTTGTCATGACATGCCATGGCTTGTCAGTGCCGTATAGTTACAGCTGATACGTTTTTCCTATCAGGTCATAAGATATAGCTATGGCTAACCCTGGTCTTATATATTAAATCTCTATTTCAACAAAGGAGGTGCAGTTTTATACTTACATTAGACACTATGAATGAAGCAGCCAAAGAAAATGGAATGACAGCTGTGCAAGCTAAACTTAGTTCCCAACCGATCGGAAATACGATACAGATGGAAAGAAAAGCAGACCCCAACAAATTTGAAATTAATGCCAGTTTTTCTCCCATGCCTTCCTTTACTTTTGTTATATTCCTGGAAAATAAAGCATAATGTTAAGTATTTTGTTTAAGTTAATACTTTAGGATAAATATTATTTGTAAGCATATAACAAAAAACAAGAATTCATTAAGTATCAATCGGTGATCAATGTAAGCTCTCATTACCAGTTTAACGGGGACTTTTATATTTGACTAGCTTTTGCCCGCGGCTCCGCCCTCGTGGATATCGGTTATCGCGACCAAACATAGCCTGTATTCTTTCTCATGGTCTAATCTAACTTTATGTCAAATTTCATCAAAATCGGTTCAGTGGTTTGGGCGTGAAAGCGTAACAGACAGACAGACAGACAGACAGACAGAGTTACTTTCGCATTTATAATATTAGTATGGATTTCAACAATATAAAAACATTGCATGGTGTACACTTGTACAGGACCCTATCAACATTCTCGAGCCCCAAGCCAACGTCACCTGTGCAACAATGCAGGCTCTAGCGCAGGCTTTCTTCTCAGACTTCAAAGTAGGTACCAATCAAATGCAGTAAGCGGACATCGTGTTCCAACTTTGCATGCAATCGGGAAATCGCTATGAGGACCAGGTGAATAGTACAACTTAATGGCGATTAAAGTGAACAAGCAGGACTCGGACCCGGGAGAAGAGCTACGTCCTGGTCTAAACTCTTCTTTACATCCGTGTTGCGGTGAGACTGTAGTGATCTACTGAACTTCTTATTAACTAACACATAATAAGATTGCTTCGCCATATTAAGCGAATGGAATTTTGAAGTAATTAGTGTGCGAACTTTCTATAAAGTTAAATCGGAAAATGTCAAAATCCAGTATCAAACTAATTGGAATATTCTAGGATGAAAATGACAATAATAAATAAATAATAAATATTCTACAACATTCTACACAATGCTATCTAGACCCATGGTAAGCATAGCTTAACTAGCTTGTGTTATGGAATCTAGAATACGGATAAACATGCTTAAATACTTTTTTGTTGTAAATACATACATATTATACATAGAAACACCCAGACTAATGCAAATACCCATATTCATGCATACAAATATTTGTACTGAGCGGGGATCGAACCCGCGCCTCCTGCGTAGCAGTCGCGTTCACTACCGCCTCGCCACAGGGGCTGTCAATGATTATTAACCAAATCGCAGACATTTTGTGCATTAACAGATGAGATACATACACTCGCATTGTGTTAAGAGTTGTTGGTCACTCAGGTTTTAGTCACTATTTTATACCTCAGATGTGTGAACTTAAACAAAAAGGATTTTCCTTCTTCGGAGGCCTAAAATATTATTTAAATAGATATAATAATATTTGCTTGTAACAAAATAAAAATCTTTTAAAAGCACTCACTCTGACATTATTGATGCTAGATTGAACTTGTTATCCGTGTCAAACCAGGACATATCCTGATGTAGCGCAGCTTTCAGAAATAGCAGTCGTATTGTAGTTATCTGCCAACGAAATGCAATAGTTATTAGTCAGGGTGAAACTGTAGAATACATGAAAGACACCTCTTAAAAACTTTCTCCTGGAGCCGTGAACGACACGTCTTCCACATTGCTTTGTGGACAACTAGTATGTCACCCCCGCCCAGGAGAGGCATCTTGGCAGAGGAACTAACGACAGCAGATGACCTATATCGGTCGGTTTACCTGTCTCAGGGCACTCCAGTTGACGAGCGCCACGCCAAGCATGATTAGCAGCAAGCACGTGCCCATAGTCACACCGAAACATTTACAAACGGCTACCATATCTTCCAGCAGAGCTTCCATGTGCTCTTCGTGCGTAACATTGTAACTACAAGGAATAAATACGTATTAAAACATCTCACAAAGTACAACAAATTATGGATGGTAAAATATGGTAAAAAAGCAACAGAGCTGTTATCAGAAGAAAAGAAAAGGCAATATATCCAAAGGACAAAAGAAAAGCTCCTGGGCATTTTGGATGGATTTTGAGGAGGCCTCCATAGTCCCGATGAGGAGGTGACTTTAGGCCAACAGTAAATATTGTAACAATCTTTATGTGATTATTGCAGTAAAAATGAAGGATTTCATTTCATGGAATGCGAGAGCTCACTGGTGTAAACATATATTTATTTCTTAACGTATGGTATGTACCAACTACTTATAGGTTTCTTAAATTATTTTGAAAGAATCATTAAAACAACAAGAGGATAGACTCTCGAAGTACTATCATCTGTCCTGTGCTATTCATATGGCCCTGAGGAACTTCGGAACCCATCTGAACTTTGCTCGTCAACATCGTTGCAAGGGAACTACTCCAGTGCATCCCATCACATGAAATATTGTGACGCTGGTGAATTGACAACAACAATGAACACGGAGACTTTCGTCCTCTAGACCCCGAGTCGTCCTTCGGCCGAGTACTCAGAGTGCCGAGACTATAATTGATGTAAAGTTAATTCTTTCAGTGAAACAAGTTACCAATAACACTACATTATTTTATTTATCATAATACATTAAAATGGAGTGCATTGGTCGTGAGTGTCGTGACGCGCGAGAACCCGTGTACTGCGTCAATAATGTTTGCATGTTCATATTTATTTCTTTTCATATTTATTTTTCGTTCACCTTGAAACACCGTATTTAGTTTTTGTATGCCATTATATAAGCGACATCCGATAAATTGTTAGCACGGTGCACCACAGGAATAATATCGGAAATTTCTTCTCCTCTTTCGGTGCGGTTTGGCGGACACTGCGGTAGACTACTGCGGTTGATGCAAAATCTCGAGGACCGCGCAGAACTAGTATAACTCTGACAGAACATGATAAATTATACTGCAGCTTAATGAGCCGAAATATGTGTCCAATAAATAATCAAGTTCAACGTTCGTTAGACAGGCATAAATTGAATAACGAAGGACTTTCTTATGGATTCACGTAAAAATTATTCAGTCAGTGGAGCTCTTTTGAAACTGTATACAAGTACTATAAGTACAAGGATACACACATTAAATGTTATTACCATTGGAACAAAAAAGATGCCATAATGTGCAGCAGAACCCCAACTTACATAAAATACGAACAAACAGTCAAACATTGACTTGTATCTGTTATTAGGCAAATGAAAACAATGTCCCATAACCTGCCGAACGATGTCATTTCCACGCCGGTCCTGCCCGAGTGTCCTTCGTGTTAGATAAGTAAACAATAGATTCATTAACGGTTTTATTTGTTACCAAATATACAGGATTGTACTAGGCATGATAGATATAAGTTTTCTTTTTCATTCAACTGCAGTTGGTCAATGGTCAGCTTTCCACATAAAGTCTGCGAGTGTATCGGCTATTAATGATACAATATATTTACGGCGGCCTCACTATTTCATACTTAGCTGTACGAAAATAAGCTTTATTTATTTGTGGCTAAGGGTTGGGTTATGAACGCAGTTCCGTCCGCGTACAGGTCGGTTATAGTCATATTGCCGGTTCTATTAAACTAATTGTGTGATCAAACACACGTAAGGTCTTAAGTCAGACATTTCTAAAAAATACTTCATTAAAATCTGTTCAGTTCAGTCGTGTCCAAAGAGATAGACAAGAATTCCAAATTAATATTTTTACATTCAGATTCATTAATGTATTACTTACAACCAAAGATTTTTTAATATCTCTAACAGACACGATTAACTTACAAAATTGTATAATAGATACTTAGTATAGCTGACCATTCTGCGCGGTACTAACTTATTTATCCTTTGATTGGCTTTAAGTGAAAACTTGTTATCACTATTATTTATAACACAAACTGGTTTAACGTATATATAATAATATTAATGAAAATCATAACTATTAACTAGTTTTCTTTAGTATATTTGCACTACTATTGTCACCTTCTTATAGAAGGAAGTTATTAACATATGGAGGAGGGTCTTTAGTAACTGTACTATTGCGTTGTCCTGCACACTCAGTATTTATCGATCACTTCAGAGCTTTGTATATGGCTATTTGCATTGGTATGATCGTGCCTCAGAGAGCACATTACGCCGTCGGTCCCGGCTGTCATACGAACATCTATACCAGTCGTTTCGGGTAGTTGGAGCCCTACAACAATAAGTCCAACACCTAGTCAGTTGCGAGCGGAACCAACGTTAGGATGAAGAAGACGTGCTGTCGTTTTTCAAATGAAGTAATGAAATCCGTTACGTACAGCCTCCGGCCGCCACCGAACATGGATATGATCGGCAGGTAGGTGCTGGCGCGCTCCGTCGGCGGGTGCGTCCGCTCCATGAGAGACGTCGTCATCTCCCCCAGCACCGACATGCCCACGGTGCAGCCGGCGCCGCTGAAGAACGCCAGCAGCACTCCGAGACACGTCGCCAGTCTTTCCAGCACCGTCCCATATTGAAACTGTCAACATTTACTTACATTAAAGAACATTCGCAATATTTTAATGCGAGAGAGACATACATACTATGGGTTTTATGAGGGTTCTCGAGAGTTATGGCCACCACCACTTGTCGAACATCATATTATCTCGAGATTGCCTTTAAAATGTAAGTGCAACTTCAAGTAACATTGGGAAGGAACCCTGTCTGTCGGACAAAATAGACAAATATTTGTACAAAGATCGCGAAGTACAGCTTATAATCTGCACACGAACATTATATTGTACTTTTCACTTCACTTAATAGCCGTTTTCTGCTATCAACCCTTCCCGCGTGACTTTTTCTTACGCGCGAAATATCCCCAAGGATCCCCCCGCCGGAGCCGGTAGGAGAGGTTATGTCGGACTCGAACCGACTAAAACGTCTGTGCGTCGTTGGTGGTTGTCGAAGGTGAGGTTGAAAAGCATATCTCTCGATCTGGCCGTCCTCGGGTGTGAGGACCACGGAATCCTCAACTTCTACCCGCGCGGGTGCATTCGCGGGCAGCAACATGTAAGTACCTGCATAATAACATAACTGAAAGCAAATAATAAAATACTTACAATGTCGAAATACGACACCTCAACATCGCTGTCCTTTAATGTTCTGTAAAAGTGAAACACATTAATATGTTAATAGCTAATCTTTATGAGAACGTTTAATTGTTATCTTTGTTATATGTTTGGCATGGAAGACATCGGGGCCATGACACGTTTGTGTATTATATATGGGGGGAGGGGGAAGACTACACACAAGATACCTAATGTTCTTTTCACAATTTTTACAAAATTTTTGAGTGAAATTTAAAACATTTAGTACAGTTTATACTTTGTCTCCGACGCGGTTTCTGCTGCATATCAATGACAAGCTGTCTGATGGCTCCGTTCAATGTTATGCGGACGACAGTGTACCGGGGACACGTGTTACACGGGCCGTGCAAATATCGTGCTTGTCTGCCAACTAAGTGGTATATAAAAAAAAAACTAACTATTGAAATAGATTAAGAGGAATTTTTTTTCCATCTTAATCGATAGTTCGTACTTGTGTCGGTAGATGGCTCTCACCGCCGCCTTAAGACGGATATATATATATATATAGAAAGACTAGCTGACCCAGCAAACGTTGTTATGCCATGTATTTTTATTTCAACAAAAATAACTTATTTACTAATGTAAGTATACGGGGACAGGACTTATATATAAGATTTGGAAGACTTCAGGCAAGGTTCGGTGGCTTAGTGGTCAGAGCATTCCTCCTGTAAGGGAAAGATCGCGGGTTCGTATCCCGCCTGAACTGATTCTAATTTTTCCTATCTTCATCGATTTCACAGAATTCTTTAGACTAACACACATTTTTATTATTTTATTTTATTTTATTATTTTTATTATTTATTACTATTTAGTATCGCGTAAAATAGGAGGCGAGCCTGTTGTCGTCAAATATACAAGCCAAGACAAAATGTTGGTGTATCTAATCAAATGACACATTACAATATTGTGTAAAGAATTTCGTAGAAATTGTAGGAAGCGACCAGATCGAAAATTGAAAGTCTTTTCCATGACATTAGGTACCCACGTGCTTATTTCATTTTAGCTTTCGGTGAGATAATTTTAATTGTGGTTTCAATATTCACGATGATAATGTAATTAATTCATGATAATGTATTCACATAGACACGCTGTAGATACACTACAAGGAACGAGTACATGGGCAATTGTATACTATATTTAACGATCAAACTGGTCTAAGAAATGTCTCTGTATCTCTATTAGGCATATTGATAATCGAATAAATAAATTTCTTTCGAAAACTGTTTCTTTAAAAATTTGAATATTGAGTAGATAACACGGAGACCGTTTGGGGCAGTATCCCGTGCCAGTTGGAACACCTGGCCTCAGTAAATCTGACGGAAAATACTGAACAATATAACACCAGTACCGTGGAAAAATGACCTGTGGGAGTCCACGTGCGTCAGCACTGTCGCTCCGAGCCAACTAGTGGTACTGTCCTGTTTCCAGCAACTGCTACTGAAGTACATACGCAGCGGTAAAAATTCAGCAATTTTAGATGACAAGCAACATGGAAATGAGCTGTTCAACTATGGTGCCCAAACAAAACATTACAATAAGTAAACATTTTTGTAAATAGACAGAAACATCTCCACGGAGCTTCGTGCCTAAATGTCCTGAGGCCGCGTCTTGCACCGCGGCGCGGCCGGTGGAGTGGTGGGTCGGTGGTCCACTCGCTAAATGGTGGTTCTTTCTTTTTGACGTTTTGTAAGTCCTTTTTAATGGTGTATACTGTCTATATGGAATAAATTATTTTCAACTAATTACTTTTTAACAGATTAGTTTACATAAATTCCAGGACCTTTGTACTTACCTACCTACTTAATTCACTTCTTTGAGTTCAAGATACATAGGTAAGTATGTTGTTTAGTTGCTGCTTAAAGTGTATCTTTCTTGAATTAAGTATACCTACTCTACTCGGTCTGACGCAATTCGAAGTTTTCGATAATACATCAATTATATATTATGTCGGGTAAGTAATTTAAATTTATCTAAATTACAATATAAATCGGGTAAGTAGTTCCTGAGATTAACGCTTCAACCAATCATACAAACACACTCATCAGCCTTATAATTATTATGATAATTGTGGTTTACTGAGTATCATAGATTCCGTGATGCTGCTCACACCGGTTTTCCGCATTAATTCCCAATGCCTTACATTCTTTCTTTGCGACTCCTACGATTTAATGATAGATATTATTCAATAAACCTGTTCCTGTTGTGTTGATCTCATTAAATGGGCACAAACACTATTTACAACACGTTTACTTCAAAATTAGTCATGGACGATTGGCTAACGGCTCGGAAGGACAAATTGCGGCTTCTGTCTCATGTCCCTGTTATCTCCCCTTGGGGTTTTCCCCTGTTGTCCGCCTAGGCTGGCGAGACATACTTTTAAAACTATATTTTGAGTACTCGTATATCCCCTATTACAGTTCTGTCATGTTTGTTATTTACTGGTTATTTGTAAATAAATAAGTAGGTATTCATGTAATATTTACTAGGACTAATCGAATTGAAGACCTATGTTATCAGTAACAGAAGTGAGAAAATCCTGATGTCTCCTCTAGGGGGGGGGGGTCAGAGAGTCACGAGACCGAAGCCGATATTGCAGTGGTTACATCTATTGCCACTGAGTCTATACGTCCTACACGTCTTAGTCTCCTCGCAAGTACTGGGGGGTGGCAATTACAGTTTCTTGTCGTAGACGCTAGATGCTTGAAAACGTTTTCAGTCGGTGGTACCGTTTAACTTTAAAGGACCCACAGTACCACCAGGAGTACCGTGGGTCTGAAATGTTTTCTACGAACCTATTTAATTACCTAATACATACCTAATTTCTTTATTGTATTTCAATGTACATACTTTTTACTTCCTTGTGGGTAGATGAAGATTTCTTTTTATCAGCTAAAGTATGTTTGTGATATCTTTCGATTTACATCTTAGCGATGTAATTTTGCTTATTTATAATAAATAACGAAAATGACGTAATTATTTTTATTAAATTGCAATATGTTAATAACATTAATTTCAATGGTACAACTAGTACGTACCTACATTTAATTCAAACCTGAACGTTCGTCACATTTTATTCATAAAGGTACCTATCTTTACTAATATTATAAAGAGGAAAGATTTGTATTTATGTATGTAACGAATAAACTCAAAAAGTACTGGACCGATTTTAATAATTCTTTTTTCATTAGAAAGCTACATTCTTCGTTTTTTTTTTTTTTTTTTTTTTTATATAGGACACGTCAATTGGACTTCGCCTTGCCTGATGGTAAGCTGAAGGCAAAATCCCAGAAAAGAGGGTCACCATTACTTACACATACCGTGTGACAATGGTGACACTCAGCTTGACGGCCTTATCATATGCTTTTTCACGCCCCGCTTAAAGGACCCGGGACTGTAGGAAGAAGGAAACACGTGAGCTGGTAATGAATTCCAGGCCTTAATGGTGCGACAGAGGAAAGAGTCTCCGAACCGCTTGGTTCTTGATCGGATGTTTTGCACCGTGTGCGGATGACATCTAAGACCTGCACGCGTTGTCCTGTGTAGGAAAGGGGAGGGTGGGACTAATTGGAAGAGCTCATCAGAACACTCCCCATGGTACAGACGGTAAAATACAGCCATGGACGCAACATCTCTACGCAGCTGTAAAGGTTCTAGGGTGTTCGTGATCTCGGGATTCCCAATGATGTGAGTAACATAGGCTATTTTTTATCCCGATATTCCCATGGGATCAGGATTTACGCGGGTGAAACCGCGGTGCGGTGCTAGTTATTAATAAATTGCAAGTAGAATTGAAAACAATGTACAGTCGGCGAAGGAGATAAGCAACCTTTGCATACAAATTTATATTACGAGAATAAGCTACGTAGGTATAAGTACTGTCACCCAAATATACGAAAGTACTGGGCACTTCATTACTGAAGTAAGGAATTGTTTTTCTGGCACCTTCGTGTTTTATCTCTTATTGGTAGTAGGTGAGGGACCTACCTCCGGCCTGTGGCTATGGCAATAACGCGTCATGTCCATCTGATGTCAATTACCAAAACCACATCATCATCATTGACATCATCATGAGTTTTATTGTTATCATAACGACTGGCATTTAGTTCACCTCAGTCAGTACATTAATAACTAATGTAATTAACTTGTTGATTGTTGGTATACTACCCGATGGGGTAGGCAGGGGATATTAACATCCACATTTTGCCAACTGTGACGTTTAATATGACGTAATAGAAAGCGAGCGTGTTGTCGTCAAACATACAGCCCATGACCAAGCGCCCATGATGTAAAAGATTTTATATCTAAAACAATAAATAACATTGTTGTGTCCATTTGTAATTATTGCAATATTAAAATAACAGCTTGGTACTTGGTGATTGCACATTGAGTGTACGTGTAGGTACTTAGGTACCGAAAAAAAATGGCTGTACTAATTTTGACAAGATTTTCATTAGAGATAGCTGATGATAGGCTATTTTTATTCCGCAGTATTATCTTCCACACAAAGTTTATTCATAAGATAATAAAGATCTATGTCCCGGTTACTCCCGGCAGTTAGCCTGAGCCAATGTACCTACTGTATGAACTATTATTTTTATGATGCTATTTGTGTGAGTGTTTTAGGGGCCTCGCCGCGGTTCCCGGGGCTCGAGCCGACTTTGCCGGTAGACTGGCGGCTCTGGAGCAGGCTTTCGTATCGGGATTGGAAGCTCAGGTAGCAGTCGCTCCCTCGCAAGATATGGCTTGCGAGGGAGCGACTGCTATCCTACCTACCTATCATATAGCTATCTATTTAAATTTATATTATGTCTATACTATAGGTTGGTACTCCACAGTTGCTTTACAGTAGCAAAAACTATATAACTTATCTCTTTCACTTCAGTCTTCGTGAATAACTAATGCATTAGGACATTCGTCAGTGTCAGCCTCAACCCAACCGCTGTCCTGTGGCACGCGCACCCCTTGACAAAGCTATAAACACTCACTTGGCACTCTTCTCGTGTGCTCCGCTCCCGACCATGGCGGCAGCGTGCTGCTCCTCGGCGGTAACCAGCGACCACTGTTCAACAACTAAGCACACATTCGGAGCGGGCGCCAGGCGGCGTGCGGCGGCTCTCGGCACTCGGCACTCGGGCGACCTCTCGGCACACACTAACAGGTATCGCTAGCGAACGTCTCTAATTATGTTCCAATCTTTTTATAAAACGCCGGTGTTCTGCTACGGTAATTATCGTCGATTACAATAATTACTTTATTTTCTGAATATTATAATAATATTCTTTTAAAAGGCTATAAATGAGCTACTATGCTTTGCCAGCGCGAACAGACTAGCTCACCGGCGGGGATCTTTCCGCCTACTGTCGGTGTCAGCGTTTAGCGTGACACCAGGTGTGCAACATATAATATAAATATATAAATAACAACATATAAATTAATTGTAATTTTGACATCTTTTGGGAATTTTTCTTTAGACATGCTACTTTGATACTTTAATTATATTATTTAATCTTTGTCGGTCTCTTTGTATATATATTTACATATTGTTTGGATGATTTTATATTGTTATTAGCTTTGTTGTTAATAGATTAAGATTTTCAATACAATGTGACACAGTTCGAGAAATAAATGAATTAAAAAATGGTGATACCGTGTAAGAACTGTCTGAGCGCTGAACTTCTCTTACCGATGACAATTAAATGAGTAGTGAGCTTCTTGGTCACCTTAGTAGTAAAACACCGGTCAAGTGCGACTCGGACTCGCTGCTGAGTGTTCCCGTATAAAACTGGATTTAAAAACAAACTTAACGTTGCTGTTAAAAAATGGTTGTACGCATACATCGACGTAGGCCTAATCAGTTTACCAACGGCAAATAAGTTTCTACGACCAGTGCGTCCTGGACCCTGATCCTGCTAATTGGCAACCACTGTCATGCCACAGACGCGACCAACAATGCCATTTAATTTCAGCCTCTACTGCTATGACGTTAAAGTTTAAAATAATAATAATAATAATAAATATTTTTATTTCGGACTTCGGGGTCCATAAAGGTGTTAGTAACAATTTCCTTACGATCTAATGTTAGTAAGACATGAATTAAAATGTAAAACAAAAATAGAAACAACAATAAAAATACAAATACGCGGAAGGAGGAGACAGATTCACACCTTTATGGCGTGAATCCGTATCCACCTCCCGAGCAGAGGCGAGTCCCATCTCGTCGCAAACACTTTCAGGAGAGCGTTAGGGCAGTTATGGTATCTTGTACTTGTAAAACGATTGAAAAAATATAATAAACTCTTTCATTTTGAACTTTGACGCTATAAAAATGAAGTCGAAAATGTAATAGTATTTCTGGCAGTGTTTGTGGTATGACAATGGTTTATCTGTCCATCTGTTATGACGTCGCTGAAGCGCGGTTACCGAGTGGGCCAGCTGACGAACTGAGGGTGCAATCTAGAATGTGAAAAGATTTTTAATTTACTCAAGCTAGGTAATCCGTTTAGCTTAGATAAATACATTTTCATGTATTATATAACAGTCCTGATATTCCTTTTTTGTTTGTCTTATGTGCAATTAATTTATTACTTAAGATAATGTTTGCAAATTCGAAAATTAAAAGTATCTGTTTAGTTTAGTTTAGTATATATTTGCATGCCATTACTGGTGATAATACATTGTACTTATTTTATTTTTAGCGACCAATTTATTTTTATTATTATGACTGTATTATGCAAATAAATGAATAAATAAATAAATAAACATCTGAAGTATTTACAATGTCTGTTCATCATTTTTCTCTGAGCCCTTCTCAGCTCAGTTGGGGTCGGCTCTCTCGTCTAAGTAAGATGCGGCTGAGCGAGCATCCGCTATGGACCCAAGGTCCAACTTAGAGGATGTATTTTTTCAGCAATTTATTGTTATGACCCGTACTGTGGTACATCATGTGGGACACCGTAGCTGGGCCCCGGCCCCGGGCCGAGGGCGCTGAACTTCAACATTCTCCGTGAAACGAGTGAAGCGACTGCCATTACAAATTGTATTGTGTGTATTTTTAAATTACACAAAAGAAACGGATCGCTGTAGCTTGACATTCGGTTGTTGATGGCTTAAATTATTGTTACTGCGAGCGACTTGGGTATATATTTGGTATTTAACGTAATATACTGTAATATTAATAAGTTCAAAAGTCCAGTAAAGTTAACATTACATTATTATTTTAAATACTAACTAAAAGTAATACCAATTATTACAATAGCTGTATTTCGTAGACAGTCCAAAGAAAAACATTGATGTGGTTTTATTTCAATGAATGACATTCGTTTATAAATGACTAGTACATTACATTACATACAAGCACGCTCGGAGGGTTAGGCAGAAGTGAATTAACACTCATATTTCACCAATCATTGAATTCGGTCCCACCTATTGCCATCTTCCGGGCACTATTGTTGACTCGAGCCAGGCATCTGAGGCTGAATCTGGGCTGTATATAACTGTCTGATGTTAAACAACCCTATCCCTTAGTTGCCTTGTGCGACGCCGCATGGAAACAGATGGGGTGGTCCAAATTCTACTCTACCGGGAACCACGTGGCTACTATGCCCCTTATTTTAAATATTTTCGTTCTGAATTTTTAATAAATCAATTACTGATTTTCCGGACGTAGACTTTTCTATGCGTTCATGCAAATATTCGAGTTACCTTTTTAATAACATAAAATAAAAGCATGCAAAATAATTGCGTAGGAATGGTCTCTAGGTACACAGTATACACCCCGCGTGTCTCGTTATAGTTCGATAATTAGCTACTTTGTCTTCAGTCAATTATCACACTATTATTCAGATAAAATACTTTAATGACGGATTCAATCACGATTTAACAGGTTATTTTTTTTTAATACCACTTAGGTGGGCAGACAAGCGCACGGCCCACCTGATGGAAAGTAGTTACCGTGGCCTATGAACGTGTGTAACACCAGAGAAGCCACATTCGCGCTGCCGACCCTGTAAGCACATAGTTTCTGTGCCGTCAGTGTAGAGGACAAAGCAGGACAAGCCTTTAGTCATCCCACTGACAGCACAAATTCTCCAGCGAGCTCTGGCTCAATCAAAGAATCAAAGAATCAATTTCATTTATTCAGTTTAGGCACATAAAGAGCACATATGAACGTCAAAATTTTACAATTATGTATGTCAAGAAATAATATAAAAATATTAAATAATGTAAAAATAAACCATTGGAAAATGATTCTTTCGCTGGTTCGGTAGATTAGTTCTACTGAGAAGATACCAGCAAGAAACTCAGCGAACTACATTAGAACTAGATTATTTTTCTTTTTTAAATTTGTTTTGGTTCACAATTTATTTTGTGCGAGCAAGCAAGAGACTTATGTTGACCACGCATTAACATCATTAAGGTACTCATCCACTTTATAGTAACCTTTACTCATTAAAGTTTTTTTCACTTCTATTTTAAATTTATTTATTGGCATATTAATCAAGTCCTGAGGAATTTTATTAAATATTTTTATGCAGCTGCCTACAAATGAATCACCAACCTTGTGAAGCCTAAGTTTTGGTACAACTAGTTTATTTTTATTTCTCGTATTGTGTACATCAGATAGTTTTTCGAAAATATTTAGGTTTTTTCGTACATATAAGATATTTTCATAGATGTATTGAGAAGCAACTGTTAAAATATTAAATTCTTTGAAAAGTTCTTTCAGCGAGTCACGGGGTCTGAGGCTATAGATCGTATCGCTCGTTTCTGTAGTACAAATATAGTTTCAATATCAGCAGCTGAGCCCCACAGCAGCAGACCGTATGACATAACGCTATGAAAGTAGCTAAAATAAACTAGTCGTGCAGTTTCCTCATCAGTCATATCCTACTCACCGCTGGGAATACAACATGAAGTTGTTATAACCGCGGTATTCTGTAGGGCGGAGGTACTTCCCCAGTCGGACTGCTCAATTGGGCGGTATTGTGTCCTACCTCCTATTACTCACAGGTTACGAGAATTCTGTTGCTTCCCAGCAGCCCTGGACACGGTCGCAGGGAGACTAAATATAGTAGTTGTCTCATAGTTTGAAGAGTAAGTTGTCGTCAAGTACCCGAACTGTACTGAATTGTCGGTTACTGTCTACGCAGAATGAGCTCACAATTGTTTATTTGTATTTTCAAGCTGGTGCTGCATTCCGGGCATGCTCTTTATTAAAATTAGGATGTTTATTGCAGTAGCCTCACGGATCAACCTAAACCTAGGTAGGAACTTCAATGTTACTGTTTATCAAATCTTGAACCATTATTGTCCGAATTTGTTTATTTTAACTTTTATCGTTGGTCTTTTGGCAATCCCGAGAAAGGTAAAGGTAACAGTGAAGTTAGTACATTCAGCATCCGATCGATCTTGGATACCAATTGTCCGAACTAAAGGTGTGAACCAGATATCGGAACGTTCAGTCAACAAGAGTAGGGGGCATTAAGATCATTTTGAGTGCTTTGTTCGTCACGATCGATCTGATATTGACTACAGTCGAGTCGCAGAGAAATGTAAAGTATTGTACGAGTTTATTACAAGTATATATTTAATGATAATCTTAGTTTGTGCTATGGGCGCTCTTATCGCTAAATGGGAAATTAGTTTATCACAATATAATTACCATAACCAGACAGCGCACAATGTTGCAGAACCACAAGCATCAAGCAGCGAGTCTAACGCGATTGACGACACAAACACAGCAGGTCAGGAGTCAGGACAAACAAAGTACACAATGGACGTAGCACATCCATCGTGTACCCTGTAGTAACTACACCACCACAGAATCGTTGCGATCCATGATCTTTTCACGTCTCATTTTATTTATGTCTATTACGACCCGAACTTTGCAATATCTTTCAGTATGTAGCTAGTCATTGGAGGAGAAAAACTCCTCGCGACATTCATACTCAGCCTGGACTGGACTGGACACAATGCAACCGACTACTCTTCTGTTCTTCAAGAGTTGCGTATCACTACTTCAGAAAAGGTCCTTAATTTCATTACTTGGTATGATACTGCGCGTCTTTCTGTTTAACACTGGAAAATTAAGTTATGCTTAAATATTACGAGGAATTATGCTATATACAAATTCAACTGCCACTGCCACCTATGCCTTCATGTGTTGCTTGAAGAAAATGGGTGGCAGTGTTGATGATGCCACACATGTGCGTGCAGTGTCGCCAGTGTCTGCAACTCAGTAAAGATAAGTAACACATCGCTTCTGAGACAATGAGTCCTACCTTACCGTTACCTATGTCATATCGAAAAGAAATTGCCAAATTATCACATCCCTAAAAATGTTACGCAAAATTTCACATGCCCGATTATTACTTAGCAAAAAATCTCTTCATAAATAACTGCAACACAAACGTCATGTTTGGGTAGTGAACGTTAAAACAATAACTTGTTTACCAACTAGTAGTTTCACCAATTTGTATTTAGTCAAATGTTTCAGTTGGAATACATATTTTACGCATGTTAAAAAAGGACTTGGAACCGTTTCGGAGTTACACCATCGAAATTAATGTTGGTGTTGAATGATTATAAAAAATAACCACGAAAGCTAAAGCGGGAAATCCGCTCCGCTCTTGCATTAACCTAACCTAACCTATCCAAGTCGGGGAGCGCAGTATACGAATTGGCACCATTACGCAGTTACACCATCGAAATTGGTTAATTGGAGCCTTAAATAAACGATTATGTTAAAATAAAATTGCATTATTTAATAATATATTTCCCAAAAATTCTTACTTTTTTGGTCATAGCATATCGTTTCACCAAATTTTATATTCAAAAGATTGTTTGCTGTAATAAATCAGGTCGAATATCATAACAATATTGTCCTTGGTAATATATCGCTAAATAAAAAAAAATACGAAATGATAAAGTGCGTAAGCAATAAAATGATTCCAAACATTGCATTGGTGTAAAAATATGTCCAAAATTTGTTTGGGTGGTGAAATTGTGCCAAAATCTTTTCGGCAAAAGGGCTGGCTCCCCAATGAGTGTCTTATCTGTAGCTTCCAAACAACGTAAAGGGTCCGCACGTTGTATGTGAAGAGACTGTTGGGTTTGGACACCAACTTTTAACAAATATTGAAACTTTTGATTATGTAGGTACTAAGAGTTATTGAGATATCCATAAAACTTTTATTAATCGTGATGAAACATTTTGAATCATAAAATATATGTAACAAGTATATCACAAGAGTATATTTATGTTATTTGTACAAGCTTATCAATCTAGGACGACCTTTTTTGTTTTTGTTTACATTGTTATTATGTACTACAGTACCTTTTAGCCTTGACTTTATTTTTGAACCTCGACGAATACATTTATCTCATAAAATTTTATGTTATTTAACTGAGCTTGTGTCGAAGAGTGTCGTAAGAGGCGACTAACGGAAAAATACGCAGACTATATCACTGCGAGAGAAGGAAGACTCGAAATGAAACTCTGTTTTTTTGTTTTGGCAGGAAATATTCCTCATTCCGCGGGCTCGGGAAAGTCGCGCGGGTATGTGGAGCTCTCACCACACTAATACAACCTACCGTGTGCCATACGTCGCGTCACTTAGTGAGTGATCCGTTGGAAGCACTACGCACTCGTAGATGGATCACCCAAGCGCTGACCCGCAAGGTGCGGTGCGGGCCCGTCTTCTGATTGCGATGTACAGGCACACCAGGACATCACCCCTACGTGGGAGACTTCATAGCGGGTAGAGGGCTAACCCCAACCCATCCACACGCGGCTACACTAGGGCGGCATGAGGCGCAAGAATGCGCGTGCACACCGCCCAGTTCAAAAGCGATGTATCGGGTCAGCTAAGCTGTCTGCTTCTCTGACCCGTTCCACCGTCTCCTTCCGCGAGATGACTTCCTCGCAGAAGGATGCGACCGCGGTAAAACTACTCTCACTACGGGCCATGGAGCGCAGGATGGCCGGCAGCGAGAGATTGATTCCTACTATTAACTCGAGGTCTCGGCGTTACACTTCCCAGGCTGGACAGGCCTCGAGCGTGTGCTGTGCGGAGTCCTCACCGCAAGGACAGTGATGGCAGGTTGGACGCGATTCTCTCCTGCTGAACGAGTACAGATACTTTCCGAAGCAGCCGTGCTCGGAAAGCATCCGTGTCAGCCAGAAGGATGTAGTCCCATGCTGTCTCTCCGCTCACTCGACTATGACCGGCTGGAGCACCGCTACAGTGCGATGACCCGAAGTCGGGACTCCAGGCGGGATGATTATTCAGTCATAATGGCTTGACGGGCGGCAATAGTGACCGGAAGACGACAATAGACTCACCCCCTATTACGTGGTACCGAATTCAATGATTGGTGAAATATGGGTGTTAATTCACCTCTGCCTAACCTTCCGGGGGTAAAGGCGTGATTTACGTATGTTATTTTTTAATCATCCACCCAACCTATAGTAGTAAAAAAATTGACTATAAAATATTATGACTTCACAATCATTTATTACATATCCTAACAACTTGCCGTTTTGACGTTCAGTAAAAAGTAACATTTTAGTGACTAGTCAGTCAAATACCCATTTGTGAACTAGATAGACAATGATGTAATGTTTAAAATGTGTGACAATTTGTATTTTGCTATTATATGCGCCAACAGCCCGTGGTCGCGCGGATGCAAAGCAGTTATCATTTCATAATAGGATTTACGCGAACAAATGGGCAGGGTTGGCACCAACATTTGGTGCAATGAAAATGCTTCGATATCGCCTTTGGATTGTGGAGGTCAGGCGGCAGTCGCTTCACAGAAAATATCGAAGTTCAGCAAAATCCGTAATCAGACTAGTAAAGCGGACACCTCAAGACAGCTTCGGTTGCGACTGGGACAACACTAAGATGAAGAGAAGAAGGCTGTTTAAATAAGTTTTACTGCGTATTGCCTCGCGTCGATCAGTACGCGAGCAGACGCATACTATCAAGTCTACGCGGCATATGAATTGGAACTAATTGTCTATTATCACAAATACCTTATTACGTATGTAAGCGAACAATAACATTAAAATTGCTAATCGCTTACCTGCAAACTAACGATACGTGAATACGGCAGCATGGTAACACGAGACGTGAATTCTCAAAGATATCATCAATAATCATTCGATATCACGTCCTGTGCCATAACAAGGAAATGGCTACTCAGCAGGTCACGCAAATATACGAACAACACAAGACGTCACAAGACGTGACCGCGAGAGCCAAACCATGTAATTAAACAATAAACGTGAATCAATACTAGTAAACATCTTTTACTAATCCGCAACCCCCGACCCCGACGTGATCCTACTGCTGATGTAATTGCAGGCCGACTGCAGCCCTGAAAAGGATTTCAGCAGCAAATCTAGGGCAAATCTACCATGCTGCCATAGCAGCCAGCCAGAATGCATCACATCTTTTACTAATCTGCAATAGTGAATATTGATTATAGTTACAAAATAAAATAACGAGAATGACGTCGTTCCAGGTGTTTAATTATTAAGGCAATATTTGAACAAGTGACAAGGTCCATCATGATGTGTAGTAAATACTATAACAGCGGTGTTGCACCTCCTGTGTCGTGTCTCGCCGAGCTATGCAGCTGTGCACACAAAGCAGTGACATTGCTCTTATGCTCATTTGACAGTTAGATGAACAATACTATTTTATTGTTCAGAAAATCGTCGTCATCTTTCTCTCAACTTAACTCAGTTGGAGTCGTCTTTCTAGTCTAAGTTGCGGCTGAACCTCCACATATCGGATATCGGAGTTCTGTAGTTAGACTAGTTGAACTTTTGTGGGCCCAACTACCCGTAACGACTGACTTAGATGTTGGGGTGGCATCCGGGACCGACGGCTCGACGTGCTCTCCGAGACACGACCTGACCATATATCACGCATACAAATATTAGCACTAAACGGGGATCGAACACGCGCATCCTGCTTAGCGGGCGCGTTCACTGCCGCCACAGATTTATAATAATGGCTTAAAATACGGTTTAAAAAAATATGATGTATGCTTTGTCGATACCTTTAGTTTGTGTCAGAGGAGTGACAGTAAAAGCCACTTCACTGATTTGAATTTTACATACGTGCAGATTTAGATCACGTTTTTGGAAAATGTCGGTAATTATTAAATACAATAACATTTATACCTCTCAGATGATGAGATCGGATGTAGAAATGGATAGAATAAGTAAACATTCAATTGGTACAAACATTTATTAGCAACGGAGACATTAGCAGTCAGCATTTCCGCGCGTGAGCTGTGTGCCGATGAGATGAGATGAGATGAGAGGAATACTTCCGCATTGCAAGGGATCGATAAGTACTATTGCGTCATGAACACTGTTTACGGTCGGTTTTGTCTGTTCTGTTGTTTGTACATTCGGTAGTACAATCCCTGTATCTTCATGAGCTCCTTATGATTTCCTCGTTCCACAATTTTACCTGCAAACACATCCGAAATTTTTACATGTACACTATGTAATTATAAGCTGAAACATGGACCAAACTACCATGTTGTACCTTCGTTTAAAACGAAGATAACATCCGCGTGTTCAATGGTGGAGAGCCGATGCGCTATCGTGACGCAGGTGCGGCCCTCGGCCGCTCTGTCCAGTGCCTCCGAGACGACCTGGGCAGTGGAGCACGTTTAGGTAGTGAATGAATATGCACTATGGCTGAAGCAAAGCCGAGGCTAATCCGCGTGCGTACCCGCTCGCTGGCGGCGTCGAGCGCGGAGGTGGCCTCGTCGAGCAGCAGCAGCCGCGGGGCGCGCACGAGCGCGCGCGCGATGCACACGCGCTGCTTCTGGCCGCCCGACAGCTGCGCGCCGCCCGCGCCCAGGCGCGTGGCGTAGCCCTGGGGACGAACGGCGATACAGATAGGGGCGGGTGCGGGCACTGTGCAGTGCAGGCTGTGCACACGTACGTTGGGCAGAGACGCGATGAACGCGTGTATGTTGGCGGTCTGGCAGGCAGCGACGACCTCGCTCAAGGGCACGCGCCGGCGGGTGTCGCCGTACGCCACGTTGTCGGCCAGCGAGCGGTCGAACAGCGCGGGCTCCTGCTGCACCACGCCCAGCGCGCCGCGCAGCCGCGCCACGCTCAGCGCGCGCCGGCTGTCCCAGCCGTCCAGTCGCTGCGGGGATTGTAATAATTGTAACTGGACTGGAAGCGTGATAATATCACTATTTATACTTAAATAAAATAGTTTTAAGATGCTAATTTCTATAAGTCAAGTAATTACTGATAAGTGGGGTGGACACACGTGGTTTGCAGACTTTGGTAATGCAAACCCCTGAAAAGCAGAACTATATATCCGGGAATGTTAATTGTGTCTCTAATTACCTATATTCAATGGGTTGTACTAAATAAATACTAATGAAACATTCGCTAATTTGTCAAGTTGATTAGATAATCAACTTGACAAATTTTCGCTTGGTATGCTAATCATTAAACTGCTTGTGCCCATTAGTGCTCCACTGTCGAGTGGAGCACTAATCAACAAGCAGTTTAATGATATTACAGTAATCGGACCACTGACAGATGCCCACGATGATGCGACGTCAGTCAATGTGTACCTCCGCCATTTGACATGGTTAGACTTTTATTTAATTTGGAGTTTGTATAGTTGTTTACTGCTCACGGCTTTGGTTGGTACCATCGCTGTTCATCTCTCACAGCCTCTTTTAGTTAATGACGATACTGTCTTTTCATTATTTAGACAAAAGTATGGTCAATATCAAACTCACAATGGTCCCAGCGTCGGGGTCGTAGAATCTCTGCATCAGCTGCAATATGGTCGACTTGCCGCACCCGGATGGCCCCACTAGCGCCACCGTCTGTCCAGCTTCCACGTTAAGGTCTATTCCTGTTAAAACTTGCTTCTTCCGTGTCCGATATGTGAACTTCACCTCGTTTAATGATAAGTTTCCAGTCGCAATCTGAGATTAAAACACATTTTTTAAGAATTACGTCATTATGTCATAACATAACCACGATCGGACCCACAAATACCTACCCAATTGCTGTCATCTTGGGCATCATTGTTCGTTCTAACTAAGGGCTCCCTGTTGATCACCGATAGTATTCTTGCAGCCGAAAGGTTGACTTTGTTGAAATTAGACGTGTAGATCAGTGCCTGGCCCAACATGAAGGATCCGAAGACCACTGATTCAGTGACACTGGTGATTTTCAACAAGCTTTCGTTAACCAAATCTTTAAATTTGATCATAATCATTGTTAATGAGTTTTAGATTAGAATATGGGGAGGGGAGTGTTACCTTAACCCTAAGCATCATAACGATAACGTTAACTGTTACAATATAATAATCACCATTCTCGGCGAAACCCGTCGCGAGCACCACTCTGGCGGGAGCACCGCGACGATAGCGTACACTTACAGAAGTATGACTTGATACTCGAGCGACCCACTCGCCACCAGCGTCGCGCCGTACACAAAGCAGCAGCAGCAAGTTGTCAGGGGCACGTACAGGCCGATGCCCATCGTGAGTCCGCGCCAGTACGCAGCGCTTGCTGTTGCTGAACACGCTTCACTTAACGACTTCTGAAATTTCTGCAGAAAGATTGTCTCGATACCTGACATATGAAATAAACTGTTAGTTCCAATAGGTATTACTTACAAAATTGGTTAAAATTAATTTGTACAACTTAGGTGGCCGACCAGCACCTGATTTAAAGTGACTGGTCACGAAACCACGAGGCCTACACTGAAGAATTCTATTCCGGAACTAGCGGTATTGAGTTCCGAAGCAATGGAATTGCATAAGACTGGCACTGGTGCGCTCCACTAGCGAATTTAGACCGCTGAATCATCGATAGCCCCTCGTGCATCAAGACTTCGCCAGGCAGGATCTACGGCCACAGCGTGACGGTACAGCGAGCACTGCACACATGGTTCACTTAAGAAGAGGAAGTCTCTCCGGTCAAGAAGCAGTCAGTAAATACGTGGCAGTATTTACATACTTTAACCATTTAAGTGAGTCGACACATAAGAAGCACGTACGTTTTATAAGACAGTAGAATAGAAATTCTATGTCGAATTCCTATTCTACTAGTCGAAGTCGGGGAATAAACTGATCAACCAACTGCGGTATGTCTATTAACACCATCATAAACAGACTACCTTAGCCTTACCTAGGCTTTGCACAGTATTAACGCTAATAATTGCCTCCGTCGCGACGCTGGTGGCGGCCTCCATAGCATGTCGCTCGCGAATCTGTGACTTTTGCGACATGCGACCCTCCCACCACGTACTTCCCACCATCTGATGAATATATTAGTGTTATAGGTAGTCGCTAACTTGGATTAGTCATTTTCTCCCGTCCTGAAACTCCAAGAAACTGTACTCACTAGAGGTAGTAGAGCAGTTAAAACCAGAGTTAATCTCCAGTCGAAGAACATGCCCATGCAGACCCCCACGAGCACGGAGCTGATGCCTTGCAGCACGATGCCCACCTTGAGGCCCGTGGCGTTCTGCACAGCGGCCGTATCGCCGCTCAGTCGCGAGCACAGCGCCCCCACTGTGTTGCTCTCTTTGTCGTAGAAACCAATCTCCTGACAAATAAACCATGGCAATCAGTGAAGTAAAATAAGGAATATTACTAATCCTGTTTATATAAAAACACATGTCAGTTCATGGGAGCACGCATGTCATACCTATGTATAAATCTATAGTTTGATAATAAGAATCAATCAATCAATTAACTTATCGCAGTCCACGGCTGGACACAAACCTCTCCCAATGAAATGTTGGGGTTCCGATGTGGAATAAAAGTAAACAACCTTTGCGTACGAGTGTAATTTATTCACTGAACTAATTTGATATACCGATAGTACAAGTGAGGTAAAACATACAGTCAGCACTTAGTATTATAAAGAACCTAATATACCGGTGGTTAAGGAGCTTACTCACTTACACACTTCACCAATGTTGGGAGGCTTTGACCTACTGTTTCCACCCTGGTCAGACGGGGTGGTACAGGGTTTTTATCTTGAGTTTCCCTTCTCTCGCAGTGATGACGTCTGCGAATTTTTCCGTTAGTCCCACGATGGGGTGGATAATAATAATGTCATATTAGTTAAAACAGGTTTATTGTATTTCAGCCTCACATAAAAGATGACATTCACCTGGCTCAACAGTGCTGTGAGATACTGCCTCCGCAGCCGGGAGGTCATCCTGAGCCCCGCCGTCGTCAGCGCCCAGCTCTGCACGCACATGCACAGCCCCGCCAGTCCCGCCACCACCAGGAACAGACCCCGCGTATAAGTCCGCCAAACGTAATATTTGCGCGTGGTCTTCGAGGACGAATATCTGAAAACATTACTTCAGTATTATTATGTGACAAAAATTGAAGATTAAGCTCTAGCAGACAGTAATAAATAAAGAACTTTGCCAGGTCCCCCCGACATGGCAACGCTTGAATAAATATGTTAGGCTGTACTAGTTATGCTGTAAAGTTCAATTTATTTTAATTTTTTTGGGGGTTGCTCTTTGTGACGGGAGTTTTGTAAATTTTTATTTTACCCTTTTTAAATTGATCTACTAGTCAAGCTTTGATACCCACATTGGGTCAGTTGGGGAAAAAAAATGTAATACGCCATTTTATGGTGGCGGCCATCTTAGATTTGAAATTGATCATAGTGTATTGGTATTCTACCTACTAGTCAAACCTTTTTATTTGAGACCCAATATTGAGACCCAAACATACAAGAACACTCCCGTAATACCTTTCAAACAAAAATACTAAATCCAAATCAGTTCATCCGTTCAGGTGCTACGATGCCACACACAGACACGTCAAACTTATAACATCCCGTCGTTTTTGCGTAGGGGGTTAAAACTAGAGACGTAACAATCGTTTTCTTACCGCACTTGTGTAACCTGTTAGTAAACCAATGATTGAGAAGCAAGACCCTTGAGTGAACGCTGCCACAGAGCCTACGGCGATGTACATCCACTCCGGCGCGTTCAGTTTCAACATCTGCCAGCCGGACACTTCGCTAACATCCTGTAAAATTATGAAAAATGCAAGAAATATACATTCGTAAAAATGCCCCGTGAACTCACAGCTATCGCCCATTTGTATGTAGCCACCATCATCTAGCCAAGCGTCATACAGAAGTGTGAGACAGTTGGATAAAACTTTTGTAAGTAAACAAGCTAGATGACGCTATTGACGAACTTAGGGGAACATTTCATAACACTTTTAGTCAGGCCTATGCCCCCAGGCCCCAAGCGCCCACCATGGGCCATGAAGAGATTGCGGGCGCTCTGACCTCACGGCCCAAACGTTTCTGCTCCAAACGGTACAAACTCATAATCACCAATGAGATTAGAATACTTACGCCGCTTAAGAGTCTCTGCAGAAGCTGCAGCAGCACCAGCACAGCTAGCCGTGCCAGATATGTGAGTAGGGGCAATGGTATCGACGCATGTTGCGTCCCACACCATAGTCCTACCCATTTTCCATGGCATTAATGACACACCATCCGGTCTCTTACCATCGTCGCGAGCCAAACCGTTTGCTTCAAGCACAGCTGGCACACCAGCGGTGACAAGAGCACGGCGGATTATGTCATTGAGGCTGGCGTGCCGTGGGATTCGCCCAAAGCTCCTGCAGCACGATAGGCCATGGTGTCCGAGTCGGTCAACTGCTTCTCCACAAGGGCATCGATGCGGAGAAATACACGGCGCACCTAAGCGAAGGCACGTCGCGATACGGAAGGTAGTGTCATCTAACATAGTCCATACGTTAGACTACGGAAGAGCTTGTAGCCAAAGACCCGATTCCCACACTCCAACCGCCAGTAAACGAGGATAACTTTCCATGTTTAATAAAAGTGTTTGTTTAGGTACTAACTTCATCGACGTCTTCAAAGCTGTCTGTCGCTGTTGAAAAGTGAGATGTTTGGGATGTGCGCCGACACTTACACTCTGTTAAACGAAATAGCAACAATACTTGTAGTTCATTTCAGTAATGTAAATAAGGCAGCCCACGTTTATCAGTTATGTCTGCGGCTCTTTTTGTTAATAATGTAGTATTTTGCTCGCTCTGCTTACTGTTCATAATTTTTGCTGTTTCAGTATCTTTTTGAGCATGGCGTACCTCCTCTGACGAAGGTGCAATTTCTTCATATGTGCTTCTCTTTTCTTTATCTTCAATTGTCACCAATCTATGATAAAAACCTGAAACCCAACAAGTATGTGTCAGTTTGGGCGGTTTTGTGTTCAATCCACGATGTACTACCTACAAATTTTGTTTCCGAATATTTTAACACACAATAAATAACAGTACTATGTACAGAAGTGCACTCATTTGATCTTAAAGAAAGCTGCCATTTTAATAACCTACGAAATTACCACCCCCGAATGGCTGACGGGGGTGGTACCCGAAGGAAAAAAAGTTGGGTAATCAACGCAGGCGGGCGGAGCTGCGGCTAACAGCTAGTGGTGTAATAAAGTTAATGTTTTTCAACAGCGATAAATAAAAATCCTACGATATTTTCTATGATCAAGTTGCGTTACGCGTGTACTGGCAACCAGCAAGGCAAGGGCTGTAGCGCCTCTTAGGTACTTAGCTCTGTGGTTTGGGAGAGTGACAGATGCCTGATTTGAGTAACTAGCTTCAAAAGAAAACTACCCACCCTTTTCTCTCATAAGCTCTTCGTGCGTGCCCTGCTCTACAATGACTCCTTTGTCCATGCAAATGATACGGTCTGCGTTGACTATTGTTGATAACCTGCGGAGAAGTTCGTTGATTAGATTCACAAATTAGAACAGTTAGCTACTAATGACATTTATTAGCCCTCCGTAGCTACTACGCTACTGCTGACCTGTGTGACACCACTACAGTGGTCCGGCCGACACTGGCGCGGTCGAGCGCCGCCTGCACCTGCAGCTCCGCGTGCGGGTCGAGCGCGGACGTGGGCTCGTCCAGCAGCAGCACCGCCGGGTCGCGCAGCAGCGAGCGCGCTATCGCCACGCGCTGCTTCTGTCCGCCCGACAGCGATGCGCCGCGCTCGCCTATGACTGTGTCATAGCCCTAACAGACATTTTAGGTATCAGATCAAAAGCACTCAAAACCAGTAGACTGTTACGATTACGAAATATTGAGTAGAGAAAGCTCGTAAAATGTGTAAGAATAGAAGCGAATTGGATAATTGTCTCATTGATGAAAATGGGATAATAAGTGGGGTAGGCCCCCAAAAGGGATAAAGCATGTGTAAATGTGTGTATGTATTAATTAACTGTTACCCGTGGATCCACACGCGTGAAATTTTGATCCTGTAAACTATTTGTGTGCGCTGTGCACTCTGGTAGTGAGAGTCCCATCGCGCCTGGTATCTGCCGCAGGCGGCAGCGTCTCCCCTGGCTGTCCCCTACCGTCTCCGTTGCCCAGGGTACACCTTATGAAGGTTCGGGACCACTCACCCTGTAACCGTTCTCGCTACACCTTCAGCTGACCTTACGTGGTTTCGGTCGTTACATACCGTTGCCCGTTGCACCATTCCGGTAATTTAATCGTTTTCGAATAATGTACGGGAGTCCACCGGATTTATTGACATTTATAGTTTTGTAAAATCTTTTAAATCGAACTTCCGATGTCTATAATTAAAAAAGTAATCAACAGATACTGAAATTGTCTGGAATACAATATAATTTATTTGGCTAAGAATAAACAAGGAATAGGTATTATTTTGATCTGTATTTCTATCAGCCGCGCTTGAATTTATTTCACTCACGCGTAATTTTCATATTGCGATATAAAAGAAATTACGCGTGTCCACAGTAATTATATAGTTTAAATGGCAATTATGATCGTATTTAACGTATTTAATTGGATAAGGAACATATGTATTGTTAAAAATAGCTTCTAAAATGACGCATTATTTTTTATAATGCGTAAAAGATAAAAATGGTTACTGTGGGATATCATTACGAGATAGGCCTTTTTAAGGCCACACATTTTTGTAATACTTACTTTATTTTGTTCTATCATTAATGGTTTTGTAGAGCATGCGATATTAGGGTTTAGGTCATTTTTAAACACTTTGGAGTAATATATTGGAATTTTTTGAAAATATACTATATCTATGTTAGTCAATGATAATGTAGCTCTCTAATAGCTAAAGAATTTTTGTAATCAGTCCAATAGTTATTGAGTTATAGGTATAATATTAGTATACATTAACATTGTAATGATTCAATCCTTTGAGAAAGTTTGAGTATGATGTCATAATGATTGTAGTACGATATTTTATAACTCCATACAAACCATTGGCAAGTGTTTAATGAAGTCATGCGCGTTGGCCATCTCCGCAACTCTCTGCACCTCGTGTAGCGTCGCCTGCTGACACCCTATTGCGATGTTCTCAAACAGCGTCCCCCTGAACAACACAGGCTCTTGACCGACCACACCTGGAAATAGTTTAAATAAGTATTTATTAGCATCAATTTTGTAGTTCAAATCAGCAAGTCTCAAAAGGTCACTTTATTGGAATTGTATTAAGATAATATTTTGTCATGCGGCAATATTTACATGCAATTGAAATCTGCATATAAAATTAATAAAAATAAAAAAATAATTTCCAAAATGAATATATGAATTGTTGTGATTCTACTACGATACGAGTGACCTTAGTTTATTGTTACTCGTTTTATCAGAATCGCGCAATGTGGTGTTCTTAGACCCGCTGCCGCGCTGGTCAAAGGTTTAAACATAGATATAATCTCACCTTTATCCCCGGAGGGATAGGCAGAGGTGAATTAACACCCACATTTCATCAATAATTGTATAAGGTCCCACGTAATAGGGTGAGAGCCTATTGCCTTATATCGGGCGCTATTGTTGACTTGAGCCATATTTATTTTTATGATATTTAAAAAGTCATTGGTGAAGTCTCGAATCACAAACTGACTAAAATTTAACCTTAATAGTTGTTGTTTGTCGCTCACCCAGTACTGAACGAAGCCAGCTCAAATCAAGTGTTACCAAATCATGTCCATCGAGCTTCACCATCCCTGACGAGGGCTCGTACAATCGCTGTAGCAGCTGCAGTAGGGTAGTCTTGCCGCAGCCAGACGAGCCCACAAGCGCCACGCGTTCTCCAGGTTTGAAGCGAATTGAAAGATTTTTCAAAATCTACGAGATAGTTAATACTATGAGTAAGACAATTTTTATCTTTTAACTAGTTCTGAAACCAAAGTTACCATTGCATTTTAATTTTAAGCTAATATAGTGTTTCAAGCTATTTTCCTGTTTGTATTACTGCTACCCGCATCGTCTACTACCAAGTAGTCGTACCTCGACGTCGGGACGTGACGGATAACTAAAGTGGACGTTTTCTACAGAAATCTCCCCCTCAACCCTCCGCAGTGAGATGCCTTTCTGGCCACAGCTGTATATAGTTGGGTCTTTGTTGATTATTTGGACTATACTGGCGGCGGCACCTCGAGCTGTTGCAAAAACTTCAAAATGTGGCAGGCACATCGACAGTATCTGCGTGGCCGCAAACATGTTCAAATTTATCTGAAACATACATTGATTTCAATATTTTAATTATTAGACACAACCGGGATTATGGATCGTAAATAATGTCCTAACAACAATACAGTGAACGCTAGATCTAACCAAATCATATGATTAGTGATCAGTAAAAAGACATCGATGAATGGTAATGTAACTATCCGATCCAAAACATTCCGTACTGCTTCTGCAATGATCAAGTCTTGGTTACAAATCAAATAGTTCAAATAATCAAACATTCCATGGTGCTGAAAATTAGCACCACAGGATTGAACCACCTGGCTAGGATTGGCGACCATAAAGCATCAAACGTTTCCAATGTTATCATTTAATGGTAGCTAACAACAACGAATATGATAGACAGCTTGCTTAACATAATAGAAGTATAGTTAACAGCTGCACTTCTAGGTACCGTAATCAATAAATCTAATGACCACTTCTTTTTGTATCACGACGAGAAGGAGTTTTAGCCCACATAAAAAACGATAAAAAAATAACAGACAAAATAAAAACTTACACTGTAAATGCTTCCAAACACGTACTTCTGTTCTCTTGCCAGCTGGTCCACGTCCCGCAGAGTCAGGCGAGTGCCGAAGCTGATGGCTATAGCGGTCACGCAGTAGACCAGCACCCAGGCGATACCGGTGCCAAGCCCGTTGATCAAGCCGCGCTTGTGGCCGAAGTGTTCCGCCGGTTGCAACAGGGAACCGTACCTGGGTATTATATGATATAAATACATACATATAATCACGCCTTTATCCCTGGAAGGTTAGGCAGAGGTGAATTAACACCCACATTTCACCAATAATTGTATTCAGTCCCACGTAATAGGGGGTGAGCCTATTGCCGTATTCTGGGCACTATTGTTGACTAGAGCCATGCATCTGAGGCTGAGTCTGGGCTGTATATATTTGTCTGGTTAAACAGCCCTATCTCTTAGTCGCCTTGTACGACACCGCATGGGAAGAGATGGGGTGGCCCTAATTCTACTCTGCCGGAAACCACGTGGCAAATTATAAATATATGAATACAATATTTTAATTAAAAGGAATTATATGAATACAATATAAATGAAAAGTTATAGTGAAATATTATAATATGCAGACAGATATTACCTGCTAACCTCCATAGACTCTCCCCCAAAAGCTACGACAGTCTTCACAGATTTCAAAACTTCTTCGGCGTGTTTGCCTGCCTGGCTGTATGCTTGCATTTCACGAGTGGTCGACTTCGTTTGGTACTAAAATTCATAACTTAAGTAAGTATAACAAAACGGGTTAAAAAATAAAAAATATGTCAATTCAAAAGCAAATTATTCCTTTTTTAGTTATATCAAGTGTCGCAAATTTTAAGAAATACGGTCTACTGAATGGAACTACTAAAATAACATCAGGAACCAAAATAGTGATGATAAAGAGATGACGCTCTTGTTTTGTAAATACGAATGAGTACAACCTCCAGAGGGAGGGGTTACTCCTTGGGTTTGGTGATGTCATTACTTCTCAGAATTCATTATAAATAATACTGTATTTTCAAAAGCTCCAATTCTTGGCAAGGAACATGGGATTTTTTTCAAATCCAATGATGCAGTTTTAGTTTAAATAAAAATCGGCCTCGTGGCTCTTTTGAGTACTTTATATTATTTCTCATAGTTTAGCTTCTACCACACACAACACATTTTTAACGTGCGGAATACCACTCGGATACCCCTGCCGGGGCCAACATGGTGGTTATGTCGGGCTCAAACCGATCAATATCGCACGGCGGTCTTGAGCCGGGGGTGAGGTAGCCTCTGGGCCCGACTGACATAGGGCCATAGAAGGCGTGGGTCTGTTTCTGCTAGAGTGACAAGCGGCTCCACTTGTTACCCCTCTAGGCCTGCGCTCATGTAGGACGGAGGTCGTTTAATGACCTTCGACTACTGAGTCGCCTGCACGCATCGCGGACTATGCGTAACGAAAGGGACCTAAATCCAGGCCCGCTCCCCCGCCTCCTTCTCAAGCATTATTTGCCCATAGAAGGAACCGGTGACAGCCCACGTGCTAGCCAGAGAGGCTGCCATGAGACCTCTTTAGCCAAGCGCGGGCGATGTACTTTCATACTCACGTTAGACAGTGTGATTGAGACGGCCAGAGACAAAGGCATCACTATTGCACAAGCTAGGCTCAGTTCCCAGCCTACAGTCAGTGCCGTACACACGGAGAAAATGAACGTCCCCAACATATTCGACACTGCTGCCAGTTTTTCGCCCATTCCGTCTTTCAACTTGATGGTGTTCCTGTGAAGCGAATCAGTTTTGACTTCTTTTAACTACTGTAATTACAATATTTATCCAGAGCAAACAATAAAACGAATCAATTTGATGATCATTATCAATAATCACTCATCAGTCAGCATCAATCAGTAGCAATCAATCAGTAGCAATCAATCAGTAGCAATCAATTTATTTAAAAAATACTTGCATAGAAACAGTAACTACCATCTTTCGAGTGACTTTTTTTGTTCTTTTGGTTGTTTAATAGTTATGATTAAGACGCAATTAAATATTTGTCAAGTACTTAAGATTTAATTTATTCTACTAAAACGAATAAATTACTCTTGTTATCATGTTAAACAAAAAATCGTATCTTATGTTTGTTGTTGGCGTCCACTAGTGTAACTTCACGTTGAGTTTATAGTATATTTATTTACAGCTGATAATGTTGAAATAATAAATATGCAGTAGCTTCATATCACACTAAATAATCATCTATTTATTATTCACTTCAAACAGCTTCTCTTGTTCGTCTTAACCAAAGGCAACATTACTGTACTTCTCATAATAATACTCACTCCGACATGATCGACGCTAAATTAAACTGTCTGTCCGTGTCAAACCAGGCCATGTCCTGACGCAGCACAGCCTTCAGAAATAGCAATCGAATTGTAGTTATCTGCCGACGAATAACAAGACAATATTAGTGATGGCACCCACCTGTCGGTACCTACCGCTCTACGCTAACCTACTCTATTGCTTTTTTTGAGGAACTCATATACGGGGTACTTATAGAATAAATTTATTTTCAAGCAATTAGTGTGCTTACTTTTCCTATTTACGTGAAAAGGACCGAATTTAATCGGAACCATTACTGTCTGGCTGGGTCTGGTTAGCCCAGTGTGAAGTTTGTTTATGAGTTTCCTCTAAACTTGACTCATCTTTGCCACCATCGTTTGGCATACTCAATAGTTTTTCGTAAGTAATAAGTAGTAGACTTGACTTGCAGGCCATGAAGATTAAAGTGTTTGAATTTTTCAATAACTTTTAAGAAAAGAAATGCTCCACAAAGGAACCCTTCGTTAACCCACCTGTCTCAGCGCACTCCAGCTGACAAGCGCAACACCGAGCGTGATGAGAAGCACGGCTATGACAACACTGACAGCGCCGCATTTAGCTAGAGCAGCAGCATCGTCTAACAGAGCGGCCATGTTCTCTTCATGTGTCGCATTGAAGCTGTACAAAGATAGATACAATACAGTAACTAGAATCTACTTACTAGATACTAATATTGAAAAGGTATCCAAAAGAATAAATAGGATGAGCGATGCTGCTTGATAACTTCTATTAAGTATTTACATTTTACTTAGTAGTTCAAGTTCTTTGTTTTAATGAAATGAAATGAGGAGACACGGTGAAGATAAGATGTTACATTTTTAGTTTTAGATACAGCATATCTCGCCTTCATTAGGCATACGAATCTTTTAGATAAATTATATGATCGTTTAACTACTTACTAAATAGTACCAAATGATAAATATATTTATAAATTAGTTACTATAGATATTTAAGATTAAATTGATATTGTTAATTGCAATTGTAAAAGAAGTGTGCCGATGTCAAGAAGAAATAAGAAATGTCACAAATTAAAATTATCATTATAAAGCCCAACGGCAATTCAATTAAATCTTAGACTATAAAAGTACAAATATGTGTCACTTACAGCTCCCTGCCGCCCCCGAACATCGACAAGATAGGCAGGTAAGTGCTCGCTCGGTCCGTCGGGGGGTGAGTTCGTTCCACCAGGGCGGTGCTCGTCTCCCCCAGGGCTGACATGACCACGGTGATGGCGGCTCCGCTGAGGAACGACAGTGCTACTCCCAGGCATGTCGCTGCCTTTTCTAAAAGAGTCCCATAACCATACTGCAAGAAAGGGCCGACAAACTAATTCATTTTATGTTATTCCTTCTCATATGGTGTACCTGTCACTTTACCTGCAATGGGTAATAAAACAGGAAAGGAGCAAACTATGATAGTTTGCTCCTTTACCTATCAGTAACTAGCAACCCGACTTTGCATAGGGTTACATTAGCTTTTAAATCTAAACTCGAACTCTTGAATATTTTATAAAATACTTACAAGGTTAAAATACGACACTTTGATTTTACTATCCTTTGATTCCCTGGAAACAGTGAAATATGTTAATAACTCTTATGTTGATTTGACGGTTACTGAACATTTGATCTTTTAAACAATAGTAAACTTAATGATATTCAGGTAGTTCCAGCAACGTGTAATGTCAGCCCAAAACTTCCCCCAAAATTGTCCGACAATGATATCAAGCAAATTATAGACAGAGCCGTTCGTATGATAGTAATGGCATCGGAACTTGTGAGTTACCAAATGTTAACTTGCATGACCTTCATGGCATGTAGTATCTATGGGATGTTGTATGGAGTAACAAATCCAGAAAGCATTCCTACTATAACTTTATTGTTCGGTAGATATTGCTGTGCAGATGAACGAATCAGCAGGTTGGTACATCGGGTAGCGGGGGAGCTTGGCTAGGGCCACGAAGGTGGAGTTGACCCCCCTTATGGTACCTATTAACCTCTCCAAAAGATATTATAAATGCTTTTGAAGATTATTTTACCAAAATTCCAATTAAACTCACTTCCTCTATTAATCCTAGTGCTCACAGTGCCGAGGGTGCCTTTCTTGAGAGTAATATTAGTTCTTCCAAATTTAGCTTCAAACATTATCCCATTGACATCTTAAAAGCATTTAAAAATCTCAAAATAAAACAGTCTAAGGATTACTGGGGTATGTCAGTTACATTAACTAGACATGTAATTAACATCATTACACCTGATTTAGAATTTATAGATGAAGGCCTTAGATGAATTAATAATAATTAATAATTCATCAATTAATAATAATTCATCTAAGATGAAGGCACATTTTCTAATTTGATGAGACACAGTAAAATAATAGCCAGTTTGGAATAAGGTTTTTGAGAGAGTAGGTAATGCTCAATTAAATGGAACTACACTTCAACTCGACCAACCATCTTTTCCACAGCCAAAATATGGCTTTACTGGTGAGAAATCTACGGTGTTTACTAATTCTAAGGCGATTGATTGAGATGACCATCAGACACTTTTACTCAAGTTACGTCGGTCTCGAAAATGCCGCAGTGCCGCGTAGGAAGCGATGGTACACTTAGTTTTAAGCAGAATTTGACGTCAATAACAATTGCACTCTTTTGATAAATAAAGAATTTGAATTTGAGTACACTCGTTAAAACATTTCAGCTACTTGTCTGTCAAATCAAGTGGCCGCCTGGTTCCCAGCAGAGTAGAATAAATTTGGGCTACCCTATAACTTCCCATGTGGTGTTTTAGAAGGCGACTAAGGCATAGGGCTGTTTAACATCAGACAGATATATACAGCCCAGACTCAGCCTCAGATGCGTGATTCAAGTCAACCAAATAGTGCTCGGTATACGGCAATAGGCTCAACCCTTATTACGTGGGACCGAATACAATGATTGTTGAATTGTGGGTGTTAATTCACCTCTTCCTAATCATCCGGGGATAAAGGCGTGATTATGTAATATATATGTCTGACAAATCAAAATCTTGTGAACTGTTAGGAAATGTTTCTTAACGAAACTTTTAAATTTATTGTTGAGGCTTTCTAGAAACATAGGCACATACCAAATGTATTCTTGAGTAGCACTGAACCAAGCAATAATACAAATAGATCCATTATTGCATTCTTTGTTGATCAATCAATCACAAAACTCCCACCAAATAATTATTAAAATGATATACGAGTACTTTGCAGCGTGTTTCATAGAAGCATTTCAAACTAATTTTTAATTGACTGCGATCATTGTTTTTTAACTTACCTGGAGAGTTTAGAGGGAATATTAGTAATTTCGATTGCTAATAAAAGAAAAACTTTTAAAAAAAAAGATTAAACATAATATTATAGTCTCGTAACTTCGCTGCCGCTTATTTTGCGCTGAGATTCTTCTCGAGGGGAAAAACGAGTGAAACCGGTCATTGAACATGTTTAAGTAACAAGGCCAAGGGACGAATTGTCGAAAAGAAGTCTATTCGCTACAATTGAATATATTAAACTCATCAGAGATAACTGGTCGGCGCTGTTCCTCGACACGCAGTTGTAAGGGACGACCTTGGGACAACATGTATTGTCTTACTTAAACGTGTTTATAATTAGGTGCCTGCTTGACTCTCTACTACATACTTTGCATCTGGATAGAAAAGTGATGCAACACTACAATATGTAACCTATAAACTAAATGATCACTGAACCCCGCGCAAAGCGGACTATATTGACAAGTTAGTGTTATTTCCTTATTTATTTTCAAATTCAAATTCAAATTCAAATTCATTTATTTGCTAGAACATGGTGTATAGAGGTGGTATAAAAACATAGTGTAGTTCGCTCATATTCTGCCATGTGATGGCGTGCAAATTTAATACATTTGTCAATTTCTTAAATCTACATTAAGTCTATAATCATTACCATTATCTATTTATTATTATTATTAATTAACATCATTATTTATATTCAAGGGTCATTCTATAAATTTGTCATTTAAATATTCATGTACGTCATAATAATTTTTATTTAATAACATTTCAAACAGTGTCCTTTTAAATAATCTTACAGGTAGTTCAGCAACATTGTTCGGCAAATGATTATATATTTTTACACACATACAATACACATTTTTCTTAAATAACTCTAGCCTTATCAAAGGTAAACATACCTACCGATTTGTGTTCATAACTATTTTTTTTAAAGCGGTGGCGCGCCTGGCGCGCCTCCCCGTTTCCGGGGACGAGTTGGGGACTCTGTAGTCCCCACACCCGAAAAGAGGGTCAGATCGTGAGAGATGCCTGTCAACCTCACCTTCGGCAACCAAAGCGACCCACAGGCGGCGTACGTTTTAGTCGGTTCGAGTCCGACATAACCTCCTCCACCGGCTCCGGTGGGGAGGTATCTGTGGGGATTTTGCGCACGTAAAAAAAAAAAAAGGGTTTACTGGTGACAATATAGGTAACCCATGCCGGGACTGACCCGCACCCCCGCACCTCCGTACCCATAACATGCATGGCGCTGACGGATGTGGTCGCTAAGATTCAGTAATTGCCAAATCTACTAGACACACGAGACCGTAGAAGTGAGTAAACAAACTACTTACTTTGTCTTATCATCCTGTTCTCCCGTGTTGTCGTTGTTAGTCATGGTGCAGCCTCGTTACGACACTCATATGTCTTAATACAACAAATACATCATTTGTAGATGAACCCGTAACGCTAAACGGGGCTCCGACGACACTTGCTGTACACTAACACGTGCTGATAAATACTATCCTCCAAATAAGTTGACAGACGGATCAGGGATAGGAAGTGCCTAGCTATACTATCTACCTATGAGTGCGTTGCACTGGTAACAAACACATTGTTTACAAACAAATCATGTTCAACACAAATAAAAGAAAATTCTAGAAGAGCTAATCTATTAGACAGGTAGTAGCGGTGTATGTAGTTTACATTACGTATTACGTCACTTGCTTATTTTTTAAAGTAAACGAAATTTCAGAACTGTTCAGATAGTGCGACGGTCTGAAGCACGGGTGTCTAGCGACTGAACGCAAGATGTTGGGTTGATGTGTAATGAGGAGCGTCTCTCCCCACGGCCCACCGGCTGACACGCGCGCCGCGACCCTCCTGTGGCGACACTGGCGATGATCATCTTTCCGGGATCCAGTCGCAATGCATTGTATCGAAAGAGAAAAAAAAAATAATAACATATTCAGAGAAATTTAATAAATACCGATGTTTTGTTTAAGATAGTCAGTTTTGAGCGTACTTTATTGTACTGATAGCTAAATCTTAACTCCATGTTGAAAGCCACAATTTTATTTTAATTAAATTAAAAAAAAAAATATTTTATTAAAATTAAAATAAAAAATATTTATTAGACTCCTAGACACTAGATAGTGGGGTCTCAGCCGGCGTTGTCGTCAGAGCCGTCAGGGGTCAACCCCGGCTAAATAGACTGCCAACTAATCGCCTAAGGGACAGACTGGATACGGAAGACGGTAACCCAATTATGTGGTCACCCTTTTGATATCCATGGTCCGTCAGCCGTCAGCGTAGTCCACCTGAGTGGTCGACTGGGAAACATTGATAGCTATAGTTTGTTGCTTACTGCATAAGTTGCCACAACTATTTGTTAAGGCGCTCCTAATATCTCAAATATTAACATACTAAATCTTTATAAGTATGTTTAGATGTAGCCGTTAAGTTTACGTGTACTCTATTATAAGAGTAGGTAGTAACACATCCATTCGGGCCTCTCACGCCAACTTCTGTGCTAAACAATATTGAAATCACTCATTTAAATCAACAAGATCAGTGACATTTTCATCTCAACGTTGTTACCGAATTGCATTTATGGATCCAATGGCATCCGCCTGCACAACGCCACTTAGATCTTCGTCGGGTCTTCTTCTTCCTCTTAACGCTAATCCCAGTCGCATCCGAAGTGTTCACCTCGGAGTCTGGGGTCCGCTCTACCAGTCTAACTGCAGATTTGGCTAAGTTTCGATATTTTCGGTGAAGCGAGTGCCACCGGAGCTCCACAACTCAAAGGTGATATCGAAGCATTGCAGCCAGATCAGTTGTTGGACTTTCTAGGGCTCCAACTACCGTAACGACTGCCAGAGATGTTGGTATGGCAACCGGGACTGACGGCTGAACGTGCTCTCTGAGGCACGACCAGACCAATGCAAATGCTTATATACATGTATACAAATATTTGCACTGAGTGGGGTTCGAACCCGCGCCTCCTGCGTAGAAGCCGCGTTCACTACCGCCACGACACGGAGAACTGAACTCAGCCGAAGTATATTAGCAAGTAATCCATGGCAATCTCTGTAGAGCAGCAGAGCTACACTTTCAAACTATCCAAACGCCTACAAATAAAACTTGATTTGCTATAAAATTGTTTATACAAAAGTACAAATCAGCAGTCTATATAAATCCATCGGGAGGGAGCTCCGTGGTCGTCGGCGCGGCGGTGGTGCACCCTTGTAGAAGTTTTTTCGTTCCCTTCGTCTCGTCTTCTATTATCATGTACTTCGCCACCCAGTATATTGAAAACGCTAAAACTCCACTGAACAAGACACTGTAACATAAGAAAACAATAATAACAGAACTGCGGTGGCGAACAGAAGACCAGCTTAAGTAGGTATTATTGAAGGAGAAAATTGTGTTTGACTGAATACGAATAATCGTAAGTTTATATTTTTGTGAGTATGTTAACAATTTACATTGTGCATTTATTGAGTCGTATTACAATCAAAATCATGTGCAGAACAAACATTTAGAATTGCACCAACCACGTGGCGACAGACATAGTCCTAACTATTAACTATGTATAATCGACTACGGATCACAATTCCTACATCAATCTTTCATTCACTTGGTGATGGCTTCCAAATCATCTGTACCCATAGACGACACCGGATACAGAATTTACGGAATTCTTGTGGAATTAGAACTAAATTTTCTCTAAGATGTTTGTCTTTATGACTTGTATGCTGTCGATTCTGTAGAGACTCTGAGGCCCACTTATTGATGAGGATAGCACCACATTTGCTTATCTGAATTACGTCACTAACCACCTGAATAGTGTGTTCTAGCTGCGAGTCAGTGAAGTGCAAGTGCATGGCGGCGGGAACACCCAAGAGAACTGTACGTGCATGTAAGTATTAACTATTTGAACTGAATCAGAGAGAACCACACACCTGCTGGATTTGCACTAAAACGTATATTAAACATGTTGAACTCACTATGCGTACACCATTTTATCTGCAGAAACTTCTATGTTTACCGCCAGGAAACAAACCAGTTGTCTTTGGATGAAGCTTATGGCGCGAACTGCGCACCCAAACACCACGCGAGCAGGTCACTACGTACACAGTTCAGAACAATGCGAGATACAGTTCTTCCGCTGAACACGACCAATGTCAACATTCACACGCAGCAGCATTCACGCGAATAACCAGAATTATTGAATTGATTACACTTAATTATTTGTTATTGAGTACTTCAATCACCCTTTAGGCTCTAACAACGCTAATACCTTTTAACAAACGCGGACTCAGTAAGCAGATGCTATTTCACGCTTGAAAGGTCTGTAATCACGGCCAGGAAATCTTATTCAAATTATTATTTAGGAATAAGAAGGAGAGGCTGTTTTTAGGTCTTTTAAGAACACTAGTGCAATATATTTATAAGACTAATAAAAAAACTGCAGAAACACAATCACATAAGTAACACATAAGTTTAGGAAGCCCAATACTAAGTTTATATTTAAACCAAATTGATTCCACGCTGTCAGTCTGCATGCGCAGGCGTCTATGTACTCGAGAGCATCGTAAGCAGCACACTTCAGTTTAGAATCTAGAATGAAAAAGTAGTAAAGTTATAGTAATCTTTGTTGATCTTAATAAACGAGGCTCTGAATCCTATACCAAGCAGTTTCGTGGAAACTCTAATACACATTGTATACTAGTTGAAACGACAACCAACCTTGGTACGTTATCAACTGGATCGCAATTACTTTTTTCACTTTGTCCATGTTATTTCCAGCGAGTTCCAGTAATATGAGCTGCATACATGTAATTACAATCAGAATGATAATATCCATTACCCAAGGTAGAATATTAACTTCCTGGAAATAAATAAATACGCAGAAGTAACCCTCAAATAGTATACCATCACCCTAGTGTTAAATTACAGTCTCATTCGATGTTGTCACCAAGAACTCTGGAGCTTTTTTATATTTAGCCCATCAATTGACGTCACCTCCTGAATGGTAAGAAGATAGGGTGGAGTCCAGATGATATGGGCTACCAGATGCTGACAATCCCAAAATGGTGGCCCTTACCTTGATGGTCTCGATGGATGCTTTATAACGCCCTGCTTTAAGAACATATCATGCGGGGCTAAGGATGGATCCCGGAAGCTGAGGGGAAAGGATTTCGTCTTCCCAAAAATTGTCCAAAGCAGGACATCCAAATACAAAAGTGTATTTCTTCGTTCTGTATTTTTCCACGGCAATGCTTGGGGCAAATACGGGACCCATGGTCGAGTGAACGGGGCGAAACCGACATTGACACTTAGAGAGTGTTCACTCCTGTCGCAGTAGTGAATTATTATCTACCTACACGTACAAACTAGTTAAGTATAGATTATTGAATAAGTAATTAATTTTATAGTTTATGTAAGTACGTAAATGACAAAGGCCAATATTAAAAATGTAGTTGTACCTACTCTTTAATGTTCAACTTACCACATGCTGCAATGTTGTGATATAACATATTAGCGAGATTGTTTTTAGAAATGTCGACGAACAACCAATGATAATCTGAAAATAAAAATAAATATTGAAATAAAACTTAATTAAGCAACAAATTCCATCGCGATCTATTTGCTAATATTTATTTTTTACTTCTATAGCTACATTCAAATTCAAGCAACTGAAACTCCACGCAGCTGCGCCGTCTTAGTTCTGCGCTCGTTTTGAACTTTTTTTGACTGAAGAATAGTGAACACTTTTGAACTTAGGATATCTTCTACTTGGCCAATGCTAAAACCAGATTTTACTAGTGCACCACCTACGTATGTGCCTTTATTACTATGAGCAACCTATTCTCTTGGAGTACGCTTACGATTGGTCCAACCTATAGCCGTGGTCATCCGCATCTGCTGGCCAAAGGGGACGAAATTACACTAGTAAGTTCAACGAGTAAATCAATTGCTAGATTTATGGTGCAACATAATTTGTGCAAGGATTAGGATGTTAGACGTACCTTTATTCGCATAAAATCCATTATTGAAGCCAAGTTTTTTGTTAGTTTTATATACTCACGAACAAACTGCTTAATTTGTAAATATTTTCCTTCGTCACTTGTATTTAATTTTCTTTTACTAAGTTTACTGATTATTGGCGTTTTCAAATACGAGACAGTTTTTCTGTACCCATCTAGCACGTAAATCAAAGTCAGTTGACTCGAGACGCTCGCCATAAAGGCGTGACAGTAAAAATACAAGTACACAGGAGACAAACTCCCGCGAAGCAATATTATCAAGATAACTTTACTGAGGCATACTGTAGACACCAAAAAATACACTATGTAACTATTTGAAAGTGAAGTTTGTATAGCTCGAAAGTCGCTGTATAATAGCGAAAAGAACTTTACAATGTAACCATCTTCAGTTAGAGTTGAGAGTACAATATTTAACATTGATTCAGATAACATAATAATCGTGTATCCATTTCCAATTTTTTGATTGATAGTTGCCGCTTTGATGGAAGCAACGATATTTATAAAGTAGACCTGGGATAAAACAATTACTAAACAATAAAGCTTTGCTAGAACAATAACGATGAGTGAGCCACTCGGCCTGAAGTAAACACCGAACAACAACCTGAAGTATAAGAATACCTTCAGTACAGCGAGGGGTTTGTAGTTCATGTTGAATACTGCCGGTGGAGCCAACAGAGTTAATTCTTGTACGTGACTTGCAGCACGTGTGCCGTCAGCGTGACCTTATACTGACTGCCATTGCTCCTTGCTCCATGTTGATGATATGAAACCACTTAGTATTAATAACCGACTATTGCTTGATGTTATATTGCATATATCGGGAACGTGATCAGAATTCCACGCGAGCGGAACCGTGGCTTACAGGTGGTATTTATTAAAGTATTCTTTAAATCATTTGTCGTTACTAAACTACGTTATCTGTTCTTTGCTGAAATGCTATGTGTCGTACCTTGTAAAACGGCTTTCATGCACAGGAGCTTTTTTTGTATCGCTCCTCATATTTCTAATAAATTACCTAAAGAGCCAAAAGATCTGCCGAATATAAATCTCTTTAAAAGAAGGTTGCAGCAGTTCCTAGTCCATAAATGCTATTATTCATTGCATGAATATTTAGAGGATAAATGTAGCGAAATGTAATAGTTTTTTTTAGTCAAATTTATAATATTTATTCGTATGTATTAATTGTTGACATACATATTAATCATATATTTTGACATTAATTATTTATACTTGACATTATTAATTATGCTATACTTATTATTGTTTTACTGTAATATTTAATATTTATAAATTTGCACACCTATCAAAGGTAATAAGCAGAACACTGCACATATTATGTAAACTGCTGACCAACCCTATGTACCTGTCTTATGCGAATAAAAATGAAAAATATATATATATTAATATATTTTTGACTTCTTTAAAAAAAGAAAAAAAAAGACCGACGTTAGAGCGAGGTATTCCAGCTCTTGATTGGGCTACAAAGAACTTCTTTCGTTTCAAACAGCTTGGTTTTGCCGTGACGTAATTAGTTATTGTTCATTAATTTAGAATTTCGTTAAGACATTATCGCGGGGCTACCGGACAGGGCGCGATAACGCCCGCCGGGTCAGCCGCACGAGCCCGCCGTCGTCGGTAGTCACGAGATGTTTATGATTGACGCACTTTTTAACTACTCGGACATTTCAGATCGTACTTGTATGACATATTTAAACGGTACAGACGATGGCCTTTTACCATATAAAAGCACGCAGGGAATAGCAGCAGAGTAGTAAGCCAATCTCAACGCGGTTGAAACAAATGAAAGAATTAAATATGCGAATATATAAGATATGTTAAGCATTAATCGAGTGCTTCGATAGTGTAATCTTGTCAACTCGTAACTCTGGTAGTAGCAAAAGTATTAATTTAGTGACTAACAGAATAGTTATTTCCAAAATTAAACACATCGAAGTGCCGCTAAACTGTATCGAGCATTATTAAATGTGGGGTCGCCTCTCGAGAAGTGTTGTAAGTGATGTTCAAACGAGTGAAATTCTGAGAGTCTTCTTGGGGAAATATGGCGGATAAGGTAACACTTGCAAATTGATTTGATGGGTTACAAACTATGATTTCAAACCTACTGTGGTTACCGATTTAAAGCATTATTTTGGTAATTTTAATAATATTTGGTAAATAACCATGCTATGTATTATGTCATTTTAAACAAAAATATATTTGAAGTTAGCCAGCAAACCCAACCATTGCAATCCATTATTAGAAAGCTCAGTAACTGTAAAAAAGCGAGTAATCATTGCCTATTATTTCTATGCGATATAATTGTCCCGCAGTCTATTACATCACTGAATTGGGAATTTTATCGTCCCTACACTACGTTATCGCCAGAAGTTTCCGGGTGCTCAGTCCTTATGGTACCATATATTCAATTGCACTGGTCGCTCTTGTCAATGTAACCTTTTTTTGTTTTAGTTCATTATTAAATAGTAGAAGTTAGTTAAAATTAGAAAGTGACATTGCCCAGTCTACCCCTTAAATAGCGTTCGCTGTTGTTGTGAGTTGTTCTATGTTGTGAAGTGAAGTGTTTCTGTTCGTGCTAAAGTAAGCAGGCGGCAGTCAGACACTCTTTACACTTTTTAACCAGGTTTTATGCTTGTAAAGTGAGAAATGCATCGCGATGAAGCGATAGATTCAAAAATGTGTACGAGTAATAAGTAAACAAAATAAAATATACATATTTGGCACATCGAAATCCATTAAAAGAGTATTAGTTACTGTTTATAAAGTATTAGATACCTACGTACATGAATTTGAGGGTTATGATCAATACGTCGATGAAATTGAAAGAATTTCAATTTATTTTAACAAATTAACATTGAAGAAAGGCAGATCTGTCGCCCTCATTAATTTACAAATTTAAAAAACCTGCACTAAAACTACTAAAATATAAAAAGCAAAGTCAAAGCAAAGGCAAAGTCTCAGGAAAGAGGGCCACCATTACAGACACTAAGTAATGTTACAATGGTGGCACTCAGCTTGGCGGCCTCATCAGACGCTCTTGCACGCCCCGCTTAAAGGACCCGGGACTGTAGGAAGAAGGAAACACGTGTGCTGGTAATGAATTCCAGGTCTTGGTGGTCACAGGTGTTACTGGATGCTACACTTTTTGTACCAACCAGTAACACTACAAAATGTTGATGTTAGAAGCCACAATTCATGCGGCAGCCGCCGCGCCGGTCCCGGTCGCCGTACCAACATCTATGGCAGTTGGAGCCCTAGAAAGTCCAACAACTGGTCTAACTGCAACACTTCCTATGCGCTTGGCTGCCACCTAAATGGTATAAAAAATGGTTCATTACACGAGCCCACACTTTATGACAAATCCTCCTATGAAGTCCTCTTATGAAGTAAATTTATCAATTTCAAAAGAGCTCGACCGATATTTTTATTTTTAAGCGCAATATGTATCAACAGGGGTCCTGCCTTTTCGCCAAAAATCGTTTACCCGATTATCACTTGCCAACCAACGTTACGCCAATTTTTCACTTTGACGACTAACGATTGTCAAATGTTTGTATGACAACGTTTCATTTGGTAGAATTAGTGTTAAGCTGATTATTGTAATGACAAAATACGTTTGGGGCATTTATCTTTTGCCAATTTATTTATTAGGCCAGACAACTTTTAGACGAATAACAGAATCGGTTAGGTTAGGTTAGGTTAGTATTATGATAAACAATGCACGAGCCGAGCGAGCGAAGCGAGCGTGCCGCGGCAGCGGCTGGCGAAGTGCCGTAACCATTTTTTTTTACATACATTTACATAACAAACAATAAACAACTACATGAATATTATGCCAACTAAAACATTCGCTACTTGAAAGTTGGCATTTTGAAAAGTGTCATTCTAAAAGGTTGACGAAACGTAAAATTGGCAACTGAGAAGTTGGGTAATAAAAACAAAATAAAATCACATGATTATTATTTATATATAATTCTGGGAAACGTTAGTTGGCAAGTGATAATCGGGCAAACGATTTTTGGCGAAAAAGCAGAGATCCGTATCAACAACATAGGACCATGACTCTCAAACAATCACCTATCAATCAACACTAATTGCAAACTGCCTAAACTAGATCATTAATATAAATTAAAACAGAACAGGACCAACAATCGAACCTTGAGGCACACCCGTTGCAACAGATGATTCAAATAGCCTAATAGTCCCATTGATATCAATAAACCTTTTTACCAACCTGAATCTTTTTAAAGTAATTATAGTTATTTTCTTCACGATTTGGGACCCGTGACAGTCTTATTCTAGGGATAATGCTCTGCCAAGTGAGCCTTCTGAATCTGTTCTGAGTTGGTGAAATACTAGCCTTCGTACCTCTTAAGGCAATGTAGACAAAGATTCACGAAGGAGTCATTTATAATCATATAACAAGTACGTGCGCGACACGACACACCTGCTGTGCGTGTCACTTAGTTTATACTGCACAAACAAACATTACTGTCGTCATTGCTAAACCCCATTATTTTTATTACCTACAAATCAAATAATACAACCTCTAATATTATAGTATCATGCAACGTTCCACGACAACTGAACATTATGATGAATGGCAATAAGGCCCTGGGTCTGGTAACAACGAAATCTTTCGTATCTTGTGTTTTGAATTCAATTTTTAAAAAATGTGTTTAAGATGCTCATTGAATTTATTTCGTCAATAACTAAGACAAAATGTCGACTAGGTATACTGCAATAATGGCAATTTAAAATTGTGACATATTATTATTTCAAACGTTAAAAATTTTGGTACAATATGAGTGTCTCTGCCTAACCGGAGGGCATAAATGCAAAATTTTTAAACGTGCCAAGTAGATACCTGCACCACACTGCAAATGTAATGTATGAAATATCCAGTATGATGAAGGGGCGCTGTCTCGTAGTATTCCTGAGCGGACTAGTCATCGGCTTCAGTTTCGTATATATAACAAGCTATTCGCAACATCTTGTACCCCAGCCGTACAGGTAAGTGATATAGGATCAAGTCAAATGTTGATAAAATCACAGCAGTCAAAATGTTAGACAAGAATGTTGAAAAACAAACATTGAATTTTAATTACTCATAGGTCACTGAAGTTGGACGTGCACACTATGAAGTCAGTAGCCATACATAGCAATGACGAGCCGGTACACAGGACAGACGATAGGAGCACTGCCGACGGCTTAGCCAAGAGAGTCCGAGTCCTGTGTTGGGTGATGACGCAGCCGAAGATGCATGAAAAAAAGGCTAAGCACGTGAAGGCGACGTGGGGCAAGAGGTGCAACAAGCTGATATTTATGAGCAGTAGCGAAGGTAAATAAATAAAATGATCTTGTTGAGCAAACTGTGTCTCAATCAATCATATTCATATTCGCCCCATCTTGACTCATGTTCAAAAATGAAAGGCAAGGGATGAGTATAAATTATAATGTTGAATGTGGATAACCAATATATATACAACAATATATATAATGTTGAACATGATCACAACAAAAATTCTCCACCAGTTCTTGTGACTTTGACTATAAAATCTGTGAACACTTGCAGTATCAGAAATTCGTGTACCAAACAAACCCATATCATTCCCTCAAGATGATTTGTGTTTATTGTTATTATTTTAGACCCGAGTCTGCCCGCGATCAATATCAATGTGAGTGAAGGAAGGAACCACCTGTGGGGCAAGACGAAGGCCGCCTTCCGTTATGTATACGAGCGCCACCGGAGGGACGCCGACTGGTTTCTCAAGGCGGACGATGACACGTGAGTCCTAGTCTTTGGCCGGTTGGTCTCTTGGTTGTTGGAAACATTTTATAACGTTTCAAAGACTCAGGTGCTAAAATTACCTCATTATTTCAACGTCAATTTGAACGACTAGAACATCGCCCCAAAATGGTTGTTGAATTTGGAATGCGCGCACACGACGTGTTCATGTGGCTCAGTTGGTCAAAGCATTCCTCTGTGAGGGACTGGTAGCGGGTTTAAGGCACGTCTTTGAGCATACACTTTTCCAATTAAAAACAATGCATATTGTCATATTTTCTTTCTTTAGGGAATTTAATTCTCATTTTAAAGAAATATCAGGCCCTGGAATGCCACACTCGCATTATTTGGAACTTTCATTGCAGATATGTGATAGTGGAGAACTTACGGTACATGTTGGCTGACTACAACAGCAGTGATCCGTTGTACTTCGGCTGCAGGTTCAAACCGTATACGCCGCAGGTCGGTTCATTACACTTGTTTATTCCTACCCACAATACCACGGTGTGATTATTCTTAGCTTCAGTTTTCGTAGTTTAACACATTGTATCTATTACAGGGCTTCATGAGCGGTGGGGCGGGTTATATCCTGAGTAGGAAGGCGTTGGAGACGTTTGTGAACAAAGGGCTCGCGTCACCAAAACTGTGTCGCGTCGATGATGGTGGTGCTGAAGATGTTGAAATGGGTAAGTAGTAAGTGGATCGAAATATTTTTATGGCCACTGGAACTTTTACTTCAGATATGTATACACTGGACATAAATAGGTTCATTATGCAAGTCATAAACTGAATGAAAACTATGGGTTGCGCCTGCTTATTTCGGTCTTTTCAGCAGCAGTCGAGTTTTTTTATTTTTAATATATCATTTACTGATATTTGATAATAACTTTTCAGGTAAATGTTTGGACAAGCTGGGCGTTCGAGCGATGGACTCCCGCGACCACCTGAAGCGCGGACGCTTCTTCCCGTATATGCCACAAAAACATTTGATACCTTTTCCGAACAAAAACTTTTGGTACTGGAAGTACATTTACTACCCCACCGATGAGGTAAGAGCTTGCTATTTGAGTCCCTTGTAATAAGTTCAGCTTCCTTGTTCGAGCTAAATTAAATTAAGTAGATTTTTTTAACAATGTTTATTTTATGAAATTGTTTTACAATTCTACTAAGAGAAGCAAAATTAAGAGAATTACTGTACTTTACTTTGGACTATTCATCTTCATAATAACCATTTGTCACAGTGGCGGCGACGGTACGCCTTTTTGACTTAGTGGTCGGATCGAGAGAGGTGGCTCTGGGTCGGCCGGGGTGCGAGGGATATGCCTGTTAACTTCACCTTCGGCAACCAAATTAACCACAGGTGTCGAGCGTTTTAGTCGGTTCGAGTCCGACATAACCGCTCCCACCGGTTCCGGTGGTGGGGTTATCCGTGGGGATTTTTCGCACGTAAAAAAAGACCATTTGTCACTTATGAGTCACGGACGAAGCTGATGATAGAGCCTTGAGGTTGGATGTGGGCTACTTTATCTGTGCAGTAAGCATTAACTGACACGAGTCTTTACTTTTATTAAACTTTTAATATTAGGTAGTACTTACTTTGTTTAATTTGCCTCTCTTGGCCTTTTCACGCAATGGCTTTTCACGAACTATTTGTACTGATGTGTCAAAAGATGCCAAATACCTACACTTATGTGTTACCTGCTATTGCGCGGGCTTATTCGTGTCCTTCAAATGGAAGAAATGGATGGAATCGCATATATAAGTCAATAGGCTCACCCCCTATTACGTGGGGCTGAAAACGAAGATCGGTAAAATGTGGGGGTTTATTCACCTCTGCCTAACCTTTCGGGGATAAAGGCGTAATAATATGTATATTTATCACCACGTGTTCTTGAAAATATAATTTTGTCCACAGGGTTTAGATTGCTGTTCCGACTACGCTGTGTCGTTTCACTACGTGAAGCCTGAAGAAATGTATATGCTCGACTACCTTATCTACCACTTACGACCTTACGGCATCCAACGGCACACGTCGACCGCACCGAACAATGATAGTGGAAGGATTACACTTTAGTGCTTAGTGAATACAAATTTGAACCAAAACTGTCTTTTTATATACTTATAACAATCATAGTAGCAAAAGGCAATTGTTTCAGGAGAGCCGGAAAAATGTAAATATATTGATAAAACAATTATAAGTCATAAACTGTACATCGCAAGCAGATGAATTTTTGCACAAAGTTATATTTCGGTAACGGTCATTAAATGTAATTATCAAATAATTGCTAAAGTTCTTATTAACAGGCTATTTGATAATTGCGGCAATTCAGTTTAACGTAAAAAGCGAAAAACCGTCGCCGTAAGACGGATATATATCGAAGATTTGGATGCATTCAGGATTTTCAGGCGGGGCTCTGTGAGGGAAAGACCGCGGGTTCCAATCCCGCCAGAACTGATTTTTTTTTTTTTAATTCATCTTAATCGAATTCAGTTTCTATTTTAGGAACGTTAGAATGTCGTAAGTTGTGAACAGTTGTAAGGCGAGGCCTTACACACTTTATGGTATCCACTTCAAGAAACAGGTGTTAAATGCTGTAAGTACAAAAAGGTAGAAAAACATGTCCAGCACAAGACTTTTACGTACTTGTACATCAAAATTAACGAAGGTAATTTTCGTGACAGAGATGACTTAAGTTATTTTTTCAACGTAGCGAAGTGAGACCCAGTTCATTCGACGCAATTATTTTTTTCTGATTCTTTTTGTAATTTAAACCCACTCACGCCATTTTAGCAACTTACGGCAATTGCGTTTTCCGCCATCGATATATAGTTATACTTATGAAAACCGCGGCAGCCTAGTGGTATGGGTAATGGACTGCTGAGACGAGGTCTCGGGTTCGATCCCAGGTTTTACCATGGCACACACCGATGACTTTTCGAAGTTATGTGTGTATTTAACGCAGGTTTATAAGTGCCCGGATAATGGCAATAGACTCGCCACCTATTGGGACCTAAACATAAACTGGTGAAATGTGGGTGCTTGCACCTCTGCCTACCCCTTCGGGGATATAGGCGTGAGTTTATGTTGTGTTATGTTATGTTTATGAAAAGACTGGCGTATCGGTGAACGGGCAGTGGTTCAACTGTTCTGTTTCACAGAACTGTTGTGACAATCGCAAATAAAATTAGGGTTTTTTTTTACGTGCGCAAAATCCCCACGGATACCTCCCCACCGGAGCCGGTGGAGGAGGTTATGTCGGACTCGAACCGACTAAAACGCACGCCGCCTGTGGGTCGCTTTGGTTGCCGAAGGTGAGGTTGACAGGCATATCCCTCGCACCCCGGCCGACCCAGGGCCATCTCTCACGATCTGGCCCTCTTCTCGGGTGTGGGGATTGCAGAGTCCCCAACTCGTTCCCAGTAAACGGGGAGGCGCTTCTCTAGGGTGACAGGCGGCTCCACCTGTCACCCCCAGGCCGGAATAAAATTAGGGTAAGTTGATTGAATTAGGGGAGGTTAATTCTTAATGTAGACATTATTAGCAGTAAAGTAGTTATATTTGACCTTATTTATAAAACTAGTAATAATACAACGTACAGCCCTTTTTGATAAATAAATAAATATTATTATTATTATTATTATAGTGTTGCTTTTTTATTCTCAACTCATTGAGTTGGTATTAACCACATTTACGGGTCGAAACCAAGTAAATGTGGTGTGTGTGTGTAATTGTGTATATCTTGTGTTAGTGGGTGTGTGTTTTCAGTGTCTTCTACATATTTGCAAGAACTTTCTCACAATTCTGCATGTATTCAATATAGCAGCTTTTTGAATGGATATGTAGATGTTATCCTTAAGGTCTATCAGTTTGATACTATGGTGTAGATGTTTAGGGATGACTCCGGTGGTGGAAACAACTATCGGCACCACATATACTTTGTCTTGCTTCCAGATTCTCATGACTTCATCTTTCAGGTCAGAATATTTGTTAATTTTTTCAGTAATGGTCTTCTGTAAGTTATGGGTGTTTGGGACTGCGACGTCAATCAGGTAAGTCGTTTTGTTTACTTTATCTTGTAATGTGATATCTGGTCTGTTGTAGTGGATGGTCCTGTCAGTAAGTATGGCGCGATCATAATATAATTTGTGTGAGGTATTTTCCAAAATTATTTCAGGTTTGTAGTTATAATATGGCGTATTAGTATTTTGTATCAGATTGTGTTTTTGTGCTAAGCTTTGGTGTATAATGTTGGTTATTTGATTATGTCTGTGTGTATAATCTGTTTGAGTGAGTGTTACACTATGCTATTATTATTATTATTATAAAAAAAAATGTGTTCAACCAAAAGTATAGGCTATGTCATTCCTTCAAGCTACAAGCTAAACATATTCGCGATCTGCGTAGATCACAATATTTTATAGGAAACCTTTGACATATATAATAGGTATACACATGTCCAGTGGTCTCGATACTTAGCTCTTGTTTGTGTTAGTGCAATGATGAACTATTCCAGCTGCAAATAAATATTCTTATAACTAAAACTTTTGAAATGTAACGTATTGAAAACTAAAAGAACTGAACACAGAATACAATACAATACAATACATGTCATGCCAATAGCCATAAGCCAATGAACTCGTATGACGCTCCACTAGGACAAACAGTTTCACGCAATGGATTCACTTGTACCAGATCAAATATATGTGTATAATAGGCAAAGCGCTAGAGAATAGGAACTCATAGCTAGTCTCGTATGGCGCTAGACTATAGAGAGCATGAACATAAGTTAACAGTTGGCGGAAATTCATGTGACACGCAATGTCCGCAAAGAATAAATACGTAATAGTTTCATATCGAGGAGAGATACGAGAACAATCGTGTAGGCGCATGATTCTGCGAAAGCAAAATCATACCACGGACACTGCTAATTTATTTATTTGGACAACCAGTAGTTGTTACATTAACACTTACATCTAAAACATGCAACCATAATATAAAGTTTAACGCACAACATTTTTAAGGTGTCACAGCATGCAATTAGTAACACTGCAACTGGTAAAAATAAACAATACTCAACACAAATGGAAAAGTATACAACTAAGAAAAGTTTAGTAAACATGTTTCGTATATGTGCTAAATTAATTTAATTTCTACTACTAACCCTAAGCCCCTCTATAACAGCCTTTTTCAAAAGTGGTAGCGTATCGGTGAATAAATCCACATTCCCACACAGTTCATTGTATGTATATCTTCGACAAACGGGATATGGTTGAATGTTGTTTTAAGTTAAATCCTATGTTAACTAGAGCGCGTCTGGGCACGCGACATGGTACCCTAAGACCAAACGAATTCAAGAGCATTGAACAGTCGAATTCATTTCTAACCACCTTAAATAGACTTTAAAGCAATACGTTTAAAGTCCAAAATTAAAAGGCTTTTTGCGTGCAATGAATCTCTTTACATTGAATTTTGTTTTACCCGTCAACCTCACCTTCGGCAACCAAAAACGACCCACATGCGGCGTGCGTTTTTATCAGTTCGGAGTCCGACATAACCTCTTCTACCGGCTCCGGTGAGGGGGTATCCATGGAAATTTTGCGCACGTAAAAATAGGGCCAGTTTATTTTACATGAACCGTTGGCATCAGATTAATCTTGACGAATAAAGTACTCAAAATGATGATTTGATTTTCCCCTTCACGTTGACTGATTGTTCTGATTGTTGGTACACGTGTTTAGTTCGGACAATTTGGCTTCATCTTAATTATTTGGTATTAAGATTATTTTGAGACTCAGTAGTCAAGAATAACCGATGCTAACTGGACAATAAAATCTACCAATTGACACAGTTGACATGACAATTACGTTCTTTCTTGGTGCAACATGCAATGTGCTGAATTAAGCATTGCCTTATAGGTTATGTATATAATAGTAGTGTTAGCTTTGTATGTTTATGTTGCACTAAAATAAACAGACTTTTCTTTGTTCTTCAAGTACAATACATTTTTTTAGATAAAAATACACAAGTCTCATGTCGCCCAGTATTCATTATTAAGAACTGATCAGCAATACGTACTTTTCACAAAGCACCATGCACCTAACGGTCATACATAACGTAACCCAACATTATACATATTATTACAGTTGTAATAATAATTTAATAATAATAATTCATTTATTTGCCAGATAACTAAAATCCATTGTTTTGTTAGTAAATATTTAAATCTATGTTAGTAGTTATATTTGGATGGTATTTAAACAAATCAAAAAGAGTACATTTTGTACGACAAAATAATCCAAATTCACATCAAAAATACTGATTGAGCACCAACAAACTACTGCAAGTAAGTAGTTAGTTAGCAACCAACCAACCAACCAATTATAAAAAAAAATACCAACTTAATTAGATGCACAATCAGTATTTTTACTGAACGCGAAAATATTATCTCTTATATTTTACAAAAGATTGGTGCATCTTATAGACGTGCCTTAATATGTGGCACTCATAGCCCCTGTCCACAAGTACATTGAGCATACTGTTGCCACTGCCGCGCATTACATACAGCATTGTCGTCATTTTTTTCGCCACAACGCTGCGAAACCATCGGTACGTGCGTGAGCGAACATAGCCGATGAACTACAGAAGCGCGGCAGCCGCAACAGCGCTCTGAAAGCTTTATTGCATTGTGTACGTAGGGCCTTAAGGGAGCGCTGGGTATAGCAGACCCACATCGCATTCGAGTACAAGGATGTGCAGTACGCCTTAAAAAGCATTACTTTTACACTGTCCGTGCACCGAGCGAACCTGCGGGCCACCATATTCGCCCTTACTGCCAATGCCCTACGTTCCCGCTCAATATCTGCATCGTCCCTGAGGTCGTGAGCAACATAGTGTCCAAGATATTTGAAGATATCAACGCGACGAAGTGGTACTCCACACATAGTCACCGTCGGTATGATATCCGGACGCTTAGTGCCCACGGCCCCTGAATGAAATGAATTCGGACTTTTTGGTGTTGTATGCCAGTTCATGTTTGTCCGTATACTTCTCACATATGACAAGTAGCTTTCTTAATGCACTGATAGAGGGGGCCAGCAGCGCGGGTAGTTATGAATTCCCCGCGCAGTTGAATCTTAGGAGCAGCGCACTTCTCACTTGTAAGAGCGCTTCTCTACAGGCCCTCGATTCTCCTGAAACAAAAGCACTGTCATACCAACCATTGTCGTGCAAAAAATGGCATAACATTTGAGACTTTATTTCTAAACGCTCGAAAGTCCAAAATTAAATGAAAATAGTTTAATTACACTTTTTCATTCACTTTACAAAAACCCTTTTAGTTGTGGATTTAAATTTGAATGGATTCTTTAGTAGTGTTAGTGGTATGATAGTGTTTGTTCGGATGAACCAGCCCCAAACAACGCACCGCGCACTTTCTGCACGGTCGTGTTCTACACGGGTGTGTGTGTCGGTAGTGGGTATCAAACTGGTCCATAGCAGACTACCGGACCCACTGTTGTGAAATAGAAAAAGTTAGCAAGAGTCGCAACTGCAGTGATACGTTGTCTTTCATGTAGTGAAACACACGTAAGTTGGATCAATACTAATTTATTATCCGCTACCCACATATACATTCAGTCAACAAAGTATCGGGAATGAATGTTTTGTTTATGGTTCCAAATTCAAATTTTGTTTTTTTTGTTGTTGTTTGATTGGCACAACTGCTTTCCATTTTGGCACGGAGTTGAAGTTGCATCTGTCATTTATGTTAAAAACAGTGCTGTTTTTAGTTTTATAATATCTAGTGTGTATTGCGAATTTCATAATGGACAAAAACATCGAACAAAGAGTTTGTCTTAAATTTTGCATCGCCAATGGAATTTCATGTTCGGAGACACTGAAAATGTTACAGAAGGCTTACGGTGAATCGACTTTATCAAAAACACGTGCTTATAAGTGGTACAAAGCGTTCAAAAGCGGTCGAGATGTGATGGAAGATTCGCCTCGTTCTGGTAGGCCATCAACGTCTGCAACTGAAATTAACATCGCAAAAGTGAAGGAAATAGTGACTGAAAATCCTCATTCAAGTTTGAGACAGATGGCCGCCGAACTTTCTGTATCTCACGAGTCGATCCGTACCATTTTAACTAATAATTTGGGTATGAAACGTATTGCTGCCCGGCTAGTCCCAAAAGACCTGAATTTTCTTCAAAAACTAAATCGCATGAGAGTCGCTGAGGACATGCTAGAACGGGTCGATACCGACCCAACATTCATGAAACGCGTTGTTACTGGTGACGAGACGTGGGTTTACGAGTTTAACGTGCATACTAGTCAACAAGCTTCAGAATGGCACCTTCCAACTGAACCAAAACCGAAAAAACCACGTCAAAGTCGATCAAAAGTCAAAGTCATGTTGACTGTTTTCTTTGACTATCGCGGTGTTGTGCACTCGGAATTTTTGCCGGAAGGTCAAACGGTAAATAAAGAATATTATTTGAGCGTTATGTGACGTTTAAGAGAACAAATTCGACGAAAAAGGCCAGATTTGTGGAAAGAAAATTCTTGGATTTTTCAAAACGATAATGCGCCTTCGCACAAGGCCATCATTGTGAACGAATTTTTGTCCAAACACTCAACAAATACCATCGAGCAACCACCATATTCACCAGATATGGCTCCAGCCGAATTCTTTCTTTTTCCTACACTCAAATTACCACTTCGTGGCACCCGTTTTCAATCAGTAGAAGACATAAAGGAGAATTCGCGGCGAGAACTGAACTCAATTCCGGAAACAGCGTTTAAAAAATGTTTTGACGATTGGATTATTCGTTGGCGTAAGTGTATCGTTTCTGGAGGAGCATACTTTGAAGGTGATAAAATAAATTTGGATGAATAACAAATTTTTTGTGTTTTATTGATTTTTTCCCGGTACTTTCTTGACAGAGTAGTTCATAACCATACCTGACGGTATTCAGTAAACATATTATACCACATCTCCTCCCTTCAAGAAAACAAGACAAACTTCTAACAAACTATTATAATAATAAAAAACCTTTTATTTCATGCAAAAGTTCTACTACATACATATTAATGTTGTTTTTACACATAAATTACTTAGATAATGAAAGTTCCTAGACTATGTGAGTAATGGTATAAAAATAAAATAAAAAAATACGTTTGATTGCATGAACCCTTCTTCAAGTGAAGGTGAAGGCCTCCTCTAAAGAAAACCATAATTCTCCCTCTTGGGCTATTTGCGGCCAGCAGGGACCAGCTATTTTTTCCAACTCGTCTGCCCATCTCGTGTAAGGTCTGCCTTGGAGACGTTTGCCGATTGGACCCTTCCACGTTGTTACCCTATTGGTCCATCTCTCGTCCTGTAGCCTCGCTACGTGCCCAGCCCACTTCCATTTTAGTTTTTTAGCGTATGTTAGAGCATCTATGGCTTTGGTGGTTTCTCTAATTTTTGTGTGACGTATTTTTTGCGTCTTTTTAATGTTGAGCATGCTTCGTTCTATTCCGCGCTGGCAAGTAGTGCCATTGATGTTTATTCCTGACTTTTCCCAGTTGAGGCTTTTTATTATTGACTCTAGAACAGCAATAAATAATTTTGGAGACAGCGGGTCGCCTTGTTTCACGCCTCTTCCGATGGAGAACAGAGGTCCACTTAATTCCAATCTTATTTTTGCTGTACTATCTTTGTAAATATTTCTGATTACTTCTATATACTCATGTTCCACTTTTTGAGCTTGCAGGGCAGTCCATATACTTGAATATGATACGGTATCAAAAGCTTTCTTATAATCTACATATACGATGTAGAGCGCTCTTTGCTTCTCTTGGTATTTTTCCATTATTTGTTCTAGGGTATGTATGTGATCGATTGTTGAGAAGCCTTTACGAAAACCTGCTTGTTCTATTGGTTGGTTTGCTTCTATGGTGGCACTTATTCTTTTGTTAATTATGGCTGAAAATAGTTTGTAGATAACTGAGAGTAAGCTTATGGGCCTGTAGTTTGTGATATCTTTTGAGTCACCTTTTTTGTAAATTAAAATGATTTCCGACTCTACCCATTGCGATGGTATTTCAGCAGTTCTTAATATAAGGTTAAATAAATGTGTTAATAAGGGAGCCAGTAGCGGCCCGGCGGTCTTTATAGCTTCATTTGTAATGCCGTCTGGTCCTGGGCTTTTATCTAGCTTTAACTTTTCTATTTCTTGTGTGATTTCTTTTTCTGTTATTGCTGTTATGATCGTAGAGTTTGAAGTGTTTGTGGAGTTTGTGGATTTTGTAGGGATAGTATTATTTGGATTGCTATGGCTGGTATCTTCGTTTTCTTGTTCTTTATATAGTGTTTTATAGAAATTGGATGCTACAGCTATGATATCTTTGCGGTTATTTATGGTTTTGTTATTGCAGTTTAGGCCATCTATCCAATATTTGTTTGTTCTTAGTTCTTTAAGTGCCTTTTTTGAGCTTCCCGCTTTCTCCAAGTGCTTTTCAATGGTCATCGATCTGTAGCTTTTGTAGTCATTTTTAATGAGTTTACTTATAAGTTTATATAGAGCTAATAGTTCATTTTTTGAGGTTCGTGTTTTTATCTTAGCCTGCTGTAACACTTGTCTTCTCTTGATGAGTTCTAGTGTACGTTCTTTTAAAACTTTATGGTCTAGTTTTGATATTTTAGTGTTTTGAGCGTCCTGTAAACTCTGAGATATGGCCTTGGTTAATGTGTTATAGAAAGTCTGCAGTGGTATTTCCTCTTGGTATTTATGTAGATCCTGTAACTGAGAGGAAATGTTTTGTTTATACGATATTATTTCTTCTTCGGTTTTCAGTGATGAATATCGATTGGTTTTGTACGCTGTGCGTTTTTTCTTCTGTTTTGTGATAGACATTGTTGCTCTAATTGCTCTGTGGTCAGACGGGTAGTTCAGATTTAGGACTTCTATATTTTGGAAGATGTTTGGCTGGTTTGACAGTATGAAATCTATTTCATTTTTGTATTTTGCATCCGGAGATCGCCAAGTCCATCGTTGGGTGGGTTTTTTATGAAAGAAAGTATTTAAAATCGATAGTTTGTGTTCGAGGGCGAAATCAATTATCCTCTGACCTCTCTCGTTTCTTTCTGCATACCCGTTTGGTTTCATTATTAGGTATTCATCTTTTCTTGGTTGCCCTATTTTTGCGTTGAAATCACCCAGTAGAATACGGTTCTTGTGAGCTTGGACTAGAGCCCTATTGACGTTCGAGTAGAAGGTGTTAATATCGTCTTCACACGCGTTTGCAGTTGGTGCGTATGCTTGTATAATTGACAAGGAAAATCCCTGTATGTTTAAGTTCAATAATGCTACTCTATCATTTATGCCCTTATAACTTTCAATCCAATTCTTGCAGGTTTTATTTATTATGAAACCGACTCCATATTGTCCAGGTGTATTTCCCGTGTAACAAAGTATGAAATTATTATATTCTCCTATCCGGTTCCCTGACCTCCTTACCTCGCACAGTCCAATTATGTCGTATTAGACTGTAATGAGTGCTTCGCTAAGTTCGATTAAACGTTCGTAAGTAGCTAATGTTTTGACGTTGTAGCTTAATATATAGAGCAGGTCTCTCTTCTTTTTAGTTGAGGTAGGTATTTCTTGGATTAGTTTTTCTTTTCTTGGTATTAAGGAAGTTTGGGATATCTTCTTTAGAGGGTTTTGGTCTTGATCTTCCACGGTGACCAGCCGGGTTGGAAGATAGTTTATGTTGCTTAGTTGAGATTGGTTATGTGTTGAATCGTTAAGGGAGGGGGTTGTTGGTTGCTATAAATGTAAGTTGTTGGTTGTATTGTCATTTTTTTTTTTTTATACCACTTAGTTGGCAGACAAGCACACGGCCCACCTGATGAAAAGTAGTTACCGTGGCCTATGGACGTCTGTAACACCAGAGGAGTCACAGTCGCGCTGCCAACCCTGTAAGTACAGAGTTTCTGTGCCGTCAGTAGAAGACAAATCAGCACAAGCCTTTAGTCTTCCCACTGACGGCACAAATTCTCCAGTGAGCTCTGGCTACCCTACTCACCGCTGGGAACACAACACGAAGTTATTATAACCGCGGTATTCTGTAGGGCTTCCCCAGTCGGACTGCTCAATCGGGCGGATATACCGCCGTGTCCTACCTCCTACATAACGTCATTGGTTATATTGTCGTTGGTTGCACCGTCGTACGTTTGGTTTTGTGGTGTGTTGACATTTTTGTTTGTCAAGTAGCTTAAAATGCTTGGCTTTAGGACTCCTTCTGAGACGCTGTTTGATCTGGTTATAGATGGGTATGAGCGTTTTACCTTGTTTTTCTTGAGGGGTCTTGTTGTACTATTACTATTTAGTGTTGGGTCTGGCTCCGGTGAAGTCATCAGTGTCCTTTTGCTTTTTGATTTTAGTATAATAAGCTTGTCGTATCTTATCGTGACTTGATTTCCTTTCTCGCGCTCTTTATTTGCTTCTTCTTGCAGTTCTTTTCTTTTTTCTAATATATATTTAGGGTAATCTTCGCTTAAATAATATTGGGTTTCTTTCAGTAACCTTTTTTGCTTGAGAATGCTAATCTTTAAACCGAGGGTTGAAAGAGTTATAATTATTGGTCGCGGGTTAACACTTTTTTTCCCCACTCTCTTTATATCTTGAATATCTCTACAGTTCAATTTTAAGGACAGTTTTTCACTTATGAATTGCAATAAATTATTCTCCAAGTTATGGTAGGATGACTCATTCTCCTCGATACCGAAGAAAATTATATTTCTCTGTCTTGCTTGTTTTTCCATAAATTGAATTCTTTTTTCTTGTTGTTCAACTTTTTCTTTCAAGGTTTCGTGTTTTCCCTCCAATATTGTAAATTTCTCTTCTAATTTGTTAGTTATGTTGAGTGTTACCTGTTCAGTCACCTTTTCACAGCTTTTTTGGATTTCTATTTTTTGTACGTTCAGCTCCTTCTGGATATTTTGTAAAGCTTTCATAATTTCCTCCATGATGTCTGTTTGGTACTCTTTGCGTTGTCTTTTAGTGAATTAACAAGTTGTAAATAGATTCTTTGTTTACTATCCTAGTGGTGACCTCTCGTGGCGTTACTCGGAACGCTATGCAATGGATGATTGTAGTTGAAGGATCGGTCTAACGATTATGAGCTAGTATAACTGCTCATCGATAGATGGCGCTTTAATAAATATTGTGGTGGACAATGACATTGAGTTTTTGATCGATGTTAATCTTTGAGGTTATTTATCACTATTATTTGTACATAAGTTGTTCTTGTTGTATGTTTAAACTTTATGTCTTCCAGTAACCACCAAACCAAACTAAATAACACGATTTATAGTCACTTGCCGTTTCTGGCTTGTCTAATTGGTAAAAAACACTGCACGTACAAAAAGTTATTTTCGTTGATTTTCGCGGTATGTGTTTATTATTCTTCTGAACTTCACTTTGTCCTTGGTTATTATGCACTTAACTAACTTATTGGTGAATTGCACTTTAGATCGGCGTTTCTTTTATATTTTTGGTAAAAAGTTTCACAGAGACGATGTTGACAGTGGCACACCAGCGCCCCTTCCGTACACAAACTATTATAAAGTTGAATCTACAATAACATTGAATAGTTAGGTACCTACATACATAGTTTCATAACAATGATACTTTAAAATTCTACAGCCTCGGAATGCTGCGCTCCCCATGACCACAAAGATTCCTTTTTAACAGAGCTCTTAAGACATTCACACTCTTAGAATAATTTTGAATAAATTTCGCGAGATAATTAACCATGCCTAAAAATCTTTCGAGAGCCTTTCTATCACTTGGGTAAGGCATCTCGGTAATTTAATTTTAGTGTCATCCGGTCGCATACAAATGGTATGCGACCGGATGACACACACACACAAAAGCTGTCGCAATGCCTGCGCTCACCCAAAGATGGCTCCCCACTGGACAGACCAGGAGTGTACAAGATTGACTGTAGCTGTGGCAGTTCTTATATAGGACAAACAAAAAGAACGGTTGCATGCCGAATCAAGGAACACATCAGGGCAGTCAAAAACAATGAACCGCATAAATCTGCAATCGCTCAACATTTATTGGAGTCCGGTACGAACCACTGGATCGAGCTACATAACCCTCAGATGCTCTCGACAGAACGCCACTATATACCAGGACTGGTTAGGGAAGCAATTGAAATAAAAAAGTGTAAAAATTTCAATCGTGAGGATGGGTTTCAACTGCCTAACGTCTGGCATTCAGTGGTCCGTCTTTGCAAAAACAACCGGGAACAAGCTGAAACAAAATCGCGAGTGGATACAGTGAGCATCGTATGTCGTGAACGTGATCGAGATCGGGTTCGAGTTTGTAGTGAGAGTGAAACCAATAGTAGTGCAGATACGCGTAGTAAAAGAACTCGAAAGAGGGTAGATCGATATAATTGCTCCTAGGAAAAAAAACTTTTTCTTTGTTCACCGCCACTACTCCAGTTCCTACGTGACCATGGTGCTTGCAACAGCGCCGAAATATCGGAAACTCAAAATAATGAACATGGTAAATATCCCGTTTATTCTGATACTGATGTGAGTGACCATGATAGTTTAAATACCTATATACACGAAAGCTGTCTTTTTTTTTATATAGCACACGTCAATTAGACTTCGCCTTGCCTGATGGTAAGCTGAAGGCAAAGTCTCAAAAAAGAGGGTCACCATTACTTACACATACCGTGTGACAACGGTGACACTCAGCTTGACGGCCTCATCATATGCTTTTTCACGCCCCGCTTAAAGGACCCGGGACTGTAGGACGAAGGAAACACGTGAGCTGGTAATGAATTTCTGGCCATAATGGTGCGACAGAGGAAAGAGTCACCGAACCGCTTGGTTCTTGATCGGATTTTCTGCACCGAGTGCGGGTGACATCTAAGACCTGCACGTGTTGTCCTATGTAGGAAAGGGGAGAGTGGGAGGTGCGCTGAGATGAGCTGTTTGTTAATTATGTGCTCGAACACTTTGCACAGCACTGAGGTGACGGCTATGGGTCGATCCCTGGATCCTATAGGTCGATGGGTGTATCCTTTTTCGCGACTATAACAATTGCACTAACCCAATCGGTCGGGTGTGTCACCTTCCTAATTATACCTGCGCCGCGGCAGCCTTCCCCCTCGATGACTAATTCTACCATGAACTGCGTTCACTTGCACGGTGTCTGTACCACCTTCAATGCAGCTACTTTCTTCTCGAGAAATCTCGGATGCCTGACAGATTTATACAGAGTTTGCCAAACTTAAGTCTTCAGTGCGAAGGAGTCGATCCCTCACCGTGTGGTTTACGATACCGCAAACGATCCTGTCTCGTAAGAGACTTTCATGCAAGTCGCCGAACTCACACTGTTGACTTAGTACCCTCAACGCAGTTACATATTGATCGACGTTTTCGCCCTCTTCTTGGTTGCGAGTACAAAATTTGAACCTTCTTACCGTGATATTCGGCTTCGCATTGAAGTACTTATCAAATTTTTCAACACACAATCGATGTCATCTTGACTCTCACCATCGTCGAAAGTAAACGTCGTAAACGCCTCGTAACCGGCTGAACCGATGAGATAGACCACCAAGCTAGTCTGCACTTCTTTAGGCTCTTTTTCAGTCCTGAAGCTTTGAGAAACATTTCGAAAGTCTCCGCCATTGCAGCCACGCCTCGGCCCGTACGGCAGGACCACCGTCAAGTGCTAACTCTGCTGGAGGACGCGCGTGTTCCATGATGCCGTTATGTCACAGGTCACAGTACACTTATACTCTTATTAACGAAATTACACGGGCTTGAATACGTTCTAACGCTATAATTTGTAAAATTAAAACACTCCGCTGTGACCATATAGTGAAACACACGTAAGTTGGTTCAATACTATTGATTATTGATTGATAACTAATATTGATTAGTCTGATTACTACAATTACTTTTGACTTTGACTTTTAATTTCCCTACTGGCTCTCAGATGGAACTTAGTTGTAATAATATTTTTTTTATATATGTTTATATTTTTACATAAATATACCTGACGGTATTTAGTAAACATATTATACTACATTTCACATTGCATTTTGTGACGACTAATACGCATCATCCACCGTGGAAGGCAGATTCTTGCGCGGTACGCGGGAGCTCGTGGTCTGCTCGGTGTTATAAATTCTGCAGAAGCAACTGTGGAAGGCCACCTTTAGGAGCATTACACGACATATTATTGGTACTCAATAGGTACTTCTTCTGAATTTAGAAAACACATGTTTGTTATGTCAATAAGTTAATGTTGTTATGGACTGTATACAAACCTACGAGCGTAAGGCTGCCTGTACAACAGAGATGTGCTATGCTACGTTGCTATGGAAGTGCTTAGTGGATATTGGATTGCTATGGATAGCATGGCAATATTTATTACACATATGGTAAGCACTGGTGGACACAAATTCAGCTAAGCTATGTTTTATGTAGAAAGATGCGTGTAATGGATTTGTGCTATGGATGTTTACTGGGGATGCGAGCTATAGATGCAAAAGCCCAATGGGAAGACATTCGAATTTTGAACATTTATAGAAAGTTTCCATTCTGCGCGGTTCATGTGATTGATAAATCGCATAGCTCGAGCTGCGCATCTCGATGGCACATGTCGCTCGCCACGCTACTTTACATCATACCTGCATATTACATCTCTGGTGCAAAGGCAGCCTTAGTCTTGTTACTTTAATGTGAACAATATGAAATAAGAAGCAGTTCAAACTGGGTTAACTCGACGTGCTTCGTAAACAAGACGGCCGATGACGGCGCTCGGCGATCGGCGCTCGGGAGCCATCGCTTGCGTTAGTGCGTCGACGCCATAAACCATGTCTAATGTAATTAGCACCTGACAAAATAGTTTTTGTGTATTTTGTCGAGATAATATATGTATTAGCGCAATATCAAGCGAGCTTAAAATATATTAGTCGATAAACAATTTGGGCTCACAAGTGTGGCGAGTGTGCTCCGAGTGTCTCGATATGGACGTACACAAGCTCATTGCGACTCTTTTATTCATTGTGGTCAGTAAACATAAATGATAGTCCACTTAGATTGTGTCCTATACTTACAATACACACATAGTGAGCATGTGTGTGCGTGTGTGAGTGTGTGTGTACGTGTGCATTCGAGAAACATCTACAATATGATGATGCGTCTGTTCGCAGTAGCAGTTCCTGCACGATTTCCAAAGTGACATCATGTAGATATTGTTGTAATTGCATGAAACATCGAAGTTCATTATTTTTATTTATTTAACCATATTACCTTTTCTAAGTTATTTTTTTTATATATATTTATTGTTAGATTACTCTTGAATATCTCTCTTAAACTCCAATACTTATTCCAGGTTAATTGTACCCTGCGTTCAATGTCTAGCTCGTGTTTTTTTTTATGTTATTTGTTTATTTTATTTTATTTATTTATTTATTTTTTTTTTTTTTTTTTTTATTGTACACCATTTTTATTATTCATTTTTATATAACATGTAAACTAAAGTAATAAGATATAAACTAATATTTAAAAAAATATAATATAATACCTTTTCTTAATAGACAAAGAGAATAATGCGTGCCTGTCTAATGCTTAAATATGCAATGTTAATGTTATGCGTATTGAACTATTTGTTGCATCAGCCCCCCTTGGTTATATTAGAGTAACAATTCAATGGAGTAACAACCAGTCAGTGATTGAACAATAAATTCTTTTCCTTCAATTTACTTTTATTTGACGGTCCAACGCATTTTATCATAATTATAACCGCATCAGCTGTTGGCGCAGTAGCTATATAATTTGAGACGAAATTGGTGTTGCAGGTGGAGTTTCGCGTTGCAAACTTGGAAACCGTTGGTTGGTATTATATTTTTTTTACATTTACTGTAAATAGCGCAAACCCTCCGCATTACCCACTTCACTAAACAAGCGCGTGCGCCGCGCGGGAGGCCATGGACGTCCGCGTGACGTTCGCGAGTGTTTCTCTCAAACACACCAACGCCTGGTCACACATAACTAAAACAATTATTGTTACCTAATATGTATAATAATATGCTTCTATTGTACTATAACTAAAGTTAGGATTATATCTGTAAACAATCCCTCAATGCAACTAATAATCCAAAACACTCCTCGAATCTTTATAATTCCCGCATTGCTTTTTCACTCAAAATAATGTAAGCCGCTTGTATTCACAGAGATCAGACTTGGCACGCGCAATGTCATACTTCCACTGGACGGTCCGGTCCACGTGAAGCGGATAAAGCCAGCTCAATTAGCGAACCTGAAAATAAAAATTCCAGAGTTGGTGAATCTGGTGGAAAAAGTGCGCAATCCTCCGTCACCATCGCCCCCACCGCCTCGCCCCCCGGTGCCGCCGGATAGCGGTGAGCCCCCTCCACGATATGAACCATCGCCACACCATTCAACATGTAACCTTCGTTCTCAATACCAAATATACTACTCCTCACCACTGATCACGACACATATCCTGATAAATCCTAAGCAGCCGTCAAAGACCCATTATTCAGAATACTCCCAACATGACAATCATCTAATCGCAGTGTCGTCCCAGCACGACCCGCCTTTACCATATCGTGACTTGACACGTACTGACAGTGATCCAGAGCAAACTCCTCGTGGTGAAAGTCACGATGATGCGAAAGTAAACTTAACGAGTAATGGTTATTATAAGTTAGGTCATGTTTCAGCGCCTCATTCAGGAAAAAAACAACCTGTTAAAAAAACTCGTTCACACAATAACAGGTTCAACCCACAATCACCGCCCGTTCACCATCCTGACGAACATTTTGATCAAGATAATTATACAAATGAACATTCCCATTCTAATGTGAACTATCATAACCCTAACTCCATGGCATCTTCTGATTCGCATTATGGATTGCCTCCTAACACATCCTCGGGGCTACATAGCCACCACAATCAAGAAAGCAAAAACTCACAAGTGGAACAGATAGAACCTTTGCCAAATAATATACGACCAATCGATGCAATGTTGGTACCTCGGCTGAGGCCATTATATGCTCAAAAAGGTATAAGTACCGCTTTATATAATATATAATATAACATTGTAAAACAAATAAATCGCACGAACCTATGTGGCATGGCGGTAAACCGTTCGATTGTTAAGCTATATCGATCGCAGGTTCAATTCCCGCTCAGTTGTCAACATGTCTATTTTTTGCAGTTTGAATGTTTCTTAAGTATGTATATATATCACTTAGTTTGCGGAGGTAGTTATAGGTAGGAATATCTTTATTATTTATAAATTAGCCATTAACTCTTTTTTATTATTTAACTTTGATTTGATCCAGCTCTTCCAGCACCAGCAGAGGATACAGAGGCTTCTCAAACTACAGAGATATTAAATGAGGATATAACGAACTCAAATCCCACATTCACATTGAATAACGAAAGAGCGACTTCACAACAAACATCAACATTAAGACAGAACACATCATTAAGGATAGATGCAGTTACATCAAATCCTAGTTTAATTCTAAATGAGGATGCAACAACTCCATACGTGTCGACTTTACTATACGGAAATGATGAAACTGTGCATTCAAAGGAAAGTGCCGAGACATTACATTTTATATCATCCAAAGAGGACGAAGTATTACCTGAGGAATCACATGAGAGAGACCTAATTATAGACGTTCCAGGTTCGCCATCTCGTCAGCAAGACACAGTCGTAAAAGTTCTGGAAATATATAATGATAGGTCAGCAGATGCCCCTATACTAAATACATATCCGAAAAACCTCGTAACAAACTATAAAACCACATTTGCTCCGGCACAGTATACTACAGAAAGTGCTCAAGAAATATTAGATCATGTGCCAGTAGATGTGCCTGCAATAGATACATATTATGTGAAAGATCCAATCACAAATGAAATAACTACTTCTTATCCGGAATCTGGCACATCAGTAAATGCAAAAGAAATCTATGATCGTACGGTAACGGATGTACCGACACTTTATACCTTTACGGATTCACATGAAAAAGACGTTCCAAATACGTCATCCCTTAAACTAGAGAAATCAGTAGGAATATATGATAATATGCCAGATACACTTCCACTAAATACAATTCCAGAATCTCATGTAAAAGACTCAGGAATATCGTATGATCATGTGACAGACTCAATTACAAACAACCTAGCAACCTTGCATTTAGCAATAACTGAATCATATGTTTCTCATGACACAACAGACGTACACACACTAGCAAATATGTTACCAAATTCGCATGTCCCTCTCACCACGCCAGACATTTCAGCGATATTTTTTTCTAAAGACGGACGAACAAACAACTTTCAAGAACCATATCAGCACCTAGCAACAGATACAGTTGTACCGATGCCAAAAAATAAAGCGTATGTACGTGACTCAACCACAGAAATTGCAGCAACCTATGCTCCTGAACTTGAGACTAGAGCAAACACACAAGAAATACGAACTTACATATCAACTAAAGCGCCTACACTCAGTACAGCAGAACTACACACACAAGACATAAATATAGATTCCTCAACTAAAATTTCTTTTGGAGCTTATAACGTGATGACTGGAATGAACACAGTAACGGATTCAAGTGTTCGAGCAGCTGAATCTCGTGTAGAAGCCTCAGCAAGAGCCCCGAATGTATTTACTCCTGAACGACAAACAGAACGTGTGCCACGGGGACGAAGCACAACAGTGAAATCATCAGCGTCGTCTCCATCAGCACACAGTCACACAAATAAAACGGGTAATTATTTCTTACAATTTCCGATATTATAGGTACATGACGGTATTCACGTCCCAATAGAACAGTCCCATTAAGGTAGTACCTCCGCCCTTCAGAATACCGACCGCGGCCAAAATAACCTCATGTTGTGTTCCCGGCGGCGAGTAGGGTAGCCAGCGCTCACTGGAAAGTTATTTTTGCGGTCAGTAGGAAGACACACAAGAATTCTCTGTTCCTAGAGGGTCGGCAACACGTCGATGAATGACCTCCGCCCCCCATGAGCGCAGGCCGGGGGGTGACAGTTGGAGCCGTCTGTCACCCTGGCAGAAGTAGGCCGCGGCGGTGGCGCGCCTGGCGCGCCTCCCCGTTTCCGGGGACGAGTTGGGGACTTTGTAGTCCCCACACCCGAGAAGAGGGCCAGATCGTGAGAGATGGCCCTGTGTCGGCCGGGGTGCGAGGGATATGCCTGCCAACCTCACCTTCGGCAACCAAAACGACCCACAGGCGGCGTGCGTTTTAGTCGGTTCGAGTTCGACATAACCTCCTCCACCGGCTCCGGTGGGGAAGTATCCGTGGGGATTTCGCGCACGTAAAAAAAAAGGGTCGGCAGCACGAGTGTGACTCGCCTGGTGTTGGGTTTTATATCACCAGGGGCGTCGCACTCGCTCTGCCCGCCCTGTAAGAACCTTCTAATGCCTTTCTTGAAGAACCTATCATACCCAACTATGCGTACTGTTTAAAGTCGCATGGTATGGGGGTGGATTCCCCGCCTGTGGCGGAAGGTACGACGATAGAACACACACCACACGACCACTCAACTAATTACAAACCAAATAGTATAAAAAGATGGATTTTTTATAATATTTTGTTTCTATTACAGAATCCGCAGCACCGAAGAAAAAACGACGGCCTTGTAAGTATGTTTTATCATTATCCCCTGCCCTGGATCTTGGCCCTCGCCTTGGGGTACTGAACAAGTCATACAAATCTCGACACTCTTCAAAGAGCGTGGCACACACAAGTCAGCACGGTTTACGCAAATTTAAAGAAATACAAACGCAAATTTGAGAGAAATATAAAGGAAACTTCTATTTTCTTTTTTTTCATTTACACAAGTATTGATTGATACTTATTATTATACACTCTGCGCAAAAATAATGTGTTCCTTATGATTTTTTTCATTCTATATCAATATGTAATAATTTCAAAATTTATTCGGTATCACAGTTGATAGAGTCCCTCGGAGCGCAACGATACTATTATTTCCAATAAATAGCTTTACATTTTTGTTTTAGGTAAACATGCCAGTAGACGAGCCCACGGTGAGTGAGTCCAGCAGACACGGCCACTCTCGTGGCCAACACTGGATCTTACAACTTTTTTGCTTTTCAGCGAGCGCCACAGACACCTACTCTCGCTTTTAACTTGTAACTACTAAGACTAGCCCATTACCAAGTACCAAATTGTAATTCCATGAATCTCTTACACAAAGTATAATTGAGATTTTTAATTGAGAGCTTCTCAAAAATACGTCGCTTGTCGTCGCCGGTATATGTAAAATACTAGTCATGAACTTGCAGCCTAATTTTCATAAAGTAATAGGTTTTTCAGATTAAGCTTCCCTTGTTTGTGTTGCAGGCCGCAAACGCCGGCGCAGGAAGGGCGCGAAGTGCGTGAAGGGCGCGAAAGACGCGAAAGGAGCGGAGTGCGCGGGCCGGCGGCGGCGGCGCAGGCGCCGCACAACGCGCACGCCCTCCAGCACAGCCGCCACTATTAACCCCCCCGCGAGCAGCACGCCGCACATGCATTCTAATACAAATACGGGACTGACAAGTAGGACTGCACACTGTGCACATTCAAATTCAACTGTGTAAACTGTGTGCACATTCCTCAAGAACCATTAAACTTCTGTACTTACTGAAATATTTACTTTCGAGTAAACGACAGTGTATACTAACAAACCCCCTCCCCCACCCCCACTTCGATGCGATGCAATTATACTTCACTCCTGCCCTGCCGTCTCCATCACGAGCATTAAAGGTGGCGCCGGTTGCCCACGCATCCGCGAAGCGAACCATCGCCGCGAGTAAGGTGGCCAGCAATAATAATGTGTTGAAAGACTAGGTCCTTTATTGCCCACGGTCTACCCGCGTACATACTCCACCTGAATGAACTATGGGACATTATGGTTCATTCAAGTGAACTACGAGGAGAAGCAGCAGTATAGTTGCACTGAGCTCTTTTAATTTGTCGCCAAAGTAAGAAGCGGCTAACGATGCCAGCGATTATGTGACAGAAGGAGAAACACGAAAACATCCAGTATAAATCACAGTTTAATGTATAATTATCATTTCGTATTACATCTATGCGTACTGCGTAAAATAGTTAATACACAATTATTTTAGCCTACTCCCACTCTCCTTACAATATATAGCTTAAATAAGAGATAAGTTGGGCTACTTGTACTACGTTTAGACGCTACTTGTTCCTGTGCACTCCAGTGCACCCTGCCAATCACTACATTACATATATAGTATTTATATATAGTATTTATATTTAAAGGGCGGTGTGAATTTTATAGACCACATATACCTACTACAAAATTTGTATGAAATGCCCAAAATATTAAAAAAGTAAAACATGGATTTACCGAGACTTTTGTCATCCCCTCCTGACTACCAATTGATGTCACCCCCATATTGATTTCTAATACTCAACTAAATTCGGCTCTCTCGCATCGAATGTTTGCGTACAGAGAACGGTAGAAACATTATTTTTTTACATATATATCTTCCACCGTATTATACTCGCAGCGGCTACAATGTCGAAAGACATCGACTTTTACTACGGACTACCCGGACAGCTCTACTTAGATTACCTAGGTACGCGCGTGAGTTCGCGCATGTGCACAAACTGGCCAACCAAGAAACTCATAAACTACGGCTGATGTACCGGAGATGCGAGCTCTTTGCGCCGTGATTATTGTAATCGTTGAATTGATGCGCTCCACCAGAGTGATTTTAAAAGCGCAATTTGCGTAGCCTGAGTACATGGTCAGAAGTTTGCATATACCTATAGATACTCGATGGCTAAAATTGTCATATCCGATGGTATATTCTACTGACAGTGTTCGTTGCGGTCCTGCACGGCGCCGCGGTGCCGCCAGCCGAACAGGAAGTAGCCGAAGGTGAGGCCGAGCACCAGCGCCAGGCACAGCCACACGTTGTACGTCATGAAGATCAGCATCAGCATGTAGGACAGCGTGGACTGCACCAGGTGCATGCCCGTCTGCAGCGCGTGGCCCACGCTCAGCATGCTCCGTCTGGAACGCGACATGAGCCACTGCTAGAGCACTTATTTTTGCAAACTAGAAGCCGTACTGGGGACAATTTTAACAAATAAAGTCGCACTATAATTTGATTTACGCGGATCCCTTTTTTTATGTGCGCAAAATCCCCACGGATACCCCACCACCGGAGCCGGTTAGGGAGGTTATGTCGGACTTGTACCGGCTACAACACACGCCGACTGTGTGGGCCGCGGGTTGCCGGAGGTGGGATTATCTAAAACATATCCCTCAGACCCCGGCCGGCCTTCTTTGGAAGTGGGTACCACAAGAGTCCTCATCATCATCCTAATGGAGAGGCGCGCATTGCGACACCGCAGGCTGCTTCTACAAGGGGGACAGGCGGCTCCACCCTTCACCTCTAGACCCGCGCTCATGGGGGATGGAGGTCATTTTGTGACCTACGACGCCCGAGTCGCCTCTGCTCGCGGGTTGCACAGTTCCCGCTGCGTCTCCTTCACGCGTTTCGCGGAATCCTAACAATTTACCTAAAATAAAAGTAGTATGATAGATCAGACAACCTGGTGCCCATCCAAACATGTTCACAAACTTTCACTTTAATAATACTAAGTAACTTTTGAAGATACTTACGCAGCAGAAGTATGCTGCACCCTACTGTCGCCTTCATTCTTAGCGATGTTGACCTGGGACTCTCCGAGCGCGATCCGCTTCTGCGCGAGCTCCTCACGGAAGCACTTAAAGCCCTCGTACACCACAGCCGCCACGAAGATGGCCACCGCCGACCCGAACAGCTGCGCGGCGTTCTTCGTCGCCCAGCCGTTGAACAGGATCTCCGCGCACACGCACGAGTGGAACTGGAAGTATGCAGTCATATTGTCATCTTGGACGAACATGCGATAGTACTTTTCCTTTATTCGCTTTAGGGCAGATTCGCTTTAAGGCAAAAGTACAGACAACTCGACAATAATTAATTTAACTAATTTTTTTCAAGGATCTTAATTAATTTATTTATTTATTGATACAAACAAACAATTTAAGCTAACAGTGAACACCAAATCGCTTATAATGTTAAACTACTAGATATCTATAATTACTACATACATATATATTATACAAACATGTATTATATTTCTAAAGTACAGTCCTCTGTAATAGTGACCACATTGAGGATCCACCCACTTGCACAGCTCAGAATGGCGCATTCAGAAACGTTAATACGTTTCTTGTCATTTGGCAAATATTATCATAGAACATATCAACATCTGAATTAGTACGTAGTAAATCATTAATTAACTCGACCGCCCTTGCAGTGGGGCAAGTGGCAGCCTGCGGCTCGCACCTCGTCGATGGCCTCACAGGAAGGCGATGTTGTCGGCGCCCAGTGGCTCGCATATAACTATCTCGGACAAAATAGTGAATGCATTCTATGACAGACGGGTTATCTACCTTATTATTTAACAACAGGTAATTGCATTATATGCAAGAAATTTCGCCTCAGTTCTAGGGTTTCCCTGTGACGAGCAGAGAAGAATATAGAAAAGGATAGTATCCGTAAGAGCGCTTGTAGAGATACCGGGCGAACTTGCGTTGTATTCTCTCGATCATTAAAGCGTACATTTCATGGGGGCTCCATACAATGACGTTATATTCCAACTTGCTTCTTACATAAGCGTTGTAAAGAAGTTTTACTGCTAGAACGTTATTAAATTGGGATACTGTTCTGATTATGAATCCCAAAGATCTATTTGCCGCCTTACATGTATTTTGTTTATGGTCATGGAAGTTAAATTTTACACTCCTCTCACTCCAGGAAGCGTGCTAGGAAGCAGGAGACGGGTTGGTTCTTGAGTGCAGGCGCGTGGGTGACTGGAGGGCCGCTGGTCACCCTACATATAACGTCGTCGGCGCGACAGCGCGCGACTCGATCTCCCCACCCCCAATCACCCAAGGAGGCCAAGACCATCTCGACATTGAAAATGGCTGGACATACCTTAGATAACCTGACACCCCGGCATCATCTTAAGATCCAAGACGGCGTGGTGTTTTAATCAGTTTGAAACTTCGAATCCGACATAACTGCCACCACTCCAGATGGCCGACGGGGGTATTTCCTTACAAAAAAATAGGTACTCACCACCATAGCGTGGTTGTGGTGCCCGCAGGGGTCGTTAGGGTCGTGGTGATCATCGTGGTGGTCGTCGTGGCGGGCATCCATCTCGAGCGCGGCCACTCTGGAACAATAGCGCCGTCTTGTTATCTGTCAACGCTGTCGCCATCGCGTGCAAACTTACAAATATGATGTGATTTACAAAAATAGTGTAATGAAAAGTGGAAGGACGAGCAGTTTCAAAGCTCGCCGTCTGTGCTTGAGACCACCTATGTTGCCGAACACTCGTATCCACGGAGACAGTCGTGCGCACAGCATTGCTCTACAGGACCTACAGTTGCCTATATTTGTTGTTACTCCAGTCTGTACAATAATAGTCTGTATTATTATCACTATCGGTATCTTATAGATAAGAAGTAGTTGTATGATACTCGTATATAAGGTAGACTTGCTGGACGGAAACCACTACCGTGTTATGTGAGCACCAGATAATCGTCTATCAATTATACTTTTACTAAAACTCAGAAATATTCCAATACTCAATATGAAGCTGCACTAAACTTCTTTCTTATATTACACTTTCACTCCAATATCACTGTTTTATATTTCCTTAAACACATTATAAACACTACAGACACTAGTTAACAACGAATGCACTTCATAATTTTGATGATTAATTACTATCAGAGTTTCAAGATGAATTACTGCTCGTAAACATACTGGCGCGTGGCGGTCGGCGCCGATAGTGCGCCGGACTGTGAGACAGTGTAAACAGTACTCTGTCGGAGACGTGTCAACATGCGGAACAACAGCATAAATAAGTGTATTATTTGTGTTGACAGTCTATTGTTCGTACTCAAATAACACATCTATTATGAAGTCATGAACAAATGCAACTGGACATTCTTCAAACTTTACTACGAAAACTAGCAGGTTCAACTATAATAAATTTAAGTGCCTTCCGCATCATAATAATAAATAATGCCGAAAGACTTGCACCTCATTCAGACACAACATTTGACCTGAATATTAATATTTGTCTACCTGTACAAAAGTGAATGATTTGTTCAGAGCAACTGATTGAAAGACTGGTTCACTACCGCAGAGCCTGTTTAAGTTATATAATCTGCATAGGTTTGAAGTCTCAAGACCGAGAAAAGTGGAAAAGTAGAAGTAAAAGACTCCGAGTTGAAGGCCTCGGATGCGCCGGGCGCTGGCAAAGATGATACTGATATAGGTTGGAAGCTTGGGCTTGAAACTTAAAATTCATCAGTTGAGGCTGATCATTGAGGCTGATAAACAAAAAATACAACAAATGAATAAAGAAGCGAGCCTTGACGTTTAGTACTTATTTTGATTTTAGCAACAAAATTCAACAACATTCATAAACAACAACACCCAGTTGTTGTTTATGAATGTTGTTGAATTATGTCCTTCCAGTCGAGCACTAAGCTAAGCCGTTTAACGCCCAAGTTCATGAATACATCTGCCTAGAAACAAAAGACCAATTGATATCTTATCATATTTATTTCTAAACACTTAGATGCCTCGAAGATGCTCAGACATTCTTAAGGTTCAAAAGTTAGAGACTAGAAACGACTAACTCAAAACGCCTACTTGTGTTGAAATGTAGCTCTTGTTGATAACATCGGTCGAGATCTAATCTATTACTGGTGAAAAGTAAGCTCAGATGCTGGGAATTGGCAAAAAAAGAAATGGAAAAGAATGAGTTTCAGCTCTATCTACTGCGCCGTGTCCGTTGTACGCTGGCAGTTGCTGGCTAGTGTGACTGACCATGACCATTATGCCATGAAAGCATACTGGAGGTATACCACTTTCGAATAATTCAACCATGGTAGGTGCTTAACATCAATTAAGGCATATCCTTATTCAATTACTTCTTAATGTAAATTAATACGTTGATAGACACACAGTATTATTTGGAAAGTACTCTTACCAAATTAAGTAATTTCACTGATATCTTCTATCATTGTACCTACAGTGCACTGGCAATTGATGGCTGTACACAGAACGCAGTCGACACGTGTGACAGTGCGTGCGCGATGCGCCAAGGTATTCAAGTGACTAGTGGTGTCAGAATGTCTATTAAGTACAATGATGTTATTAGTTGGGCCCAAGTCCGAGTGACTATGCGACCGAGCTTTGATTGTTTCCTCAACTAATACATTTGTTTGGTATTACGTAAACGCACACAATGAATAATAGTTGGCACCTCGGCGGTACAGCTGTAGCGAGCACAATGGAGCTAGTGAACAGGTGTCGCGAGGTGCGGGTTTGGCGCCATTTTCATTATTTAACGTAAACTTTGACTGCGCTATTACTTATATCACCGAATTGTGGAATTGTTAAAGACAAATAACAACGTGACGCCAACTATTAAGTAATACGTGCGTGAACACTCCTGACTCCTGGCGAGCATGACAGTAAGGCTATCCTCGTTTACTACTAGACTTTATACTTTATATGCATTAGGTATGCATAGAAAGAATAAAATGTACCTATATTAAGTATAAATGGTTGAAAGAGCCAACGTCCGAGTGAAAGAGGAGGCGGGGCGGGAGCGGCAGCGGGAGCGACGAAGGATCGCAAGCCAAGCTGCACGCGTACGAAGGCAACTCGGGCGTCGGAGGTCGATGAACGACCTCCGCCCCCATGAGCGCCAGCCTGGGGGTGACCGGTGGAGCCGCCTGTCACCCTGGCAGAAGCAGGCCGCGGTGGCGGCGCGCCTCCCCTTTTATAGTCCCTACACACCCGAGGAGAGGGCCAGAACGCGAGAGGATATGCCTGTCAACCTCACCTTCGGCAACCAAAACGAGGCGGCGTGCGTTTTAGTCGGTTCGAGTCCGACATAACCTCTCCCACCGGCTCCGGTGGGGAGGTAACCGTAGGGACTTTGCGCACGTAAAAAAAAAAATGGTTCGTAAAACTTGTACAATCAATCAATCAATAAATTAGCCCACCGCAGTCCATTACTGGACATAGGCTTCTCCAAAACCGCGCAAATTTATCCGATCCTCCGCCTTCCACATCCAGTCTGTCCCAGCCATCTTTTTCAGGTCGTCCGTCCATCAGGCTAGGGGGTGAAACTTGCACCGAACCATGAAATAGACATAACCTAATACATAGTGTTACGATAATACCTACCGCTTCTCTTCCTTTTCTGTGAGGTAGATACATATTGGTAATCACGACGATAAGTCGATCGAGGCCGAGGCGCTAGCGGTTATCCTTCGATCGAAGCGGCCTTCATCGTGGGAAAAACCGCAGCTATCTATTACCCCTCGCTTGGAGGCATTCGAAGAGCAAGATTCAATCTAGTTCGATATCAATAATGGCTAAATAAGTTACCTCGGGCCAAGGGGGCGGTTCTCTATATTCGAATAGATTACGGTTACGGCTACAACATTTAGTTCGGAAGGAAAAACCAGTTACAAAAACAAAAATTCCCTCAGTATACGCGTCATTGTAGTAGGTGAGTCGCAAATGTTACAAGTTCGAATGCAGAACAATCTCGGCTGCGACCGGGACTTGCGCAAATGATGATGGTTGAGAACTTCGCTGAGTCAACCGGTCAGCACGTTTTGATTGTGCCTGACAATATCTAAAATAACAAACTAAAGTAAAACTGTAATCTGTGCATTCCTGTAGTTAAAATTATAATATCTTTTTTTTTTTTTTTTTTTACGTGCGCAAAATCCCCACGGATACTTCCCCACCGGAGCCGGTGGAGGAGGTTATGTCGGACTCGAACTGACTAAAACGCACGCCGCCTGTGGGTCGTTTCGGTTGCCGAAGGTGAGGTTGACAGGCATATCCCTCGCACCCCGGCCGACCCAGGGCCATCTCTCACGATCTGGCCCTCTTCTCGGGTGTGGGGACCACAGAGTCCCCAACTCGTCCCCGGAAACGGGGAGGCGCGCCGCGCGCCACCGCCGCGGCCTGCTTCTGCAAGGGTGACAGGCGGCTTCACCTGTCACCCCCAGGCCGGCGCTCATGGGGGGCGGAGGTCGTTCATCGACCTCCGACGCCCGAGTTGCCTTCGTGCGCGGGCAGCTTGTCTGGCGATCCTTCGTCGCTCCCGCTGCCGCTCCCGCCCCGCCTCCTCCTTCACGAGCATTACTTGCTCGCAGAAGGAGGCGCCGGCCGCCCACGCATCCGCGCAGCGAACCATCGCCGCGAGCAAGGTGGAGAGCGTGAGAACCCTCACTCCCAGGGCCGCCACAAGCTCCCGCCTCGGCGTCTCCCACGCCGGACACTCGGTGAGCGTGTGCGGACCTGAGTCCTCGCTCGCGTCGCAGTGATGGCACTCGGACGTTGGCTCTTTCTGCATCCGACGCAGATACTTTCCGAAGCATCCGTGCTCGGTGATCATCTGCGTCAGACGGTACGAGAGGCTGCCGTGTGGCCTCTCTAGCCACTCCCCCATGATGGGTCTTACCGCCGTTACTACGGCGTGCCCTGCGCTTGGTTGCCCAAGTCGTCTCTCCCATTCTGCCACCATTTCCCTGTGGAGCCGGGATCTCACGGCCCGAATTTCTTCGGGCTCGGGATCGTGACCCCGCTCCCGCGCCGCCCTTCGGAACCTGTATAGCGCCGAAAGGCATCTCGCTTCCAGGATCCATGGTGGCGATCCGGCGAGGAGACTCGCCGCGTTGAATGATATCGTGCGGTACCCCCTTATGATGCGGCACGCCAACTTCCGCTGCGGACGCTGCAGCAGAAGCATGTGCCGATCACTCAGGGTGTCCGCCCACACGGGACACCCAAAATTATAATATCTATTGTAGTAGGTACCTACCGCGTACGCGCATGATGAAGCGTGACAATAATAAATCAACACTAGGTACCTACGTCATAATGATATACTTGTGCAGTGCTGGACAGCTGTGTCTTTATCATATTATACCAGGAAGAATAGTTTCAGGATCATTATTTCCTGCTAGGATAAAGCACATTGGGGTATCCAACAGTTAAGTATCAAAATACCGAATTGCAAAATGCCGAAGTACGATATACGTATAAGTTCATAATCCCGAAAATACATTTTGATACGTTCCTCATAGTCTGTAGGCGTTCTGCTTCTACGTTTCTCTTCTTCTACATTAGCTCATTCGTTACGTCGCATCGTACGTTAATGCATCCGAGAAGGTAATTTATAATATATAACTAGTATCTACCCACTATCAATTTTTTTTATTTTAATCCAGACAAAAATCTAATTTTCGAGATTTCGTGATTTTGAAAGATCGGTCAAGCGAATATTCGAGATTCGACTATAATATATAATAATATAATATACGAACTTCGGTTCTTCGGTCTTTCGTACATCGGTTTTATGAACTTCGGGATTATGATGTCTATGTAGGTATATCTGGACTACGATAAACTAATTTGATGTCTGTACTTCATTACGAAAACCTACGTGGATTTTGGACTGTTCATTTACTTTGTGGTTGAAGATCTTACTCCTTGGTAAATTTCAGGATTTTAGCTCAATTGTAAGTGTTATATAATTTTTGACACCACTATGAGTGTTTAAATATATTACCTAAACGGCTGTCATTTTCCATTTCCATGGTAATTTCTAATTGCTAACTCTACGCGTTCTTTAGAAAAACATCTTGACAGGCAGAGAGACAAACAGACAGAAAACGAAGTGACCCTATGGAGTCCGTTCTTTGTTGTTGAGGTGCGGAAAGGAACTTCGAATAAATATAAGAAAAATGTTCAGAGCATGTGCAGACTGTGACGCCAAAGAGTAAGAGACCCACGTCCTTCAGCAAACTGTTTATAGACCTAGATATTATTGTTAAGTATTATTTTAACTAAACAGCCTAACAATAAGTGAGACTATGGAAAGAAAATTGTGTAGTGCGGGATACTTTCACCCGTTAAGAAACACTTTTCTTCACCTTATCTATAGGTTCTAGCGCTGATGAGAGCTGAGATAGGAATGGAACGAGGACTGTATTGGAATTATTGAAACTATTTCAATACCGGTCATGTTATATTATCTTTCCCTAATATACCATTATATTATCATACCAAATTAAACCATTGGGAGGACGTGCATCTTACCACCGCGGTCAAGGTGTCCGACGAGGTTATGAAATATTTCCAAATTCCAGATGACACTAGCACACAATACCATACCATAACCAATCCAGATTAGTCGAGACTCTTCTTGCGGTCAGGACTTGGATTAAAGAGCAGTACAGTTATGACGGAAAAGACTTTGTTTTAGCATGTTCATCACAATTCTTGCACCGTTTCATAATGTTAATACATATTACATAACATTATACCGAAATATTAATTTGATAACATCCTTATAGTTAGTATCAAAGTAAAAAGGATACAGTATGGTAAATACTGTTCATGTTATCATGGTGCTTGCAACAGCGCCGAAATATCGAATACTCAGTACAATACAATGGTAAATATCCCGATTACTTTGATACTGATGTGAGTGACCATGATAGTTTAAATATCCTTATAGTTTCCGGCAGAGTAGAATTTAGTTTACTCCATCTTTTCCCATGCGGTGTTGTACAAGGCGACTAAGGGATAGGGCTGTTAAACATTAGACAGATGCATAGCTTAAGTCAACAATAGTATCCGGAAGACGGCAATCGGCAATAGGCTCACTATTACGTGGGACTGAATTTAATGATTGGTGAAATATGGGTGTTAAATCACCTCTGCCTAACCCTCCAGGAATAAAGGCGTGGTTTTATGTATGTATATATATGTATCTAATGGCCATTTTCTAGCTAAACTGAAAGGCTTTAAGGAAATGTTGCCCCATTTGTACATCTCTGAGAGGGCTTTTGGGTTCAAAACCGCCAAGAATAGTTAAACAAGTTGAAGGGAGGTAGAAGAAGGGTTACGGCATCAGCCCTACAACTCCAACAAGGCTACAGTGCTTCGTAAAAAGTGAATGATAATATTGACACCAACCACTTTTGAGAAGTTCTAAATTCTAAAAATGTAATATATTATTTACATACCTTACTTGAGTGTATTCTGAAGTTTGAAGGCAAAAGGCGAGTGTGGTGCGCGGGCGCTGCCGGTGCGAGCAGTGATGCGCTGCCGTTGGTGGCTGATTACATTATTGCTCGTATTTATAGGTCGGCGGCGATCGGCGCTCGTATCGCACGCAATGAGCCGTGAAACTAATCAGCGGCGGGCGACAACCCGACGGTGTCGCGCCGCATGCCCAGAGTATAGTCCTGGTCACTCCTGGTCACTCCGGGCTTCTCCTGGTCAGCCACTGTCGCACCGCTCCGATATAGCTACCAAGAATGATCAAATATCCCAAAATTGCTGTAAATCGAAAGATAAAATGACATATTAGGAAGGACATAGAAATTGAAGGCTATTTATTTAAAATACACGTGTTATAAAATTACTTTCTAGAAAACAGGATTCACCAGGGTTCACATTATAACCGCTTTATTGTTCCCAGTTATTTATTTAATTACAGTTTGAGATAACAACGGATGAGTCTAACTTTTAGTTGACTGATAAGAACTTACATGAGGGAAGCCCAACTAAAGCAAATAAAAAAAAATCCAGTTCTAATATAGTTCGCTGAGTTTCTTGCTGGTATCTTCTCAGTAGAACTAACCTACCGAACCAGCGAAAGAATCATTTTCCAATGGTTTATTTGTACATTTTTTAATGTTTTAATATTATTTCTTGACACACTCAATTGTTAAATTTTGACGTTCATATGTGCTCTTTGTGTGCCTAAACTGAATAAATGAAATTGATTCTTTGATTCTTCTTTGATTCTTTGATTCATCATAGTTCATACCTACGAGCTCTGTAGCGTAGAGGCACAAAGCTCGACCGCCACGTCAGACGTCGCGTGTTCGATTCCCGTTTACTACATGTACTCCTTTGAGTGGCATTGTATGGCATCCCTGAGTGTTTCTATGTACAATATGCATACATCGTCATTAGCTTAGTGGTTAAAGAGTCAGCTGAGAAGTTACGATTAATCAATTCTGAGGCTCAGTACTATATTTTTTTTATACCACTTAGATGGCAGACAAGCACACGGGCCACCTGATGGGAAGTGGTTACTATGGACGTGTGCGTTACTGGACGTCGCTGGAGATATAGACCGAAACTCGAGGAAATGGTAAGCGGTGTGCCCAGGAATTGCGGCGCTACAATGAATGAATGGGATTTTCTTAGCGGTGAATACACACACTTGTATCTTAGTGGGGTTGAATTGGACTACGTTTAGCCGTCCCCAATCGGATACTTCAGAGAGAGTATGTAGTCTCGATTAGGGACACAAGTCGTACGTGACTCTCCACCACCTCGGCCCGAGGGATATTTGCATGGCCCGTGTAATTCGTGTCCTCGGTACTGTCGTCCGCATAACAATGAATGGAGCCATCAGACAGTATGTTATTGATATGCAGTAGAAACAGGAACGGAGACAACACGGAGCCTTGTGGGACACCAGCGTGTATGTCCAGGCGGTCTGAGCAGCTGCCGTCGACGACGGTTTGGATACTTCTGTTGGGCAATCCAGTCGTTCATACTCGAGTTTGACGCAAAGAGATTACCCAAGAGATTGGCTTTCTCCTTAGCGCCATGGGCCAGACTACCGTCGGGTTTTTACAGCGGCGGAAGGCAAGACTGGCAGAAGTTTCCCTCGGCAGCTTTGGCAAGCGACCAAAATGCACGACTGCCAGGCGGATAGCGCGCAAATTCTGCCGATTACACTTGAACACAACCTAACTCATTAACGCGCACAGCTAAACTTAATTGCTTATGTTAGTTGTGGGTTCAAATCGGTGGTCTAATAATCAGGATTCGAACCCGGTACCTTTCGATCGTAAACTGACCACTTAATCACTAAGCTACTCGATAAGCGCAGATAATACTATGGAATTGAAGTGTCAATGATTCTGATGACTTTAATGAGTTCAAGCGCGTGACATGAAAGAACTAAAAGCATGCTTCAACTATCGTTACCCGTGCTGTTACTGCTAAGAAGACACGTATCTGGTTAAGATAAAGAATGTTTAAAGCGCCAAGTCAAGCCAAGCCAACTTAACGACTGTGAAGTAGCCAATTTTAGAGCTGGACGAGCAATTGACGAGAGATCATTGTTATCTCGTTGACTGCTTCATAACAATGAAGTACCTACTGAGCTAGTTTACATGCGATCGCGGGGTTCTGCAATCGATATGCGGATGAGGCAGTGTTATTAGCGTTTCCTGCTGAAATACTTGCGGTAGCAGCATGGAAACATATCCTTCTAACAGCATCAGGCTAGCAAAATTTTGTGTAATAACTCCTTTCGCTTTTGACCCCTGCGTGGGTGAACAGGCGCCGGTGTGTACTTTTATTCATAAGCTAAAATGTGCTCGTATTATAAATATCCACCTAATGTTAAGAGAATTAGCATCACTTAATCTTTGTAATTCCGCATACGCACTAATAAACTAGGATTATAAGAACGGATAGATAGATATAGATTGGGATCTAGGCACTCCAGCAAAAAGCCCCGTTAAATCGTTTATTACTTCATCAATAAATATTTTAATTACTCTGCAGTCATTAATACGCAGTCAATGTGAAATATAATCAGGTGTAAAAGGATTAGAGACCACTTATCGACACTGATAAACACCAGCGGCTTGTTACCATCCACTTTTGTACTCTACCGGGTTTTGTTTGCACGCCATATACTCAAATACAATTTTTATCTTTTAAAATATTTACACTTATTTTAGAAAGATGTTATCCCTGGCTACTCCCGCGGGAAAGAGACGTAGCTATATCAACTATATTTATGATGATAAGTATTAGTAATGTGCAAAGGAACAGTTGCAAAACGATCTTATTTCTAAAGTTCAAAATGTCTACATGATTACTTCGCGGGTCATTGACCGCGGAAGTGATGTGATTGAGTGCATAAAACTAGAAAATTACCATTTAATTTATAATTATAACAAGATAAGAGATAATAACAAAAGTCAGATAAATTAAAATCAAATAACAATACGAGAGAATGTCACCTTTGGCGAGCAAAGCATGTGCTTGTCACGTCGCCGTCGCCATTCCATCCTGTTGGCGACGCGACGCCTGGTTCTTGGCGCGCGAGTGTCGACCGGGGTACACTCACGTTGATCCACTTCGTTCTGCTCCGATTGAAAGATAATGTTATTGATAACTCAAAGATAACAGCCACAGTGCCGCGTGCAAATCCTGGCCACTTTGCACGCGGCACTAATTTGTGAAGACTTTTACTAGTGACGTGCTGAAATTAAATTTTTTTTTTTTTTTTTTTTTTTTTTAATATAGGACACGTCAATTGGACTTCGCCTTGCCTGATGGTAAGCTGAAGGCAAAATCCCAGAAAAGAGGGTCACCATTACTTACACATACCGTGTGACAATGGTGACACTCAGCTTGACGGCCTTATCATATGCTTTTTCACGCCCCGCTTAAAGGACCCGGGACTGTAGGAAGAAGGAAACACGTGAGCTGGTAATGAATTCCAGGCCTTAATGGTGCGACAGAAGAAAGAGTCTCCGAACCGCTTGGTTCTTGATCGGATGTTTTGCACCGTGTGCGGATGACATCTAATTATCAATATATATATATATATAAATATAATTATCAATGTTAATCACTTTGCTTTAGTAAGCCTAAGGGAAGCCTGTTTCTTTGTTAGTTACATAGCTGGTCTTTTGATATACTTCCTCTAAGGCTCGGATTCTAGAATGGTACTCAGTTCAGAATATCGATTTATCTGAGGACAGATTGTGTAGACCGTCTGGTAAATCTGTCCATCTGTCTACACAATCTATACTCAGTTAAATCAAGATTCGGGACTGAGTGTCGTTCTAGAATACGGACATTAAACATCTAACAACCACGGCTGTTTAAATTGAAAACAAAATTGTATTAGGTACAACATTACATAAAGCAACTCGAATCCCGAAACCAAATTTTTATTTGTTCAAGGAAGACTTTGAACAAATAAAAATAATGCATTTAAAACATTAATTAGGCAACTAGGTACCTATATCATTATAACACAAAGAACAAACATGTTGAACATGTTAGGTTTCGTGATAAGGTCGTGCTCTCAGTTCACAAGTGTAAAACCGGCTAAAATACTATATTGCTCATACGTCCGCAGTATCCTTGACTATTGCTCACAAGTCTGAAATCCACAGTACGATGTTTACATAGAAAGACTAGAATCAGTGCAAAGAAAGTTTGTTCGGTATCTACAATTTAAGTGCAAGATTTATGACGATAGCTACGAAAAGAGATGTAAAAGGCAACACTTACTACCACTTCATTAAAAACGGACAAGCGCAGATATCACTTGCTTGGTGAATATTGCACAAAGCAGGATAGATTCTCCTTACCTACTTGAGAAGCTACAATTGAGAGTGCCCAATAGGTCCGTTAGAGCACAATATCCGCTTCACGTCTCTCGAGGTACCACTAATTACCGAAAGGGTTCATTTCTTGTAAGAGCGGCTGACTCGGCTAATGAATTGGGAATCCATTCAGAATTGGATCTTTTTAATACGAACCCATCCTCCTATAGTCGCTTTATTTCTAAAAGATGGTTTGACTCGGTTCTCTGATTGTATTAAGAATATAAAAAAAACTACTACTACAAGCACTAAATACACACATGCGAAAACGTTTCAATGGTTTATAGTTTCATAAGCAGTTGTTATTTAGTTTTAAGATACTGTTTGTTTTCTAAATACAATAAAATAAATAAATAAATAAACAAAGCCTTCGATATTCTGACTTATGTTCTAAATCTGAACGATAGAACTGAGGGTGGGCGAAGTTAACGGTAGAAGTCAAGTAAAATCTGTGGTTTCTAGAGGAGTTCCACAGGGTGCTTTACTTGAACCATTTTTATTTTTATATTACATAAATGACATCCCTTACGACATAAAGAACAAAAATGATTCTTTTGTTGGCCAGATGACAATTTCTGAATTTTTAGATAAAAAGAAAACTAGAAGATTATGATGAAGCAAACAACGCAGGTAGTCTTAAAAGATTTAATATAAATATTAATGTGTTGATAAAAAAACTTTTTATACCACGTAGGTGAAAGACAAGCACATGACCCACCTGATGGGAAGTGGTTATTATGACCTATGGACGTGTGCAACACTAGGGGCGTTATACTCGCGCTACCGACCTTGAAGAAACCTTCTAATGTCCCTCTTAAAGAACCCTATATTGTTGGGGCTTGTAAAAACCGCAGCAAGTAGTTCATTCCACAGCTTGAGTGTGTCCGTGGGATGAATTTTCTTTCATAGCGCACAGTGCGCACCGTCTCAAGTCGCAATGTGTGAGAATTAATTCCCGGAGCGGTGCGTTGATAGAATGTAGATGTGGGCATCATGTCAAACGATTCATCGAAGCACAAACCATTGTATACTGAGGCGGTAGGAAACACACAGTGAGATAAAATCCCTTCTAAGATTCCACATCACCTGCGAGTATGGAATTGTCGACCAGCCTTAATATACGTCTTTGCACGGAGTCGAAGGGGTCAAGCTGAAATGCAGGCGCCCCGGTACTGCTGTCACCTTTAGACAGCAGTACCTACTCTACGCATTGGTAAGCGGTGCGCCTAGGAATTGTGGCGCTACAATGGGGTTTTCTTAGCGGTGAATACATATACTTGGGTCTTAGTGTGGTTAAATTGGACTTGGTTTAGTTGTCTCCAATCGGATACTCCAGGAGAGTAGTCTCTATTTCCGACACAAGTTGTTCGCGACTCTCCTCCACCTCGGACTGAGGGATATTTGCATGGTCCGTGTAACACGTGTCCCCGGTACTGTCGTCCGCATAACAATGAATGTAGCGAAGGGAGAAATAACGATAGGCCTGTAATTGGACGAATCTGTCCTGTCACCTTTCTTAGGCACAGGATGTACAAAGGCAGCGTTCACGAGGCCGGGACTTGTCTCGCGGAGTAAGCGGCGTGTAAGTAGGTACAGGGCACAGTGCTTAAGCACCTTTTTTTTGTTAACGTGCGGAAATCGACTCGGATACCTACCTACCCCCCGGCAGTGGAGTGGTTATGTCGGTCTCGAACCGACTAAAACCACACGGCCGTGTTGTGTTTAATGTAGTACTAACATAGTGATCATTGTTAGTAACACATATGGACCGATGTCTGATATTAAATAATAATTATTATTATTATTAGGCCATCTGTTGCCAAGGGTGAGGTAGCCTCTGGCACATCCCTCACGCACCCCGACTGACCCAGGGCTATAGAAGGCTCCATCGGGTGTGGGACAACGACGTCCCTATCTTTCCGCCGTCTCGACCTGCTTCTGTTAGAATGACAGGTGGCTCCACCTGTCACCCCCAGGCCTGCGCTCATGCCAGATGCCAGATGCGCGGATGCCAAAGTCGCCTACGCGCATTGTGGGATATGCGGAACGGTAGGGACCTAAGTCTCCTAAGGCCCCGTGTCCCCGCCTCCTTCTCAAGCATTATTTGCTCACAGAAGGAGTCAAGAGTGTGTGTTCTTCCGCCTATACAACGGTTTGTGCTCAGATGAATTGTTTGACATGATGCCCACAGCAACATTCTATCATCGCACCGCTCGCCGTAGGCAGGGAGTTCATTCCCACACAGTGCAACCTGAGAAGGTACGCACTGTGCGTTGTGAAAGAAACTTCATCCCACGCACACTCAAGCTGTGGAATGAACTCCCTGCTGCGGTATTCCCATGCGCCTACAATATGGGGCTCATCACAAGATGTATTAAGAGGTTTCTTCAGGGACGGAAGCGCGAGTATGACGCGCCTGATGTTGCACACATCCATTGGGGACACTAACCACTTACCATCAGGTGGGTCGTGTGCTTGTCTGTGGTATAAAAAAAAAATACGTAAGTGCGGCATCGTCCCCGAGCTCACCGCGAAGTCGTGCCCGATGTTCCACAGGAGCGGCCTCAGCACCGATCCCTGCGGAACACCGTACATCTCCCGCCAACCGAGACCGGTCACGGTGGGATAGATAGTGCTTAAGCACCTTCGCCGGTATACCATCCGGCCCGCTCGACTTCAGAACATCTAGGGGCTTCAGTGCCTTCCGGACCACCTGTTGTGTGATTTTTACTTCGGCCAAGGAAGCACCACATTCATAGTAGTTTGACGCGAAGAGATTACCCAAGAGATAGCCTTTCTCCTTAGCCCCATGGGGCAGACTACCGTGGGGTATTTGCAGCGGCGGAAGGCAAGACTAGCAGAAGTTTCCTTCGGTAGCTTTGGCGAGCAACCAAAATGCACGACGGCGACGGCCAGATTGGTAGCGCACAAACCGCTCGCCAGTTCTACCGGTGAACTCAAACTTAGCAAACAGACGAGGCTCTAGCGCAGGCTTTCCCATCAGGTTTCAAATCGAACGGCAATCTCTTCCGGAGAACCTGACATACCAATCTACAACAATAAAGCAGACCTTGGGCTCCAAAATGTAGACTTTGGACGTAACTTAGAAATTGCTATGAAGAGGATAATGAGGAGTTCCTCAGCGCAACGTCACACAGCTGCGGAGCCTTGTGCGACCGACTGTGGTTTCGCTGTGGATGTCCAACTACAGTGGGGGTATCACAACTCTTAAACAGTATCCTGTAAGCCGAGTTGCGGTTCCAACGCACGATAACGTTAGGTACTCTACAGCTAGATTAGTCTACCGTTACTGTTAAGCGCCGTCTGTGCTGTGGCCGGCAATGAAACAACGTTGTGACTTTATGAAGTATTTATTGACATTAAATGCAATTTGGTTTCGTTTTTATATTATAATACAATAGTATCGTTCTATACCACAGCTGCAACATGGCCGCTCGTCGCCCGCCGGCAACGGCTGACACACATCACACTATTTATCTTATTGCAGGACTGGCAAGAGGGTACAGACAGAACCCCTCTGAGTTACGGCTACAAACTTTGTACTGAAAGAGTTAAAAGAGTATGATTTTGTTTGTACAATCGCTACAGTCCATTAATAAAATACCTAAATGATGTGCTCCCACTGACACAAAATTACATATTAACATTTTCAATAATACTTATAAACCCTACAGCGGCTGTTTGCGTACGACTGGCGGCCATCTTACGGCTATGTTCTATATATAAATTAACATCTAACTATAAGAGGCGACATACAACCTGTCCCGCCCTCCGGCGCCCCTCGGTGTCGATGTTCTTTACACATTTACTTTACCCTAAGCGCGGTAACAATGATATTATTGTAAGCTCTTATATTTGATATTATATAAATTATGTAGACAAAGAGTTAGTGATACAAAATAATGTACATGTACTTCATTGTTAGACTTTCACGAAATGCTTCATAGTTGACGGTCCAAGCGACCTCGTGGTCTCTCTCTACTCGTAACACTAAGCGCGACCGACGTCTCCTGGCTCCTAGGATACAACACTGCGAATGATGACGCGGGAGACATGTCCTGTCCATTTGCCATGTCATCCTACGATCAGACACTGTGTGGTCGCAAAGATATTATACTAACCTACAAATTGCCGGCTTGCAGACAGTCAGTCCTAGAGATTGAGATCCTACAAATATAGATTACTTGTTTCTGACACTATATAGAAATTTGTACCTAAAAATATATCTTCAAACAGATCCCTCACTGTACAAAATAGTCATAATTCAAGTGTCAGATAATACCAACGCTTTGTTAGTTGTATACTGTTATAGCTCTCTTTCAATGACAAATGACTTAACTTACATTGCCGGCACTCGGTGTGTCCAATGTTAGACTCGAGCGGACGCGCAAACTAGCAAGTCGATAGCAACATGATGAGCCAGAGCCCAATTGCGCTAGTAGTGCATATCTTCAAGGGAGCAAACAGATCAAGCATGTACAAAATAGTAGTAAAGTAAAGTAAAGTTAAGTAAAGTTTTCAAACATTTGTTTCAGGGAAGTGGGTACTAAAAGGACCAACAGATAAAGCCCCCTAGAATAAGACACTGTGGACTACTCAAGACGCCAGGTGCGCGCAATACAAGGACAACTTAGAGACAGTCTCCACCTGCTCGTGGAATGGCCGTTATACTCTTTGAGCAGTTAAGAGTTCGTGTTGGTCGCGCTGGAGGGGTGCCGAGGGACGAGGTGAACCATCTTGACGACGGCGTTCTGCGGTAAGGAGAAACGCTACACAAAGATTATTTATAATACGATCGGGTTTTGATCATGGTACCTAAGTTGATACCATTACAAACCTAGCCCTATTAATCCCGGTTTAAGCTCACGAACCAGGGAGACAGTTGCGGTAGTAATTGAAAGTATTGTTTAGTGTCAAACAAGCACACGGCTCGACTCATTGCAAGCGATAAAAGTGCCTTTAAGCGTTCGCGCCCACAATGGCAAACAGAGAGGTCCCACAAGGAACTCTGGCTCACCTCAATGTGCAAAAGAGTCTGAATTATAGAGCATTACCGGGACACCTGTACAGTACACTTTAATTAGCTGCAGTCGGCTCCAAAACTAGATTCTCTCAGTTTAAACCAGAACTAATATAGCTTTATTTATTATAAAGCGCATGAATGCAAGGCGTACGTATGTTATAGTATTAATTATTGTTAAAACCTAACACACGTAACACTCTTAAATATTTTCGAAATATGTTACAAAGCTTTAAGCGCGAAAACAGAAACAGCAATAGAGTACAACATCATGAATTCTAAACTGTAGTCGAGTAAGACCTACACATGAGTATTGCCAAACTAATAATATAACACATACTGCAATGATAACCGAATGTTGCTCTCTGAGGCAATACATGATACAAACTATACTGTCTATGAATTAGTGTCCGGGAGCGCGCGCGCGGCGCTCGCCTCCAGAGGCCCGCACTCTACGTACTGTCGCGCTTCTGGCCACCTCGGTACTGTTACGCCGTACCACGGACTCCAGGGACCGCGGGGCCCAGAGTGGCCAGTGGAAAGGACGAGACTTAGGATATGTATATCACGAAATAGTGAGGTCTACAAACCGACAGATCTAACCACAACACCTTGCGACCACTCGGTCTGCTATAGCTCGGTACTACTGCTCGGTGATTCGATATCATATAGTCCCTTGTTTATTATAAAAATATATATTTTACTTTGTCCAGAACGACTTAAGGCATGCGATCTATAGCGAACTATAACGATAAGACAGTATGCACCTCGATATTAAATGTGTTAACTATAATATGAATAGTGAAATTTAAAAATGTTCAAAACTGGACGACCGTAGAAGAAGGAAGCTTCGTTTCTTACAATTTATTTCGTAATAGCTAACCTTAAATTTACTGTTTCGTATAAGTATCACACTCAACGCGATATTGTACTAAATTAATATACAGTCAGGTATTTTGTTCGCCGGCTCGCCTGCTCGCTCACACGCACACACACACGCACACACACACACACGCACGCACGCACGCACGCACGCACGCAAGCACGCACGCACGCAAGCACGCACGCACGCACGCACGCACGCACCCTCGCACGCACGCACGCACGCACGCACGCACCCACGCACGCACGCACGCACGCACGCAAGCACGCACGCACGCACGCAAGCACGCACGCACGCACCCACGCACGCACGCACGCAAGCACGCACGCACGCACGCACGCACGCACGCACGCACGCACGCACGAACGCACGCACACATACACGCAATCACACACGCACACATGCTCGCACCGTTCACACTCCTCTCGCTATGTTACACACAAAACTATGAAGTTATATTCAACTAGCTGCTGCTAAACATTACATAAAATAATCTTCACTATGGAAAACATTTAGATGTGGCAACTTTAAAAGGTCAATCTCACATTTGAACTAGCATCCACTTCTAAGATATATACATATTCCATTTTGTACCACATTCATGAATTACAAAAGCTATAAGCACACTAATTAGTTATGCCACACACAGCTACGGCGAGGCGATATACGCCGAGGTCTCATAGCTGTTCAGCATTGCAGTACCAGCTCTTGGAAGAAGCAGTAGCATTTACCACTAAACAATTTTATAATAGCCTACAGTCAAGCAGATGAGCGGGCATCCTCAGCTAGTGTGTTCGGTGTGCAACCGTGGGTTTAGTATTAAGTTAGCAGTAAAGGAGTGCGTCGCGCTAGCCATGGCTGCAGGAGTGGATGTGGCAGCTGGTACATTATATACACATATATGACGTTCACATATCCACATTCATTACGTTTTTTGTTCAAGTGCTTGTTAAAGGTACATTATAGAAAATTAATAACTATTTATATTTGTATCCAAAAAGAGGTACCTATGAGTACAGGTAACAGGATTTCATTACATACATACATTTTAACACATTCTTTCTCATTTGTGCCCAATAATATTTCATTAATATAACAACTGTGACATTCAAATATTGAACATCTAATAAGCAGCAGTTAAATTGGCAGCCATCTTGTGTAGAATGACATACTCAAGCATTATAATATTTTACATGTATCATCTTCTGCTTGTGGCTGCCTACCTCTTGCAGCCATGCAACAAATAATATAAGTTAACTTTAAATATAATTTACCTATGTTACATTAAGTATAGTACACGGGAATAATGGTGAATGTGCTCGAATGAGGTGCTCAGTGCTATAGGTGGAGTGAGGCGTGTGAGTGACCCCCGGTCATTGGCTCACAACACGATACAAACTCAAGTTTTAGAGCATAAGCAGAACATACATCCTAAGCTTAAAATATCATCAGCGATGTGCCATGTGCGAAGCCTTTAGTAACAATGTCAGTTATTCCCGGTGCTCAGATCCTGGTAAAAGGAAGAGGATTTCTTTAGAGACATCGGGGGTCGCTATTATTAGTTATGTAGAATTTGTAGGAATGTGACATAGAATTTCTTTTATATGGTTAAGGCACTGTACATTAATCACGTGAGGCTCAACGGAGGAGGGGTCTCTCCCGTTCGGAAAAATCACGACATTTCACTAGGGGGGGAAATAGCGACAGTTAGAAATCAATGTTCTAAATTGCGCTCGAAAATTATGCGCGAATCAAGTAAATATTTTTTTTTTTAAATAACTTGAACCAAAAAATACACGTGATTTTGGATAGTAGGGTATTCTGAAATCTCACCACGTATCACCATGCGGGAGTGGGGGGAGTTTTCAAATTTTTTTTAAAATACATCACGTGATTAATAGACAGCCCCTTATAAAATACATGATATGTTAGTCAGAGAAAAATATATATGGTCTCATTTACAATAATGTTAACATTATTTTACATTTTCATTTTCTCTTTTATGACATAAAAGAAAAATTTTTTGCATTCTAATTATATTATTCAACTGATCTCCATTCAATTTTGAATACACTTCATCGCTCTGTAAATTTTATTACTCTTGTAAAGTTCAGTCATAGTGATGAGCAAAAGAAAGTCTACCATCCACACTGAGCATCGGGAACAACCAAAACGTCACTAGACATGATAGTGCAAGTGTATCGACTACATGCACCGCTACGAATGACCTGCGACACAGGGATACGAAACGACACAATATATCAAGCTAGTCGGCCAAGTTCCGAGTATCCTCTAAAACCCGTCGGCCGCAGCCGGCGCCGGCCCGCGCCTCGCCAGCCCCTCGCACCACACTCACTTCGGCACACTGCACTACACTTCGGCACACTGCACCACACTGCACCACACTGCGGCACGCGGCACTGCGCGACAGTGCGCCGCGCCAGTGGCGGGCGCGCCGGGCGGGCTCCGCGCGCTCACACGAAGTGTCCGTGGGCGGCGCCGGGCCGCGCTCACACGTAGTGGTGCGGCAGCATGGGCTCCGTGTCGGCGTCGGCGTCGGCCTCGGCGTCGGCGTCGGCGTCGGGCGGCGCCGCGTCGCGCCAGTCGCGCGCGCCCGCCGCGGCGCCGCACGCGCGCAGCCCGAAGAAGTCGGCGCAGTTGCGCAGCGGGCCGCGCGAGAAGGGCGAGCGCCCGCCGCGCGCCTGGAAGTGCCGGTAGCGCCCGCGGTTCAGCTGCTCGTTGGTCGTCATGCCCAGGCACACCACCTGCCGGGGAGAGGCGCCGGTTACACGGGTCAACTTCAAGGGCGAACCACATCCCACGCTCGCGAACGTGAACTTCAATTCTCAGAAATGAAAAATATTGCACGAGGAACGCACCAGGTACATCTGGCAGCACGTGAGCACGGCGACCCAGAACAGGTGGAAGGCGGCGTTGAGCATGACCCACGCCACCCACGCGTTGCACGACGCCCACTGCAGCACCGCGTCCAGCGGGGCGGCCTCCGGCGCCGGGCAGTTCGCCGCGAAGTACTGCACGCCGCCCCACAGCATCCAGCTGCACATCATCAGCAGGCTCGCCAGGAACCCGATGAAGTAGCGGTGATTCTTGGCACCTGCAATCGATAGCATTGCGAGATAAATAAACTCAATTCTCCACTTAAGCACTAGTTACAGGCACGTTACTTACGACAACCTTAAAATGCACAGTAAACGCAGTATCGTCTCAGGGACATAGAAGCTCCACTGCCGATACCTATTTAATCTAATGGCAAGATGAGGAAAATGGAGAGCTGGCAGAGCTACTGACCGATGCAGTTGCCGACCCAGGGGCAGTGGTGGTCGAACTTGGCGACGCAGCGGTTGCACACGGAGCAGTGCTTGGAGCGCAGCGGCCGCCGCACGAGGCAGGCCGAGCAGAAGCGCGCCGGTTCGAATCCGCCACGGGACGACTCCGACAACTCAATAATTGTCTGTAAACAGACAATTTAAAACTTAACTTTCGCCTGCAATATTTTTTAGTCGCAGCAATACCCTCTTAACACCTTGAATACTTTGAAAGCATATAATAAACTTACGAAATTAAGGACCGTAGGGCCAAGGACACTGCCCTGTGGGACACCGCCGTTGCGAACGGTATTTAGTTGCCGTAATAGTCTCCAATAGCTACTTTCACTGCGAATTCCAAGAAAGTGCGATTTCTGAATACATTCTCCTTAGAGACTGTGTCCAACGCTTTATTAAAATTAAGGAGGTTAGTAATGTACATGATGAAATCGCAGAAATATCAACCTCGTAAGACTTCTTTCTTGAGATTGAAGAAGCTCAAAGGACACGAATTTACAACGTTTGAAAAAGTTGGTTGATATACATATTGAAGTTGGCTCAGTTAGACATTATCTCCTCTGTAGACCTGTCGACTGGACCAGATAGAAGTTATTTCTTTTTCAAATTTTGGAATAGTTTTTTTTAAAGTATCCTCTAAAATTTTAAAAAAGAGTTCAAGTCAGTAAAGGGGTCCGGTCACATTAGGTGGGAGTCTTAAAGCCGCCACTTGGCGAGTTATTGGTTTCGTTCGAGGCCCTGGTGGTGAGCACAAAGCGCGAGGAGGCTGTCGTTACCCGGAAGCGGTCCTGGCGCGAGGCGGTGATGACGCCGGGGTCGCTGCGCCACGAGCGCACGAACGTGTACCACAGCGCCAGCGAGCTCAGCGCGAACAGCGCCGACGCGCCCGCCGACACCGCGCCCGCCACGAACACCGCCCACGTTATGTAGAACCACACCTGACGGTGCCACACATTCGGTTTATACAACTATAACAGGCAAACTAATACAATCGACAATGGATCGCGTGGTTACGTGTGAGTTTACCTTAGTGGCGAGGTAAACGCTCAGCGGGAATATGTTCTTGAGGTCGTCGTCGAAGAGCAAGTTGCTCACGAAGTGCAGCACCGCGTAGAAGCAGACGAGCAGGAAGGCCTTGATTAGGTACAGCGTGTCCATCTCCAGCACCAGCCCGGTCAGGTAGAACGCCACGAACGGCATCACCACCACGCACCACCACCGGAACTTCTGCACACGACATTTTACATGTCTACTTTAGAAAAGATTTATGTTGTTTAACTATTATATTTTAAGTGTTTGAATTAAACAAAGATCATACGGAATAATTTGGTGATACAAGATTTATGTCTGAGCTATTACAACAGACAAATGTTTCAACACGTCTATCTACGCCATTGGAGCATAGCTTTGAATCTCTTCTATACCAACTAATAATGGCAGTATCAAAATAATTCGAATTAAACCATAAATTAAAATAAAGAGCCAGCAGACGAGGAGCTCTGTATAATGAAAAATTCTCAAAATAAAATAAATTACAATGCTTTTCCCTCACAGGTCTATCATGATAATCTCAGTAGGACAAAAAAATGCCTAAATTTTTAATTCAATTTTGGATTGCTTGATTTACAATTGGCGGCGACAGTAATACTAACATGTTCAAATCTTTCTGCACTCTGCTCCTAGATGGCTTTTGTAATATCAATCCAATCAGCAATGAGGGCCGCACACTACAGTTAACTTATTAATAATATCTAGGTAACCCTCTAGTAATGTATCCACATGCTTGACACAAATAGTAATAGAATGCATTCGGCGAAGCGTCCAGCATTGCATAATTTTCTCTACTTTACTAATCATCTGAAATGGATAAGTGTCTTTCAAGGTTGCTTATCAAAAAATTAAGGACAGAAACTTAATCAACCTAAGCTAATGATAATGTGAATAGATTTATGTAAACTTCATCGAATAATTATGATATATTTAAAGGAGGTGAAAATGAACTAATGTTCATTATCAACATTAATTACCATGGGTACTAATTACCAGCTAGAGTAACCACTTAGAAGCTTTAGTTCACGAATATCTACGAAACAGTAGAAGATAAAACAGAAGTATAATACAACACGGTAGTTATAATGGTTTATAAAGGCCTTCGATTTCACAAACCAGTTTTCAGGAGCAACAGTCGAGTCGTACCAGGATCTGTGAATCGCTACTTCGTGTGATAGGACCTAAAGAACACAAGTTATGTAGGAATAACAAAAGTCATCTGTTATTAGATTAGTCACATCTGGTACGCCTCAGGGCTCGTACTTAGGAACTTTTTTCTTCTACATCTACACGAATGACTTGTTTTTCTTTTATTACGAAATATTGGCGGGTCCTAAGTTGTTGTGCATCATCTCTAGTCACGAATATTATATTATAAGCTAATTTTACAGTGATAACCGTATCTGTACATCGTCGAATGGGATGACGATAAGTATTTGTAAATATGACGTATGTCATCATTATATTGCTAATATCAACATCACGAAACTTTTTTGTGTAGCTCACTAAACCACTCTTGGGTAGGCGAGAGCAACAGTGAACGTTTATCTAGAATCGTCATAGCTGCCATACAAAGTTCTTTAGGGATTTCTAATCTCCTATACTTATTTAGAACCATTACAAATAACAAAGGTAAAACTGTAAACTGATGTAATAAGATATAACTAATATTCACAAGAATATTAAATAGGATACAAAAGGATCGAAAAATTCCTACCCAAAACCACCATTGTCGAACCATTACATGATAAATATCGTATTTTGATTGCTATCAAAAACAAAGACTCCATTTAAGAGGTAGTAAATAAAGTGCAGCAGTTTTGTTAATCTTCTTGTTTTTTCATGTTTTTTTTATTCACTTATGTTTCCCATGCGAAGTCGGGATCGCAGCTGTGCAATGATAACTTTCGACGGTCATCTTGAATTTCGAAGTTAAAAATGGCGATGAACTGTAGCCCTCAAAAACCGAAACGCGACTAACGGTAGTACGAAAGTGCGCCACATCGATAGCCATAATTTCGAATGCTTTCCACTGCGAAGCGCGGTAGTGCGAAAGTATTCCACATCGATTTTACACATTGTCGAATGTATTCCAGTGCGATACACGTCATTGCGAAAGTCTAGTAAATGTGAAGGCATGCTACTACTTGCTTTACACAGAAATGGTATACTGTAATATATTTGTTACTATTATGTTACAATGGTTTACAAACAAGGTAAAAAATATTAAAAAGGGATCAACAACGGAATGTAATAGTTCGTAATAATTTATTATTAACAATGTGGGTAGATATATACAATACACAATTATGATTTCATTTATTCGATGTTACTTTAACATCGGGTAAGTTACTTCTTTATGTTTTTATTTCGTAAAAATGGCTGTTCCTTGTGAGTTTGTCAAATCTCACAAAAATAAAGATCTCTTGCTAGTGGACGGTTTTTTGTATATGTTAAACAAACAGTGCTACAGAACTTCAAAATTCAGTATGACAGTCATAACTTTCATAGTCATTCGCTATTGACGCTATAAAAATAATATGATTCCCACTTATACATATGATTGTAACGAGAACAGATAAACCATTATCACAGTATCACACGTGTGATAATAGTGTATTACTGATATGATGTTCTGTGACGCTATCTCAAATAGACCACGCCCATACATTTAGTTTGCTATCTTTAGATGTAATGACATCTATTTTAAGGACCTATTATTGAACTATAAAATATTATTTCCTGTGGAACCTGTCTGGATAGCTTCAGTCTTTCGTCTGTCTGTCTTTCAGTATTAACTAAGTAACTTAGCACTATAAGATTAGTAAAAAAATAAGATAGTAGGCATTTGCACTTGCCATACTAGTGTTACTTCCTCGACCGAAGTGAAGAAGTTCCATATTCATAATGTAAACGTCAACATTCACTTTAAATTTAAAGCTGTATTCTCTAGTAAGACTGCCTCAATCCAGTTCCAGCCCAACCCAGTCATGTCTTGAAAGTTTTATGTGACGGTTTTATTAATGACACCTTTGCTGGGCACCGTAAAATATTTACGGACAGATCAAAAAATAACTTTTGATTGTGTTGAAAGTAACTGGACAGACTATAACATCTGGGTAACTTTGGGTGATTTTAGTCAAAGAGACCCCACTAAACTGGTCATAATAAGATGTCAGACAATGTTATGTCACAAAAATGCATTTTACATGTGTGTAGGACTATAACATCGTACCACAGATGCTGCAAGATCTACCGCAATGACTGGTGATTAAGAATCTGACGATATGGCTTATTCAGAAATTTCTATGACTTTGAAGAGTTTTTCAACTATTGGGACACTACCAATCAGTTACATAAAAATAATATGGTGTATAATGGGTAATAATGTTACTTATTTGACTACCTCATGTTAACATTTTAATAGCTTATTTTCATGTATAATTTATTTTTTATTAAATTATCATCCTAACTAACATAGCTAGACAATGTATATTTCACTATTCATAACTTGACAGTTAATTAAAAATATTTTATTGTAAGAATCAAAATTTGCATGCCACATACCTTGGTATGGTGTTGTATATTACTTACTGAGATCTCTGTTACCATGATTATGAGTAAATAAATTCTATTTCTATTTCAAAACAGTCTCCAGATTTGAGGACTAGTACAAATCCTTGTGCTTATGAGATAGTATTCAGCACAATATTAGATATTATACAAATATATTGCTGACCTGTTATAGTGTGGTTCAACAATTACTGAATTTAAAGCAAGTATCAACACTCGATGAATATACTTCAGTTGTAGTGTAATTAAAGAAAAGATGTAACACATTTTCTACAATGACTAACTCTGAAAAAAATAATCAACACGTGACTTGGCCTGTCTAAGTCATGCCATGTAAATACAAAATAATGCATTAATAATTTTATCAACAATATGTAAAAAAGAGCAATTGCATTTTGTTAGTTAAGAACTAAACATAAAAATGTTACAGATGAAATACACTATATATGTTGGCCCTGTTAGTGTTGTTCCTTCATTGAACTTATTCCCCCATACACAGATAGGAGCGAGGTTCTGTTTGCTGTTATCTCTGTCACTATCACTGTGACAGGGAATAACAGCGGGGGATGGGTGTAGCCGTCTGTTACCCTGGCAGAAGCAGGCAGCGGCGGCGGCCTAACCATTTCCAGGGACGAGTTGCGGACTCTGTGGTCCCCACACCCGAGGAGAGGGCCAGATCGAGAGAGATGGCCCTGGGTCGGCCGGGGTGCAAGGGATATGCCTGTTAACCACACCCAAAAACGACCCACAGGCAGAATTTTGGTCGGTTTGAGTCCGATATAACCTCTCCCACCGGCTCCGGTGGGGATATTCGTGGGGATTTTGCACACGTAAAAAAAGTGGAGAGTTATCGCCATCCTACCTTATCGTAAGTCAGTCTCCTCAATATGTTCTGTTTGCTCGCAGCCAGCGAGTGCTCCTTGATCTTGTCCGACACCTTGCTGCCCACCCACAGCGAGTCGGAGTTAGCTTCCAGCATCGACAGCGGCGTCGCTCCCCGGAGGTTCGGCACGTCCAGGCTCGCGTCGCCCTTGTTCACAGAAATACAAAGTTAAGTTGACGCCACTCAGCGGGCGATGCAGCGCAGTTCGCTCGGCGGCCACTCACGTAGAGGATGAGCGTGGAGATGGCGGTGGTGTTCCGCGCCAGGATGGCCCAGTGCAGCGGCGTGTTGCCGTGCGAGCGGTCGGCGGCGCGCGGCGACGCGCCCAGCGTCAGCAGCAGGCGCGCGGGGTCCACGGCCGCCACCTTCCAGCTGGCCCACATGAGCGGCGTCATGCCGCCCGCGTCGGGCTCGTCCACGGCGGCGCCGCGCGCCACCAGGTAGGCGGCCACGGCCGTGTGGCCGAACTGCGCCGCCAGGTGCAGGCTGGCGCAGCCCTCGGCGTCGCGGCGCGCGGCGTCGGCGCCGGCGCGCAGCAGCAGCACGGCCGCCTCCAGGTGGCCCTGGCGCGCCGCCCAGTGCAGCGGCGTCGACTGCAGCTCGCCGCCGATGGCGTCCACCAGCGCGCCCTTGGCGAGCAGGTACTGGATGATCTCGCGCCGGTTGTTGATCGCCGCCCAGTGCAGCAGCGTCACGGTCTCGTGGTCGGGCTGGTTCACGTCCCAGCCGGCCTCGACGAGCTCCTTGACGCGGCCGAAGGCGCCGTACTGGGTCGCCTTGACGATGTCGAAGCCGCTGTAGTCGCGCTCGAGCGGCGCGGGCGGCGGCTCGCGCGGCGGCGGCCCGTCGCCGTCGGGCTGCGACTTCCCGCATTGGCCGCTGGCGGCCGCGCCGCATGTACTGTCGTACATGCTTCTAGGGTAGCCCTGGCGGTGTGCGCATCGTCGGCCCGGTTCGAGAGAAAACTACCGCCACTGATTTTTCAGATATCGACACTCGGTCTATTGCGTTTTTATGAATACGACACACATTAAAAATTATACATTACGACCGAACCAAACAGAGTCTTATTGACATCTAGTGAATGCGTGTTGCTAACGTACAAAAACTATGTTCGGAAATAAATATTAGAAAGTCAAAACGAATTGTGTTAAAAAAAAAGACTTATTATGATAGTTTTTATTTTACTGCAAAGCTGTATCAATTTATTTTTAAAATGAAATATAATAACTGTACTTTCTAGGTTAAAATATTTAGTGTTCAGACATATTCCAGCCTCTCTACTGGTACTTACTGTCACTTAAAAAATACGATTGCTTTTATATTAGTCCACGACACGACATTATTGTACGATAATGTTGTTGTATCGTTGTATTCTGGGTTGTTCTGTGGTTCTGGGGTGATTCAACGGACAAAGAAAGAGCATTTAAGGCACAGAAAAGACGTTTAATAGTCGTGTATAAATTGCAACAGACAGACACAAGCAAGCCATACTTTGTAAAATTAGAAATACTTACTCTGCATTATCTGTATATATATGTATTATATAGTATTATTGTGGTTTTTGTGAAAAATAATTTGAGCCGTTACACTACATACCTATAGCTGTGTTCGTAACTTTTTTTTATACCACTTAGGTGGCATACAAGCACACGGTCCAACTGATGGGAAGTGGTTACCGTATGGACGTATGCAACACCAGGGGTGTTACCCTTGCACTGCCGACAATGAAAACCTTCTGATACCCCTTTTGAAGAACCCCATATTGTAACCGCAGTACGAAGGTCATTCAACACCTTGAGTGAGCGTGGGATGAAGTTTCTTTCATACCGCACAGTGCGCATAGTCTCAGGTCGCAATGTGTGAGGATGAATTCCCTCCCTGCCTATAGCAAGAGATGCGATGATAGAATGTAGCTGTGGGGATCATATCAAACAATTCATCTGAGCACAAACCATTGTTTAGGTGGTAGAACACACACAGCGAGGCAAAGTCCCTCGTAAGGCAAAGAGTTTCCACACTACCTGCGAGTGTGGGATTGTCAACCATCCTCAACGCTCGTCTTTGCACCGAGTCGAAGCAAGCAGGCGCTCCAGCAAAAAAGTGACAGCAGTACTCCCGGCGGGGCCGGACCTGTGCCTTATAAAGAAGGAGTTGCTGCCTCGCAGTGAAGCACCGCTTCGCCCTGTTAAGCACTCCAAGTTTCCTTGATGCCAACATAACCTTGTCCTCCAAATAACTCCGGTACTGGATGTCACTGGAGATATCGAGACCAAGGATCCCGATACTTGAGGAGATGGTAAGCGGTGTACCCAGGAATTGCGGCGCTACAATGAATGGGGTTCTCTTATCGGTAAATACACATACTTTTGTCTTAGTGGGGTTGAATTGGACTAGGTTTAGTCGTCCCCAATCGGATATTCCAGAGAAAATAGTCTCGATTTCAGACACAAGTTGTTCGCGACTCTTCTCCACCTCGGACTGAGGGATATTTGCACGGCCCGTGTAATACATGTCCCCGGTACTGTCGACCGCATAACAGTGAATAAAGCCATCAGACAGCTTCTCATTGACATGCAGAAGAAACAAGGTCGGCGACAACACGGAGCCTTGTGGGACACCAGCGTAATATGTTCATGCGGTCCCGTCGACGACAGCTTGGATGCTTCTGTTGGACAAAAAGTTGATGATCCATTCGCATCCTCGGGGAGTCCATAGTACGGCAACTTCGTAAGAAGACCTTTGTGCCAGACCCGATCGAAGGCCTTTGCTATATCGAGGCTGACCTAGTGCCTCACCCCGATTCTCGATGGCTTGCACCCACCGGTTTGTTGGATACACAAGAAGGTCACCGGTAGAGCGACAGTGGCGAAAACCGTACTGTCGGTTGCTCAGTAGATTGTTTCCCTCAAGGTATCACAGAAGCTGTGTACTAACAACACGCTCAATGCCTCTCGAACTGCTAGAAATTTTCAAGTACTGGTATCTTAACCAGGTCAACGTCGTTCGATGGTCGGGTGCACTGTCAGAACCGTACGGGTTGGAGTGCGGGGTGAGGCAGGGAGGGCTGACCTCACCGACGCTCTTCAACTTGTACTTGAATGCGCTTATTGAGGAGCTCAGCAGCACTCGTGTCGGATGCTATATTGACGGTGTTTGTGTCAACAATATTAGTTACGCGGATGACATGGTGCTGCTGAGTGCCTCGGTGCGTGGTCTGTCCAGATTGCTGCGCGTCTGCGAGCGTTATGCGCTGGAGCATGGGTTGCTCTATAATGCAAAAAAGAGTGAATAAATGGTTGTTGCCCGGATTTTGTACCACCTATTAGATTAAACGGCGTTGAGTTAAAAATAGTTAAACAGTTTAAATATCTCGGGCACATCGTGACCTCTGACCTGGAGGATAATGCGGATATCGATAGGGAGCGGAGGGCGTTGTCTGTGAGGGCCAATCTGATTGCCCGTAGATTTGCACGATGCTCGGGGTCAGTTGAAATAACTCTTTTTAGAGCATTTTGTACGTCCCTGTACGCGGCCAGCCTGTGGGTATCATATACCCAGAGGCAGTACAACGCTCTCCGTGTTCAGTACAACAATGCGTTCAGGGTGTTGTTGGGGCTGCCCTGGCACTGCAGCGCGGCGGGGATGTTCGCTGATGCCCGTGTCGACTGTTTCTACACGACGATGCGAAAACGGTGCACATCTCTGGGGCGCAGGCTCCGGACCACCTCCAACAGCGTTCTCAGCGTATTTGCAAATAGGTTTGATTGTCAGTACATTAACCACTGTTATATGATAAATGTACTGACAAACAAATGACTCAGAGGCGGGCATGTTATTAATAATAATTTAATAGAAGTTGTATTTATGTTATTTTATTTTATTTGAATTATGTATTTAATTGTAATTTATATTATTTAAAATTCAATTTATAAGTTTTTATAATTCTCATGGGACATTCAATTTAATTTAATAATTTTATTTTTGAAATGCTTTATGACGAAAATTAATTTAACTAATCAATTCCGCGACAACAACTGTCAAAAAAAAGGGAGCAAGGGCGGGTGATGACATCGTGACGTTGTCTTGACATCTTTTTGCAAAAAAGGAATTACTCTGCAACCAAACAATATTTTACGATTCTGTAAACGGCAATAGGTTTATTGATTTATATTCTTTATGATCAAGCCACAAAAAAATGTATAATAATGCAAAAAAATATTTATTCTAACAGTTCAAAATTTGAAAACCACGTTGTTAGCTAAATTTCAAGGAATGAATGAAAATTCAAATGAGTTTATAAAAGCAAGGACCTACGCTATCTAATAACGTAAATAATTTGGTACAAGATCTCAAGATGTTTATAATAACACCACTTGAAACTCGACCCGCCGACAACTAGACCTCCCTATTCAAAACATCTGCAGCAAACACTTCACAGAAATTTAGACCTTATGGCCGTAGAGATAAATACAAAAATGGCGTGGTTAACTGAACCGCCAATTTATAACGGTTTCTCACCAAATTTGTCTAGATTTGTTTTCATGACATTTGTGTACTTTATCTTATGTGATGTAATGATAGTAGATGAAATATGAACTTCAATATGTAATGAGTCTCTGAAACTTGAAATAAATGAATTTTGATTTTTTTTATTTGATTACCTTCAAGAGAAGGGAGGTGATAACGATAGGCCTGTAATTGGTCGGATCTGTCCTGTCACTGTCCTGCACGAATGCGGTCCTCCTCGAGGCCGGAACTTGCCTCGCGTAGTAAGAGAGTGCGAAAAGGCGTGTAAGTACAGGGCACAGTGCTTAACCACCATCGCCGGTATACCGTCCGCCCTACTCGACTTCCGAACATCTAGGGACTTAAGCTCGCACCGGACCACCCGTTGCGTGATTTTAACTTCGGTCATGGAAGCACCACAGCTGGGGATGATGGGTGGTTCGGCGTTCCCGTCGTTCATAGTCGAGTTTGACGCAAACGATCGGCCTTCAAAAAAACACACAAAAGATCGGCCTTCTCCTTAGCACCATGGGCCACACTACCATCGGATTTTGCAGCGGCGGAAGGCAAGACGTTTTACCTCGGCAGCTTTGGCGAGCGACCAAAATGCACGACTGCCAAATGGGTAGCGCGCAAGCCGCTCACCAATTGTGTTCGTAACTGTCATAGAATATGTATTCCTCAACATAGGTCCGCAGTGTATGATGAGGGCATTTTCTGTATGGCTCCTCGTCTATATAATAAGTTGCCACGATACATTTCAGAAGTGGAAAATTCAAATATATTTTTAAAAAAAGTACTTCACTTGTAACGAAAGCATATTATACTATTGACGAATATGTTAAAGAGAGTTTGTAATAAAAATGACTAAGTATTATTATTATTAAAATTTAATGTAACAATTATTTATTTTGGACATTATTATTATTAATAATATTTTACTTTATTAATGAAATTGTAAAGCATACCTTTTGGGTGTAATAAGGAATGAGGAAACTTTAAACAAATGTAATACCATAATATTTACTCGTACTCGCAAATAAAGATTGAGTATGATTATGATAGTGTAAAAATGTCCAATAGATATTTTTTTACACATCACGCCTTACGACCGATTCCGTTGAATACACAATCTCGTGTATTTCGCCTCCGCCAACATGAAGCTCTTAGACTATCGTGGCAAGGCCTTAACATTGAGCACTGCCCTCATCCGCGCTATCTTAATGTAACCTTGGAGAGGACCAGAGAGGACACTGAATTTCTGAATTCTGTTGTCATTGCAAAAACATTAAGAAAAATAATAAAGACCAGAAACAAGCAACTGAGGTGCCTAGCTTCATTTTCTTGATGGGCAACTCCTCATGTTCTCCGCACAAGTGGACTCTCATTGTCTTTCACCGAGGGAGAGTAGTGTGTCACCGCTCCACCCATGCCAAGCAAGCCAATGAAGCCTTAGACGACACATGTAGAATAATCACGGGCTGCCTTAAACCTACCCCACTGAACATGCTATACCCTCTGGTTGGTATAACTTCACTACACCAGATGTTAGGCGAGACGTAGCTTGTGCAGTGGAGAAGTAAAAACAATAAACAGATCAATTTTTTTACGTGCGCAAAATTTGCACGGATACCTCTCCACCGCAGCCGGTGGGAGAGGTTATGTCGGACTCGAACCGAATAAAACGCACGCCGCCTGTGGGTCGTTTTGGTTGCCGAAGGTGAGATTGACAGGCATATCCCTCGCACCCCGGCCGACTCAGGGCCACCTTTTTTTTTTGTATAGGACACGTCTATTGGACTTCGCCTTGCCTGATGGTAAGCTGAAGGCAAAGTCCCAGAAAAGAGGGTCACCATTACTTACACATACCGTGTGACAATGGTGACACTCAGCTTGACGGAGGTCCCTAACTCGTCCCCGCAAACGCGGAGGCGCGCCAGGCGCACCACCGCCGCGGGGGATAAACAGATCACTGAGACCCTTTGTATAACTACGTAATACCTCCCGTCTGGTTATATAGTCACCGGAGAGTTTTTAGAACTACTTTTACTACAAACAGCGAGCAAGAAAGCAAAAGTGGGTAAACAAACTTCCATTTCCTGCAGTTCAGAACAACTGCACTGAACTGACGGCATAGAAACTCTATGTTCGATCTTGTGGTCGGCAGCACGAGTATGACCCCCCAGGTGTTGCTCACGCCCACGGGCCACGGAAACCATTTTCCACCAGGTGGCCCGTTAGTTTGTCTGCCACCCAAGTTGTATCTAAAAAAAGTCATTAAATCACCAGGTCCCGAGTTGGCCGCTGTAAGGCCAATTTGGTAAAATTAGGCTCTATAGACAAGTCCAGAGTGCTCTGCGACTCCAGGACCCCAGAACTTTACTATCGAGGACCTGTGTAGGGCAACGGACAATATTGTGCAGCCGTGGCCAAATATTGGCACGACATAATTTAATCAATTTCATGAGCTATTTTTCTTTCACTCATTGAGATAACGAAGACTACAATGTGATGTGACATGGTATATGCGTGCTACAATCCCTTGTTTAGATACACCAAGGTACCTGATTCTACTAATTATAAAGCGATTAAAATTCAGTTTCGATTCCATATCAAACTTCTAAATGTCAAAAACTTTGTGCTATCGTTCTAAAAAGACCATTGACATCGTGGTGGTTTTTAACATTAGATCGAGGCAACATTAATGAATAAATTATATTGATTTGACTGATTTTAGCAGTCGCTTATAATATAAATTATTTTTCAAAATAAGGGCTAAGGCTGAAACCTTATAACGTTCTTATAAGGTTTCAGCCTTATAACCTATAACGTTCTATAACGGCTGAAACCTTATAACTTTCGACACTCGAATCGAAATTGAATATTAGGTATATATGAACCTTGTAGTTTTTGTTTACTACAGATTTCATTCAATGTTTGTAGTCCTCTTATATACTCTACCATCAGACTGCAGATGCTGCGGTGGTACAGACCCATATGTGTCCTAACTCCGGTTCACTCCTGTTGCCAATCTCTCACACATTATAACCAATCAAAATCATGTCACGCAAAATAGTAACACGTTTAATTGTTTACAAGAATTTTAACTGACAACGAGCGTAAAAAGTCGTCTAGTTAGTGGCTAATTCTATTCTAAACCTAATATACCAAGTCTATTAGGTACCTATCATCAGAACATCTCTCTCTCTGTGTTTGTAGGTAACATTTGTTTTCATTACAAAAGCTCCACGGATATGGGATATTGTCAGTGGTATAAATCAGCTCGGCGAACCTTGATCCCTATGACAGTTCATACTAGTGACGGGTCGTGTCGATATATCGCAACTTTTTATAGGCAAAGGCGTGACTTGCATTCAGCCACATCGATAAACATGTTTTTAAAATATAATCTACATTACTATAATTATAATGCTTGTTATATTTACAAGTATCCGTGTATTTGTATATGGGGTTGCCAATATTCCGATGCAGAGGTAACATGGTCGGACTGTATAATTTTAATGTGAATTAAAATTTTAGTTATAGCAACACTATCTGATCTGTCACTACGCTAGTACTGTCAGTTCGCTACGCCAGTACGAGTGCTAACGCCTTGTATGCGCCACGTGTTTTCTTGTGTCAACGGAATCCTTTGTTTGTTACTATTGTTGTTTTCTGTTTTTGTTATTGTTGCTGTTTTGTGTTTGTTGGTGTTTCAAAATGCCGAAAAGACTGAGAAAAACTGTACTCAACAGTGAAACGCGGGAGTTTGTTGTACGCTTGCGTGACTATTTTGCTCGCGAACTACAAAATGGCGGACCTTTGTTGCCACTTGACAACGTACGCGACCGTGTTGCTGATGCTTTGGGAATTGGCAAAGCTACCGTTTCCCGAATTACAAAGGAGAAGTTCGGCGAATCGTCGATGGAGGAGAACAAATTATCAACTCCAAAGAAGAAAAAACATAATAGGGCACGACCCGTAACTAACCCCGATGATTTCGACATGGCAGCGATACGAAACCATATTTACGGCTATTATTTTCGAGGTGAACTGCCGACTTGCACAAAATTATTAGCGTCGCTGAAATCGGCTGATTTATTTAAAGGTGGATTCACTTCTCTCAGACAAGTTATAAAAAAATGTGGATTTCGTTATGGGAAGTGTGACAAAAGAAAAGTGATAATGGAGCGGAAGGACATTGGATTGATGAGGTGTGATTTTCTACGACAAATAAAAAACATCGAGAACTGGGACAAGGTGGTTTATCTGGACGAAACGTGGCTCAACGCCAATCACTCAGTCTCCAAAACATGGACAGACGACACAGAGAAATCCTGTACCAAAGCACCAGAAGGCAAGGGCCAGCGTTTGATTATCTGCCACGCTGGCACAGCCAAAGGTTTTGTACCTAACTGCTTGTGGGCCTTCAAATCCGTGAAAACAAGTGATTATCACGAAGAGATGAATTTTGAGAATTTCAAGAAATGGTTCACAAAACTATTAGACAATTTAAACGAGCCCCACTACATTTTAATGGACAACGCCCCATACCACTCTGTGCAAATTAATAAAGCGCCTACCGCGAACAACAATAAAGGCGAAATAATAGAGTGGCTGCAAAACAATGGTGTGGCAGCTAATACTCAAATGCTGAAAAAGGAATTAGTTAGATTGTTGAACCTTCATAAACAGCAAACAAAGAAGAAATATTTCTTGGATGAGATGGCAAAATCAAAAGGGCACACCGTGATTCGGCTACCGCCCTACCACTGCCAATATAATGCAATCGAAATGATATGGGCGCAGATCAAAGGTGGGTTGATTTGTATTTATTTTAACATGTTTTTATTTAGGTCACTGGTGACTGTCTAGTCGGCTAGTACTATTTAAAGCTATTTTATTTCACTAGCAAATTGCATTTTTATTTTTATCCATGTGCTTATATCAATTACACACTTTTAACGTACAAAATTATGTACTTATAATGTACTTACCCCGATCTCGCTCTTTGACTTTGCATCATTTTCAATCTAAACCATTATTGTTTCAGGTTGTGCAGCCAGGCTTAACACCACTCCACCATTCACAGCTAATAAAATGCTTACGTTGCTACAAGAGGCATGTAGTCAAGTGACTCCGGACAATTGGAGGAAAGTGGTTGAAAAGACGAAAAAGCTATGCTTAGATGATTGGAATCGAGACGTGCGATACGACAATATAGTAGACCAGCCGTTTATCATAAACATAGGAGAAAGCAGCTGCAGTTCGGATTCCGAGTCTGAGACGCAATCGGTGACACCATTGTCAGATTCAGATTAATGCATATTAAAAAATCATAAATAAACCGCTTTTGTTTTATTTGAGTAGGTATATACAATAAATTTGTTAAATCTCCTTTATTTTATTATCGCAAACAACTTAAATGATTATAAATCTGACACTAAGAGCGTAGGTGCTCTATTGATGTATTTTGTACACTCGTTTCCATTTTCGATATTTGTTTATCGATACTTTTCCGCACTAGTCGATATCTTCCAAACGGAGTAACTTTTGCAGGACGTCAACGTAAAGTCTGATTGAGATAATTTCTTGTAAGTGTTAATAATTATTATAATTCCAACGGGATATTATTGTAATTGCATATATCTGCCTAAAATTAATAAATATCATTTTTAGACACCGCCAATTCGATTATAATATAACGGTGACGCTACTACAAGGTTGTGTCGTGGGAATAACTGTCAGTGTCATAGGGATCAAGGTTCGCCGAGCTGATTATAGGTACATACGGAAGCTGTTTATTATCATAAAGAAATTATAGGTACTGTAAAAAACAATGGATCAAGAATGTTCAGTCGTAGTAATACAGGGATTCCAGGTTATTCGAAGCAGCGCTACCCTCAATTGTCATGACTTTCATGTCGCACTATATGTCAGACTCTAACCGACTAAAACCGCACGTTTTAAGGTGTAAGGTGAACTAATAAACTGACTTTTCGTCGTAGGCGTCAATCGTCAACCCTACCTTTTTCCGTGCGGGAATCCTGACGGCTGCTCCCCCCGCTAGTCACCGGGAGTGGTTGTCGGACTTGAACTAAAATCGTCCACCATCTCAAGATTCAATTACCGGAGTATGACGTTACCCAATATACACCTCGCCTCCCTCGCACCTCGGAAAACCCTGGACCGGAGGACTCTGCTACTCAGAGGGGGTACGTGGAGGGTCAGAAGCGATAAGTCACTGATCGAAATGCTACCTGTTCGACTCCCGGAGTACCCTTTAGCTACAGGCATTTTTTTACATTTGCATCAAATGCTGTCATTGGGAAGACCAAAGGCTTGTCCCGCTTTGTCTTCTATACTGACGGTACCAACTCCCTGTTCTTGCAGGGTCTTTGGTAGGAGTGTTACTGCCTTGATGTTGCATACGTCCATAGGCCAAGGTAACCAGTTTCTATAAAGTGGGCCGTGTGCTTGTCTGTCAAAAAAGTTGTATAAAAAAACGATGCTGGCAATACATCAAATATCAACCTCAGAGTCACAACGGACCGAGACTCCGCAGAGAACCGGGGGGTACTATATTGCTTCCTTTACTCGTTCTAGAACGCGAAGCCGAGGTCGGGCCACTAATGAAACTACCACTCTCATAAAGCTTTCAATTTATTAGTTAAACAAATATCACTTTTATTTACAACCAAAGCGATCACAAATTATAAGTAAAACTAATCGTAATCACCTAAAACTACTTAACAGATCGAAATATTTACAATAGAATTAACAATTGTTCAACTCGCGCGCGCGGGTGTCGCGGATGTCGCGGGTGTCGCGGGAGTCGCGGCGGACGCGGGAGCCGCGGCGGGCGCGGCGGGCGCGGCTCGGGCGGGGCGGCGCGGGGCCGGGGGGCGGTCAGGCGGCGCGCGGCGCGCTCACGCGGTGGCCAGCGGCTGCGTCACGACGGGCGAGCGCCGCCGCGGCGACGCGTCCTCCGCCGCCTCGCCCGCGCCCGCGCCCGTCCCCGCGCCCGCGCCCGCCCCCGCGCCCGCTCCTGCGCTCTCTGTCAGTCGCAGCGCCACCTCCAGGTCGCGCAGCACCTGCAATACGATAACGTTCTAGAAAACACTTCCCACTTGTCGTTGAGCACGAACACAGATCACGAGCACGCATTGCGCAGAGTTCGCCATCCCCGGCGAGGTCGCGGCGGGCTCACCTCGGTCTCCTTGTGGTCGAGCAGCGAGAAGCGCGTGTCGAGCGCGGTGAGGTGCGCGAAGGTGAGGTGCAGGTGCGCGTGCAGGCGCAGCAGCGCCAGCTGGCGGAAGTGCGCCGCGTACATGTGCGCCACCACGTGGAACTGCAGCCGCACCACGCGCCGCACCGTCGCCTCGAACTGCGCCGGGAACTCGTTCGCTGCAACCACATGGGGACCTCGTCATAGAACACTTACTTACGGGACGCGAGACGCGGGACGCTAGCGCTAGGGACCAGCTACTAACATTGCCATAACTTTAATACCCTGGTTGATGCATGTCAGTCAAAAAACTATATTGGAAATGACAACATTTGTCATATCGGGATTCAGGATCAGTTGTTACGAAATAGTTCGGCCATTTTTCGAAGGGTGAAGGCTGAACATTATGCTGTATTTTGTATTTGCAAATAATTCAACAATTTCATTTAATTTCATCGTTTTGTGCGTCACAAAGAAAGTGCTGTCACACGCACGTGAGAACGTGTGTAAGGTATATAAGAAGCAGGATGGTCGCTCACCATATTTAGTGGGGAATACACTTTCATCGCTGACAGTCTTCTGCGTGAAGGTCATGACGTAGTCGACGTACTGCGGCGCGGCCACGCGCGACTTCTTGCCCCGCTCGTCGTACCAGGCGTAGGAGCGGCCGCCCGGGCCCGTCATGTCGGGGCACGTGGCCGCCGTGCAGAACTCCGACACCGTGCCGTACAGCAGGTTCACGTGGTCGAACAGCGCCAGCGCTGCACACAAAACCGACCATTTTAGATTTTTTATTTTGACGAGCCCAAAACATCTGGTAACAACCGCAATTATTAGTTTAAAGAAATCATGATAATGTGTAATTTTCGTAAATGGATGAACGGGTTTGCCTAGGAAATGCATATCATACGGTTTGTGAGTGTCGGACACCTGATCTCCTACTTTTCGCACCTCTCTTTACCCTCTATAGTGAGAGCATTGTATTTGTTCACGCAAACGACTATATGTAGCCGTAATCGCCTACCACCACGTGGGCTACGTGCTTGTTTGCCGCCATCGTAGTAGGCTGGTGCCTTTCCCATTGAGTTTCAGTGGACCTTATGAAGAATCTGTCTGTAAGAAGAAGTCAGTGGGAAGACCAAAGGCTTGTTCTGATTTTGTGTTTTGCACTGAAGGCACATAAAATCTCTGTTCTTACAGGGTCGGCAGCACGTATGTGACTCCACTGGTGTTACACACGTTCATAGGTCACGGTAACCACTTTCCATCAGGTGGGCCGTGCCTGTCTGCCACCTAATTTGTTTATAAAAAAAAAGAATCTGTTAATCGAAGACATTGTGACGAAGCAGCATAAGTACTGCAGAAGTGATTACTATCCGTGGCGCAACAATGTGATCTACAAGTAATATATCATTTTACATCACGGTTTGATTCAGCGAGCGACCCGCGACCCGCGACCGCGCGGCACTACACTACAGGCAGCCAGTCAAAACGGAAAGTGTTGAAAAGTTGAAGCACTAATATGTATCATGCATTTATAGTAAATATGCAGAACGTGAGTAGACAGGGCGCGTCAGGTGAGCCCACTAGATCAACGAACCTAAACAAACCGGTCTCGCGGCGTGCAGCCGAGCATTGTCCTCGTTCGTTACCCGTGCGGCGTGCCCGTGCCGACCACTACTACTCACAGCCACAGCCCTGCTATGCTACAAAGAAACTCAAGAAAGAGATAATAAGCTAAAAATTATGGAAGCCAGTGTTTACCAAGTGCCAACGTTTACAGCCAAGATGTGACCGAGTGGACTAAACGGGTCAAAGTCTGTAAACGCAGCTAACTGAATTCAGCGGGCATGTGTAATGTACTGCTGGTCATAGGCCTCCCAACGTTGGGCGAGCCATATGTCCAGCAGTGGACTGCGATGGGCCAAATGATTGATTGATTGTGTAACGGACTAATGAAGCAAAGTGTCAATGAATATGGGCCTATCTGATTATAGTATTTGTGTTAAAACGAAGGTATTGGCAGCAGGCCTCGCGGTAGCGCCGGCGCCGGCGCGGGCGCAGGTGCTTTCACGGCCGGATTAAGGACGCGCCATAGGAACTACCGAACTCAACGTTAGCTTGCTCTGCTCGCCTCATTTAAGACTACTTCTCTGCAGTTTTTATAATTATTTAGTCCGGAATTTAGCAACTACACTCGAGAGCAATGAATCCGGGTCACTTAAAGAATCCTAAAAATCTCGGAAACTAAAAATGCTAGGTTAATGCAATAAATTGTATTTAATAGACAATGTAATACTCCTTAAATGAAGGTATTAAAACTTCTTAGTTATTGTAAAGTTATATCATAAAAAAATCAAATTTGAAAAAGGGCCACTTTCGAAGATGGAACTACGAAATTACAGCATTTGGTGTTGCTTTTGTTTGTAATCTGTCATTTATGTGGGTACATAAACCATGTTGATAGTGCTCTATATTCATTAATCAAGCTGAAATTATGTCGCTTACGCCTGAAGAATGCACCAGAATACTTACAATGCTGGAAACCGGCCGGAGTCAGCGCGATACAGCCAGGACTGTCGGTGTGTCGCTGTCAACAGTACAAAGAGTTCTCCGACGTTACGAAGAAACTGGTTCTAACCTACGCAGACCAGGAACGGGCAGAACCAGGTGTACCACAGCACGAGAAGACCGATACTTGGTGAACACCATGCTTCGAAATCGCTTTCTCACAGGAACTGAACTCACCAATCAGTTTCGACGCCTCGGAGGAAGTAACCCAAGTGCATGGACAGTAAGACGTCGGCTTGCTGAATCTAACTTAAAACCCCTTAGACCTGCAAACGGCCCTAAACTGGAGCGTGGGCATCGTATTTCGAGACTAAGTTATGCCCAGAGCCACGTAAATTGGAGTATTGAAGATTGGTCAAAAGTTATGTTCTCCGACGAATCAAAATTTATGCTCTACAAGCACGATGGAAGACACAGAGTGTATCGAAGACCAGGGGAAAGATTCAAGCAAGCATGCATCGAAGAAAAAGTAGCCTACGGTGGTGGGTCTGTACTTGTGTGGGCCGGAATTTCTTCTGAAAGTCGCACAGAGCTGGTGATCATAGAAAACGGCTCTTTAACTAGCGTAAGATATGTGGAAGAAATCCTCAATGATCACGTTGGTCCATTTATGGTCAATTTAGGTGAGGATGCTATATTTATGCATGACAATGCCAGACCTCATACAGGTAGGATTGTGAATGACTACCTTCAAGAGATGAACATTACTCGTATGGAGTGGCCAGCGCGCAGCCCGGATATCAACCCGATCGAGCATGCTTGGGACGAGCTAGGCAGATGCGTAAAACAACGAAACCCTCCCCCAATCACGCTTCGTGAGCTCAAAATTGCTCTCACAGAGGAATGGGAGAATATTCCCCAAAATCGTATAAGGAACTTGGTGTACAGCATGCCAAACCGCGTAAACGCAGTAATGGAAGCACGAGGAGGCAATACGAAGTATTAAAATTCAAGAAAATCGTAATAAAGTTCAAAAATTTCATGTTTCCTATTTTTGTTTTAAGGAGAGATCAGCAGTTTTTTTCTTTATGTAATTTTGTGTTAATAAAATGTATGGTGACTCATATTTTTTTTACTTTCATTTAAGGAGTATTACATTGTCTATTAAATACAATTTATTGCATTAACCTATCATTTTTAGTTTCCGAGATTTTTAACATTCTTTAAGTGACCCGGATTCATTGCTCTCGAGTGTATATATTCAAAACCGTAATTATATTATGAATTGCTTATTAGAATTGTGCAACTTTTCACTTGTTACGTATAATATTATCTATACTTATTTATTTATATTAAAACGGACATCTCCGTCGGGAGCCGGCAGCGCTTGCCTAATTACTACAGACTAATATTACAGAATAAATAATCGTAGGTACAACGCTTTGGCTGAGTCTTAGGTGAGACAAATGTCTTATAGGTCACCGGCCGGCGGGAGATATTCATGGGGGGCATGGGGTACACTCTTAACGAAGCGCAATCAGCGCTGTATGGATAATCGCCACTGACTACAACGTTCGTCCTTTTCGAGTCATTAGTTTAAATTTCTAATCTGCTGATTTCGGAACAAGATAACTAAAACACTTGACTTAAAAGCCTTGAACGTTGTAAGGCAGCAATAAATCACCTGCATGCTTTAAAAGGATTATACGACGTATTAGTCGACCGGTTACAAAAATATACTCTTTTTGATAAGATGTCGAAACGAACACTTATTGCACTAGCCGCGATAACAGGCCGATTATATAATCGACAGTACGAACGAACGATACAAACAGCGCAATTGTACTAAGTTATGGTGGATCAAAATGTCGATTGACACGGTCACCCGCTCGGTGGGAGCTAACGTGAAAGTGAATCAAGACTGAGCCGTCCTCGTGACGCCCTACATGGAGCCGCCGTGGGCGACGCCGACGGCGGCGCGAACTGCCTGCCGCCTATATTAAATAACTATACCAATTTAGTTTCATAACATTGAGCAGTAAACACTTCCTAAGACTGCTATGGGTCATTGAGGAAAACTCGTACATATTCTCTACAGTATGCCAATCACCTGCCAAGAAACTATATGGAACCTGGCTAAACTAACGCGATTGGCTTCATGCTGCTAAAATGAATACGCATTAGGTCCCCGAAGACAGTAAGCGGTTATCCATATCTATTATCACTGGTAACACCAGAAATATACTAACGTATCGCGGAACTACTCAAAGAGCTCTGGTTACCCTTTACACCGGTAGAAATAACAGTTCCTTTTTGCTGGTACTATTAATAACTAAGCGATTGGCGCGTCCTATTAACGCTTACCGTACTAAGGGGAGGAAAGGAGGAGAGTGTGAAAAAAGTACGGCCTCCGACATTCTCACAAACCGTTCGAAATGCACTGCTACTTACAAGTTGAACTCGATTACCACTCCACATCTACATATGAAATTGTCGTTGTTTTGAAGTAATTGGAGGAAACCCAATTTTCAATACTAACATTTTTGCATTATTTTAGGAATGACAAAATCAAATTTTAGTTTTTTTTTGTGTATGAATGAGACAACATTAAGCTAACAAATACTTTTATTCATTTTTGAAAAGTGACTGTAAGAAAGTAATACGAAATTTATCATCAAAATGGATAGCATTTAGGAAGTACTGTTTTTGAAGAGCGAATTTAATTTATCAAGCGGCCAATAAATATAACATTTAATACAGAGTTGTAAAATCGAGAAATCAACTTTCAAACAAAACATAAATAATGGAATTAGATATTATATTACAGGAAATACGAACTCATGAATCTGTTAGAAAATTTCGGCAATTTCATAGGTAAAGACCTAATATAATAATAATAGACCGAAAGAGCGGGGAGTGTGCAAGTATATCATACAAAGAGATACTGACTGTGTGAGGCGAGCCACTCGTTGTAGTCGAGTCCGTCGGGCAGGTCGACGAGCTGGCGCATGTCGAGCTCGGGCAGCTTGCGCTCCAGCAGCGCCTCCTGCAGGTACAGCTTGGGGTCGCCGGCCGCCTCGCCCTCGCGCTCCTTGCGACGCGCCTTCCTGGAACACCACAACGCAACCTGTTACCACGGACTATATCGACACCACATGGGAATTTGCACCATAGTTATATCTTATAACATTTTTTAACCATCCTCCTCATAGAGCAGTCCGAAAGGAAAAGATTATTCCAGATGCTGTCAATTTATTATTCTAAAATGCTTTCGCACGCTCCGCTTAAGGAACCCGGGATTATAGGAAATATAAAACGCGAGTGTTTATTCTTGACCCCGTGTCAACATCAGGAAATATAGATACTAATGTAGATACAGGACTTGAACATAAATTATTAACGCATTGGTACATTTGGTAAATCAGAAGACCACGGCCCACGGCCATTGCGGTCGGCTTCAGCTAAAGTAACATAATTATGAGTCAAGCTCAAGTCGGACCTAAATGTAGACGGCTAATACAACCTTGAGAAACGCAATAAGTTCAGGGTGACCTGCGAGAACCAGATCACCTGTGCATGGCAATTAATTATAACTCAGAATGTATTCCGACTAAGTATCCACTTATTGTTATGGTGAACAAGGTGAAACCTGTCCGCGTTCCTTTTTATTTTCCTTTTCCTCCTAACAGCCATGTGTCAGATTAGGCGGAGAGCAATCAATATGTTTGGCGACAAGCTCGTCGTATTTGGTGGTAGATCTACCAGTTTAACTACGTACCTACCAAAATTATATTTCCCAAAATAAATTCGTACCAGTGAATTTGCAATCGCATTTATGAATAGGCTACATTTAACGCTAAGTGCGAACCGATAAGGATGATAGTCGATAAACTTAAAATGAATCATGCATAGATGGGCGAGGCATGGCTACATGCGTGATACATATCATATCTTCTGCAATCACAGTCACAATGACTTGTTAGTGAACGACTGACTAGAACCTATTGAGTGAATGGCAATCTAACTCCTACCTAAATAAAGACGAATGAGGGTAGCTCGACCTCGTAGCACAAACTCAGATCCAATTTGTGAAGTCTTAAAAAAAGGGCACATCAGAAACATCTTGAATCCGACGGGTTTGCAAGAAGGGCATATTGACCGCAGAGGGGACTCGTGAGGTAGAGGTATGTAAAGACAGAAGGCGAACTGTTGACTGTGTGTACACCTGAAGGAAAAATGCGTGTGTGTATGTATAAAATGTGTTTATTTCTGTTCATAAAAGTTAATTAAATGCTCCGCTGTTATAGTTGTAAGTTGTAATAAAAAGTATTAGTTTGCACGAGTAAGCAGTGGACAAAAATAAACAGTACCTAGCATAATGGAGTGGGCATCGACACAGGTGCATGTTGTTAGGCGATAAATTACAATAAATATAACATTAAATTTGGTGGCGGCCTTTCGCACGCACGCAGCCTGGCGGCCTGGCACTCGATGTAAGCGATATGGAAAGAGAACGGATTCGCGGAGCGAGGCCGCAGGACCTGCCGCCGCCGCCACCGCCGCCAGCCGCGCCCGCAGCCGCTCACGGCCATCGCTCACGGTGCTTATTAAAAAAGCGGTTAAAACTATACGCTTTATCGGTAATATGCACGCTACCGCAGAGGTGTATCCATGTATTAATATTTAATAACACATAAAAGATACCCGCGTGGAGTGGAGGCCGCGTGGAGAACCAAGGCGAATGAAACACAAGACCGTAAAAGGTGGCTGGTACAGACTGAATGCGGAAGGCGGAGTAGAAATGGCGCACGTTGGGAGAGGGCTATGCCCCGCAGTGGACTGCAATTGATTGACAAGATACACGATCATTGGTGTCTCATCATGTGGACAAGGCTTCGAAAGGCAGAGCTGAGAATTGTATGCAAGTTGACTGTTCAATTAATAGCTCCCTAATATCACAGTAATGATGACGAGAGATGAGCGAGATGCTAGTGGATTAGGCGAAGTAATCGATGGAACAAGATTCCAGAAGATAATTTTGTCTGTAATACCGCATTATTTAGTTTACATGTTGTACTAAGCAATGAACCCATACATCATGCAACAGTTAACTGTAAGTAGGACTAATTTTGGCGTCCAGCAAAGAATTACTAATGATATATATAACTGTAATACTTGTTCGATTACCGCAAAGCGCCTGCGCTACGGATGTAGCCATTGATTCCGGTCATTTGTGTTATAAATGTTTTAAATGTTAATTTAGCCAAATGATTTCCGTAACTAGCCTAAGTATTTTGTGTAAATATAAAGGCTTGCTACACCTGAAGCGCTGCTATTCGCTCCTGGTGAAAGCATGAAACCACCACCGCCCAACCTAAATTGGGCAAAATAGAGTTATCCCTGCGCGATTCCCTACGGCGACAGCGGGAAACGTAAAGTGACAAATATTCTGACAACTGATACAGGTAAAGTTAAATATAGGATCGCTCCAGGCTCCGGTGGCAAATCACAACACAAGTAAGGAATAAAGTATTAGAAAATCAGTCTTCAGAAACTTGAAGTAAAAATGTAATAGTGTATAATATTCAGTTTACGTGTACAATATTCAAACCAGTAGCACAGTCTTACGCGCGTTTTCATACTTTTCATAGTAGTGTCTCAATCTCGTACATAACATAACCCGTGCATGACTCAATAGTTCAAGTGACGAGATCGCAATTGCATCGCAAGTATTCGATTTCCTCACGTGACAAGTTTCCACACCTGAATATTACGAATATTATCGTAGAATGAACAAAACGGTATTCATTGGCTCAGTTGGCAAACTGCGAATAGTTTCGGACACAGGTTCGCGAACACTTGAACAGCGTCACTGATACGATATCGGCTATGTGGCGACCTGTAATCTTTACAAGGGACTTTTTGATGAATTCATCATACCTACCGTGTGATGACATCAGCGTAGATACCGCACCTTTGTGCATTACCGTGCGCGCCTGATAACGTCGATAAACAATCAATCTATACATTTTTAAACACAATCCCCCCCTTTCCCCTTATTCATAAATTTCTAAAGCGCTTGTATATAACAAATGGAAAGAATGAAAGGATGGAACATTCCTTAGACTTCCTCGTTGGCCTCGTGGATGTGTTATGCAGTTAACGTATTTGCTGCACAACAGAACATGTCCGATAGGCGGCATAATATGGCTCGGCTAAATTAGATAGGATCGAAAATGTAGATGGCTACCCCTTTATCTCATGGGACAGACTAAAAAGTTCCATGAGTACTTTCCATTTCGTATTGTGCACTTTTTCATAGGCTTAACGTTTACTGTCGCTTCGTTCGGGCGGAGATTGGAGAATCATCCTACTCCTGTTCCTGTGTGTTTGTGTGACATCCACGGGAAGACAAGCAGTCGATGCAGCTGCCCTGATAATCTATTTCCCCGGGAATTCCCCACTGATCTAGTTCCTACGATTACTTTTTATTTTATCTCTGTTATGAATATTTAATATAATAAGTGATAAATGTGAATTATTAAGATAAAAAACAATTGTCAGAGCGACCATAATTGGTAGATAAGGATTATATTGTTTATTTTTACATTGCTTCCGCTACAGCAGCGGTATGAACAAGTATTAGGATAACTACCTACCTGCCCAGGTTATCTTGGAAGAAATTACAGAATGCTATATGTGTACCTGTATGTGTATTTTGTACAGTAATAAAACTGAAACTAAAACTAAATAAAAAAGTAAACAATGTGTGGGTTTGTTTACTTTATTATATATTTATTTTTTATTTAAGGTTGTAATTAGATAAGTGGGTATGTGCTCGTACAACACGGTAATTACCAACTAATCGTTTTTGAAAGTAGATGCCTATACAGGAATCACTCATAATATAATAATAATTAGGAAAGATTCCAGGTTTTAACAGGAACACTAATAACAATTTGGTCATTAAAACAAAACGGCTAAGTGCGAGTAATTAGGCATCTACCTGGAATCCTAAATTAGTGAATAATGAAATTGCACAGTTATACTAATTACTTGCGAGTATTTGTCGCACTAATTAGATTTACTTCATGGAAACTAACGACAAACTAATGAGCTTTTGTTACCTACTCGGTGGTGCAACGGATCGAGCAGGGTTTGAGCATGGAGATGTATGGGACCTCTAAACATAATTGAAAAAATGTGTGTCTGCTGCCAGCAGTGTCAATTACCCAGCACGTCCTACACGACTCGCTGACGATTAGGGGTCACTGGAAGTGGTCCGCGCGCGTGAACCAGCGCACGCGCACCATTGTGTGCAAATTAAGCTCTACTAACTGCGTTTTTAAAGGGAAATTGGGGTTCATTTACGATGCTACACACCAAGAAAACTATCGTGACGAAGAGTCTTGGACGAAAAGCGAATATTGATAAATGAATGAAAACAGGTCATTTTTATTTTATTCACACAATCACGGTATTGGAATAATAAAAGAGCACAAAAACCAGTTTGTGTTTGTAGTTTCGAATGTTGCAACGCCATCATAGTACGAGTACGAGGCGAAACCGGATCCCGACCACAACACGCGCAACACAACACAACACAACACAACAAACGTTGAGAAGATTGAGACACAATAACAGTATTATTCAGGATCTACACGAATAGTGGGCAGGCGCAGGCCTCACATCTTAAATATCCACGTTTAGGTAAATTATGTACAAAGTGACATTCATAACTATAATAAAGTACCTAAGTAAACAAAACGCTTGCAATTTGTTACAAACACCAAACTTAATTTCATCTTTTCACCAGTGAAAATAATTGCAAACAAGTTCAAGTAAATAGGCTCTCACGTTTTACTCAACTATCGACGACGACGAAACGTAATCGCCCAGTTTTATGTATATTCGTGAAATGTTAGTTTTAATTTAGTTGTGTTAATATATCCTATATATTTTTATTAAGTGTGTGAAAAAACAATAAAAAGGAATTTGTTTAGAGTGCGTATCTACACATGTCGTGTTAATCGAAGTGGGTACTAACTTCCCGAAGATGGAGTCGACGAACACGGAGAGCCACAGCATGAGCACCTCCAGGCAGGTGTCCATGGCGCGTTACGTAACGCGCGCGCGCGACCTGTGCGCGGGCGCAGGCGGGGCCAATGTCGGGCACTGCTGCAGCGCCGGGGCCATCGCACGTGACACCAATATTTAATACATCGATTTGTATTCGTTCCGCGGCGACCGATTTATTATAAAACGACGGACCCGGTGCGAAAGTTGCAAACTACGACGACTCAGCGCGAGTCGTTCCCGAGTCCGATATACCACATCATTCCACACAGCACAGTACTTGACTCACTAAAACGATTGCGAACCGTTCAGATAAATACTTGGATCGACATACTGCACGCATGCACACAGATATTCACCAACAAGCGGTGGCGGCTGCACCGCGGGCGAGCTGGCGACGCGGCCTCGTCAGACACTGATCGCAGGGCTGCGACTATCCGACTAACGGCTGGAGGCTCACCTGAAGGGGACGGCCGAGTACAGGTACGACGGCAACGAGAACAGAACGCCGAGCACTACTGCGTGGCAGATCATGTCAAAGACTGATCGTTATTCGCTACGAGTCGCTGCGCGCGCGCCACTACCGCTGCCCCCACCCTGCGCCCCCTCCGCCAGACAGAGACAAGATATCATTCAAAATATCTCTTTCGCGTATAAACAAAAAGTTATCGCATCCCACGCGCCTGATAAAGGCGACCAAATAATCAAAGACGAGCTTTAAAGTACAGAAAGTTAGCCGAGCAGTGTCGATCACTGCCGAGTCAACGTATTACGCATCATAGGCGCATAATTACATTTCTATGAATACTAACGCCAGCATATCCTCCAAGAAGAGGGTAAAAATGCATTTTACACATACATGATCAACTTTAATTCTGGATTCCGTGTAACACGGATGGACTTCTAGACACGGATTCCTTGTGGGCAAGTCTGTTATATGTATATGTATTATTTATTGTGCTGTTCTACTACTGACTATCCTAACAGGAAAATGCTCCGGGACCCAAACCCCCTAGCTACCAGCAGCAAATTTCCATACATAAGTTTGCATCTAATCGTGAGGATTAGGCCAGTTCACGATCGTTGGTACTACGTTGGTTACGCAACGAAACGTCACCCTAATGCTAACACTAAGCACAAATAAGCTGAGGAGCAAGTGCGTATCAGTTACGCAAGTTTGAGACGTCGTGCAGTAGCTCGTGAGTGCGCAGCGAGCTGATAAGGTCAAGGTCGTCGGCGGCGGGTGGCTATCTATCTACGTTCAGCGCGCAGGAACTTATTAATACTCGATTTAAGGAACATTCTCGAGTAAAACGCTGAGAGAGAATATATTTATGGCAAAGGACGTTTAGTCGGAAAGCCATCTTGAGGAATAAGAGGAGAAAGTTTGAAGACTCCAAATTATCCTTTAGTACCTTTGCTTGACTAGTACTTCACTCAGCGTTACATCAGGAAAAACTATCAAAAATACTTATACTAGTACTTATACTACATAAGAGCATCGTATATAATCGTAAAATTTACGATTTTAATGTGAAGCTCTGTTGAACACTTAACTCACAAGAAATGAGGGCGATTGAAATAAAATGTAGTCGTGGGTTGGGCGGAATTGGCACACGATGCAATCAGGAATAGTGGAGCCGTGGAGGAGAAAGTGTCACCGCGGGAACGTTCACCCGCGCGCGCGCACGCGGGTCGGCGCGTGGCGCTCTGCCAGCCCTGCCCCGTGACGTATGGACATGTACCTACGTAATATAATCTTCAGATTTGAATATGTGCCTCTACAGCACACACGGGATTAAATAATCCCAAAAATGATAATATAACATTCGCAATATGTATCCACTTAACGATCGGTGGTAAG